>CM037879.1:261917920-263117920 GCA_021292165.1 Shinisaurus crocodilurus
GTAAGGGCATGCCCCTCCTCCTCTCAAACTGCATCGAGTACCACCTCACTATCAACTACTGATGGGGGGAAATCCATACTTTTCTTTCACAAGAATCCTTATGCTCAGAAAAGTCATATGTGTATATATTTCAGAATTATCCCCTGCTGTGCTTTCTAGAAAGGAAGGAATCCTATTTTCTGTGATGTAGGAATCCTACATTCTCTGGTGTAGTAGAACCTTCTACTCTGATTCCATGCATATGGACAACCAGGTCAAGATAGAATAAGGGTACGTACTCCATTTTGTCCATAGCCCTGCATCTTTCTTAATGTAATTCCCCCACCCCCTACTGGGAACACAACAGGAGATAAAGTTGATTATAGGCTTGATAAATGAAAGGATTTGTTCGTGTGAACATGGTTTAAAGAAGGAATGCAGAACGTCAGGCCTTGGGCCAAATCCAGCCCTCCAAGGCTTCCAACATGGCCCTCTGGGGTTCCCAAGAAAGCCATGCCATCTTACACTGGCCCCAGCCCCATTCTCCCAACATCAAATCATTCGGTGGCTTCCCGGGTTTTGTACAGTTTTTTCCCCATTCTAAAAGGTGGAAATGCCTCTCTTAAGGTTACTTACTATCATTAAGAGCTTTAAGCTAAAATATGCTGGTATTTGGGGCTATTGTTTTTTGTTGTTGTTGGGTTTGGCTTTGCCCCTTTTACCTTTGGCACCGGCCACAACTGAGATGTGGCCCTCAAGAGCTTCTCCAAAATGGAATTCAGCCCTTGGGGTGAAAGAGGTTCTCCACCCCTTGTCTAAAGATTGGGCTTTATCTGTGATAGCAACAAGATGCACCGTTTTGGCTCCAAGGTAAAGTCGGAACGTAGGTTGGCCACTAATGCATCACAAACAAACAGGAAATTTATCACCAAATGGGATGATGAAACACGGGGTAGATTTGCATAACATTTGCATATGCTAATTTATATGCACATATGCAAATATAGAAAGAATTATTATCATTTAAATAGAAATAAATACAATACATCTCACCATAGTAGGAAGACTGTGATCAGGTGACCCCTGTGCCTGCTCAGTCCACTGTCCCTGGCCTGTACTAACTTGAGAGCCAGTGTGGCGTAGTGGTGAGAGTGTTGGACTGGGACTCAGGAGACCCCGAGGGTGGCAACAAGCATGTAGTGGGGTGATCCAGGAGACATTGTTTACTTGAGCTTTCAAAATGGTTTTGATAAAGTCCCCTCATCAAAGACTCCTGAGCAAACGTAGCAGTCATTGTGGCATAAAAGGAAAGGTCCTCTTATGGCTCCATAACTGGTTAATGAAGAGAAAGCAGAGAGTAGGAATAAATGAACAGTTCCCAATGGAGGGATGTAAACAGTGCCCCCCAAGCTCCTGCAAGGATCTGTATTGGGACCAGTTCTGAACTGATGAGGCCTCTCAGGGGCCCAGTGCACGAGAACAGCTGTGGCGTAACCCCACAATTCAGTTCCCTGGTGTATGTCTGCATTAGTATGTTTAATGTGTCTAGAATGTTGAACTGAGTGGGTGTGGTTTATGATGTCTTGGAAAGGGTGGGGGGAGGAGTATATAAGGAGTGTTTGAGTGATGTCAGAGTTAGTTAAGGCAGTTAGTGTGTTATGGGAGAGTGTTTGGAGTGTGGGGAGAGTTGGGAGTGTCAAGGTTCCGCTACTGCAGGGACCCCTTAACCTTCCTTTGGGAGATCTCTGCCTCTCCTCAAAGCCCCTCCCGTTCCAGGAGATCAAGTCCTTTTACAGCTTCCAATAGCATGTGTGTAGGCTGTAGACGTGGTGAATAAGTCACTCCAAACTCTCAGGGTAAACAACAGCACTTTACTTATAATATTAGGGTCTTTACTTAATAGAGTGGTTATAATCCAAAAGCAAGTATGATAAAATAAAACAAACAAACAAACAATCCAATGTTCTTTAGTCTAACTTCAGACTACCTATCTGCTATGCAGCCAGTTTCTCTTTCTCTCTCTCTGCTTCTCTCTGCTTCTCTCTGCTGTGTCTCTGCTTCTGCTTCTAGCTCTCTCTCGGCACTAACTGCTAGCTGACCACACCCCACATATATAGCCTTCCCAGGAATGGAAGGTTATAATCATGTGACCTTGAATAGGATATCTGATTCTTAACTTCTATTGGGTAACTTAAAACTCTCAAACTCCCCCTCCTATCCAAGTGTTTGGGCCTCCAGGCTTCAACTACTCGAGGGAAGTGTTTGGGCCTTCAGGCTTCAACAAACTCAAGCCTGAGTAGGCCTCAATCCTTTACATCTTCCCCCCCTTCTTCTCAAGTGGAACAATTTCCCTTTTACAGAAGAGAATTGTGAAACGTTAACCTACACAAAAAGGCAACTGTTTTTTGGTTATTTCCTAGACAAAGCATCAGCTATCACATTCTCCTTCCCAGGCATATGTTCAATGTTCATTTGAAATTCCTGCAATTTCCAAGACCATCTCTGAAGCTTGGAGTTGGTATTTTGCATTGTTTGTATCCATTGCAAGGCATGATGATCAGTCCATAAAGTAAATTCTTGTCCAAAAACATAAGGCTTGAGCTTGTCCAGAGCCCACACTACTGCCAGACATTCCTTTTGGATCGTAGACAGGTTTCTCTCCCTGGGTAAGAGCTTCCTACTCAGGTAGGCTACTGGGTGTTTAACAGAGTCATAGTCCTGTAACAATACTGCACCTATGCCAGTCTCAGAGGCATCTGTAGCTACAATAAAGGTTTTTTCAAAGTCAGGTGCTCTTAACACAGGCCTTGAGCTTAAAATGTCCTTTAGTCTATCAAAAGCTCTCTGACATTCATCAGTCCACACAATTTTGTCAGGTTTACATTTCTTGGTTAAATCAGTCAAAGGTCCAGCAATTTCACCAAAATGGGGAACAAATCTCCTGTAATACCCAGCAAATCCCAATAATGACCTGACCTGTTTCTTGGTTGTAGGTATGTCCCAGGTTCTGATAGCTTCAACCTTGTCCCATAAAGGTGTGATATGGCCATTTCCAACCCTGTGCCCTAAGTATACTACCTCTGGCACCTTCTGGACCTGTAAAACTACTCCACTCCTCTCATAGTGTGGCTTCATCATATTTACATGTACTACCTTGGGTCTTTTTTCAGATTTTTCTTTAACCACCACGTAGGTTAAATCATCCATTTTCTCTCTGACTGTGTAAGGGCCTTCCCAAGCAGCCTTAAGTCTGTCTTTGCGCAGAGGAAGAAATATCATGACCTGATCCCCTACCTCAAATACTCTAGAGCGTGCCTTTTGATCATACCAGAACTTTTGCACCTCTTGGGCTTTGGTTACATTGGCTTGAACTAGTTTACAGAGTGTATCTAGGGTTTGTCTAAGTTTTAACACATAATCCACCACAGAGGTTTTGTTTTCTACGAGTTTACCTTCCCAGTTTTCCCTCAGGAGATCAAGAGGGCCTCTCACTCTTCTGCCATACAACAGCTCAAAAGGTGAGAATCCCGTTGATTCCTGTGGAACTTCCCTGTAGGCAAAAAGTAGGTGTTGCAGTTTGTCATCCCAGTCATTTGGGTGTGTGTTTACATAAGCTCTAATCATTCCTTTGAGTGTGGCGTTAAATCTTTCCACCATTCCATTGCATTGTGGGTGATAAGGAGTGGTTTTCAAGTGTTTTACCCCACCACACTTCCACAGACATTCCATTATCTCGGAGAAGAAATTTGACCCACAATCTGTCAAGATTTCAGAGGGAAATCCAGTTCTGCAAAATATAGTTAGCAAAGCCTCAGCTACAGATGGAGCATCTATAGAGGCTAGTGCTACAGCTTCCAGGTATCTTGTGGCAAAATCCACCACTGTAAGGATGTACTTTTTTCCCTTGCGGGTGGGTTTAGCGAAAGGCCCTACAATATCCATGCCCACCCTGAAGAAAGCTTCTCCTATAATAGGCAGAGGCTGCAAAGGGGCTTTACTGTGATGCCCTGCCTTCCCCACACGCTGACAGGTTTCACAAGACCTGCAGTACTCTGCTACTTGCTTAGCAATTCCAGGCCAAAAGAAGTTTGCCATGAGCCTTTGTTTAGTCTTGTTTTTCCCCAAGTGTCCTGCACATGGCAAATCATGGGCTAGTTCTAGCAACCTTAGCCGGAATTGGTTAGGTACTACCAGTTGCTTTAGTGGTTCCCAGGTTAACTCTTGGGTTTTTGGTAACCACAGCCTATACAGCAATCCTTTCTCCCAAATAATCTGCTCCCTTCTTTCCTCAGAGAAGGGTCTCTCTTGAGGGAGAGCAACTCTTTTCAGAGGCTCCAAACTAGGATCACTGAGGACTCCCTGCTTGAATTCCTCTACTCCTCTTAAATCAGGAAAAGGGGTCTCTAGTGCCTTTTCCTCTACAGAACCACCTGCCTCGGTTGTTTCACGGGCTTTCAGGTCTACAGGTTGCATGGAGGCTTGTTCTGTTGTTTCAGTTTGGGGAGGGTCTGGGGTTGGTTTTGGACCTTCCGGAATCACTGTGGGTTGTACCTCTAGTACCTTTTCTTTTACCCCATCAGCTTTTACCTGGTCCTGTCTTGAAAGTTCCTCCCTTTCCTTTTGCTTGCGGGTTACCACACATATTTGAGCTTCTGGTCCCATTATATCCCTTCCCACAATGATAGGGGCAAATTGGGTTGGAGGTTCCATCACCCCAACTTCATACAGACCTCTCCATCCCCTCCATTCTATGGATAACCTTGCTACTGGGACTTCAAAGGAGGGACCATTCACTCCCTGAATCTCAATAGACATTCCTGGTACCAAATCTTCAGGTGTCACCAAATCTTCTTGGATCAGAGAAACATCAGCTCCAGAATCCAACATTGCCATAATGGTCTTATACTTTACATAAACCGGTTCTTTAAACTGATTATTAACCTCTTCCCTGTTGGTGATCACAAATCCACAATTATAAGGTTTTTTTACGCTTGCTACACCTTGTGGCTTGGTTTGTTCGGGTTTAGGACTACCTGGGTTAGCTGGTGTTATTGCTTGTAACTTGGGACAGCTATTCCTGAGGTGGCCTGTCTGACCACACGAATAGCAGGCACGGTCTCTGGGGTGAGAAGGATCAAAAGGAGGTTTTTTGAACTCCTTTTTACTTGGGGCTTCCCATTTCCCCCCCCCCTTCTTCTCAGACTCAATCCTGGGGCCTAACCCTTCCCGGTTTTCAATCAATTTGTCAGCCATTTCTGCAGCTTGGTTTACAGTTTCAGGATCTTTATCCTTAACCTTCAGTTTTATTTCTCTGGGCAACCGAAAATAAAACTGATCCAGGGCCATAAGCTCTAACACCTTTTCCCTGTTGTCAGCTTTTGCTTCATCCACCCATTTTAATAGCAGGTTTTTTAATTTTGTTGCAAACTCTACCATAGATTTACCTGGTTGAGGTGTTAACCCTCTGAACTTTTTCCTAAAGTGCTCAGGGCCTAACCTGAACCTTTTAAACACAGTTTCTTTGAACTGAGCATAGGAAACAGCCTCCCCCTCTGGCATGCTATTATAAATCTCTGCCAGTTCCCCTTTGATTAAATTAGGCACAAACTTCATGTAATCACCCTCCTGCAATCCCCACTTCTGTGCTGCCCTTTCAAAAGTGGTCAAGAACACTTGTGGGTCTTCTCCTGGGGTGTATGCTGTGAAGTCCTTCGGGGTAACTCTGACAGGCTGCTCCTCTTTGATTTTCATCATCCTTTCCTCGTGTCTGCGTTGTTCCTCTTGGGCTTGCAGTTGCTCCTGCCGCGCCTTTTCCTCGTGTCTGTGTTGTTCCTCTTGGGCTTTCAGCTGTTCCTGCTGCAGACGAAGCCTCTTCCACTCCAACCGGGTCTCCCCTTCCTTCTGCTTTGCCACTAGCCGCAGTTCCTGTTCACGGAGCTCCCATTCTTTTGTTTGGGGTCCTACTACACTAGGGCTAGAGGGTGCAGCTCCTTCTATTGCCGCCTGGGAGATCAGCATAACTTTCAGTTCCTCTGCTGTTTTCTCCTCCCATGGCAAATTGTCCTTTTTACACTGCTCAATCAGGGCAGTTTTATTCATGGGAAGATACTGGCTCATTTTACTAGCCTCACTGGGTCCCTATTCCGCAGTCCTGAAGTTCAAACATACACTGCTTTTGCCAGCTCTATTAGTAAAAAAACCCAATTTCTGTTTGGAGTGCTTAATCTCACTGTTCAGGATCGCTCCGCTGCCACCATCTGTCAAGGTTCCGCTACTGCAGGGACCCCTTAACCTTCCTTTGGGAGATCTCTGCCTCTCCTCAAAGCCCCTCCCATTCCAGGAGATCAAGTCCTTTTACAGCTTCCAATAGCATGGGTGTAGGCTGTAGACAGTGGTGAATAAGTCACTCCAAACTCTCAGGGTAAACAACAGCACTTTACTTATAATATTAGGGTCTTTACTTAATAGAGTGGTTATAATCCAAAAGCAAGTATGATAAAATAAAACAAACAAACAAACAAACAATCCAATGTTCTTTAGTCTAACTTCAGACTACCTATCTGCTATGCAGCCAGTTTCTCTTTCTCTCTCTCTGCTTCTCTCTGCTGTTTCTCTGCTTCTGCTTCTAGCTCTCTCTCGGCACTAACTGCTAGCTGACCACACCCCACATATATAGCCTTCCCAGGAATGGAAGGTCATAATCATGTGACCTTGAATAGGATATCTGATTCTTAACTTCTATTGGGTAACTTAAAACTCTCAAACTCCCCCTCCCATCCAAGTGTTTGGGCCTTCAGGCTTCAACTACTCGAGGGAAGTGTTTGGGCCTTCAGGCTTCAACAAACTCAAGCCTGAGTAGGCCTCAATCCTTTACAGGGAGTTGGGGAGTCAGGTTAGTTGGATTATTCATGTCTTGTCAGGAGTTTTGAGAGAAATCAGTGTTTGTCTGAGGAGTGAAAGTATTTAGAATTATAGGGACTTAGGTTAATTACAAAGTGTTTGGTGTAGGCAGGTTTAAAGTTATTTTCTGGAACTAAGATGTTGAGAATTAAAATAAACTTATTTTTATTTTGTTTGCAACCCAAATCCTACGTGTCAGCTTGGTGTTATTAACATGCATTACTTTTAAATCTACACACACACACCTTTGTACCCACAGTATCATAAATTTAAACTAGATCCTTAATAACCAGTATTAATCTTTTCCTTCATTAGTAGGGGAAAGGTTTCATTTGACCCTCCCCTCAGGTTTTTAAGTGTTGGTGCTTAGCCTGAGAAGGGTTTATGCGCCTGGTCCTAAAGTGTAAAGGGCTGTGTCGTCGCAACAGCCTACACATCTGTGGCAGGCTCCCGCTCTGCAGACATGTCCCCAATGCATAGGCAGCATGGGCTGGAGATTGGTAGAAGCCATGATGGTGGGGGCGGAGCCAGCACTCACAGGGGCCAATCTCTTTCTCTCTCTCCAAGCAATAGTAACACCTGAATAGGACTTGTGACTCCATGAGTCCGCTTTATTTTGTATGGTCCTGAATTCCTTTACCCCCGCTTGGTAGGCCCAGCAGAAATTCTGGGGCAGAATACATCATCTGAGAATGGGTCTCACAGAGGAACAGTGCAACCCCATCTGCCGCCACCCCCCCTAAACAGTGTAACAGGACAATCTTTTGTTTTGTCCTTTGCAGATATGATCTCATGCAAACGTAGCTGCTCAAAAGCAATTTAAATGAAACCCTTTAGTGGGCACAAGTATATGAAAAATGAATTCCTCTGGTTTTCTGATCAATCTAAGTCCTCCAAATTCATTTTTATCTCCATGGTGACAAGGATGTATTTGCAACGAAGCAGCGGGCCGTGTCATGCTACGCTTTGCGAGATAAAACGGCTAGCATGTCTGATACGCTGCTTTATCTCAGCCGTTCGAGATAGTCCGGACTAGGAATGGAGAACTCCCTGATTATTAATTTGCTGCAGTCTCGCGGAGCATCTCCATCCAGTGCTGAGTTAAGAAATAATTATGTTGACAGACTCAACGTGCATTGCCAGATAAGTGACTCTGAATCAAAGACGGAGACATACTTTGCTTCCTTAACTATTTAGGTTGGAATCCTGAAGTATTTTCGAGCCAGGCTGACTTTCCTTCTTCAGCACAAAGCGTACATCAAGAACTTGGAAAGATTAATATATACTGGGCCATTAGAAAATGGTTTTCTGGGTTATTATTACAGGGTTTTTCTGCCTGAATCCGACAAAAGCACTATGCAGGCAATTCACCTGCACAAGAGTACAGCTAAAATGTAAGTGTGTAAGGGACACGGGTGCACAGATAAGCCCCCCCCACACACACACACGCACAATGTCCCTCTGCGCCGGGCTGCCTTCTAGATGTTCTGCTGCATCATGGCAGCCGAGTGGATCACTCACCAATCATTTGAGCCAGCAAACATTCTAAAACACTGTAAAGTTATGCATAGTGTGGAGAGAGTAGATAGCAAGAAGTCTCTCTCTCTCTCTCTCTCTCTCTCTCTCTCTCTCTCGGAACCCTGGAATGAAGCTGATTGGTGGGAGGCAAAAGGAAGTACTTCTTCACTTATGGAATCATCTGCCGCCAATTGAGAAGTCAGTTGGCCCCTAGGTTATTTTTATTAGAGTTAAAACACACCAGAATGAAAATTGATTGCCCAAACTTCCAAGCAGATACAAGTTTTGCAACAAAGGGAACAAAGAGCTTGCTAGGGATGGGTGAGAATTTTGTTTGGTTCTATTCTCTAAAAAAAGGAAAAAAAGAAAAAAAGAACTTACCAACATTTGGAAATGTAATCATAAATGGGGTGGAAAGGATGTGCGATTTAAGGCGCGAGCGCGTGGCCGCTAGATGCTGTCTAGACAGCCATAGAATAGGCCAGTGTTTGCCAACCTTGAGTCCCCAGATGTTTTTGGCCTACAACTCCCAGCGTAGCTGGCTGGGGCATGCTGGGAGTTGTAGGTCAAAAACATCTGGGGGCCCAAGGTTGGAGAACACTGTAATAGGCATTCCGAGGTCGGAGCTGCGAATCTGACCACAGAGTGCCCTCCATCTGCCCTCGCAGCCTGCACAGTTCTTTCTGTGGCTCCAAAGTCGCAAGTATGTCTTCAGAGATGGTACTGAGGGGCGTTTCATGGGGCAGAGAGGGAAGGGGTGAGGCTCTGCCAGGATACAACATATACCGGCATGGCCTCAACCCTTCCTCCTCGTGAGCAGGGGCCAAAGAAAGTGGCCGTCTATGACTTTTGCAGGGCAAGGGAAGCACGGAGGCAATCCTTGCCTCCTCCACACTCGTCTCACACTCGATTTGATGCCGGTTATCCCACATTGGATGGCGCTGCCCAAAGATTCAAATGTGAGAGAAAGCAAAACTGGCATTTGGCCATCAAGGCAGAGGGCACTGAGTGTTCACTCTTAGAAGTCTGGTTGTGAATCCCTGTGTATTCAGTTATTAATTATTATTAATTATTCATTTAACTTATATCCTGCCTTTCGGCCAAAAAATGTTGCTCAAGGCTGTATTCAAAAAGAAATCTGAATCAAAGCATAGCATAAAAAGGAATAACTTAAAAACACCATTTAAAATACCACAACAGCAAAGTAGAGGTTCACAAAATGGTTGATCTGTTAGCCTTTCTGTTCTTTGCTTTAAAAAAAGTGGTGGATGAGTTTTCTAGCAGCAGCAACAATATCACCACCACCACCACCACCATAAAAAAAAAACAACCTTTATAGAAGGCGAATGTAAAAACTTTCAGCAGCCTTCATTGCTGAGCCAGCCATAAATGTAATCTCAGTAATATAGAACCAGTGGAAATTATGAGCAATAAGTTTTTATTAAATTCTCTGCTGATTTCTTTTGATTTATGTCTCGGATCAGATATCTGCCAAATAGGGAGATTTATATATATATATATATTTACCACCAATTGTTTCTTTGGTCAAAGCTTTCAGTCATTTTATTCGAATGTTAATCATTGTTATTTTAACCTTTAAAAAAAATAAAAAGGATGAAAAACATTCCAAGGTTTTCCCTTTTGGACTTATTTCACATTTCCATGCCCCTTTGCCTCTAAATCTCATTGTTCTCAAGGAAAGATTTATAATATTTATTCATAATATGTCAAACCATAAACCATAATTTCTAGCCCACACAAAAGCACACTTTTTGCTGAAGGTAATATGGGTGTGTGCGTGTCTGTGGGTGAACAATACTTAACCTACAACCTCTGAGAATCAACAACTTTTAAAAAATGTAATTTGTGGTTGAAGAAGAATATAATGATGGCTGAAATCCAGAGGTGCACCTGTGGTACTGTCCTCTAAGCTTATTTATTTATTCTATTGATATCCCGCCTTTTTTCCTGCAAGGAACCCAATGCGGCTTATATAATCTTCCTTCTCCTCTCCATTTTTATCCTCACCACAACCCAGTGAGGTAGGTTAGGCTGAGAGTCTGTGACTGGCCCAAAGTCACCCAGTGAGCTTCATGGCCGAGTGGGGACTAGAACCTGGGTCTCCCAAGTCCCAGTCCAACACCCAAACCACTACACCACACTGGCTCTCAAAAGTGGTGCCATCTAGGCAGGACTTTGGGGCGGAATGAGCAGGAGGGCCCCCAAATGCAGCAGGGCTGGCTTACCATTTTGAAGCAAGTGATGCAAGACACCTTACCATCTAAACAGACGCCGCCCAAAGACCAGAGTCTAAAATTATCTAATTGAACTACTGCTTATCATAGCATTTCTTTCTCGGCAGCTTTCCTTACCCAGCTTCCACTCCTCAAATTTAAAACTTTTCTGAGTGTTGCAGCTTAGCAGGTGGGGGGAGGTGGGAGATGCTGTAGAGAAACAAGACCCCAAAGATGCATGCTATCACTCGTGTGTATGGTTTCTAGCTCCGTGGATCAGTGGAAGTGTTTTCAAATGAATTGTTGTCGGTAAAATCTCCAAGGGTATTCTGGAGAGGCAGAAACTCTTGTCATCTTATTTATTTATTTATTGCTTGCCGTATTTGTTTACCACTCCATATCTAAGCAGATTCCAGCACAATGAACAATAAAAAGATAAAAACAGATAAAAGAATAGAAACAATACATTAAAAACAGAATAACATTAAAACGGTGGTTGGTCAGCAAGGAAGGCTTCCCGGAACAAAGATGTCTTCAGCAGGCGCCAAAAGCAACACAGTGTCAGAGCCTGCCTGACTTCCAGAGGCAGGGAGTTCCACGGAAGTGGAGCCACCACACTGAAGGCTCTTCTCCTGGTGGACTCCAACTGGGCCATAGGTCCATGTGGAACCACCAGGAGAATGGCCCTTCTTCATATGTCTACTGTTTATGAGCAATGAGGACGCTGCTCTTACATTCCAAGAGGGACAGAATATTGCATGTGTCATGGAGAGCGACAGGAGCTGGTCTAGTCAGGGCACTAAAGCAGCATCTGCTAACCACTAGATGTCTCCCATTCAGCCTCACTGTAGTTTCTGAGATTTCATGAGGCAATGGACCACACAGTGGTCTGGTTCAGGAACCACAGTCTCTCACCATGTGAATGAACCATGGTGAACCTTGGGGTCTCACACACCCGCCTCTCCTGCTTCTTTCTCTCCGCTTCCACTTTTAAGCAAGCCACTTTCCCAGTATGTCTGAACTTGGGGAAACTGTGGTTTGTTTACATTCTAGTTAGTGAGAACACTCAGAACAAGCAAGGATCAAACCATGCTTTTCAGACCCTGGCCTGTTCTCATTGACTAGAGGTTTACCGTTGCTCTTCAAATTCAGATGTAATGGGGAAATGTGGTTTGTTTAAAAGCAGAAGTGGATAGTATTAATCTCCTCCTTACAGCTGTGGAGAAAGAGGAGAAGCGGGGACGTGAGAGTGTGAGCACCTGAGAATCACCACAGCTTGATCACATAGTGGAAAACTTTCCCATTATGTTTGACTCGGGCCACTTTCATCTTCATAGGACTAGAAACTTGATTTTAAAAAAGAGGAAACAACATTGAGTTTCTCATGATACAGGACTCTGTAACCCAAAAGCAATTTCCATACTTGCTCTTACAAGGAATAATGGAATCTACACAATCCAGCCTTTTTCCTTGGAGTGGTATCTGATAAAGAGGTTTCAGCTGCTAAGAATGTGTCACCTTTCACATTTATATTATTATGTTGATTTATAGGCCGGGTGGCAGACTGAAATTATATATACACACACACACACACACACACTTTATAAAAATAAGTAATTTCTGGTGCTTTCAGCATGCTGCTGGCTTTGCTAAGCTTTTCTCCTGACTGTCAGTATCATACTTTACTCTGTTTCTTGACAGCGCTGCCTAACCGAACAAGCATATGCTAAGCAATTTCCTAAGTATACAGCTCTCCACAGTGTCTCGCATGACTGGGATGGAACAAACAGACATTTTTTTAGAGTTAAATTATGCATATTAACCCAGAAAGATAAGTCTCTAATCTTTACACAAATGTCCCATTTCCTGTCTTTCTGACAGTAAGTTAATGACTACTAGGATTCCTTCCTAGCCAGGTAATGCTCCCAATCTATTTTAAAAATAATAATTTCTTTCAAAGATCACGGTTGCAGATGGATTCTCTATGACCAGCAACAGGAACAGAGTCAATTTAGCAGTTAATTGTTGTAGTATGGATGGTTCCCCTACATTTAGAAATCATTACGTGAAACTGTATCCGTTGGCAATTAAATTAATGATGAGCCTAGTGCTTTAGCTGTCAAGGGATTAGAATACCAGACTGACCAGGGCACGGCCGCTGGTCAAGGGTTGGCACCGTCTGCCAAGGGCCCACACCCCAGCAGGGGCCCCACTGACAAGAGCCCTCCTGGATTTGCTCCTCCTCTTCACCTGCCTTGTTCACATGCCTTTATTTATTTATTATTATTATTTATATTTGTTAATATATATTTCACTCTGGCCCATACCAGTACCATAGGGTTGTATCCAAATGCTGTATCCAATGTTAGTCTAACCCAAAATCCCATTCATTTCAATGGGTTTACTCTAGGTAGGACTAATACTGATGATAAGGAGGAGCAGTGGATGCCTACTTGCTCATGGGCTCTTTGCCTGTCAAGCAAGCCAGTGGTAGCAATGATGAGAAAGAAGATGAGGAGCAAGAGCAGCTGGTGACAAATGGTGGTGAGAAGGTAGGCTCACTGAGGGAGGGAGGGTGCCCATGGAGGGGGCCTTGCTCAAGGGCCTTAAAAACCTGGAGCCAGCACCGGACCAGGACATGACCAGGACAGGTTGGTAGTGTTGTGCAGTTGCCAGGGAACACACCCAGGAAAGGGTCTACCAAACAGAGCCGCCATCATTGCCCTTTTGGCTCTCTCTTGGTGTGGTATCTGGCCCAGTCAAAGTCAGCATGCACTGTCTTCCGTCTAGGTAGGCTCTGCACAAAGTGACACTGTTATGGCCACACTGGACTCATAGGCGTTCTCTCAGTTCACATGTCCCATTCTCCTTCACACACACCCAACAGTAAGAATGCCCACTGGCTAAAGGCCCACACACACACACACAAACAAAAAGTTGGAGTGCAGACCAAAACTAGCAAGTAAAATGGCAGCACTTTTCAGAACCCTTGTGAATCTACCAACTTTCTTCAACATTCCCTTCACAAAAAGAATGGGCATTACAAAAGAACATAAGAGCTTGTGTAGGTTCTACATAAAACAACCTAAGCTCTTTTGGTCCATAAGAATTCCAAAATCCACGGGGTAGGTTATGGGGCTTTTGACTATTGTTTTGTAACAGCAGCTCCTGAAATTCCCCTGGTTTCAAAAGTGGTTTGTCAAGAAGTGTGTGTCCGAGTTGTGGGGGGGGGCTCTAGGGACACAGTTCCGTTTAGGGTGCAATTTTATGCATATTTACACATAAAAGTCCTACAACTCCCAGCATTCCCCAGCCATCATGGCTGGCTGGAGAATGCTGGGAATTGTAGGACTTTTTTTTTCTGTCCAAGCATGCATAGAATTGTGGCTCAATTACTTACAATAATTGTTACGTAGGAAGCTGCTTTATACAAGGTGAGGCCATTGGCCCACCTAGACCAGTGTTGTCTGCTCTGACTGGCAGGAACACTCTCAGTTCCTAGGCTGGAGGTGCTTCCAGATGAGGCTTTTATGGCAACATCATCCTGCCTCATTCACTGAATTTTTGTGTTGGGTCCAGATGTTGTTGTCTGCCACCAGTAACCCTTCCAAGATTTCCCAGCACTTCTTCCATCTTTTCTCTTGCTGCAAAACAAACAAACAAAGAAACTGTTATGGAGAAAAGGACGGAATTAGTTGCACAATGCCTTCTAATTAGTAGGTCTAGGAGCACCCTGAGTGTTTACCAGCCCTGCTACCTGTGAACCTTAAATGGAGATGCCAGGGGTTGAACTTGGAACATGGGCATGCAAAGCATGTGCTGTGCCACTAAATTACTCAGCCAATGGCCATGCTGACTGGGAAAAATGAAAGTTGCAGTCCAACACTTCCATAGGGCACCAAGTTGGGGAAGGCTGTCCTTATAGTGATGCGAAGGGCATAGAAGCTGGTGCGCCTTTATGTACAACAGCCCAGCTAAAGCCTGGGATGAGCTGTGAATCGTTTTGTACACACTAGCCATAACCTTATGTCATTCCAACTTAAACCTTCTAAATCAGCTCCTTTCTAACCCACAGTTCTAGCCTAGATAATCTTTCCTCATATGGAAGCATTTTGTCACAAATTCTCTAGTTCCGCCGTTCCTTTCCTTAAGGCTGGGAGAGAGGCAGGAGCCACATTCAGACTTTAAGTTAAAGTGCACCGTGGATTTATAGAGTGGCAATATGAGGTTTTATTTTTAATAGAAGGTTTAAGCCTATGGTCTGGGTTATGCAGACTGTCAAACTAGATTAGCATAATGGCTCCTGATGCCTTTAAGATGCCCGAGCCTTTTAAGAGAGGATGTCCATTCCAAGCACAATGTTTTCACCACACAAAAATGTCCACAGACGGCACCTTAGTCCTTCTTCTTGGGTTTCACCTGAACAAGGATGTCACGAGGACAAAACTACACATTTTGTTTCACTAGCGCAAGTTAAATTTAATAAGGAATGTCAACTCAGTGTCTCAGCTAATTGGGTGAGTCAATGGAGTCTCAGTAGATGAATGACCCCAAAGATGACATTAATGTAAAGTTAAGATTTTGGCACATGGTCTGCTATTTATTACATTCCTAGACCGTGCAGACAACCTGTATATACAAATACCCTCTATATAAAATACGAATGGCCTTACGGGCTATTGCTGTCTGGACTTGCCGCATGGCTGATAAACCTAAGAGGGCAAACTCAGCAGTCTCAGGAGCATGACGGGGTGAAGAGACAATCTCTTAAGCATGCTTGCCCCACCAAATTAAGCAGGTTATGGATAAAAACCAAGCTCTTCAATTATTACTGAAAAACTATAGGGAGATATGACAGAGGTGTACAAAATTATGCATGGTGCGGAGAAAGTGGATAAGGAGACATTTTTCTCCCTCTCTCATAATACTAGAACCTGGGGTCATCCCATGAAGCTGACTGGTGGGAGATTAAGGACTGATAAAAGGAAGTCCTTCTTCACACAGCACATAGTTAAACTATGGAATTTGCTACCACAAGATGTAGTGATGGCCACCAATTTGGATGGCTTTAAAAGGGACCGAAAAATTCATGGAGGATAAGGCTATCAATGGCTCCTAGTCCTGATGGCTATATGCTATCTCTGGTATCAGAGGCAGTATGCCCATGTACACCTGTTGCTGGGGAACATGGGTGGGAGGCTGCTGTTGCACTCATATCCTACTTGTGGGTTTCCTGTAAGCAGCTGGTTGGCCACTGTGTGAACAGAATGCTGGACTAAATGGACCCTTGGTCTGATCCAGCCTGGTTCTTCTTATACAGGACTGTGGCTTATGTTGGCTCAGCTTGTCTGAGCGTGGAAAACTAAGGAGGGTAAAGCCTGGTAATTACTTGGATGGGAGCAGGACCGGTGCAGGGCTGTTTGGCGCCCTAGGCCAAATTATATTTAGCGCCCCCCCTCTCGTGTCGTGGGGGGGGCTCCGGAGCAAAGCAGCCCTGCTCTGCAACCCCCCCCGCGCCGCCGCCGCCACCACCACCACCACCAACAACAACAACCTTCCCCCCCCCCCCCGCTGCTGGCTGCTGGCTGCTGCTGCCGCCTCCTCCTCCTCCGGGGGAGGCACGGCGGAGGCGGCAGGCCGGCGGCAAGGAAGGAGCACAGCGTTTCTGCGCCCTCTTCCGCCATGCGCCCTAGGCAGCCGCCTGGGTCTGCCTAGCGGTAGCGCCGGCCCTGGATAGGAGACCCCTCCTCTAGTTTCCTGCATTGAGCAGGGGGTTGGACTCGATAGCCTTGTAGGCTCCTTCCAATTCTATGATCTATTAAATCTATGTTCTTATGCTCAATTCAGATCCTAGATCACTAATGTACTGTGTTCCCACTAAGCCTATTGCTGCAACAAGCTAGGCTGTTGCATGTTTTCATTGCCTGAATACTGAAGTAGTAATGCCTTTGTAGGTTGATGACACGGTCAGTAGGTAATGCCTTTGTAGGTTGATGACATCAGGCTGGCCCTAGCAATGTGTTTATGGATGTTTGTTCTAGTCCAAATTCAAAATTGGCAATTCCAAATGTATAATTTTTGACCAAAAGAGAGGAAAAGTATGTTCTTGATCTGTGTGGGCTCTACAGTCTCGAGTAATATCAGGCAAGAATTCATCTTTTGTGTCACCACCGGCTCTGGCAGAAGGAGGAACCGCAAGGAGATTTCCTACCTACAAAGACGCCTATTTACCTCAGTAGGCCAGAGGGGACCAGGCAAGGCATGCTCAAGGTTTAAGGGGGCCCTCAGAAAAATGCCCCCTTGTGGCACACACACACCCCACATTGGAGGAGGCAGCAGTGGTTGGCTATGAATCGCCATTTCAAAATTCCCACAATGCCCTGGAGCATACAACATAGTGTTGCTTCACGGCATTGGGGGAAATTAAAATGGTGGGACACAGACCCAGCTGCCCAGTACCAGGGGCCCAACAGAGGCATCAGCACTGGTTGCCCCACCAGGAGCCTGAGGGTGCAAATGCTGGGCCTGGGATGGTATTAAAAAGATCAGGCTTACTTCCTGCTCTGGTTGACCATAACAATGTTCTTCACGCAGCCAGGCTGTGCCTGTTTCATTGGTTTCCGACAGACATTAGCCTGGAAAATATGCAGCAGTGATGGCTTACTATAATTCCAGGATATTCCCTTATATGAGACACTAGTCCATCCTTTCTTAGAAAATGATAATTTGTGGACATACTCTCAGGCAGCTTTCTCCAACCTGGTTCCCTCCAGATGTGCTGGACTTCAGCTCCCAACATCCTCCTGTGGCTATGCTAGCTGAGGATGGTGGGAGCTGTAGTCCAAGACATCTGGCGGGCACCAGGTTGGGGAAGGCAACCCTAAAGTGATGTGGGACTGGTGAAGCAGAGGGAGGCCTGGGACTCCTGTACAAAACTGTTGAGTCAGACTGAAGTTGTATTTTTTATGCTAATCCACATTTTGTTTGTTTATCTTTAAGGACCCAGAAGCATTACATCTTCCTCAAGCTGTCTTGGTTTGGGTTACCAATACAGACTTTGCCACTAAACTACAGGTCAGGGGCAGTGCCAGGTACCGTAAAAATCTGGGGCTCAGGCCCACAGGACACACACACAAAAAGCACAAATTTGCATATGCTAATTTACATATGCTCTAAAGTGTCTGTGTGTTTTTTTAAAAAAATATTTTATTGTAAACAGGAAAAAACAAACAAACAACAACATAAAACAAATACAACAAATACATATAGTAACAGACAAAAAAATAAATGGACTTCCGATTTTCTCCACAACAAAACTTAAGCAAAAAAAGACTTTCCCTTACTCTATAATTAAAAAGAAATCAGACTTCCCCCCCCCATTAATCCAAATTTTTGTTCTTACTCATCAAACAAATAAGCAAACCATTATTTTCTAAACTCTGAAAGAGGTCTATTAAAAGTTTCCACTCATCTATAAACCTAGATGTTGACTCTTCTCTAATTAAAGACGTAATAAGTTTAGCCATCTCCGCCAACTCCAGCGTCTTCACCATCCATTCTTGTACTGATGGTATAGTTGGACATTTCCATCTTTGCACATGGAAAGTAATCTCGCTGCCATTATCATATATAAAAGTAAAGTTCCATGGGTTCTTTCCAGCTGGTTGTCCAAAAAGTGTGTGTGTCTTTAAAGGACCCTGTCTCCCAAGGACACCCCTATTTGTAAAAAGGGATGTATGGGCAGGGGAGCGGAGGGCATTTGGTTTCCGGGGGGGGGGAACTCAGGCAAAAAGATTTGGGGGGGCAGCAGGAGGTGAAGCACATGTAGGCAAAAAGCCTGCAAATCCAGGGGGATCAGATGCAACAGAGATCATCCAGGCCCCTGTACCTATATTTCAGCAAGTGCCCATGGGCAGTAGGGTGGTGGGGCGGCCTCCCATAGATTTGGGTCTCCAAATGAAAGATTTTGGGCACCAGTGCTAGTGGGCTGCCCCCTAACACCACCTCTGTTACAGGTTCTCCCCCAAATCACTCAACCAGTGGCCAGGTCGTCACTCTTAGGATCATGGAACTAGTAGAACCTGCTAATAAACAGTCCTTGGTAGCAGATATGGGTGGCAATCCTTTACAAACTTACCTGAGAGTAAGTGTGATTGAACTCAATGGGGCTTACATCTGAGTAGACATGCCTAGGATTGCACTGTAAGGATGAACGAGTTTGGATTAAACATTTATTCACACAAAAATGGTTCGTGGGGTGTTAAAGGGAGGTAGACTTCCCCAGACGTGCACTGAAGTAATTCACCATTATAACTACACCACAGGGTTGAGGTGTTAACCTGCCCTTCCTCTCAGGCACACAGAATTACATGACTTCATCAAAGTAATATGTTTTCTTCTTTTCCTTTTAATATGAAAACAGAATGGAGTATTATACAATGTGCAACTTGGAATGCTTAAGTCAACTGTTTCAAGATTGCGAGGACTTAGTCTGAAATGCTTAAAGCTTGGGGATCCCTTCCCCTTCTTTCCTTAAGACATTACAAACAGCAATTTACTAGGAAAGATTGCAGTCAGGTGAAACATTTGAAGGCACTATTACTGAGCTCTCTGTGTTGCTAATTGTCTGCAGAATTAGCAAAATCGTCAAATCTGTGGAATTTCACTATCACTCCCTGGCCACACGGTGTCCATTTCAAGAGAAATGATGCTGTTGTGCTGTCATCCTTCTGCTTCAGCCACTGGGAGAGCACAACAATGTATATGTGTTGACATTAGCCAGCGGTAGACCTTTCGATGTTTCTACCTGGCTTCTCTAAGTTCATTGTTTTCAAACTGTAAAACCTGGGTTACCTCAGAAATTCGTGAGTGGTTTCTTAATGAGAAGATCAGAATGGCGGACAAGCTTCCCTGAAAGATAGCTTGTCCACCAACATGGATCTTTTCCTGCAACACTGAATTAGAATCATAGTAGAATTCATAGAAAAGTAGAGTTGGAAGGTGCCTACAAGGCCATCGAGTCCAACCCCCTGCTCAGTGCAGGAATCCAGGTCAAAGCATCCCTGACAGATGGCTGTCCAGGGATGGCAATGTGTAACGGCGGGGGGGGGGAGTGTTTACAACATGCTCCTGGGGGCAATGGTGAGGCATACTAGCCTCCTGCCCATCACTCCATGTGATCAAACTGTACACCCTAGAATAGCCTTCCCCAGTGTAATGCATTGTGGGACTTACTTGCAAATAAACTTGTATAGGATTGTGCTATAAAGGGGGAATACACACACAAGGTAAGGCGCAATCCCATGACCCATGCAAGTTTAGACAGAAAAAAAGGCCTACAACTCCCAGCATAGGAGTTGGGAGTTGTAGTAGGCCATTTTTTCTGTCTAAACTTGCATGGGATTGCGCCTTACCTTGTGTGTGTTCTCCAAAGAGTAATCTATACAGTCAATTCAATAAACTATATACCAGTGTTCTCCAACCTTGGGTCCCCAGATGTTTTTGTTGTAGGCCAAAAACATCTGGGGACCCACGGTTAGAGAACACTGATCTATACAATCTATGGGGAAATGGGCAGAGAAGGCTGAGCAGCAGCTTACTTTCCCCCACTCACCTGCTGGTCTTATACTCAAGATTGCAGCCACTTCAGCTGCCTTTGCAGAGGGGGAAAACAAAAAACAAACTCACATTAAACTGGAAGTGCAGGATGAGTCCCTCAAGGTTTATCCTTGGCCATTTCTATAAATGTATGAGCCTGTTCTTAAGAGTAATTTTTGTATACAATGTTTTGGTATTCATATTCATCCATCGTATTATTTATTTATTTATTTATTTATTTATACCGCCCAATAGCCGAAGCTCTCTGGGCGGTTTACAGCAATTAACAAGACAGTCCCTGCCCGCAGGCTTACAATCTAAAAAGACACGACACACAAGGAAAAAGGAATGGGGAGGGAAGAAGGGGGAATATTAATACTCCTGGCAGGGCTGGTGGAATGGCCAGGGCTGGTGGAATGATATCGTAGGGAATACCGTAATTTATATTTATTTATTTATTTATTATATTTATACCCCGCTTTTTTTCCTGCAAGGAACCCAAGGCGGCTTACATAATCCTCCTCTCCATTTTATCCTCACAACAACCCTGTGAGGTAGGTTAGGCTGAGAGTCAGTGACTGGCCCAAAGTCACCCAGTGAGTTTCATGGCCGAGCGGGGACTAGAACCCGGATCTCCCAAGTCCCAGTCCAACACTCTCACCACTACGCCACACACAATAATATCATTATTATCATTATTAATAATGATGATGTGTGTCATGTCTTTTTTAGATTGTAAGCCTGTGGGCAGGGACTGTCCTGTTTAATTGATTATATGTAAGCCGATCTGGAAGCCTTTTTGGCTGAGGAGTGGCATAAAAATATTTCAAATATTTACAAGAATCAATCTGTAGAAGTCTGCCAACTGTCTTGACTTTAATATCTGCAGACCGATAAAACACAAGAAATTACAGGGAAATGTAGGTAGATGATATATCTAAAGACAGGGTCCCAAAGAAATGTCAGCAATTCCATAAAATGTTGGATTTGTGTGTTTAGTCCCCTGAATTACAGGGAAATGTAGGTAGATGATATATCTAAAGACAGGGTCCCAAAGAAATGTCAGCAATTCCATAAAATGTTGGATTTGTGTGTTTAGTCCCCTGAAATCATTGACAGGCGTTAAAAGGCCTATTGCGATTTTATTTTAACAGGAACGTTGGGTGAAGAGATGGGGATTGAAACCAGGATAGCTTTCTTTTATCAAAGGCTGATGTTTGTGAGCTTGACTTAAGGTGGGAATTTAGAAGAAATTGGGAGGATCAACTTAAGTCTTTCATATTCAAGTCAGCAACATGTTCTTGAGATAGCTGAGCAAGTGCTGTCTGTGCATGGTCCATTCTGACCACACACACTACAAAATTCTCAAAACCGTGCCAGCCAGTTTTAATGCCATAATTCACCATTTAAAAAATCTCTAGTATGGTGGCCACTTATGAATTGCCAAAAAAGAGGAAATGTATCACCCAAAAAGAAGAGCAAAAAAGAGGAGAAGGAAAAAATGGCGCCTCCCCCCCCCCCCCATTAGATGTACAGAAACAGTTTGGATCGACAGTTGAATCTTATTGGGTGACCGGCCAGATGGGCGATTAATAAATATAAGAAATAAATAAATAAATATTGCAACACTGGCCTCTTGAGGGCAGGAGACTTGCTTAGGCCTACTACACCGCTCTGTCCTCCAACATACCGCTGCCACTTCCTGCCCTTTAGTCACCCCATTTTGGCCAATAGCCTGTGTCATTGACTTTTCCTTTCCTGTGTAATAGAGAAATGAGTTCATCAGACAAATATTTGTTCCCTAGCCAAGTTCATCTTGTCCTGCTATTTAAACCTGGTGGACTCTTTGCCATCTGTATAACAGACCTTGGCATCACTGACAGAGGATTAGAAGTGCCTGGCACAGCTGAATATATGGAAAGGCCTAAATGGGACACAGAAGCTGTAATTCAAGAAATATGAACACCATCACTTATTATAAAATTACCAACCATAAATCTTGTACAGAAAAAGGTTTAGGTGGCAGATGATGTTTTTGGCCATATTATACATTTTAAAGGCAAATATAGATTATATTTAGATCATAATAGTGATACTAATTTTTAATATAAAGCACTTTGAGGTTTGCCTGAAAAACAGTATAAAAAGATAATCCAAATATGCATACACATTTCCAATAGGCTATTCTGCCCGGCGGTCTGGAAAACAGAAGTAAATCCCGTGGTTGCTAGGCAACTGCACTGTGCTGTCTTCTCTTTTCTTAGACCTGGCAAAATAGCTTGCACATCAAGACTCAATACCAGTGGTAGAGATTAGGAGCTTCTCTACACAAGGGTCATAGATTCATAGATCATAGAGTTGGAAGGGGCCTACAAGGCCATCAAGTCCAACCCCCTGCTCAATGCAGGAAACTAGAGGAGGGGTCTCCCATCCAAGTAACAACCAGGCCTGACCCTAGTTTAGCGTTCCACGCTCAGACAAGCTGAGCCAGCGTGAGCCACAGGCCTGTATTTTATTGTGCTCTCGTGATTCCTCATCCATGGTAGTTTGCGGGTGCTTTAGTTTACAGGATGTTATCATCCTCCAGGGCCTCTCCTGTTCTTCTTTGCAACCATTTCCATGGCTTTTTTTTTTTTTTAGAATGGGGATAATGAGCTATTAAAGGGCTATCACGCTATGAAATGCCACAAAACGGCCACGTATTTTCGCAGTTCCGCTGTATTGTAGCGCCACCTTGTTGTTGTGTAATGGAACCTATAGAAAGGCAGAGAGAGAGGGGGAAAAAAACCCCCGGGGGGAAAAAGAACATGTAAAGGAGCTGATCTTAATCCCGCAAAGAATCCTGAAGCAGATGCCTCGGTAAAGTGGCAGCTTAAAAGCCTCATGTAGAGAAGCCCTACAGAACAGGCAAGTGGCTACAGGGTTAATCTCGTAGACCAGCTTTCCCAAACTGGTGCCCTCTAGATGTTTTAGACGACAGCTCCCCTAATCCCTGACAAGGCCCAGGGGCCAAATCCAGCCCTACATGCCTTTTACCCTGGCACCACCCCCTTTCCCCCCAACCACCAATCATTTGGTGGTTTCTTAGTTTTTGTGCAGTTTTTCCCATTCTAAAAGTTTGAAAAGGCAGAGGGCTTCTCTGCACGAGGCATTTATTGTCTGCTCGCGATTCCTCACTCACAGTAGTTTGCAGGTGCTTTACACGATGACGTCATCCTCCAGGGCCTCTCCCATGCTTTCTGAGCATTTCTGCGGCTTTTTTTTTTTTTTTTTTTTTTAGAACAAGGAAAAAAATGGGATATTAAATTTCCAATGTGGAATGAACCGGAATGAGAAGCTCGTGTATTTTCGCAATTCCGCTATACCGCAGTGCCCTTGTGGTTGTGTAATGGAATGTATAGAAAGGCAGAGAAAGAAAGAAAAATGCAGAAAAAACCGTGTGTCTAGGAGCTGATCTACATCCTGCAAAAAATCTGGAAGCAGAAGTCTCGGTCAAGGGGCGGCTTAAAAGCCTCATGTATAGAAAGCCTTAGTTGCTGGCAGTAAGAGCTTTAAGTTGCAATATGCTTGTATTTTTTTGTATCTATGGCCACACCCCTTTTGCCTTTGGCCACACCCCCTTTGCCACTGGCATGCAGCCCCTGAGAGCGTCTCCCAAATGGAATTCAGGCCTCAGACGGAAAGAGGTGCCCCACCCCTGTTCTAGACTCTACCTAACAGCACATCTCTTCTTGTCTTTATGAAAGGATGATGGATGAATTTCTGTAAAAGGAATGTTCAAGCTGCTGGATGCACAGTACACATCAGTGTGAGGATTTTTGAAAAATATGCTCTCCCAGAATGATCAACCATCTACGCTATGACAGGTACAGAAGTATTTTGTGGAAGTATTTTGTGGTTACTTAGAATGAAGGATTTCATTTCACAACATATAGATGGGATGATACCAGTAGATTTTCCCAAAGTACTAAAAATTTGCCATGTGATACCACTTATGTCAAAATCTGCTTCTGAGGTTCCGAGTATAGCAAAGGCATATGCTTACATTACCGCATTTGTTCTTCATGTGGTTCTGATATGCCCCCTCATTTTTCACTGTACTGCTCTAGAGGGCTCCAACCAATGATTAACAAAGGAACTTAATATAGCTTTACTTTTGAATATACCTACTACTTATCAGTTGTTAAAGGCATGCTCTACACTGGGAGAAAACCACAGGAAACATATAAGACCATTTCCTTTTTCTAAACCTTTTGTGCTTATTTTAAAAGGTAGAAAGAATGGGTGAGAAAGCGAGCTGCACAATATTGAAATAATTGAGCTGAATGATTGCCTGGCTGTTAATGCTGAGGAAAAATATGAAGGATACAATTATAATTGCAGGGCAGGAGAGGAGAGGAGAAGGGGGGGGGATGAAGTTCAAATAGCTTTAATATCTGGCTTTCACTCTGGTGGGACTGGTTTATTTGTTTGGCTCTCATCGAACTTTCCAATTTGCACTCTGGAATTTGGTGGATTTTGGACTGGCTTAATATTTGCACATGTGCAGAGAGTGTTGGGCTGGAACTCGGGAGATCCGGGTTCTAGTCCCCCAATCAACCATGAAGCTCCCTGGGTGACTTTGGGCCAGTCACTGCCCTGCTCAGCCTAACCTACCTCACAGGGTTGTTGTGAGGGTAAAATGGAGAGGAGGAGATGGAGGAGTATGTAAGCTGCCCTGGGTTCCTTGCAGGAGGAGGGGGGGCAGGATATAAGTGCAATAAATAAATTGTAATTGTTAATTGTTGTAAACTGCCCAGAGAGCTTTGGCTATTGGGCGGTATAAAAATGAAATAAATAAATTAATAAATAAAATGAAGGTGCCAGATGCAACTCAGAGGGTAGGGAATTCCACAAAGTCAGGGCCATGACAGAGAAGGCCCTTTCCTGCACTGTTGCCCCATGAACTTCTGAGGGTGGTGGTATTGATAACAGGGTCTTCCCTGCTGATCTTAGCACCTGGGCTGGTCTATATAGGCGAGAAAGGTGCTCTCTCGTGTCACCAAATGCAGTGCATGAGGCCTCCCCACATGTCCACAGAGGCCTAAAATACACCAAGGACTTACTGAAACCTTCCAATAAATCCTGGTTTTCTTTCAAGACCAATTCTGTTCCAGTTGTAATGATGCACTCTGGTACAAATTCCAGTTTTGTGCCACTGACATAGTCACCAGCCTCCCCTGCTAATTTCTCAGGGAAACCCACTGATACATAAGTGATGAACTCTGTAGTTCACTGTTAAGCCCCCGAGTGTTACCAGATTATCAGTTTAGCATACCCATCAATTTAGCATACTCAAAATTCTTGTGGTGTTTTAAATTTAGAATGCTCCTACCTTGCTATCTTACTCTTTTTTAATCACAGCAGCCCTATAAGCTACATCACTTCAGGAAAGTACCTGTGTTAGAGAAATAGGTGCAGTGCGTGTACAGAGAGCTGCCTTTCACGTGTATTAAAGAGGTCCAAGTATAGAGCATGCATTTAAAAGGAACAATTCCACTGCTATACACACTCCGGCCAGATACCAACTGGCTGGCAACAGGCCCAGACATGTTCCAGCATAAGTTACTTTTGTTTTATCAGTTGTTCCTCATGCCAAGGTCTAAGGACAATGCTTCTCTATTTCATGTAAGTTGTGAGCAAGAGACAAGATACGGAAGAGCTGTTGCCAGGCAAGCGAGGGGCAGAATGAACCATCATCCTCATCATCATCATGGATGGTAATAATAATGAAACAGCCAGGCCCAAAACACCTAAGACCCCAGGTGAGAGAGAGAGGCATTGCCCATTCACATAGGCCACACAGAAGCTCAGCAACAAGGCACCTGCCTTGCACACAAAGATTCCCAGATGCAGTCACCTGCCTTCAGAAAAAGGTCCCCGTTTCAAGCCTGAAATGCCAAGAGACCAGTGTAACCTGGCATGGCATGACAGAAGTCTGAGTTAGAAAGCTGCACAGAAGGCCCAGTCCCTGCATGTTTAGACAGACAGAAAGGTCCTGCAAGACCCAGCATCCCCTGACAAGCAAGAGTGACATTAGAGAACAGTCCTCACACAGGCCAAAGATCCCTGAAAGACCACTTTGTTGTCCATAGGTATTTGTTAAGATAAAAGATCCAGAAGCCTCATGCACTGCTGTTTTGCATCCCATTAGTTGACCTAGATTCTGCCCGCATACCATGTGCCACTGCACCTGCTTTGTTTATCTGCTTTGTTGTTCCAGACAGAGAACCTTGAAGGTCTGTTTTGATTGTATTGTATTCTTTGCTGAATTGTATGTTTGGCCGCCATGTTTTCACTTAAGTTGTTATCTAGTCCTGAAAGCCTATTTCTGGGTGCCAAATCCCAGAATACAGGCGAGAGAAGGGTCCCTTTGAGTGATAAGATGTACCACTCAAAGTAGCAGGCCTGATATCTTAGGTGACTTAAGAAGTCATGAGAAACCACGTCTTTAGCCAAAGAGATGGCCAGGTGGCCATCTATCTAGCTAAAGATTAAAACTTGCCATGTTCAGAGAAACACTTCTGATTGGTTGTCGTCATAAAGGGGGAACGGAATCTAACTGGTTGGCACAGTTTAATGATTGTATCTGATTCGCTGAAAGTAAGATCCATCCATGGCTGTAAAATGTATAAGAAGGCGTGTATGCCCCACTGATCCTTGTCCAGCTCTGATTTGGGCACGTGCCCCAGCTGGTCCTTTTTGTGCAGAAATAAAACTTTGAAAAACTCACTGCTGCTGTGTGCTGCTTCCCTTTCTCTGAGCAATTGAGTTCTTTGGGGAAAGGACTCACAGCATTTTTGCAACACCTGGGAGAAGAAGGCACTCTGCCACATGCCTCAGCCACTGTCTCTCAATTCTCATACTGCATACAGGGCCAGCCCAAGTCATTTTGTTGCCTGAGACAGAGCAGCAAATGGTGCTCTCTGCCCATGTCAAGGCCCATAGTACCCAAGGCCAGTCACGTTTTAAAATAGTATATGCAGAGAGCAGACAATATTGCTCTTAGATTTCCAAAAATTAATTAATGGACAAAAGCAAGTTTGGAAATTATTTAGGAATGTCTCGGGATATAAAATTAAGCTTATCAAATCTGAATGGGGCTATGCTTGAACAGAAAGCTAAAATATACAATTGCTCATAACTGTTTTATCCCATGAAGATAGTCAGACCAGTATCTCAGCATTTAGTTGAAAGCAGATGTAAGAAAAATAGTAGAATATAATAATTAGAGATTAATTTTGGTTAAGGAAGTCCCATGATACTGGGCTAACAAAAGATATTTTTTTTGGCTGGGGAAGATTGCTATAGTGAGTGTACTCCTACAAATTATATTCATATTTCCAAATATTCCAATGAAAGTGGACAAAACAATATCAAATTAAAGGCAAACAACAACAACAACACCCCACCCCCAAAACTGGGATATGACACCAGATAGTTTTGGCTAGAACTTTGTTTTAAAAAGTCTCTGAAGAAGGATTAGATCTTCCTTATATTGGTCAGTATGATCATGCCGTGAGGTTGGCAGCAATATCAGGTTGGTATCATGCAGATATTGTAATTGGGGCTGAAGAAAAGTTACACATCGTGTTACAACAGATATTATGGCATAGTGAGAGGAATATCATGGCCAGAATGAATAACATCTCATCATCATCGGCAGCTATTCTCAAGGTGTGGCAAAAACCCAAACTAGTTATGCCCAGGATTATCTCCATTGACTTCCTTTTTTTACATAGATTTCATAGATCATAGAGTTGGAAGGAGCCTACAAGGCCATCGAGTCCAACCCCCTGCTCAATGCAGGAAACTAGGGGAGGGGTCTCCCATCCAAGTAATAACCAGGCTTGACCCTGCTTAGCTTTCCACACTCAGACAAACTGAGCCAGCGTGAGCCACAGACATTATGAACAGTTTAGAGCTCCTAATATTCTTGGTAGGGTGGCCACTTCTGAACTGCCAAAAAAGAGGAAATGCATCACCCAAAAAGAGGATAAAAGAGGGCACTGATCTGCATAACATTTGCAAGTGCTAATTTATATGTATAGATGCAAATGTAGAAATAACTATTATAATTTAAATAGAAATACAGTACATTAAGACTGCCCTCTTTTAATGGCATATGGGGGGGCGTATGTCTGCAGTGGTCTAGTTTATTGAATGTGTTTAATTGTTCAAATGGTTTTTCATTTCTGTTTTTAAATTTTGTATGGAATTGTATGCTGTTTTGATTGTATTTGTACTGTATTTTATTGTTTTTTATAAATTGTTGTTAACTGCCCAGAGATCTTCAGCTATTGGGTGGTACGTAAATGAAATAAATCATCATCATCTCACCATAGTGTGGAAGATTGTGACCAGGTGACTTGTGTGCTTTGCTCAGTCTGCTGTCCAGGCACTGTTGATTGGCAACTTCAAGGTCCAGCTCTTCCTTCTGATGGTCCTTTATCTTTAATCTGAATGTAGACTGGACAGACCTTCAAATAAAAGACACCTTCCAAATAGGGGGCATTCCTCTGGCAGCCTTTCAAATAGAGGATTGCCCTCTGTAAAGAAAGGACAGGTGGCCACTCTAATACTTGGGAATATTTCATTGTGGCATAATTAACTAGGGCTGAGCTGAAAGTTCTTCATAGAACTTTCTTGGCAAAACTTGTTGGGTTTCATGAAACGGCATCCTCCAATTCACCTTCTTCACTGTCACCACCGCCATGTATTTTATTTTCCTGGCAGCAGCAATGGCTTCACTTTACTCCCTGAAGCCTTAGTGGCTGGCAGCCACCATTTTGTCTCCCCAGCAGCCCCTAAAGTGACGGCAGAAAGCACTGCCCTCACTCTGATTGGCTTCATGACAATATCACATCATCATGACGCTTTTAGATTAAAATGCATTCATAATTTGTCAAATTAGTATTGTTGGATATTTAAGATCTTTTATACTGATTGCTTTCACATTTTTGGAGCTGTTCCCAAGATACTTTTTTAATGGAAAATTATCAAAATTCATCAAATATATGGCTGGCTTTGCTATTCCTTATGATAGTTTTATTAGGTTACCTAACAGAATTTATACCAAAAAGCAGAATTGGAATTAATACTGAGATTATTAGCATATGTTCTCACTATCTCTGAATGGTTTTTAAAAGTGTGGAACTTAGACTAGTGTTGACATTATGTAAAAGCCCATGTAGAATATTGGTAAGAGTATTGGTCAATGTTCGTAATATATTGGAATGAAAAACATGGGTATAACGTTACACCATACTCACAATTTTTGCTTTTGTAAGACCAATTCTGAACTGGTTTTATTTGAATAGTGATGTTTTTAAAAGAAAACCCAACAGAAGAGACAAGCCCAGTTTAGAACAGGGAACTGCTCTTTTTATTGCTTACTCTGGGAGAACCCTTTGGACAATTTAGAAAATCTGTCAGTGTGTGAATGACAATGCCTCAGGGAAAAGACAATAAAAGTTAGGAAAAGGCACAGAGAGTTCCTGTTCTTGGCTTGCCTTTCCTTTATGTTAATGGCCTTTGACTTAGCGGAGGCAACGAACTAGGCCACATGCCACCTACAAGAAGATACATGATCTACTCCCTTTCTCTTTCTCTAAGGCTGTCTCTCAAACAAGCAGGGCAATTTCCACAGCAGAACAGCATGTACCGACTCTCTTATTTGTGTTTACCACACGTGAGGGATCATCCGACATGCTGTTCTGGTCTGTTGAGGATTATGTTCCTTTGGTTCACGGCCCTCTCCTTTTGGCAAAGGGAAATAAGCTTCCTTCGTTGGGTTTATATGTAATTCTGCTTGACTCTGCTTCAAATATTTCATTGTCACCCGCTGCAACTTGATCTAAAAGCCATGGGTGTGTGTGTGTGTGTGTGTGTGTGTTTTAAAACGACAAGTCTACAGTGTCTTGATTTTCCTAGATAATTTGAGGAATGTAGACAGTGGTCAAGTCACAATAAATACAGCTTTTAACTCAACACAAAAGGATTGGCTGAAGTTGAAGAAATGAAAAGGAAGGACAAACTATGTTACCATGCAGGACTATGGAATTTTGTGATGACTCTGAAGTCTCTACAAGTGAATAGCGGAGATCCTGTAAGATTGTAGAGAGTTAGGGCGGCCTTCTATGCATCACTAAAAAAGAGGACAAAAGAGGACAGCAATTTGCATTAAGTGTGCATATGCTCATTCGTATTCGTATGGCAAAATGATATTAACTGCGCTGCCAAGAAAAAAATCTACGCTAGTGCAAAGGCTGGCTGAGGTCCAAAGAAGAACAAGAGAACTTAAGAACGCCTGGTGGAAAAAGAAAGCTGAAGAAATTCAACAACTTGCAGAATCTCATGATGCACGGGGCTTTTTTAAGGCCACAAGGGCCATTTATGGACCAAAAACCTATGGTACAAACCCTTTACAATCAAAAGATGGCACCAAACTCTTAAAAGACAAAGAGTGTATTGCACTGCGTTGGAAAGAGCATTATTATGACCTTTTAAATCGTAAATCTAAGGTGGATAATGAGATTTTTGTGCAAATCCCGCAAAAACAAATTAGAGAGGAAGTTGCAATACTCCCCAATTTGGATGAAGTAAAAAAAGCCATTAATCAAATGAAGAATAACAAAGCTAGTGGACCAGATGGGATTCCTGCTGAAATCTTTAAAGAAGGGCCCCCTGAACTTGTACAACATCTTCATAAACTCATCGAAAAAATCTGGATAAGAGAAGAGATCCCAGAAGACTTCAGGGATGCCGTAATTATCACCCTCTTTAAGAAAGGTGATAGAACAGACTGTGGAAACTATCGGGGCATTTCTCTCTTAGCTACCAGCAGGTAAAATATTTGCCAGGATTCTCACAAACCGTCTTCTATCTATTTCAGAAGAGATCCTCCCTGAAACTCAATATGGTTTCCGCCCCTCTAGAGGGACAGTAGACATGATTTTTACTGCACGTCAGCTCCAAGAAAAATGCCGGGAGCAAAATCAACCCCTTTATATGGCATTTATTGATCTTGCTAAGGCCTTTGATACTGTAGACCGAACAGCTCTCTGGACTATCCTTATGAAAATTGGATGCCACAATAAATTTGTGAATATCTTGCAACTTCTCCATGACAACATGACGGCAACGGTCTTGGACAACAACAGCTCTCATGGTGCTCCATTTAAAGTGGGATCAGGTGTTAAACAGGGATGTGTTATTGCCCCAACATTATTTGCTATTTTCATCGCTATGATTTTACATCTTGTCGAGGGGAAACTTCCCACTGGTGTGGGAATTATATATCGAACAGATGGAAAGCTTTTTAATCTCAGCAGGCTGAAAGCAAAAAGTAAGGTAATTACAACCTCCGTTGTGGAACTTCAGTATGCTGATGATAATGTGGTCTCCGCACATTCAAAGGATGATCTCTAAACTATCCTAAATGCTTTTGCAGAAGCATACGGAAAACTTGGTCTCTCACTTAACATCAAAAAACCCAAAGTGCTTCATCAGCAAGTGCAAGCTAACCCTTTGGTGATGCCATCTATCCAGCTTGGCGGGACAATACTGGAAAATGTCGATCATTTTCTCTATCTTGGCAGCTATCTTTCTGTTACAGCTAACATCGACAGTGAAATCCAGCATCATTTGAGCTCCGCAAGTGCCGCGTTTTCTCGAATGAAACATAGAGTGTTCGAGGATCGGGATATTTGTAAGAAGACCAAAACACTGGTTTATGAAGCCATTGTATTACCAACTTTATTGTATGCCTGCGAAACATGGACTATCTATAAACGTCACCTCCAACTCCTTGAAAGATTTTTTCAACGTTGCCTTCGGAAAATCCTGCGAATTACTTGGGAAGATAGGCGAACAAATGTCAGTGTACTGGAAGAAGCAAAGACTACTAGCATTGAAAAAATGATCCTTCAACGCCAACTTCAGTGGACCGGTCATGTTGTTCGAATGCCTGACTGCCGTCTCCCAAAGCAGTTACTTTATTCCCAACTCAAGGATGGAAAGCGGAATATCGGTGGTCAATATAAGAGGTTTAAAGATGTTCATTAAGGCTAATCTAAAAAAATGCAATATAAACATCGAAAAACTGGGAAGCTCTGGCCCATGAACGATCTAACTGGAGGTTGGCCTTTCACAAAGGTTCTATGGACTTTGAAGAAGCCCGAGTGCAAGGTGAAAGGGAGAAACGTGCTAAGCGAAAAGCACATCAAATGAATCCTTTACAGGACCATCTTCCATCTGGTAACCTGTGTCCTCACTGGCTCACTGTGGGAAGCTGTGTGGATCTAGAATTGGCCTCCACAGTCACTTACGGACCCATTGCTAGAGTCTACACAATTTTCTTTAGAATTTTCCTCCTTTTACAATCTCCTTTTTGTAAAAAAAAAATATCCTGGAAGACAATCTTACTCGGTCACGAGTGATCACCTGACTGACAGTACATCTTTAGAAGACTGTGACCAGGTGACCTGTGTGTCTGCCTGTTCAGTCTGCTATTCAGGTGTTAACTGTTGAAGGACAACAGTTCTTATAGGCTGGGTTCACACAACATGATAAGCAATGGTGGCTTATAAGCCATGTGTGACAGACAGCTGGAGTTCCGCCTCTCACACCCTGAGAGAGCAGAGCCAATCACAGCTCTTGGAATGTTGGCAAGGGGCAGAGAGCTGTGACAGGCGGTTCAGGGTTGCCACTAAAATTTTGTTTTCCATTTCCCTGACTTTCCCTGACTATCCCTAACCAACTTTTATCAATTTCCTGACCACCATAAAAAATAAACCCAAGTTAAAAGAATTCATAGGTTGCATTACATTAAATAATGGTTTTATTAAATGGTTTAAAACTATACAAGTACTGAAAGGCAATTTTTGGGGTCAAGATAGGAGCTTCAATATGAGCTGCTTTAAATACCGCGACTGGGTTCGCATGACTGGACAACCTACCGTGGCTTATAAGCCACGTTAGGTTGTCGTGCCATGCGAACTCGGGATGGGTTTGTCAGGGTGACTAATTTTGGGGTTATAAGCCACCCTGACAAGCCATAGCTTGTACTAGGGTCTGTTTGACCCACGATGGGTTGTTGTGTCATCTGAACCTAGACGACATGACCCATCATGGGTCAACCCTGACTACAAGTGAGCTGCTCGGCAAGAGCAGCAAAAAAAACCTTGCTGCTCCTGCCAAGTGGCTAGCGGGCAACCACCATTGCCAGCCACCCCAGAAGTGCTTGTGCAGCACTTTGGGGTAGGTGGCAAAGGCTTCCCCACCTCCCCACCGTGAGCCATTTCAGACTCGCTGCAGTGTGACTTTTTTCTTTAACCCTTTTTTGGGAGGAGATCACAAAAACCAGCTGTCAAGCTGGCTTTCGTGATCCCCATGGGGGGGGGGCATCCACGAGGTGCCCCTCAAAGAACCTCCGTGGTACCTTGGAGGGGCTGCTCATGGTCACCCCCTTTAAAAAAAATTGTTGTACAGATAATGTGCGCAACTAACTGCCCTCAGTCTTATTTTTCAGACAGACCTGCCCAGTTTGTGCAAATCGGCAGGGTCGGTTAGTGCAAAGGGGTCCCTGGGCTAGGTTCTGGCCAGGTGGTCAAAGCCAGCAGCAGGCACTCACCCTGTACAGTGCCTAGCCTAGGCTGCAAGTAAGTATTTCCCCCCTTTGCAAGCAGTTTGACAGGTCTGGACCTGTCAGCTCCTTGCAAAGCCACGGGAGATCATGGTTTGCAGAAAGGGGCTCTTTCCCCACTTTTTGCAGCGTGATCCCCTGGTTTGAAGGAGATCAGGTGTCCCTAGTGGCCCCCAGTTTTGCAAGTGTTCCCCCGTTGCTAGTATCAGGGGAACCTTCAAAACTGGAGGGAGGGTTCGGTTGTCAAAGTAACATAAAACTCACGTACCCCGACACTGGGAATCCCCAGTGGTGCTAGCAATTCAGGGTCAATGGCAAAACCGAGGGGACACTTAGGACTTGTTGCCCATCCTGCTTGGAAATGTACATTCCACAGTTTGGGAGCAACAAGGAGAAAGCCCTTTCATGTGGGCCCGACAACCGGGCCTCTGCGGGACACAGTGCCCTCAAAAGGGCCTCTCCTGCAGACCTTAATAACTGGACAGGTTCATAACGAGACAGGCGGTACTGAGCATAATTACACTAACTGTGCGAGTCAAAGGAAGAGGGATCCAAAAATTCTTCATATAGCATCATGTGTCATGGTAATAAACCAAAAATAACAAAGTAGCCATTACTTCAACATTTATCAGACTTCATTTTTCATTCAATGATAGCATGTAACACATTATGCTTTATCTTTCTTTTTTAAACTGAACTGGCTGCAAACATGGAATTTGCAGTATGCCAAGATCCTCCTTTCCCTTTGGTCAGCCAGCATATACGGAGAATTTGTATAATAAAAGCAATATATTTAACGTATTCTACTGTTATCTAGAAGCGATTAGAAAAAAGAAGCATATGGTCCTCTTCAACAGCCCTTGAAGACTGTTCAGAAGCTGCAGCTTGTGCAAAATGCAGCAGCCAGACTAATAACCGGGACCAGAAGGTCTGAGCACTAATCCTGGCCCACTTGCACTGGCTGCCTATATGCTTCCGAGCCTGATTCAAAGTCCTGGTTTTAACCTATAAAGCCTTACATGGCTTGGGACCGGAATACTTGACAGAACGCATCTCCCAACCTCAATCTTCCCGGACACTAGGCTCCGAGGGAGGCTCAGTTAGTGGCAACAAGGGGGAGGGCCTTCTCAGTGGCAGCTCCCCAACTGTGGAATGATCTCCCCACTGAGGCCTGGCTGGTGCCAACTTTGTCATCCTTTCAGCGCCAGGTTAAGACAGCCCTATGTGCTAAGGCGTTTAAGAACATCTAGGGTTGTTTTAATGGCTTGATGGGGCATGCATGTCAGGCGATCATAGCAGGTCTATCCTGTACTAAATATTGTTATCTCTGGCCAAACTGTTTTTAAAATCTCCTAAACTGTTTTTAATTTCTTTATTGTAGAACAATTTTATGGATGCTTTATTGTATCTGGCCTTGTTTTAGGCACTGTTGTAAACCACCCAGAGAGCTTCAGTTATTGGGTGGTATAGAAATGAAATAATAAATAAATAAATAAATAAATATATTTATTTATTTAAATAAATAAATGTTATACATGTGCATCTCCTTCAATTAATTAATTGGGTTATATAAACATGTGTAAGCCATTTTCTGGCTCCATATGAGAGCTCCAAACATAATAAATAGCATAATAAATTAATGGCACTTATTTAGTAGCTACCATACTTATATGCGTAGCAGGTGTTCGTGTATGCCAAATCTATAAATAATATTGGGACAACTATACCTTTTTGTTTGTTAAACAAATACCTTTCTTTATACTAGTTCAAATAGAAATTCTTGCATATGCTATGTTTAGGCTAGTTGGACCAAACCAGTCAAACCATCTAAAATGGAAGTTTGCTGGCATGGTGAAAAGTATGCTATGTTTTAATTAAGATACTGTTTTAAAACTGTATTTTATTTTTTTAAATTGTATTTTATTATTGTAAGCTGCCTTGAGCACAATTTTTGGCAGAAAGGTGGGATATAAATAAATATAATATAATATAATATAATATAATATAAATAAGAGAGCAATCCTTTGGCCCCAAGGCAGTGTTTGAGGGACCATAGGATATTAGGGATTTTCTCCTCCAAGACCCTAGGCCAGGGCTCTCCAACCTTGGGTCCCCAGATGTTGCTGGCCTACAGCTCCCAGCATACCCAGCCAGCATGGCTAATGGCAAGGGATTCTGGGAGCTGTAGTCCAGAAACATCTGGGGATCCAAGGTTGGAGAGCCCTGCCCTAGACAGAGAGCTTCTCTACACAAGGCATTTATTGTGCACTCATGATTCTTCACTGATGGAAGTTTGCGAGCGCTTTACATGATGTCGTCATCCTTCAGGGCCTCTCCCATGTTTTCTAGCCATTTTCGTGACTTTTTTTTAGAGCAAGGACAGTCAGCTATTATCTGGGAAGTCGGAATGAATCAGAATGGGAGGCTTGTGTATATTTGTAATTCTGCTCTATACCACAGCACCACCTTGTGGTTGTGTTTTGGAACGTATAGGAACATTTAGAAAGACAGAGAAGGAAACCCTGGGGGGAAAACTACATGTAAAGCACGCACTCTTACTGCCATAAAGAAAACGGAAGAAGAAGCCTTGGTGAAGCAGTGGCTTAAAATGCCTCTTGTAGAGAAGCCCAAAGCTACAGTCTTGGAGGGGAAACCCCCCCACTCAGATTTCCACCCCTCCCCCCAACCCTTCCCAACCTTGAAAGAAGATGGGGAGGGAGGAAAGGGGGCATGCCAGTTGGCGGGAGCAGGAAGAGAAGAGGCCATGGATCCTCTGGATCCACAAGTCTCCTGGGCTGTAGTCCTATGGCCAATAGACACTGTCTGGCCGGCCATAGGAAAAGCTCCAACCTCAGAAAAGCGCTCCAAAGTTGGAGCTGGGACTCCGACTTCAGAGTGGCCTCTCTCTGCCGTCGCAGCTGGTGCAGTTCTTTCTGTGCTGGGTGCAGCTCTGAAGATGGAAGACCAACTTTGAATCTGGTGCTGGGAGGGCATTCTGGGGGGTTGGGAAGGGAGGAGCGAGGCTCTGCCTGGATACTAGGAATCCTGGAGGTGCGTCAGAACCTCCTCCTCATGAGCAGTGGTAAAAAACTTAGACAGCCGAAATCAACCATCTAAGTGTTTTTTTTGGGGGGGGGGTGCGAGGAAAACACAGAGTCAATCCTTTCCTCCGTGCTCCTCCCGCCTTCCATTGGATGCTCATAGTCCTCCAAATTCAGAGGGTTAAGGGCAGCCACATTGGATGGCACTGTCTGTTGGTCTCCTCCACGCCCACCCTGAGACGGATAGGTGAGCTAGTGTCATGATGCTCATAAACTGATTCTTGTCAAAGAACTATGCTGTAATCTGTTAACTATGGATCTTTATTGAGAGTGTTAAAGCTTCTAGCTAATTACTGAAATTACTGCAATAGAAGGTTTTATTAAGATTTCTGCCTCAGCTCTAAGAAGTCAGGTTATGAGCTCAGAGGCTCATCTGGCTCCAAATAGACAAAAGGGGATGGAAAGGCTGTAAAAGCCTCTGTTTCTCTCCCACCCTGCCCAGCTCTTGCACCAACACAGTTTAGGATAGATGGAGGGCTCCAAGATTGGAGGCCTCCCTCTGTGAGTGTCAGTCCTGTAGGACTGTGCACCAAGTGTAGCTGTTTGCACCTGACACATTTATTTATTTATTTATTTTATTACATTTATATCCCACCTTTTTTCCTCTTGCAAGGAACCCAAGTTGGCTTACATGATCCTCCTCCTCTCCATTTTATCCTCACAACAACCCTGTGAGGTAGGTCAGGCTGAGAGTCAGTGACTGGCCCAAAGTCACCCAGTGAGCTTTTTATTTATTTATTTATTTATTATATTTATACCCCGCCTTTTTTCCTGAAAGGAACCCAAGGCGGCTTACATAATCCTCCTCCTCCTCTCCATTTTATCCTCACAACAACCCTGTGAGGTAGGTTAGGCTGAGAGTCAGTGACTGGCCCAAAGTCACCCAGTGAGTTTCATGGCCGAGCGGGGACTAGAACCCGGATCTCCCGAGTCCCAGTCCAACACCCTAACCACTACGCCACACTGTCTCTCCATATTAAGAGAACAGGCAGAAGTCTGTATTGAACTGAGCTTCACCTATTAGGCAGCATATAGCTCAGGCAGAAATTATATTAATTATATATGAATATAATATATTTATATTAATGAATATAAATTAATTGATACTACAAGAATAAGACATAGGAGCCAATAGGGTTTCCCTCTCCCCCCCAATCCTCCCCCCCAACAACAACTCATTAATATAGGGCTCAACTCTAATTAAGAATTGGATATTTCATTCTCCAGCAAATCAACATGTAACCACAAAACATATGGAAAGAAATTGTGTGATACCAGGGTAGACTCTTTATATATTTTTTAAATTTAAATACTCCAATATTTTTTTTCTGGGAAAGCACTGATCTCATTCTGCAGCTGGTAGCAGACTATTAATTTGCCAGCATTGCTTGGGGTTTGTGCACTTTGCAAATGGACATAATTAGTAGTTAGAGATGAGCATTTTTCTCCCTCCAGATTTAGCAGAGGGGCACTGGAGCAGAGGTGGGAAAGGGGAGTTCCCGACTGGAACATTTCCTGAATAAAAAGCTTTTATTAAAAAGCTTTTCAACCTTTCTCACAATGGTCCAAGAATTGTTCAGATCCTTCTGTTTAAGAAAGGAGATGAAAAACTCCACATTTAATTAAAACAGTTCTTTAAAGGCACATTTTGGAGGGCACAAAGACAGGGAAGCTTCCATCACCAGCGTATTGAGGACCTGACTTCATAGAACTACCTCAGATATAATTGCCTAAGAGGAAAAGAGCTAAGGACTAGCATTAGAACAAATACTGAAATGTCTCTTTTGTTTGACAAACACTGATCATCCGAGAATGCAGATGGGGCAATGTTTGGCCCTGAGCAGAGCTACAAAGGATCCTTTAAAGTTTTTGGAAGTTCCACTTATTCAACGTAGTTCCTGTTGGGAAAAACTGCTTTAGAAAATAGCCTTTTCACAATAACACCTTCGCTGTTTCTGTAAATATCTCTTGCCATATTTATCTCTCTCACACACACTTTTTAAAAATTCATGGGGGGCTATTTCTTGCTTTGGAGGAAACAGTATCTGCAAAGATGGTTTAAGATCTAAGTAGACTTCCTTTGTGAATATAAACCATTTCAGATGTCTTTGTTTGAGGGTTTTACGCACTTGCATGATTTCAGGTGGGATGCTTGTGAGAGTCACGAGCCCAGTAATAGAAAGGAGGAACGTGGAAACTGAGCAAATCGAGTTTGGAGCTAAGGCCAGTTTATACAACCAGCGCAATCAAATGGTACGGCTTTTCCACTTCAGCCTGCCGGTGAAAACTGCTGGGTGAGGTGAGGTCAGCCAGAGATTTGGACTGAAGGGTCATCAATATGTGGGTGTTGCATAGCTTTACCTCCCTTTTTCGTCAAATCCAAGAGAGGCAGCGGGTGTGTTCTGAGTCAGTACCTGGATGCTCTAATGAACTGGAAGAGGTACATGACGGAGTACTGTGTGTGGGTTTGTCTGCCCAGTTGATTGGTGTTCAGCCAGTTCTCTAGGGGGTCGCGCTTCCCCTGAAGGATCAGCTTTGTAGTTTGGGGGTGCTTTTGGATCCAGCATTGTCACTGGAGGCACAAGGGGCTTGGGGCGCCTTTTATCAGCTTTGGCTGATAAAGCAGCTGTGAGCCGATCTGGACAGAGACAGCCTGGCTACAGTTACCCATGCTCTGGTAACGTCATGCTAAGAGTGCTGTAATGGGTTGTACATGGGGCGGCCTTTGAAAACAGTCCGGAAACTTCTGTTAGAGTCCAAAATAAGGCTGCAAGGTTGTTAACTGGGACTGGACACCTTGAACGTATTACACCAGCGCTTTGTCAGCTGCACTGGCATTTGCCCATTTTAGTTCAGGGTTCTGACTGAGGACTGGTCTTTCATTGAGACTTCAGACCAGCCAGATATATTCATGCTGATTGTTCTGCTCCTTCCCGCCCCCCCTTGTTGCTGAATGTTGCTGAACCTGCAAATCTCTCTCTCTCTCTCTCTCTCTCTCTCTCTGGCTTCCTGTCCCTTTGAACTCTGTGCAGAGTGTTGCGGCTTCAGTAAGATTAAAAATAGAGATGAAACATGAGTGTCATTACATGTCTTGCGTTGTTCTGTTTTATGGAGATCAAAAGGATATCAGTACATCTGGGAAAAGGAATGCCCATTATTACAAGCAGTGCATCTTGCCACACAAGCCTCTTTGTTTTTCCTCATATGCCAAAAACATCACGGGATGATCTCTAATTAGTATTATCCTCTTTGCTCTAATTTCAGAAAGCCTCTGAGAATTACAAGGTAAACTAAATGAAATTCAACCAGAGGCAAGAGTAAGTCTAAGGGCGCAATCCTATGCAAGTTTAGACAGAAAAAAGGCCCACGACTCCCAGCATGCCCCAGCCAGCTATGTAGGCCTTTTTTCTGTCTAAACTTGCATAGGATTGCACCTTTAGTCATACATATAATAGAAGTAAATGTCTTTCAAAGAAGGCACACCACATTCCTTTTTCAGTCCTACTGCCATAACTTTATCATGCTCCATTTTCTCTAGCACACTATTGGCAACCTGACAGCCCATCCAGAGATGCTCCCCGTAACTGAAAATTTTGAAAACGCTCATTTAAATCCAACATCCACAAATGAAATTCAGGATATATGGAGCAGGGCACGGTTCTTAAACTGAGCTCTGAGGGAACCCAATTGAGTTCTTATTGCTTAGGGCCAGGAATGTGCCACCCAATGGGGAACATGATGTGGTTTTAAATCAGTTTTAGATCATAACACACAACTAAGTATGTTCCCAATTATTCCGCAGTTAGAGATGTGATTCACGTTGGTGAACACGAATGCGACTTTAAGCTAAGGGATACAACACTCCTGTACTTGGGTATCCAGCAGCTACCTTTTAAATAAGAGGTTATTTCAAAACATGCAAGCGCAATGATGATTTGGCTCTGCACAGAGATTCAAAGAATTGCAGAGATATTCACTACTAATATCCTTGGCTAGAATGCCTTAAACAAGAAAAAAAACAAAAAAAAACCACCTAGTTACGTGCACCCTGCTTCCCCAAGTGGTGAGAGAAGTTCCTGAGGCATAGTGCTTTCCCAGCGTTGATTTCCTTTGATGGAGGAATCCACCAGAGACATATTTGCATATCTCAACTGCATTTCATACATTCTCTGGATATTGTGCATAATCCCCAACAGGTCTTGGGGAATGTGCATCTATTGACAGCATTTTGAACATTCTCCAGCCATTGTGCATAATCTCCAACGGGCCTTGGAGTTATTAAAACTGTTATTAATTTTTTACATCATAAAATACTGGGTTGGCTTAGGGGCATGTTTCATGTTGTTTGCTCCAGCTAGGGATGGGCAACACTGAGAAACTTGACCCACTTGCACTCGGTGGACTTTCAGCACCTCGCCGACTCGAGCCGAAAGTGGGCCAAGTTGGGCCCACTGCTTCCACTTTTAAAGCAGGCTGCAATTTGCGTAGGGTTGTTTTTTGCTTTATTTTTTTGAAAGCCAGGGAAATTTGCATAAATTCCAGTTGCAAATTGTGCAATTTGTGTAAATTCTGGCCACAGTTTGCACAAATTGCAGCTGGAATTTATGCAAATTGCACACGGAATTTACACCAATTGCACAAGGAATTTATGCAGATTTCCCTGGCTTAAAACAAAACACAAAACACAAATTGCAGCCCACTTTAAAAGTGGAAGACAAATGGTGGTTGGCCTGGATTGACCCCCTGGATTTCGGCCTGTCAACCCAGTGCTGGCTCGACTCACATCAGAGTGAGTCGGCACCAGCGCTGGGCTGACAGGCTGAAATCCAGGGGGCCAATCTGCCAGATTTTGACACACACCCCAACCGGATTCCTTGCACATCTGACCCGCAGGCATCAAGATACCTAGTTCCAGCCCTGAGTCATAGTGTGTAATGTTTTAGGTTCAATACCACATGGCAACTGATGGCAGCAATGGAAGCTCAAATGCAGTTGTCACACCTACTTGTGTCATGAATCCAGTTTTGTTTGGTCTGGCAGTGTTACTGGATTGGAGTGGAGGGGTAGGTTTCTGTTGTTGTTTCACAAGTCAAGGTGCTAATGTTGCTTTGGAACTAGCCATGCCATACTTGCCTCTGTCATGTGTGTGTTTTTTCTGCTGCTGTAATGCCTGTTCAAACTATACAATCTACTATATAAATGTGAATGTTTGTACGTGTGTACGTATGTTCACACGGGGGGTTCGTGTGCGTCGCATTGGCTCCTACCCGGTTGGACGGATCCGCCCCAAACTTGGCACGCATACTCCCCATCACCCAAGGACAAAGACTGGTGGGTTCAAATCTCCAAAAAACCCACGCCACGCCTGTACGGCCCAAAATAGATGAGAGCCAATAGATGAGAACACACTTGGAATGTTCGCAGGGGCCATTCAGGAGCGGTTATGCAAATAGCTCCAACAGTATTTAGAATGCTGGTATGCAGTGCCACAGGGGCCCAATCAGAAGCGGATATGCAAATCTCTCCTACGTCCAAACAGAATGTTCATATGAACTGCAGCCGGGGCCTACACGGGGGTGGGGGTGGGGGGGGGATTTCGAACAAACAGTGCCTATAGGAAAATGACGACCCGTGAAACACCGTTGTGTAGTCCGGGGGGAGGGAACAGGGATTTCATTGTGTGGTCCTGGGGGGGCAGCAGGGAATTCATTGTTGTGTGGTCCGGGGGGAGAGCAAGGAATTCATTGTGTAGTACCGGGGGGGGAGCAGGGATTCCATTGTGAAGTCTCAGGGGTGGGGGGAAGCAGGGATTTCATTGTGTGGTCCGGGGATGACGACAGGGAAAACATTGTTGCATAGTCCCGGGGGGGGGGGGAGGAAAGCAGAGATTTCATTGTGTAGTACCGGGGGGGAGGGGACCAGGGAATTCATTGTGTAGTCCCGGTGGAGCTGGGATGTCATTGTGCAGTCCCAGGGGAGCTGGCAGTCCCGGGGGAGCTGGGATTCCAAGGGATTCCAAACAGCGGACAGCTACCATAAGGAATTTTGAACAAATAGTGCCTATAGGAAAATGACGACCCGTGAAACACCATTGTGTTTCACGGGTCGGGGGAGGGAACAAGGATTTCATTGTGTGGTCCTGGGGGGGCAGCAGGGAATTCATTGTTGTGTGGTCCCGGGGGGAGAGCAAGGAATTCATTGTGTAGTACCGGGGGGGGGGGAGCAGGGATTCCATTGTGAAGTCTCAGGGGTGGGGGGAAGCAGGGATTTCATTGTGTGGTCCAGGGATGACGACAGGGAAAACATTGTTGCATAGTCCCGGGGGGGGGGGAGGAAAGCAGAGATTTCATTGTGTAGTACCGGGGGGGAGGGGACCAGGGAATTCATTGTGTAGTCCCGGTGGAGCTGGGATGTCATTGTGCAGTCCCAGGGGAGCTGGCAGTCCCGGGGGAGCTGGGATTCCAAGGGATTCCAAACAGCGGACAGCTACCATAAGGAATTTTGAACAAATAGTGCCTATAGGAAAATGACGACCCGTGAAACACCATTGTGTTTCACGGGTCGGGGGAGGGAACAGGGATTTCATTGTGTGGTCCTGGGGGGGCAGCAGGGAATTCATTGTTGTGTGGTCCCGGGGGGAGAGCAAGGAATTCATTGTGTAGTACCGGGGGGGAGCAGGGATTCCATTGTGAAGTCTCAGGGGTGGGGGGAAGCAGGGATTTCATTGTGTGGTCCGGGGATGACGACAGGGAAAACATTGTTGCATAGTCCCGGGGGGGGGGGAGGAAAGCAGAGATTTCATTGTGTAGTACCGGGGGACGGGGGGACGGGACGGGACCAGGGAATTCTTCATTGTGTAGTCCCGGGGGAGCTGGGATGTCATTGTGCAGTCCCAAGGGAGCTGGCAGTCCCGGGGGAGCTGGGATGTCATTGTGTAATCCTGGGGGAGCAGGTAGCCCCAGGGGAGCTGGGATTCCAAGGGATTCCAAACAGCGGACAGCTACCTTAAGGAATTTTGAACAAATAGTGCCTATAGGAAAATGACGACCCGTGCAACGCCGGGTAAAAAAAGCTAGTTTGTCAATAAAGTGTAAAAGGTTACAAAGGTTTCATAAATCTCCAGCCAGTGCTCTCTCTTCCAAAGGAAATGTGCAGTACAATCTTATGCATGTTTACTGAGAAGGAAGCCCCACTGAGTTGAAGGAGGCTTACTCCCAAGTAAGTGTACATGGGATTACAGCCTTTCTTTGTCAAATCTGCCCTGAATTTCTCACTTGTTCAGGGAAGGAAGAGAGCAAAACAATATGTGATTTAACATCTACCGTAATTGTATCCTTTGGCATTTTGGGAATGGACTAGATCTCATGCTGTGGTGTGAGGCTTGGTTAAGCATATCCAGAATAATTGGCCTTGCAGATTCTTGGTCAGAGAAATGTAGAAAGCTAGATGTTAACTTTATTTTGGGATGCTATTCAGAGCTTATTCTGCAGTTCTAAAGGAAGTATATAGCAGAGAGAGAGAGAGAGAGAGAGAGAGAGAGAGGAAGTGGTTTGCCACAACAAAGATACTCTTGGCTTGTAAACTCCTCCCAGCTACAAGGACTAGACTGTTGCTCATCACAAATGCTGGAAACAAAAACTCCCAAGAAAAAGGCATTCCCGACCAAGTACATGGATAGAATCTTCAAAGACAAAATTGCACCATTATTTAGACCAGGGCTTTCCAACCTTGGGTCCCCAGATGTTGCTGGACTACAGCTCCCAGAATCCCTTGCCATTAGCCATGCTGGCTGGGTATGCTGGGAGCTGTAGGCCAGCAACATCTGGGGACCCAAAGTTGGAGAGCCCTGATTTAGACCAATCAAAGCCTACAGTGGCTACACTAAAAATCAGCAGAAATATGTTGCATGTATCACAACGTTTGTCACTATGGGTGCTTCCAGATGGAGGCCAGCTAAGTGTGGCAAATTAGAAGGCAATGTGCAACAATCCCATCTTCTTCTCCTTAAGGAATTTTCTGTGTTAAGAAAAAAGACAGAAGAAGCAGTGGGAAAACACAGGAGGGCTACACAAGTGGACGATGACGGCATCTAGACCCTTCATACATTCTGTGAATGAGGCAGCAGGACGGTAGTGTGATGAACACCTCACCTGGAAGCACCATATGGGTTTTACATTCTGATCCAATCAGCTTTTACTGGAAAGTAAGAGTCAAACTAGATGTGACAGGGCAGCCATGTGTGTATTCATATGTCTGCCCCATCCCTGTAAGAGACAGGCCTGTGGCTTACGCTGGCTCAGCTTGTCTGAGTTTGGAAAGCTAAGCAGGGTCAGGCCTGGTTATTACTTGGATGGGAGACCTCTTCTCTAGTTTCCTGCATTGAGCAGGGGGTTGGACTCGATAGCCTTGTAGGCTCCTTCCAACTCTATGATCTATGAAATCTATGAAATGGAAGGATGTGTGTCTAGTTGTTCAAAATGTGAACACCAACACTACCCATAAAGGGTAGGTTAAAATACTATAAATAAATAAGTTATGCCAAGTTCTACTGCAGTTATATTCTATATTATACCTTATCAATAAACCTGTAAGTAATTGGCTACTCCCAGATATTTGATTAAGATAGATAATAGATAATTTATTTAAAATTAGTATACAGACCATTTACATTTCTTTGCAAATAAAGGGAAAATGTACCTGCAGACAAAAACAGTAGAAGGACAGCAATTGTGTACACTTAACATTTAAATGAGCAAAGTCAAGGATCATCGTATTCAGGCATCTTTGGACAATATTTTTTAAAACTGGATTTAAAAATATTGGGACATTGGAACCTTCTGGGTAATGTTGACATTATGCCCCTCCAGGCATATTAGAAGTAGCACCACATCTGAATAACTAGGATAGGATGCCAAAATTGGCTGAATTAAATTTGCCCTATCCCCCTGATAAAAGTTACAATAAAACATCATATATATCAATGTTTCAATATCCCCAGAGTGACAAGGGCAGACTCTTAAAGCAATGGGTATTCCTCCAAATTGGCCTTCTAACCATTTGGAGGCACGTGATTAAAGCAAATTTGTATCATGTTCCACTGTCACTCTACACATCCTGCCTTCATTACTTCAGCTCAACTGGATTATGGATTGAGCTGTCAGAGTGCTGATAAAAGCTCTGCAATGTGCATCGCAGCAGGTGAGTACCTTTAATCAAGTCAGTGACTGCAAGTGATCTAATTTAGGATCTGGTCTTTCCTATCTCAAAGTCATGCCAAGGATGCTGTTAGCATAATAGCATTGGTTGATTCTGGCAACATCCCAGGGGACTTTGATTTTTCCCGCTCTGTAGAAGGTAATGTATTCTTCTACAGTTCCAGTGAAACAGTACATTGACATAATTTAAGAATTATGAACATTAATTGAGGGTAAGGAGAAATTAAATTGAACGTGAATGAATTCTGGAATATGTACATACAATTAGCAACTAGACATTGTGGGCTTTTACCAGAAAGCCTTCATTTCACAATTGGCTTTCATTTCGTTATAGGCCTAACCAACAAGTCTAGCTTCAAACACTAGCAAACTGGACAGGAAAGGTTCGGTTTAGGCCCTCTTTGACTCACATTTCAAGGAGGTAGGAGGAAAGATTTAAAAACTCTAGCTAAAGGTTTTTGCTGCCTAAATGGGGTGAAGGTGATAAGGGTTCCCATACAGATAAGAACTTGGGGGAGTGCTCCGTGTGCAAGGGGAGGCAGCCGCGCTTGAAACGGAGCTTCCAGATGAGGCTTTTCTGACATCATTGCCCTGCCTCATTCATGGAATTTTACAGGGATGGGCAGTGGAGGCTGGTGATGACACCTATTTTGGTGGGGCTCCTCATTCCTTACAGCTTTCTTTGGAGCTTCATAGGAGCTCTCCATGGTGCTCCATGGCGGTGAACCTATTTGGAGGATGGAGTTCAGCACCACGGAGAGCTCCCATAAAGCTCAAAATAAATAAAACCTGGAATGGATGAGGAGCCCCACCAAAATAGTCGCCAGCCTCCCCTGGGGATGGGGGTACAGAAAAGGACATCTTCCCTTCATAACCCTCCCATGTTTTCCCACTGCTTCTTTTTTTTTTCTTATCACAGAAAATGTTAGTTAAAAAAAAAAAAAAAGAATAGCTGCACAAGGCTTTCTAACTGGTAGCACTAGAAGCCCTGTGTCCGGAAGCACCTACTGCCAGGATTTCCATTCTGCTTCCAGCATGGCAGGCAAGTTATTGAGCCAGTGCCATTTTCCTTTTCTTTCCCCCCCCTTTTTTTTTTAATTTTTTAAATTTCTTTATTACATACATTATATAAAACATATAAACACACACACATACTAAAAAGAAAAACCCTCACACATCCATATAACTCCAAAGTGCACCCGTCACCACGGGGCCAAAAGGTAATTCTATCCACATAATCCATTCTTATTCAATATTCCAAAAATACATCATATCTTGACATGGCTTACTCCCTTTTCCCTTTACTAGTAAAACATAATCTAAAAATGGTCCCCATATATCCTTAAAATTATTTTTCTTTAATTGTCCCTTTTTACATTTAATACTACATGTTAATTTATCATTTAAAGTAATATCCCACGCCTCTTTATACCAATCTGTAATTAAATACTGATGTTGAACTTTCCATTTCCTTGCTATCAATAATCTCCCCGCAGTTAACAAACTTACAATTAATTCCTTTATCTCTTGACAGCACAAAAGTTTCTCCTGTTATTGATAACAATGCTAATTTTGGACAGACCTCCAAATTAATACCAATAATTTCTGAAATTTCTACAAAAATGTTGTTCCAAAAATCCAATACGCTTTTACAACTCCAGCCATTTTCCTTTTCTGTGTTAAGTTTGCACCTCCTTCCCCAAGTAGCAACACAAGAGATGGAACCCTATTGAAAGGCTCCATCTTGTTTAGCCTAAGAGGCATTTGAGCTAATGAGAATCCACAGTACTCTTCCCCAATGCAGCACCCTCCAGATGAGTTTGGACTACAACCAGCATCATCCACAGCCAGTGTGGACAGTGGTCAGTCACCGCCAGCTCAGATCCCATCAGCTTATATGTCAAATTGGGTGGGGGTTTTTTGTGTTTGTATGTTTTTTGTTTCATTTTATACTTGCTGACACTGAACCACGTTTGCCATTTTGACGTCCATTCCTCCAGTTTGGAGAGATACTTTTGGAGCTCTTTACAATCCCTGTTTTTGTTTTAACCATCCTAAATAATTTGGTGTCATCAGCAAACCTGGCCACGTCCCTGTTCATTCCTAATTCCAGATCAAATTGAAAAGCATTAGTCCCAGTCTGGAAGGTACCGGATTGGGGAAGGCTGAAACACAGTATAATCTGTTCCTGATTATAGGCTCCTCTCTATATGGTAGCATATACAACAGTTGTAATATGGTAAGTAATCTTTACTTTTTAACTCTTGTTTTATTGTGTTTTAAACTTTTAGGGCGCAATCCAATCGGGATGAGTGTGTTACGACAGATAATCTGGGCGTTAGATTCCCTCCAAGGAGAGAGGCTAACCCCACCCTACAGCAAAAAGTTTGGGATCTTTGGCTGGAGTAAAAATGCACGCAGTTGGGTGAAGTATGCACTTCGCCCTTTAACACTAAACATAGACTTGACAAACTAACAGTGAACTTGAGACACAACAACGCGTTTAGAAGGAAAGAAGAGCTGTTTATTTAAGAAGAAATATAGAGCAGGTAAAGCGTCTTAGTTTCTGCGCTTACAATGTTTTACACCATAATTCAGGCAGCAAAATATACCCACTGCATCTTCAATCATACTCTATAATTCTGGAGAAGACAGATCCCTGTGCTCTAGTAGCTTATAGACATCCAGGAGGGGTGGGAAGAGAAGGCCCCCACCCCACGCTGGCAAGGATAAGAAAGAAGAAGGGAAGAACCCATAGCTACCTGTCTTGCTGTTGGTCTCGCATTGGAAGGGGGTCCTGCATGGCAGAGGGGAGCAAGAGATGTGCACATTCCTGCTTGCTGATTTCCATGGGCTAAGTTTGAATTCTTATACCTTTTCCTCTGCACCTCTGGTTACCTGGGAGGGGCAAGGGCTGTCCTCGTCTCCCTGATGTTCTTTAATCACTGTTCTTTTGTGTGATCAGGGTTGCCTTTGTGTGAGGCTGGGGCCCTTGATGGATGTCATAAGGAAAACCTTTTGTGGGTTCTCCTACCTTAATGGGTTTAAGCTTCTGGTTGAGTCCTTCTATTGGGGGTGGGAGCCATCTCTTTTCAGGGCTATTTTTAAGTTCTTTGAGTCCCTCCTGTGTCTTGAAGGTTGAAGCTATGTGTGTTAGTCTGATCATCACAAGACTCTCGGCCATGGCTTATTCATTCATCGGGGTCAAATCACTCTCTATTCAAACCTTCATTTGCACCTCCTTCCTCACTTAGCCAGTCCAGTGAAGGGCTTAGCTAATCACCTCTATGAACACAAGCTTACCCAACCATCTTTGGGGTCTGCTGTGCCCTTCCTTGTGAGCCATAGTCACAACCAGATGATTGTATATCTATATCTCCTCATAACAAGCGCAAGCCTCCAAACTCGGAGGCTCATGCTCATCCAGTGTAGAGTGGGAAAAGCAGCGGAGGCGATCTCCGCTTCCCCACTCCTCCCACTCTACATTTTCGCTAGACAGACATTTTCAGCCACCTAGCAATGGCATTTCAGAGGGGGAGAGAAGGAGGCTGGAGCAGCTTCAGGATACTTCATATCCTGGCCACCCCAGTCTCCTCTCCTTCCTGCCCCCTTTACCCCCTCTCTGAGATTGTTTTCCCAACCTCGGAGAGAAGCCGGTGCAGTTCTTTCCACGCAGGCTGCAAGGATAAGGGGGTTGGAGCTCCGATTCTTAGCTCCGTGGTCGGGGTACTATCTCCAATCTTGGAACTGGGACTCCCAGCTATCCTATGCCCCCCCCAACAATGACTAGGGGCCGTAGGATTGTTCCCTTATAGGTTTTATATTGTTTTATTGCACCAAATTTTAGGGTTTTAATTTTTGTGAACTGCCCAGAGAATTTTGGCTATTGGGTAGTATAGAAATGTAATAAATAAATAAATAAATAAATAAATGATCTTGGCCTTGTGGCAGACAATGATCAGGTTACATAATTAGACCTGCCAGGTTGCAACCTGAAGATCTGCGTCATACTTTTAAATTCCTTGATGCAGGAAGAGGCAATGCAGCTGTGCCTTCACCTGCATGTTCCTTCCCTGGTCTGTTGTCCACCAGTCTACCTTCTGTGAAGAACACCTGGGGTCTTGCTTTGTACAGAAGGCAGGAGAGGGGGGGGAGCGTGATTGAGCAGGAGAAGCAGTGGCTGCCTCCTCTCCTTCTATGTCAGGGAATTTATGGCTAGATGAAAGATCTCCAGGTTGCAAAAACTGAGCAACCCTAATCACATACCCATATGGCAGTGGTGCATACTGCAGCCCACAGGTCTTTCTGAACCAGCTCTGGGCTCCCTGGATGCTGCAGGACTGCTCTGCTCAAGCTTCCCTGTTGGCTGGAAAAGGAGACCTGGATAGAGCAGTTTGGAAGAAGGAGCAGACAAAATGTTTCCTATTGCTGATAGGAAAAAGAAGAGATAGAGCTCGGATAGAGCTGATCCGCTACACACAGTGGAAGAACCTAAATAATGAAACGAGGCCGTTTCAGCTCAGCACAGCCCTGTCCACTGCGATGGAGCACAAGAAGCTGCCCAGCCAAGCTCCTAACTCTGAGCATAAGCAGGAAGCAGTGGTAATAGTCAGAGAGATGCACTGTAGAGATTGGGCCCATTAGTTCTGCAGAAGAGCTTTGAAGAGACATAAGAATTGATTCTTATTCAGATGAAGAGGAGAGGGGGGGAAGTAGAGAATGAAGAGCTAAGGACAGGGGAGATCAAGATTAGAGAGGAGGGCGTAGAACAGTGTTCTCCAACCTTGGGTCCCCAGATGTTTTTGGCCTACAACTCCCAGCATGCCCCAGCCACCATAGCTGGCTGGGGCATGCTGGGAGTTGTAGGCCAAAAACATCTGGGGACCTAAGGTTGGAGAACACTGGAGTAGAAAGTCAAAGTGTTCCTGAAACCATAATAAACCAGAGCTTTCCTGAGGAGGAACAGCAGGAGGAATGGTCGTGACAGATCCAAGGGTGAGACATCAATTATGGAGAGAAGAACATGGAAGAGAAATAAGGTGTCCTAAGCGGTTGGCTCTGCAAACCAAGAAACCACCTTGAAGGCCTGGTTTTGAGATACCGTTTACTGGGTAGGGGAGGGCTATTAGTCCTAATTAGTCTGGAATCAGCTTTCAATCTAGTCATGTTGCATTGAGGAACTGATTCTATAGAATTCTAATACAGCTTGTTTCCTGTGTTATTGATATCTGCAAAACGCTTTAATCTGTAATCTAAAGCCAACTTTGCTTGTTTGCAGTTGTACGTAATAAAAGCTAGTTGATTAGAAGAATAGGTTCCTTGCTTAACGAGAAAGAGAGAGAGAGAGAGCGCAAAGTAGCCTCAACATGCATGCTGTTCCCCGCTCATCCTCCAAATTCTTGCTCAAAGCAAGTGCTTCAGAGCCTCCTCCCTCCTCCCCCAACTCTGAGAGAGAGAGAAGGAGGTAACAGAAAGAGAGAGAGAGAAGGGGTGGGAGGGAAATCGCACATGAGAGAGAAAAAGGGTGGCTCCACCCACTTTTTGCTCTGGCTCCACCCACCATCAGCTTTGTCACCGTCCACCAGAAGTGCACCCTACTGACTGACTTCTCCCATGGGTCAACAGCCCTTCATAGAAAAAAGGTTCCCCACATCTGCCAAATTGTAATGATGATAGTTCTGCCTTTGCACTTTTTTATACCATAGATAACACACAGAGCTGAAATGAATATGAAATGCAAAACAGATGCAAAGCGAAGATCTGTGAAACACCTCAGGATTCCGCCTTCATGTTGAAACTGGGGCCTCTTGTCGGTTTGGTTACTAAACAGAATAATCAGGTTTCAAAGAACTGAAAGCTGCTTGATGGGTTTGTTAATTTGACTTTTTTCAAAGATGAAATTAGTGGAACTTCGGTGTGTGTGTGTGTGAGTGATTTTGCTGCTGTTTCAGCACTAATTGGTAAGCCAATTTTCCTATTGAATCAAGACATTGATAAAAGAGGTATGGTATTTGTGGTTTGCTAAGTCCAGATACATCTTGTTAACTGGGATACTTTGAATAGTTACCTTCCCCAGGTCCTTGTAAGAATGTTCCTCTTAAGTGGGCCTGTCAACTGATTACAGATAATTTACTTGATTACTCATCTGCCTTTTACCCAAAATTTAAATAAATGTGCATATTATCAAATGAGGCACCTTTTTTTTTTTAGATACTAAAGGAAGTGTAAGATGATTTATTAAAATCTTTAATATTTTTCTTTTCCATTCTCTATATACACTACAGTAACACTTCAGAACCAAAACAGCCTTTTAAAAATAAAAACACATGTCTGTAATTCACAGCCAGAAGTGGCACATACCAGTGAATCAACGAAAGCTATAGTTGATTAATTTACCAATCAAGGTTGCAGCCCTACTTTTAAGACTTCCCATCTCATCTTGTAAATGTACTTTCAGTGCCAATCATGCCTAAGGAAGGCTTACACATCCAGGAGTTTGTAATTGAAAGCATAGTTCTCCTAACATCTGAACCAGATGGTTATTTTGTGCAAATAGTGATACAGAAAGGAATCTGATTTGCATCATATAATGTGAAACAATAATCTCTAGCCTGTTTTGATGTGTCCGTTCGCCTGTGAACTAGCACTAAACGGGGGAACATGGGATTAAAAAAATAAAGTTGGTTGCAATTAGCTAATAGGAACCTTACATCCCCAGCATGCCTAAAAGGTACAAATGAAAGAGTAGAGAGACCAGGAATGAGCCACTAGTCCAAAAAGCCCTGGTCTATTAAAGAAAGCAGCTGTCTGACTAACGACAAAGGAATGCACAATCAGCTTTTATCAGGTTTGACTGCATCAGCCCTTCTGGTACAGGTCTTACTCTTTAGATATTTCCATTTGTCACATTTATTTTCTCTTTCCAACAAAAGATGTTTGACAACCTTATTGGATAATTTGTTAGGTGCCAGCGTCCTTCAGAGGTAGACGTTTAGGGGATGGACATGTTATGAGAACCTTGGGCCATTTCCAGTGCAAGAGCAAAAAAAACAAAAACAAAAACCCACTTCTTCTTTTTCTTCTTCTTTTTTTAAAAGCATTATTGCTGTTTCTTAAGACATACATTTAAGCCCCTTTCACAAACCATGTTGCATTTTGGAATATCTCTTGCCCATTAAGGCAGCGAGACTTTTGGGCTCCACCGTTATTTTCTCTTTTTGAAAATCCACAGTGCACTGTAGTTATTTTGACTGTCTGCCCAGACTAGTAAACGCCTTTTAAGAGCAAAGATCTGAAGCTTGAACATCTATTTTAGTGACTGTACTGCTGTTACTATTACATTATTATTTTTATTATGATCTTACATTTATTGAGTGTCAGAAGGGCTCTCTGAGTTATATGGCACCACTGGTGTAGTAGTCAATTTCGATGTTCAGGCGCTCATCATGACAATCCCCCAAGGAGAGTCCAAAAATGTAGGCAGCTGGGTTGATCCGTGTGCAACGTGTGAATGTTATATATGTCTTTTGTAAATCTTTTCTGAAGCAAATGGGTCTTAATTACCCATCCAAGAGCAAGTCACCCCAAAATACTTTGCAGTAGAACAGGCACAGCTCACAACAATACGTTGCTGCTGGGAAAATCCATCCCCACCTCTCCCCCGCTCAACTACTGTGAAGATTTTAGCTAAGCTATGAGGGAAGCCTGAGGAGGTGGCAGATGACATCATCACCCAGGGCCGGTGCTACCATTAGGCCAACTAGGCAGCTGCCTAGGGCACAGGGCTAAAGAGGGCGCCAGAAACACCTTGAAAAAAAATACAGCGCTCTCAAGTGGGAAGGGGGGGCGCTAAATATCTGATCTTGCCTAGGGCACCAAACTGCCTTGCACCGGTCCTGTCATCACCCCTGCTAAGTGCTTCTACCCTGTGAGCCCTGGCTCCATTGCACCACTGTATGGCACACAGGAGTGCCAGAGGCCCATATCCAAAGGGGCTCCCGGATTGGCTTTCATGTGCACAATTTCCATTGGATGCGAGTGCCTCCTACCAGTTCTTCTTGGAGGAGGAAAGACTAGGAGTGCTTCCAGATGGAAGGCTCCTAGTGCTAGCAGTCAGAAGGCGTTGTGCAGCTGTTCCATCTTTTTCTCCTTAACAGATTTTCTGCATTAAGGGAAAAGATGGAAGAAGCGACAAGAAAACATGGAAGGGTCATCATGAGTGGAAGACAACATCAGCTAGCCCCCCCCCCCTAAACTTTTGTGAATGAGGCAGGGCAATGGTGCCATAAAAGCCTTGTCTGGATTTCATCTGCTGAAATATTTTTTTTTGGGGGGGGGGGATAATGAGATGATATCTTTTGAGCTCATAAGGGATAAGGTGAACCCTTTTGTTCCTGGACTGTATAAATTCTTTCAAATAAGACATGCCATGGAGGAATTAATTAGAAAATATGGTGCTGTTAGAGATCCAATACCAATAGAGGAACTGCTCTATGCCTCAGGAAAGAAAGGATTAATTGGGAAAATATATAAAATTCTTAGTGAAGTGCAAAGTAAAGGACCTTTGAATTATCAAAATAAATGGGAAATGAATCTGGCTATTTCCATCACAGAAAATGTGTGGTGTTGACTAGGAGATAATATAGGTAAGTATTGATTGCAGCAAATTTGAAAGAGAACTTTCATAAGACAGTCCATCCATGATATTTGACACCACATCAATTAAAAATGGTTACAAAATTACAATTTATCTCAAGACAGTTGTTGGAGATGCGGGAAAGCTCATGCAATTTACATGCACGTATTTTGGAGCTGTGATAAAATTAAAAGCTTTTGGCAGTTAGCATCGTATTGTATTGGACAGATTATGGGCTGTAATACTACAAAGGAACCATTAAGAATATTATTAAATTATTTGGAAGGATGCATTGACATAGCTGATGTTGAGATCATTACAAACTTATTAACAGCCACTAAGAGAGTGAGCCTATGGCCCCATGACAGCATCTAGGGGGCCATATGATACTTTGGATTCCAGATCCAAGGTCGGAAACAGAGCTCTGACCTTGGAGCTGAGGATCCGTGCCCTTCTTGCAGGCAGCGCAGAAAGAACCGCACCGGCTGCTTCTCTGAGGTCAGAAAATCGACCTCAGAGAGGGGGCAGAGGGGGCGGGGAGGGGAAGGGAGGAGACTGGTGCTGCGAGGATACGAGGTATCCTGCCAAATTGTCTGTCTAGCTCAGGGCTCTCCAACCTTGGGTCCCCAGATGCTGCTAGACTACAGCTCCCAGAATCCCTTGCCATTAGCCATGCTGGCTGGGTATGCTGGGAGCTGTAGGCCAGCAACATCTGGGGACCCAAGGTTGGAGAGCCCTGGTCTAGCTGAATTGCAGAGCAGGAGGAGCGGGGAGGCGATCACCTCCACCGCTTCCCCCACTCTGCACTGGATGCTCATAAGCCTCCAGTTTCGGAGGTTGACAAGCATCAAGGGCACCGTTGATGGGATTGTGCCCTTAAATATGAATTGCTACATACTGGAAAAAGAAAGCAGCACCACCTCTCTCAGATTGGTTCCATAGGATTTGAGATATATCTCTACTGCATAAACTTAGATGTTATGTTCGTGCTTGTGAAAACCAAACATATTAAAAAATCTATTTATTTATTTATTTATTATTATATTTTGAATTGCCCATCTGGCCAGTCATCCGGCCACTCTGAGCGATGTACAGTTCAATAAAATACAGGGGGGAACAGAGTGTAAAACACAATTAAAAACAGTACAAAACTTAAAAATCCTAACCCACCCCATATTCCCGCCTGAAAAGCCACGTTTTTAATGCCCAGCAGAAGCTAATCAAGGAAGGGGCATGGCGGAGGTCACTGGGGAGAGAGTTCCATAAATTGGGGGCTGCCACAGAAAAGGCCCTCCTCCTAGTCCCCACCAGCCTGGTTTCTCTGGCTGATGGGACAGGGAGAAGGCCGTCCGTGGCAGATCTTGTTGAGCAGCCTACTTTTTATAAGGAAATTGTCATTTTTTATTAATTTCTGGAATGATAAATTTGAAGATGATATACATTCCTACTCATCATCTACATTGGAATAAGGAATCAATCTTCTTTGTAGTTCTTTCTTAGTTACCTATCGTGAAGCATGATCTTGAAAATACGCTGCGGATATATTGCTAAGACTCCTGAACTGCTGTTGTTTTAATATGCAACTGAATGATCTCATTCTAGTCTCTATATAATGGAAGCTGAAATGTGAATGCATGTCTTTTAAAAAAAAAAGTTTGTATTTTTTTTTTAAAGAATAAAATGTGTTAATTAATTAAATAAAGAAATGCCTCATCTGGAGGCACCCCAGCAATCCCTCATAGGAACATGGGAATCTGCCTTGGCTCAGACCCTTGGTCCATCCAGCCCAGTATTGTCAACACTGACCAGCAGTGGCTCTCCAGGGTTTCAGGCAGGAGTTTTTCCAGCCCTACCTGGAGATGCTGGGGATCGAACCTGGGGCCTTCTGCATGCAAAGCAGGAGCTCTACCACTGAGCCACAGTCACTCCTTGTCCATTCTCCACCTGGAACCTTCTGCTGAGAGCGATCCCTAGCTGGCATGCCATTTAAGAATCTGTTCTTTCGAGCAGCAGAAGGAGAGTGTCATTAACAATGGATCTGTCCCACCCCAACAGTGCAGCTGGCAGATTTCCATGGTTACAGAAGCTAGCTGTCAAAACTCCTTTTCCCAAGAGAAAGGGGGGGGGGGATACACTGTCAGGGCGAAGGGGAAAAAAGGAGGGAAAAGATGAGGATCTTGCCATGAAGGGGTATAAATCAAACCAACCCTTTTTCATGAACCAAGATCACTCATGCCTTCGACAGCTCGTCCTTTGACAGCTGTCAAGAGAAACCAAAGGGGGGGGGACAATTTGGAGTCTCTTCTGGGCAATGTTCAGGTTTGGTTTGGTACCTGCTGTACCTTGGCAGAAGGCACCCCCCCTGGACATTGCCCCAGCCAAGGATTCAAATCCCCGTACTTCTGCAACTGTAAAGGTTTGCAGTAGTGCACGTGTGGTTAATTTTTCTTTTAATTAATGTGGATTTTTGTGCAAATTTTAAAAAAAAGGTTCTGCCAGCCACAGACAGCCCCTCCAAGGAGCCACTCAGGCACTCTGAAGGGGCTGTCTGTGGCTGTCAAAACGGGGATTGCGAAAGCTGTCTGTCTCTGAGGGGAAAAAAGGGTAAAAGGAAAAAAAGCTGTGGCAAGCCTGAAACGGCTTGCAATCACAGTGGGGAGGGGGGGGAGCCAGTGCCTGCTGCCCCCAAGTGCCACTTGGGCACTTTTGGGGCAGCTGACACTGGCGGTCACCCAGGAGCCACTTGGCAAGAGCGGCAAGAATTTTTTGCCGCGCTTATCAAGGGGCTCAGTAGCCAGTTCCCTGTACCCACGATGGGGTTGGTCACCCGCATTCAGATGACACGACAACCCATTGTGGGTACAGCAACCCTTATAACAGCCCATGGGAAATTGGTCCGGGTTCGCAAGACACAGCAACCCATCATGGATAGCAACTCATGATGGGTTGTAGTTAGCAATATGCAGATGGAGAGAAAGCCGTTCCACCAGTGATTTGTGGATTTTCAGGTGACTGTCGACCTGCTGTGCACCAATTTACAGACTCAGAATTTGCACAAATGCAGTTGCACATATTTGCTCAAATTTGCATTTGTGCAAATTCACGCTCCTGAAAATGTGCAAATCAGCAAAAAGTGTGCAAATCCCCCCCTAACATGTGTTTTCACAGTTTACTCTATGTGGGGATTTGCACATTTTTGATTGGTGTGTTTTTTAATTATTATTTTGTGTATTTTTCTGTGGCTAAATTTGTGCAAATACATGCAAAATTAAAAAATCAGTCTGCAAGTACGCAGACTCCGCACAACCTGGGAAACCTGGTCTGCTGCGGAATCCATGGGGTGGATTCAGAGAAATTTGGACTCATTTGAGTTCGTTGCAGATTTCTGCAACATCCCAAGTTGTCATGCCATGCGAACCCAGTCATTGTCTCTCAACTTTCAGTTCAGTCTGTAAAATGGGGATACTTGCCTACTAGCCCACAAAGTGATTGTGTGGAGAAGCAAGATATAGGGTTGGATTGAAAGGTACATTTCTGCCAGGGGAGGGAGCCTTTCTCCATTAGAGGAAACCTTTATCTATCAGAGGAAGCACCTTTGGATGCAACCAGTAGATTTTAAAGTGTTTTGCCTATTAGAGCTAAAAGGCAGTCTATAATTTTTTTTTATTAATACATAATACATAAGGGTTTTGCCTATGATAATTAAGTATTGGGGCTTTTCTAAATCACAGTGGCCCAAATCAATGATTTATTTTTCTCCCTGCAAAATTGTTTCTGAATAAAGTCTAAAAAAACAGAAAGTGAACGAAGATTTCAACATTCCACCTGGTCATAACTGAATTTGGCATAAAATAGGAAAATATTTCAATTTATCCTCAAGTATCAGACTGAAGGGACTAAGGTTCCATTTTAAGTGTAGTATATTTTATCTTCATGGGATTAAGTTGGTATTCTGTCCCAAGTTGATGGATAGGCCCAAAGGTTTATGAAGCAACTTCCCAACTCTCTTCCCCATTGTATGAGCCAGTAATGCTTTACATTTCTTGGGATGAACTCTTGATCACACTGTTGTATTTCAGTAGCCTCCTAAGCTCTGAAATGGAATAAAGATTATTGTGACATTTGATTTTCAGCTTGCCGTAGGGAACTTATCTGCCTAAAATCTTCCATTAGCATTTGGTGCAATGGGACAGCAGCAGTAACTTTTAAAATGATATAATTATTTTACCAAAGTTCCATTAAACCATCACGTAACCATTCCATATTTACAAAATAGAGATTAATTGCTTGCCTTTTACGGTCCCTGCAGAGACTAATATCTATTAAGCTTCACAGAAGAGCAGAGGGATTATTTTAAGAACTGCTGATTTTTTTTCAAAGTCCTGTCTTGCAGAGATTTAACTTGCATAGTAAACTTTATTAAATGTAATGCCAGACGGCCTTTTCCCTTCGGGAGAGACCTTCTGTCCATTAAAACTGGAAACCAATCCTGCATGGGATTCATTCCGATCAAATGAAGTGGAGAAACTGGGATAGTGTGTTTGCAGATACATATATCTAATTATATATATAATTACACACACACACACACACACACACTCCTAACAAAAACCGTACGCAGTTACCTCCCAAGAACAGAACTCACAGCGAGGCAGATGTGATCTTTATTCCACCAGGTTTACCAAGCAAACATTAGACAGAGAACGTGGGAGACGCGCATATGAAAGCAAATACTTCATATCTTACAAAATTCCCAATGGTTGATTGCGAAAATCTGTTGGAAATGCAAATTAATCTCTTTGTCTGTTACATTCTTTTACCCTTATTAAATCAGTACCTCAGAAACTTGATCCGTTCCCCAAAACCATCAGCTAAATACAAGGAGGAGAGTTGGATGTAACAAAAGACTGCTTAATTCTGTGCCACGATGATTACGATGATTACGTTGTGGGTGGGAAGAGAAAATGGGAGGGAATAATTTATCCTGGACTCTCAGGCATGCTGCACTTCCCTCAGTCAAATCAAAGAGTCTCCCACCCATTAAGTGTTCATCCAGTGCTTAATCTGAGCAGGGCAACACCATTGTTTTTACTCAGAATTGGAGAATGTTAGCAATAGCACTTTGCTGAGGGCTACTATGTGTGTGCATATAGGTGGATGCTCTGAAGTGTGAAAGTGACTCTAACCAGAAGTAGTGTGAGAGGGTGGCCCACTAGGGCTGGAGCCCCGAATCTTTCATTTGGTGCCCCAAATCTCTGGGAGGCCATTTGCCCCACCACCCTGCTGTCCATGGGCACTTGCTAAAATGAAGGTCCAGGGGCCCAGATGATCTCTGTTGCATCTGATTCCCCCTGGTCTAGCTGGCTTTTTGCCCACATGTGTTTTACCTCCTGCTGCTCCCTCCCCAAATCTTTCTGCCTGAGTCCCCCCCCCCCCGAAATCAAATACCCTCCTCTCCCCTGTCCATACATCCCTTTTTACGAATAGGGGTGTCCTTAGGAGACAGGGGCCTTTAAAGACACAAACACAGAGAAAGACTTTAAAGCATATGTAAATTAGCATATGGAAATTTGTGCCTTTTTTTTTTTTGTCCTGTGGGCCTGAGCCCCGGATCTTTTCGGTACCTAACACTGACCCTGACTCTTAACAGTGCAATCCTATGCATGTCTCCTCAGGACTAAGCACCTTTGATTTTGACAGGGCCTACTTCCAGAGGAGTGTGTATAGGATTGCAGCTTAAGAAAGGAATGAATGAATGAACAGTAGGATGAGGGATTTGTTACCATGTAAGAGTGACTACTGTATATGAAACATGTCAATTAATAACAAACAGCAACCTTAGTAGTGGTAGTAGTAGTAGTGGTATTATTATTATTATTATTATTATTATTATTATTATTATTATTATTATTATTATTATTATTATTATTTCTATATTGCCCCATAGCCGAAGCTCTCTGGGTGGTTTGCAGCAATTCATAAAAACAATAAAACACATAATAAAATACAGGTAACAATAAAAACATACAATTTCATTACAAAGTTTAAAACCAAATTTAAAAAGCTAGCCCTACCTGGAGAAGCTGGGGATTGAACCTGGGACCTTTTGGAGGCAAAGCAGGTGCTCTACCACTGAGCTACAGCCCTTCCCCTAACTGACAATTTGCTTCCTTATCATGATACCCCCCAGATTTTAAAAAAATTATTATTTATGTATAACCTGCCTTTCCACCCAATTTGGGGTCCACAAAATCCACCATCTGAGGTAGGCCACCATCCAGAGTACACCATCCCTGTAGGAAGGGAGCCAGATGCATGCCGAAACAATCATAGTATAAGCCCTGAAGAGTGAACCCACAACTCATCACCTAAACATTGTTCTATGACCCGTGGTGTTCTGGTAATTTTTGCAGTGCTCATCATGACAATCCTCATAGTCACAACCCCCAAGCAGAGTGCAAAACTGCAGGCTGCTGTGTTGTTCTATATCAACAAACCAGTTCTAGCAGTTTTCATCTCCACCAGGAGCAGGTCTTTTGTAAAGCGAATGGGTCTTAATGGCCCATTCAAGACCAAGCCACCCCCAAATACTTTGATATATTGTTGCCTGGAAAATTGATTCTTCCCCATCTACTGTGAGAAATGCAGCTGATTTCAGTTGGGAACAGGGGATTCTGAGGGGGTGGCAGATGATGTCAACATCCCTGCTAATAAAAAGGTGCTGGCGCTGAGTCCCTGTGAGCCCTGGGTCCACTGTCTACGACTAGTGTTGGCTCCAGGTTTTAAAAGGCCCTTGGGCAAGACACCCTCTATATGAAGGGCTGCCAGAGGACCGTCCTCTAGCCCAGTGTGGACTGCGTTGACTGGCAATGCCGGCTCCAGGCTTGTGATGGCCCTTGGGCAAGGCACCCTTAATGGGGCCCTCCCTCAGCGAGTCTCCCTTCTCACCACCACCATCATCACCAGCTGCTATTGCTCCTCCTCCTGCTTCCCATCATTACTACCACTGGCTTGCTTGACAAGTAAAGAGCCAATGAGCATTCAGGCAGGGGCATCTGCTGCTCCTCCTTTTGACCACCACCACTGTCTGGGTCACAGCGAGAGGGAGGTGAACAAGCAGGTTGCAATGATGAAGAGAAGGGGCAACTCCAGGGGGCTTTTGTCAGTGGGTCCCTCCCTGCTGGGGTGTGGGCCCTTGGCAGGTGCCCATTCATGCCTACCCTTGACGCCAGCCCTGCTATAGATTTCATAGATTTCATAGATCATAGAGTTGGAAGGGGCCTACAAGGCCATCGAGTCCAACCCCCTGCTCAGTGCAGGAAACTAGAGGAGGGGGTCTCCCATCCAAGTAATAATAACCAGGCTTGACCCTGCTTAGCTTTCCACGCTCAGACAAGCTGAGCCAGCATAAGCCACAGGCCTGTATGACTATAGGAGTGTGACAACTCTAACTGAATGAAGCATTTGCCATACATTTGGTTTTCATCCTACTACACCTTCCTTTTTAGGACATCCTTTTACATTTGGGAGAAACATAGATTTTACTCAGTTAAACAGCTTAAGTGATTTCAGGAAGGAAAGACACAGGTCTTCTCTCAGAGAACTAACCAGCCACTCCCTGACCAAAATCAATTACAGCTGCAGCTGTAAAGTCATGAGAAATCCCCTTCATTTTTGTTGTTGCACCCCTTGCTCTTATCTCCCCTCAGATAATGGCCTAGGAAGCATCCAAGTTCCTTAAGGCTGAATCGCAAGCCTGCTGCTCCTGACTCATCTGCAGTGGAATTCATTCAAAGCAACTAATTTCTGCCGCCCACGAATTTCTGTTTGAACTTTCTCCAGCAGGTGCATACCATCTTGCCTTGAAGGACGGGGTGGGAATTTGGCCTCTGAGTCTTGTGTAACTTCCAAGCATTCATTTACTGCAGAAAACAGATGTTACAGAACAAACTTCCTTGATAAAGAATGTATGTATGTATGTATATCTTTGGAGAGAATACAGTAAAAAGCCAGCTTACATTTTTCATAAAAATGACTTCAAAGTGTTTCTTCTTGGAGAATGTTTGCGCTAGAACTTTGCTGCTCGTTTACTGCTGGAACAACCAGAGTGAGTTCTTTCTCAGCTATAGCATCTCCCCTTGCCCAATCTCCCTCCATTAAATTCCATGGTGCTACTGCTGGAAGATATAGCAATGAGAGAAGCCATGGTATTTCAACTGGATTATGGCCTGTTTACCATTTTTGAGGAGAGGCCATAGCTCAGGGGTAGCACACAAAGTTTGGATGCTGAAGGTCCCAGGTTCAATCCCTGGCATAGGCAGGATATAAATATTCTATTCAATTCTGTTTATTACAGTCAATGACCAGTATAAATTACAAAAAATAAAACAAGATACACGAGGTGCCTTTGGAAAGTGTTTGAAAATTCCAGCCGGTCCAGAATGCTGCGGTGGCCTATGTGGACCAATGAAGACACCAATCCCTACTGGGAACAAATACTTCATAACTTTTATTGATGACTACTCCAGATACACCAGCACATATCTCATAAAGCACAAGAATGAGACACTGGGCAAACTCAAGGAATTTGTTGCAGCAACCAGTAACAAGTTGCAGCGAAAGACCCGCCAACTGACAACAGGGGAAGAGTACACATGGGCAAGGAAACACAAGCACACCTCAAGCAAGAAGGCATTGAACACCAGACTATGGCACCGTACATCCCTGAACAGAACAGAGTAGCAGAATGCAAGAACCAGACTGTAGTAGAGATGGCAAGAAGTATGCTACTCGATGCTGGACCTCCAAACAAATTCTGGGTGGGGAGAAACAATCATGATGGCTACTTACCTACAGAATCGGCTGCCATCACAAACAATTGAGACCACCCCATATGAAATGTGGCATGGAACAAAACCCAGCATAAGTGCCTATGCACACATTCCAAGTGAAAAATCCACAAAAGTGGGGGAAAGAGCAACAGAAGGCATTCTGGCAGGATACAGTGAACAGTGTAAAGGGTACAGAATCCTCCAGCCAAAGACATGCAGAGTGATAGTAAGCCGCAGTGCTTACTTTGATCAGAGACCTAGATCAAGCACCATCCATGAAATCAGTAAATCTAGTGGAAGAAGGCCTACCATCAAACATGGAAACAGATGCCAGCCAAGGTAATGACACAGACTGACCAACTGAAGCAGGGGTAGAAATTGCAATGAACATACCAGACACCAATAAGTGCACTGATTCCATCTAGGAACCAGAACCAGATCTCAGAAGGACAAGCAGTCAACAAAGGAAGTACACCACCCTGCAAACTGTCCTATGTGATAAAAACATGTGAGGCTCCAGGACCGACCTGCTGGGAGGGACGACATTGCCAAACTACCTAGAGGTGAGGCTGACAAATGGAGCACAGGGAGAAATGGACTCTCTCCACAGAAATGGGACTTGGGTACGTACAAAGCTGCCACCCAACTACAAAACAGTTGGATGTAAGTGGATGTAATACAACGCAGAAGGAGCAGTTGAGTGCTACAAGGCAAGACGGGTTGCCAAGGGCTACTCACAAAAGTATGCCCAAGACTATTTTTTTAATGTATTTAATACCATTACATCCCTCCAGAATTGATTAAAAGAAACATTGACTGGTGGGCCCCTATTTTGGTGAATCTTTTTACCTACATCGATCAAAGCACACTAGTTCCTCGTGACTGGGGTTTGGCTGTTATCTTACCCATTTTTAAAAAGGGAAAGAAGGACGATCCAGCTAACTACCGCCCGATTAGTCTATTGACTATAATCAGCAAGCTTTACGCCAAACATCTTTACTGGAAACTGCTAGCCTGGATGGATCATGAAAGCATTGTAGCAGAAGAACAGGCGGGTTTTAGAGCTGGGCGAGCCACCTTGGATCAGGCGATTATCCTTCAGCACTTAGTGGAGAAATATTCTAGCAAACCCCAAACATCACTCTACGCAGCATTCATTGACTTCAAAACTGCATTTGACTCTATTTCTAGAGGCAGACTATGGCTTAAGCTGGAGGCCTCCACTGTGGACCGTCGTCTTCTACTCCTTATGTACAATTTACATCAAAATATCTACTTGAAAGTTAGGTGAAACTTGAAAGGATCTCTTTCAGGTCCTATACCAACCTTTAAAGGAGTAAAACAAGGCTGTATACTCACCCCACTTTTGTTTAATTTTTATATCAGCCCCTTAGTTGCAGCCTTAAACTGTTCAGATTTCCACCTGCCTAAGATGTGTGACAGGACGCTTTTGACTCTATTATATGCTGACCATGCAGTGATTCTATCCCAAATGCCCATCGGCTGAAGAGAGCCCTGCATGCTTTGGCCCAATACTGTTTTGACGACCATCTCCAAATAAATTTCCAGAAAACCAAGATCATGACCTTTGCTAAACAACCAAAGACACACCGCTGGTCCCTGGATGGTCACAGGATCGAGCAGGTCAAGTCTTTTAAATATTTGGGCATAGTTTTTCAGGCCACAGGCAGCCAACAGGCTCATGTAGAAAATGTCACTTTGTCAGCACAAAGGAGTGCCTCGGCAGTCTTCAATTTTTTCCATTCTAGAGGTGGTCTTTTTGTTCCAGCAGCAATAAAACTGTTCGAGGCCAAATGTATAACCCAGCTCCTATATGGAGCACAACTTGGTCCATATTCCAGTTTTGCACGTCTGGAAGTCGTCCAATCCAAATTTTTAAGAGCAATTTTGCAAGTCCCTTCATGTGTGTCAAATGCAACTGTATGACTTGAGACGGGCCTGCAAAAGATCGAAGCTAGGGCCTGGATTATGGTTTTCAACTTCTGGCAGAGGCTAATTTTCTTCCCATCCAGTTTAGCTCAATTCACCCTCTGGGATGGATTTCAGTCTACTTGGAAGCAAGCAATTTCCCGAAAGATCCAGCAATGTGGTCTCTCATTGCAGCATCTTATTTCTATGGGCCCGGAGAAGGCCAGGGCAATTTTCAAGCAGCGTATCTTGGAAATAGACCGTCAGCTTGATCTTAGTACTGTGTCCTGCCAAATTTTCATCAATAGAGCACCCCAAATTTCTATACCAGCTAACTATCTTTTTGCGCTTTCTGTTCCAAAACATCGTAGGGCTTTTACTTTAGCACGTTTCAATATCCTTCCCTCAAAGGTTTTGGAGGGCAGATACCAGAAAATTCCCTATCACAATCGTAAATGCCCTTGTTGATTCTGGTGAGATTGAATCTGTGACTCATTCTCCTTTATTGCTCCTTTTACCGAGATTTGCGGAGAACCTTTATTGAACCATTTCTCCGAAATACCCCTGGACGCTCAGATGCCTTTCATATGTCATTACTTCTTTCGGATCAATTTCCCACAATTACTTTACAAGTAGCTAAATTTTGTGCTTCCGCCATTAAAACCCGTCAACAGGTAATTTTAGTATGTTCTTAACACTGTATTGTATGCAACAAATTCCTTGAGTTTGCCCAGTGTCTCATTCTTGTGCTTTATGAGATATGTGCTGGTGTATCTGGAGTAGTCATCAATAAAAGTTATGAAGTATTTGTTCCCAGTAGGGATTGGTGTCTTCATTGGTCCACATAGGCCACCGCAGCATTCTGGACCGGCTGGAATTTTCAAACACTTTCCAAAGGCACCCCTGTGTACAGCATGATACAGCAGTCCAACGGGATGTAACTAAGGCATGCATGACCATGGTCAGATCAGACATCTCCAAGAATGGGCCCAGTTGGTGCACTACACACTCCAGCCCGCCACCACGCCTGGGCATCCAGGTTCAGGGCTGAACCCAAGCTGTGAACCTGAGTCTTCAGGGGGAGCGTAAGCCCCCATCCAACACAAGTTGAATCCCTGTTCCATGGTCTGCCTTCTGACTAACCAGGAGCACCTCTGTCTTGTGTAGTTTAAGATTCAATTCCTTCCTCCTCATTCAGTCCATTAGGACATCAGACACTGATTTAGAACTAGAACTGCTGATTTAGGGCCATAACAGATGTTACTTTAAATCTGTGTCAAGTAACTACATCTTCCCCCAACCTCATTTTTACTCTAGAGTAGGCACAGGGGCCTTGATCTGGACTGACGCATGGGGGGGGGCTTTGAAGATCTGAATCAGGCCCTCCTGCATCTACTCTAGAGTAAAAATTGGGGGGAAACATAGGTGCTAGACACAGATTTAAAATAATGTCTGTTTTGGCTCTTAGAACTAAAACAGGAGAGACAGAGTTGACTGTTGTCAGCATACCGATGGCACCAGACCCCACTAGCAATGGCCCCATTCCCACTAAAGCAAGCCATGACTAACACCACAATTCATGTTCAATGGGGCTTATTCCCAGGTGAGTGAGTGTAGCATTGCAGCCTAAGGGTGCAAGCCTATGCATGTTTAGACAGAAAAAGTCCTACAACTCCCAGCATTCCCCAGCCAAATTTAGAGAGTTATGGGCAGGGCGGTCACATTGGATTGCGCTATTAGCTGTCAAAAGGGCATGGTGAATCCATTAGCGCTGACCGTGTCTTAACTTCCAGGAAGCAGGTAGATAATTTAAGTAGACATCAGTAAATATTAACGTGTGTTCCAATACAAGGTTTATTTGTATAATAACCTCCTCCCAAAAAGAGGCCACTATTGGGCATTGCCAAAACATATGGTTAAAAGAAGCATTAGGTGTGTTACATCTCCAGCAATTAGCCAACTTAGGCAAACCTTATTAACGAGACCTTGTGGTGTCCAACAGATGCAGAAAAAGAGTTTTGCTGAATAAGAATGAAGAATAATTTTAAATTCTAAACAATCATGCACAAAGCTCATTTTCATCTTGTGATTTCCAAGCATCCATTCAGCATACAGCCCAAAATACAAATGCTATTTCTTATCTTCCACCTGTGCTTATTATTATTTTTTAGCTCTTCCATCATCCTAACATCTGCCTGATTCTTTATTTAGAATATAGTGCTTGGTTTATGCTTTTATGTATGTATGTATGTATGTAAGTATGTGTGTATTTATTTTACAAGCTCATTTGCTGCATGACTAGAGAGGCTGGCTGAGTTTGACAGAAAGCTCCCTCTGCTCCTTTTGTGTCTATGCAAATAAATAACATCTAGGATGAACCCACCTTGCAACTGGATCCACCACTGCAGTCTTTTCCCCCAGTAAAAGCAAGCCACAGATGATCTCATCGTCATCCAACACAAAATCCAATTTTTTTTAATCTTCAAGGCTTCGAGTCAGTTGATATACAGGTCTCCAAATACCAAAAAAGAGAAAGAAAAAAAAAACACCCTCCTTTGTTCTCCATATTTGGATGTTTGTAGGGATTTGGGTATATGATACATTTCTTTGGAGGCTTTAAAATCATCTGTTATTTATCTATTCCTTTTCTAGGGAAAGGGAAATGATCCAGACAAGTACATTCAGGTCCCATCAATGAGAGGCATTATAAACATATAATGAAGTCACCCATTAAAATCTATGGGACTGATAACTTTGTCCTATCTTTTTAGAAGAACCCAGCCTAGGAATTTTACCTATTCAGTGCATGGCATTGGCACTGTTCTCTCATTTGCCTGTACAATTTAGGGAAGAGCCTAAATTGCAACTTCATTTTGCCAGGATGTGATCAGGAGCTATAGGAATTTCCCAGTGCGGACGGAGCGCCCCCTCCCTGCACTAAACAATGCAATTCGGTGTCCGTCCCCCCCATTTCCCCCTTCTTTTCTCCCTCTCGAATTTTGACGGATCTGGAAGCATTGACACCAGGGCATAACACATTAGGGATCTGCATAGGGCAGCCTTCCCCAGACTGGTGCATTCCCCAAGCTGGTACTACAGTTCCCGTAATCCAGCCACAGCTTGCTGAGGAGGGCACCAGGTTGGAGAAGGCTGGCATGGGGTATAGCCGCTTAGGCTGCCAAAGATGCAAATATATTTTGAGGTCAGAAATGGCACATGCACTGACAATTCTTGAATGTCGTGCCGTGGGATTCTCCTCCATTATTCCAATATTCAGGTCGCAATCTGATGGCCTCCTGACATTTCATTTCATTTCATTCATTTATTTCATTTATATACCGCCCAACAGCCGAAGCTCTCTGGGCGGTTCACAACACTCTATACATAAAAACAACAATAAAAAACATACAAAATAGTTTAAAAAATTAAAAACCAAATTTAAAAACACAGTTTAAAATAACAATACAAAAGCCAATAAAACTGAGCCTACAGGTGACAATCCCCTCCGTGCTATTCCAAGCTCCTAACTAAATGCCTTGGCATAGAGGGAAGTCTTAACCTGGCGCCGAAAAGATAGTAAGGTTGGCACCAGGCGGGTCTCAGTGGGAAGCTGATTCCATAACTGGGGGGCTACCACCGAGAAGGCCCTCCTCCTCGTTGCCACCAACCGAGCCTCTCTTGGAGGTGGCAGTCGGAGGAGGGCCCCAGATGTTGAGCATAGTGTCCGAGTAGATAGCGGTTGGGAGAGACGTTCCGTCAGGTATTGTGGTCCTAAGCCGTGTAGGGCTTTATAGGTTAAAACCAGCACCTTGAATTCGGCTTGGAAGCATATTGACAGCCAGTGCAAGCGGGCCAGAACTGGTGTAATATGCTCGGACCTTCCGGTCCCTGCAATAAGCCTGGCTGCCGCATTTTGCACAAGCTGCAGCTTCCGAACAGTCTTCAAAGGCAGCCTCACGTAGAGTGCATTGCAGTAGTCTAGTTTAGAGATCACCAGAGCATAGATTACTGAGACCAGGCTATCCCTGTCCAGATAGGGGCGTAGCTGGGCCACCAGCCGAAGCTGGTAAAAGGCACTCCTTGCCACTGAGGCCACTTGAGCCTCAAGTGACAAAGACGGCTCCAGGAGCACCCCCAAGCTACGAACCTGCTCCTTCAAGGGGAGTGCAACCCCATCCAGAACAGGTTGAACACCCTCTATCCGGTGAGAGGAACCACCCACTAACAGCATCTCAGTCTTGTCTGGATTGAGCCTCAGTTTGTTAGCCCTCATCCAGTCCATTGTCGCAGCCAGGCACCGGTTCAGCACATCCACAGCCTCACCTGCTGAAGATGAAAAGGAGAAATAGAGCTGCGTGTCATCAGCGTACTGATGGCAACGCACTCCAAAACTCTGGATGACATTGTCTGGGGGGGGGGGGGGACAGGATTATCTGGAGTCCCAGTTCCGAGGTCCTCCAACCACAGAGCTGGAATTACGAATGCAGAGCCACCGCCCCCAGCACACCCCTTTAGCCCCCTCTGAGTTCGATTTCTGACCTCTGAGATACAGCCAGCATGGTTCCTTTTTTACGCCGTATCCAAACAACACCCCAGCCTCCTCCCCTCCCCCTCCGCAGCCCTTCATCTAGATTTCATTTTCATTTCATTTATATACCGCCCCATAGCCGAAGCTCTCTGGGCGGTTCACAATAGATTATACATAAAAACAACAATAACATACAAAATAGTTTAAAAGATTAAAAACCAATTTAAAAACAAAACAAAACACAGTTTAAAATAACAATAAAAAAAACTAATAAAACTGAGCCTACAGGTGACAATGGCTGTCTAGATGAAATACAGGATGAAATACAGGGCATGAGGCACCGGGTGGTGGAGATCGCCGCTGCCACACCTCGCGCCCTGCATTGGATGCACGTGAGCCTCTGTGTTTGGAGGCTTACCTGCATCGAGCGCACCAGAGGACATCGGATCGTGCCCCCCGTCCAATAATTGACAGCTCGACTACATTAAAGCTTTTAGAAAGGAATTATTCAGGTGGTTATTTCACAGTTCCTGTCAAAGGGAGATCTTCTCTTCCCCCACCACCCACCACCCATGACCCACAAGCATGAAAGTTGTAGTTTTGCTTCATTTACCTCCTGCCAGCTGGAAACATTTATGTATTTGTATCTATATTTGTCTGCAACCAAAAGCATCTTGCCATTTGAGTGCCATTTTTCTGGGTAGAAAGGTGGGGTACAGATCACATAAAGGTGCAATCCTATGCAAGTTTAGACAAAAAAAGGGCCTACAGCTCCCAGCATGCCCCAGCCAGCATAGCTGGCTGGGGCATGCTGGGACTTCAAGGCTCCCCCCCCCCATCTAAACTTGCATAGGATTGCATCCTAAATAAATAAATTTGTCTCAGGCAGCAAAATGCCTTGGGTCAGCCCTGATATGTGCGAATAGGTGCATGCATGTGTGAATCTGGAATGCAGAGGGGAAAACACTGTATCTGTTCTATTGCCGATTGAACCATTCTTCAAAAGTGCTGATTTTTCAAAAGTGGCTTTTCATCAAACCTTGAAGTATTCTATAAAACTTCCCCATGCCATTGGTAATGCAATAATTCTTTAGAAACAAAGCAAGGGTCAAAATATATTTTGAACTATTATCTCCCTAGCTGTAGGTCTCACTTCGAATTTCTTGTAGTCTCATCTTATATACAGGACTTGTTATCATCTGTGGGATGATTATATTTGCTTCTATGAATCAAGTTTCATCCTGACTTTCCCATCACAGGGAATATTAAAAAGTCACCATTAGAATGAGTCCGTTTGCAGTCCTACATAAATAACATGGGGTAAGGTTTAGATTTGGGAAAGGAAATTAATGTACGTGCTTAGAAAACTGACACTTCGACAAATAAAAAACACCAACAACGGAAAAGAAGCATGACCACATTTCTTGACAGTGGCTCAGGGGAAATAGAATAATCTATACATTGTAAAATAGTTAGTCACACTATTTAAGTGTATTAAGAACTGTAGTAAGTATGACAGATGATGCAATTCCCAACACTTATGGAATCAGTTACAGCCAAATAATCACTGAGCAAGCTCATTTGTCCAAAGTTCTGGAGAACGTTGAATATAGTTGTATGTTCTGATAAACAGAATGATTGTTTACACAGGGCTATACTGGCATGGTGGGCATGATGAAGATGTTGTAATACTAACATCTCAGATGCTCTCTAGGTAAGAAGGTCACAGTCAACACATCATAACAGTGCTACTGGACCATGCTGCTTCCAATTGCCAGTGCAGGATAACATAGGAACATAGGAAGCTGCCTTATACTGAGTCAGACTCAGACTGTTGGTCCATTGAGCCCAGCATTGCCGACACGACTTGCAGCGGCTCATAAGGCGCAACCCTATAAAAGGCCTACCACTCCCAGCATGCCCCAGTCAACTTTTTTTCTGTCTAAACTTGCATAGGATTGCACCCTAACTTTATTAAAACTCTTCTGGTGGCTCTCTAAATACCTCAGGTATTCCATCTGCAGAAGAATACGCAAAGAAATTTGCTTCGAATTTTACTTTAGGAGAAAACTACTGATAAGCAACAAATCTGCGCAGAACCTTTGGGTGATTTCGTGAATCCTTCTGAAGATTCCCTTAGAATTCTGTAGGCGTGCCCTGAGGAATTTTGCTTTAAATTGCCACTGTTGTTATTATTAAACTTATAAAGCACCTAACATTTTCTAAGTGCAGTACATCTACTGAAAGATAAGACAGTCCTTGCCGGCAGGCTCACAGTCTATTAGACACGATACAAAATGGGAAAAGAGATGGGAGTTGTAGGATTGCACCCTTATATGATTTTATGTTGAATATGTGAAATGTTCTATTTCTCATTTGTAATGTATTCATGTTTACAATTTAAAAAATGGAATTTGGGGGGAGAATCCAGCCATCCACCTGCCGTCTGAAGTGGTACAGTCCATGAGCAGTTTTATTACATGATGAGCAGTTGGCTAGAGAGCCTCTTGGTTCTAAATGTGCTAAATAGAGTAGATGCTCAATTAGCCGTGGCACCATCCTTTGGAAAGCAAGTGGAACTGGTCCCCAAAGAGGAAGGACTGTACACCTGTTTTTGCCATTTTCTACCTATTGGTAACTCACCATTTAGCACATCGGTCATTGCCAGTCTCATGAATATTTTCTAACTGAAACGAATATGGAAACCTGTTCTTTTTGTCCATGGTATTAAGGAATAAGGGTATATCCTCCTCCAACCACCAGAGGAAAATATATGGATGTGTTACCTTTGACCATACAGTGACTGGCATAACATACTACTTTATATCACTGTAAGGACTTAAAAGTTTAAAATCAATTAAACATTAAAAAAAAAATCAGGCTGATGTTCTAGTGAAATGTTTAGCCTTGCTTGATACAATAAAATATAAAATATTTTCAGCCACCAACAGTTTTATGAGAGCATCTTGACAGCTGAATGTATGTATATGCATGTAAGTATTGCCAGAGAGATACAGCATTCTCCATTTTAAACAGCTTCAGCCACAGGAGCAAAATGTAAAATGGGTTTCTTGGTAGAGATGTTTAATCTGAGTTTTTATGGCACACTAAACTGCACTTAGGTTTAGCTTAAGTAAATGGTTCATGAGCACATGCTGAGCAGACCTAATGGTCTGATAGATGACAGGATGACAGAGAGGGGAAAAAATTATCCAACTGTGTATAAAGTGAAATCACTGAGATAAATGGCATGAGGTTGACCGGTGTGACTTTTTCTTTCTTCTTCTTCTTCTTCTTCTTCTTCTTCTTCTTCTTCTTCTTCTTCTTCTTCTTCTTTTCCCCCCGTTTTGCTTGACATATTCTTCAGTGGCAACTGGAACAGAGAGCACTGGAATGTAGATGGACGGAGTTTGAGGAGTAGCATTTTCATATCCTGACAGGATATATCCTTAAAATGGCTCTGTCTTTAAAAGCTTTGGATTCCAAGTGCTGGCTAAGGATTTGAAATATTTTGTTATATGGGCTTACGGAAAAGTTGTATGGACAGCCAGTGGAGGGGTTTGGAAGGTGGAAAGCCCAGATTGCAAACCCCACTTAGCTATGAAGGATACTGGATGGGCCTGAGTAAGGGCACAATCCTATGCAAGTTTAGACAGAAAAAGGGCCTACAACTCCCAGCATGCCCCAGCCAGCATAGCTGGCTGGGGCATGCTGGGAGTTGCAGGTCTTTTTTCTGTCTAAACTTGCATAGGATTGCACCTTAAATCATTATTTTTCAGCCCGACCTTCCTCACAGGGATCTTGTGAAGCTATAATTTTTCCTCTGATCTCAGGGCTGGCCCTATCATTAGGCAGAGTGTGACAGTGGCTTCAGGCAGCAGATGCTGGGAGGCAGCAGCAAGGTGTTTGTGGAGGGAGTTACCGTATTTTTCCGTCTATAAGACGCCCCCATGTATAAGATGCCCCCCACTGGGCAGTTTCGCAACCGCGCAGTTCTCTCCTTGGCTTACTTCCGTGTATAAGACGACCCTCAATTTTTAGTCTAACAATTTTAGGAAAAAGTATAGTCTTATACATGGAAAAATACTGTATGTGTGTCATGCAGCCTGCCTTGTCCCTCCTCAACTAGCCTGCTGCCTTCAGATGTTAGTCCAAGGTGCTGTCTGTGTCTCATACCTGGTGTTGAGGAAAAATTCAACTGTAAGCCCAGACCGAGTTCCCCACTTACCAGGGAGCTGTTGTTACAAAAATATGCTCAGAGAGCCTTTCTGGAGAACCCAATGCTCTAGGAAAGGGAAGCAGCACACCAGGAGTGAGTTTTCAAAGTTTTATTTTTGCAAAAGGGCTCAGCTCTGTGGCTCACGCCAGGATCAGAGGCTGAACAAAGGGGAAAGGAAACATGCAGGTCTTTTTATACTTTTACATTCATTGGTTCATTCATTTTCAGCAAATCAAATGCGTTCGCTTAAACATGCTAACCAATCACATACATTCATTTGAACATGGCAACAACTAATCAGAGACATTTCTTTGAACATAGTAAGTATCAGCCTTTAGTTGCGTAGAAGGCTATCTATCTCTTCCTCCCTTTGGCTAGGTTGATGCTTCTCATGACCTTTAGGGCGCCTGAAATATCAGGCGTCTCATGAATTTGCTACTCTTGGTACCCCTTATCAATTGAAGAAACTCCCTTTTCATTTGTACATTTGGAGTTGGCACCTGAGAATACACATCAGGGATGAGACTCTAGCCAAGGAGAAGATATGGCGGCACCAGACATACAACTAAACAAAGAAGCGACAGAAGTCTTCAAGGTTCTCTGGCTAAAATAGCAATTGGCAGATGGGCAAGGTTAGGAGAACAGAGAGATTAATACATCTAACAATGTGTGCTATATACAGCCTTGTTGATTACATGTCACTTCCATGTCACTTCCACCTACAGGACCATCTTCCATCTGGTAACCTGTGTCCTCACTGTGGGAAGCTGTGTGGATCTAGAATTGGCCTCCACAGTCACTTACGGACCCATGGCTAGAATCTACACAATTTTCTTTAGAATTTCCTCCTTTTAATTTTTTCTTTTTGTAAATTTTTATCCTGGAAGACAATCTTACTCAGTCACGAGTGATCGCCTGATGATGATGATTACACTGTGTATGATGGAACTTTATTTTTACACTTTGTAAATACACCATGTCCACTTTTCTAACTCTGTGATTTGTGCAGGCACGCGGGCCAGCAGTGAAGGGAGGAAAGGCTGGCGAGGAGCAGCTGCTTAGCCGCAATGCGGCAACACCTTCCCAGTGCAAAAGCTGTCTCTTCACCTAAAACGTTCCACTTAAAGAAGGGGGGGGAAGCTTGGGGTAGAGGAACAGTTCACTTTTGTTTCTTTCAGGCCACTTTTTTTCCTGGCAGGTTAGCAACCCGACTTAGCCAACAGGATAAATTGTCCCTATTCCATAGTTGATCAAAGACAGGGGTTATTTCATAGATCATAGAGTTGGAAGGGGGCGGGGCCTACAAGGCCATCGAGTCCAACCCCCTGCTCAATGCAGGACACTAGAGGAGGGGTCTCCCATCCAAGTAATAACCAGGCCTGACCCTGCTTAGCTTTCCACGCTCAGACAAGCTGAGCCAGTGTGAGACCACAGGCCTGTATACTGTGTCGAACTTCTTTCAGCCTGAAGACCAAATTCCATTTCAGAGAAGCTCTGGGTGGGTGGGGGCACATTCCAGTGATGGGCGGGGCTGAAGGCAAAAAGGGGCGGGGCAAAATGTGTCGGGGCAAAAGAGGCAGGGCCAGAATACTAAAAATACTATCCTATTTTAGCTTAAAGCTCTTACTGCCAGTAACTAAGCCTTAGGAGAGGCATTTCAACCTTTTTAGAATGGGGAGAAACTGCACAAACAGCCGGGAAACCACCGAATGATTGGTGGCTGGGGCAAAGGGAAGGGGGTGTGGACATCTCGGGAAGCATGGAGTGCTGGACTGTCTGGGACCCTGGGCAGGCCAGATTCGGCTCCTGAGCCAGACATTCTGCAGTAAGAGAGTTTCCAGTAAGACCACAGGAAGCTGCCTTATGCACAATCAGACCACCGGTCCATCTAGCTCAGTACTATTTACATTGACTGGCAGCAGCAATCCAGGGTTTCAAAGAGGGGCCTTAGTTCCCAGCCCTACCTGGAGATGGAGATACCTGGGGTTGAACCTGAGGCCTTCTGCCTGCAAAGCATGTGCTCTACCACTGAGCTAGTGCAACCCTTCTCTAGGACAGAATGCAACCAATTTAGGGAGTGGAGCAAAGGACTTATTTCATATTATGTTGATTGATGTGCAGGCATCAGCCCTCGAAGGTTCAAATTTCAGAATTATTTGGATAATGAGGGATAGCCAGAAAGAAACCCCGAAATGCATCAAATGCAAAACAATGATGAAAAGAACAGATGCTCACCTCTGCTCTAGACTGTGTTTCTGTGATTCTTGAAAGGCCAGACTGAAACTTAAATCCACAACTGAGACTTAACAGTTGTGGGCAGCAACAAATAACCATTAACTCTATAATATCTTCTTGTTAACTTGCCATGGTGTGCATGTATAACAATATGGGAATTACATGCACATATTTTGTAGCCTCTAGACATGAGATGGAGAGTGCTTCCAGATAAGGCTTTTATTTTGCAGTTGCCTGCCTCAAACACAACATTTTACAGGGGGGTTAAACCACAGCATCTTCCATTTGTTACTGGCATGTTTTGACCAAAGCAGTTGCCCATGGGGCTCACAGCAAAGCAGACTAGACGTTACAGCACACAGGAGAGCTCATTGCTATGACAAAGTCTGAGACTCTGAGACCAAACTGAAGCCTTTCATGCTACAGTTCCAGACTCCAGCCTTTCCTACAAAATGGAAGCCTTAAAGGGGCAGGCCTCTGGTTTGGAGCCTGTTATGGCCTCCATCTCTCCAAGAGCTCATGGCTGCTAGCATTGGTACATTGGCTCCATGGAATGTGTGCACACCTTGGAGAAGGGTGTGCTGGCCCACTACCGGAGCTATCTTGGGAATCGTGGTCTCAGGGTTCTCCAACATCCCAGGCTAAGGGGTTTCTGCTTCTGCAGTGATGCTTGGGCCTGGAGTTTCCTCTGTTGGCACCACCGGTTCTTCATCCTTCAAGTCCATGTCCAGGTTACTGCTGGACTGTGGGGTCTTCACCAATGCCCCTGTGTTTTCCCACCACTGCTTCCATCTTTTTTCTTACCACAAAAAAAAAAAAAAAAACTTTAAGGAGGGAAAGACACAAAAGCTACACAGTGCCTTTTGACTGGTAATGCCAGGAGCTGTCTATCTGGAAGCACCCAGAACAATTTTTTACCAGAAACAAATCAGGGAAGCATGACACAGTAGAGTTCTCACCATGTAAGAGGACAATGCAAACAACTGGCTTTGTGTGAGGTTCTATGTGCACTGTAGTAAATTTGCAACCAGTCTTGAGATAAATTGGTCATCTATAGCCACCCACTGTGAATCAAGGATGGAAATTTTAGCTTAGGTTAGATAAAATAGCTTAAAGACTCAACCATTTTGAGAGATGAATGGGATCCTTGAACAGGAACAACACATTTTCCTGGTACTTTTATCTAAACTTTCCAAAGCAATGTAATGGTTTCCCCAGCTGTGAAGTTCACTTCAGCCATTATGAATGATTATCTGCATATTCTCTTCCCCCAACCCTCTCTTTCCCTCTCGAGAAACTGGTTTATTCAGAAAGGCCAGACTGTGTTCTACCGTCAGACCTCCAAAGAGTGAAGAGGAATTCAAAATGGGCTCCAACAATTTTTATCATTTTAGCTGGTAAATTATAAACAACACGGAGGTTTCGGAGAGGAGAATGGAAAGCTTAATGTGTATCATTCAGTATGACTTAAATGTACAGCAGTGGTAAATCTGGGTTAGACAAAGCTAAATTGCATAACGTCTAGACCACACAGAGAGAAATCCCAAACTGGTATGAAAATTGAAGACTAAATATGGCCTTTTTTTTCATAAAGCATGCCTAAGAAAACCAACTTCTACTGGAAGTCAATGAGTTTAATGTAAAAAGAAACTATGAGAAAAATCTTGCAAAGTGAGTGTAATTGCATCCCTGTTGAGATCATGGGGAATCTCCAGTGTTACTTGAATGTCACAATTTCAGCCCCATTTCATTTGTCACTGTCTAAGGATCTCTGTGCACTCAGATAGATCTCTTTCACACTCAGAGCTTCCCATTCATTTCAATGGACGGAACTGATCCATGTGCACGAAGGTATGTGCACATAGATGGACTTCCTCCATTGAAATCAATGGAGCATGTTCCACGAGGGAGAGCTCAATGCATGCATTGGATTGTCCCTGGTTCACAAGAGACTGTCGCTGTGTCCGTGCCCCTTTAAATGTTGTTTATGCACTTCAATAATGTCTCCTCACAGAAATATGGAAGTTCATTTTAAGGCCCATCCGGCCAGAGAATGAAATCACATCTCCATTTCCAGGACCACAAAAAAAACATGAGATGGGAGCACAACCGAGAGCAGGAGAGCGGATGTTTTGCGTCATTGAACCACAACCTAGGTTCAACGAAGTGCAGGCATGCTGCTCTGCATAAGCCAAGAACCAAAATTGCAATTCTGCTACAATTACAAGCCACAAGAGGGGGCTTCCAACAAGGAATGGGTTGGCATATGAAGGAGGAGCCGGATCTCAGAGAGAACAAAGGGATGTGCAAAGATAAAAATGATTGCTTTTAGAAATCCCCATTACTCTTGCGTAACTAGATATAGTGGGCTAACAATAAACACCAGAAAAGACAGGCTCCCATTCCGCCCCCATCTTTCTTAAATGGAGCTGGGTTTCATCTCATTTATCAGGCGGAAAGGCCTGCAGCTTTATTTATACAGTGCAGGAAGATTATAAATAGCTGGGTTTGGAATAAGGATCATGACACAGCATTGCAGGAATGACAACAATAACAACCCAGCCTGCCAGGCACACTTCTCTATCTGGTAACACATCGTAGCCGTTTGGCTGAGCATTACCTCACGCTGTAGCTACTCACACCGCCGATAGAGGCAAAGAATGTTGACCTTTTGTCCATAAATAACATCGCAAGACAACACAATGTTACAATCAGCAGGGATGTTGAAGAGTCCTTGGTTTCGAGTCACGAGTCTTTGGACCCGAGTCTCGAGTCCGAGGTCCAAAATGGTGACTCAAGAGTCACGAGTCACTCCCAAAGCTGACTCCACGAGTTCCCTATTAAAATCAATGGGGTTTTCCCCCACCAAAATAAGGCTATTTCAGATGTCATGTGGCTTAAATAAATTCTAGGCACAAGTGTGCCTTTTTATTTCAAAAAACTGCAACTGATTTTGGAAAGGACAGACCAGGCAGACAAACCCAAAATAACCAGACAGGCAGAGGCCTTTGTCTTGGACAATTCAAACTGTGGAACTGGTTAAGAAGAGAGGAGGCAGGGAACCCCAAACAGGCAGGCAGAGGCAGCCAAACCCAAAATGTCTGAAAGGTTGCATTTTAGGAAAATGATTTTAAAAAATAAGCCTGCTGTACTTCCTAAAACCTATCCATGTTGCATTTGAGGAACATGATTTTGGAACACGAGTCCTTGGTCTCGAGTCCCAAGTCTAGTCTCAAGTCCCATAAAAATACTGGGACTCGAGTCTGACTCGAGTCAGAGGGGGGACTCAGTCCGACTCACGAGTCGAGTCCTGGAGTCCGAGTCCCCATCCCTGACAATCAGCCACTTAAAAAAAACAAAAAAAAACAAAACTTTTTTCAACTCCTGAGAGGGGTCCTACTCACATGAGCAATGTAATCCGAGAGCCAAGAACTGGCAGGAATACCACAATATCAACTTCCCGGATCAGGAACAGTCTTAGGGATGGGCAAAACTCCTCTCAAATGTTTGGTTAAAAGCGCAATCCTCCACAAGTTTAGACAGAAAAAAGGCCTACGTCTCAGCATGCTCCAGCCAGCTATGCTGGCTGGAGCATGCTGGGAGATGTAGGCCTTTTTTTTCTGTCTAAACTTGCATAGGATTGTGCCCTTACTCAGGCCCATCCTGTATCCTTCATAGCTAAGTGGGGTTTGCAATCTGGGTTTTCCACTTCCAAACCCCTCCCACTGGCTGTCCATACAACTTTTCCATAAGCCCATATAACAAAAGCCACTTTTGAAAAATTGGCACTTTTGAAGAATGGTTCAATCAACAGTAGAACAGATTCAGTGTTTCTCCCTCTGCATTCCAGATTCACAAATGCATGCACCTATTTATTTATTTATTTATTTCATTTTTATACCGCCCAATAGCCGAAGCTCTCTGGGCGGTTTACAACAATTAACAAGACAGTCCCTGCCCGCAGGCTTACAATCTAAAAAGACACGACACACAAGGAAAAAGGAATGGGGAGGGAAGAAGGGGGAATATTAATGAATACTCCTGGCAGGGCTGGTGGAATGGCCCTGCACTCCCTCTCTTCTCCCTCCTCTCAGCCTGCTGGAATGGCTGCTGCTATTCGCACATATCACGGCTGGCCCAAGGCATTTTGCTGCTTGAGACAAATTTATTTATTTAGGGTGCAATCCCGTGCAAGTTTAGACAGAAAAAATGCCTACAAGTCCCAGCATGCCCCAGCCAGCTATAGGGCATGCTGGGAGCTGTAGGCCTTTTTTGTGTCTAAACTTGCATAGGACTGTGCCCTAACTTTATCAAAACTCTTTTGGCTGCACTCTAAATACCTCAGGCATTCCACCTGCAGAGGAATATGCAAGGAAATTTGCTTCGAATTGTACTTTAGGAGAAAACTACTGATAAGCTACAAATCTGCAGAACCCTTGGGTGATTTCGTGAATCCTTCAGTGGCTTCCCTTAGAATTCTGTAGGCATTTTCCCTGAGGAATTTTGCTTTAAATTGCCGCTGTTGTTATTATTAAACATATAAAGCACCTAAAATTTTCTAAGTGCAGTACAGCTCCTGAAAGATAAGACAGTCCTTGCCTGCAGGCTCGCAATCAAATAGACATGATACAAAAGGGGGAAACGGATGGGGAGGGAAGAGGAAAGCAAGTATTGGAGGAGCAGCTCTTTCTCTGACCGATGGATGGGCCCAGGTTGGTCTCACCCTTGCAATTATATACTTCCTGGGAGGTTGGGGGTGCAGCCTTCCCAGTGGCCCTTGCTCTCCAGAGCAAGCTACCCTTCAGCTCTCCAGAGCAGGATGAAGCCAGGGCAAGCTGCCCTTCAGCTCCCCAGTCCCAAGGCAACACTTGACTAGAGATGCTGCAGTTGCTCCCTTCAGTATATATATTTTTTAAAATCCCTGATCAAGAATCCCCTGATCACAGAGTGGCAACAAGGGAGAGGGTCTTCTCAGTGGTGGCCCCCCAATTCTAGAATGATCTCCCCACTGAGGCCCACCTGGCACCAACTCTGTCATCTTTTCAGGCACCAGGTTAAGACTGCCTTCTACTCCCAGACATTTAATGGCATATGACGGGACATGTCAGCTGCTTTAACAGGTCTAGTTTTTGTTTTGTTTTTAATTGAAATTGTTTTAGTGTTTAAACTGGGTTTTTTTTTAATTTAAATTTATTTAAATTTTTATCAAACAATAAAACAAATGAAATACATACAACTAGTACAGTGCTCCCATCACCATGGGACCAAGAAATACTTATTATCTCTATAATCCATTTTTATCCTAAATTCCAGAAATACATCAAATCTTGACATGGTGCACTCCCCTTTCCCTCTACTAAAACATAATCTAAACTGTTTTAAATTTTGTATATTGAAATCTTATGCTGTATTTTACTGTTATCTGTATTTTATGCTGTATATTATTATTATTATTAGTAGTAGTAGTAGTAGTAGTAGTAGTATTTCTGTGTTGTATGAATTGCTGTGAACTGCCCAGAGAGCTTCGGCTATTGAATAGTATAGAAATGAAATAAATCATCACCATCATCATCGAAGCTGTTGTATTGTGTCAGTTCCCAGCTAATGCAAGCTTAATGTCAACGACTGGGTCAGTCATGAGAGGGAGATTACTTCTGGAAAATAACTAGCGAGTGGTGATGTGTGAATTGGAGGGTTGTCCTTAGACTCATGCAAACATGCTTCCTTGTCAGACTAAACTTTACAGTAGATTCTTAGTGCTCTTAAGCTTGACTCACAAAGATGGCTCATTGTTTAATTCCTTATGATGATCTGCCACTGAGTGCTTTTTTAAACATCGTAATCGGAAGTCCCAAACGATGTATCTGTTGTTGGGCTGTACCTGTGGAGGAGTGAATGTCTGAATGCACCTCCATATAAAATGTTCCCTATACATACAAAAGTAATATGTCAGGAAGAAGGTTCTATGTGGTTAGCAACTGTAAAGCCAACCTTCTCTAGAATATGCATCCAATTTAAACATTGTTCTCTTCTATTTTCTAACCCAAATTAACCTTCACCTTTGCACACAATTGGCTCTAAGTACAGCTCTACTGAGTTTTTACTGTCGAGTGCATAAACACCCTAAGCTATTAATTCCAGGGATGGACAAATCTGTCAATTTCACTTTAATCCATATTCAAATTTTTTAAAGCTCAAATTCTTTCTGTTCCGTCTATGAAGAAATTTGCAAATTTTGGTAAAGTCTTATTAAAAAAATGAACCGAAATGAAATTCTCTCCCATCTGCACTGGCCAAATTCAATGGGTACAGCTATTCCCAGCATGGAGAGGACCATGATGTACCCTGCCTTCCATATAGCTGTGAGAGGTGAGCCTGTCAGGAAAAAAAAGGGTCACTGACCCTAATTCAACACCACAAACATGGTTCAATACACAGGGATTCAAGCCCAGATATTTAGGGCCTAAGCACTCGGGGGGGGGGGGAGGAATCTCAAGTTCTTTTGGTCCAGTTTATCAAGAAATATACAAGTTCATATCAAAACCCGAACTGAACAAAATTCTCACCCCATCCCTAGCCATATCAGGTCCAGTAAGGTCTCTGCTACGGGTCACTCTGCTGGACACGAGGCTATCCACCTTCCCTCTCTCACTTCACGTGTGCATTACATGAAGTGGAATCGCATGGAGAACACGGCAGCGGGGCTGCACCTCTGACACACACACAGCACCTCTGGTTCTGCCTCCAACATCCACAGATTAGGTGTGGATGCTTGCAAGGGAAAGCTGGCGTGCGTAGGTTTCCCCCCTCCCCAATTCTGGAACCCTGCACAGCTGGGGTTCCAGAATGCAGAGAAAACCAAGCCCTATTCAGGTGTTCCAAAAGCGGAGAGACTAAAAACACAATGGAGAGAGTGCAGTGCACTAGCCATGCACCCTCCATCGTTGCATTTGTCACCTTCTGCTTACTTCCAGCATTCCAGGGTTCGAGATTGTGTGGAGAGCCTCCATGAATACAGGAGGCTCTCCTCTTCACACAGTCACCCTCCATGGGTAGAGGGCGACAAATGCAATGACAGAGAGGAGCGAGGCTAGAGTGTGACCTCTTGTCACACGTTTATGAACTCCTGTGGGACCTTGTCCTGGTCCGGGGGGAGCAATAGCCTGAGACACCAATTCTGACTCACAGGGAGAAGCTGTAGAGTCAGGCCCAGCTGTGGGAAACCAGAGGCCTGAGAATTCAATTCTGCAGCCAGGTCTCCCACTTCCTGGCGAACAGAGAGGGGGTGAGGCACTGGAGACTGGTATGGCGTTCCTTCCACAGCTGGAAGACTTAACCTTGATGGAGGCCCCTATGTCTCAGCCAGGGATGTTGTCCCTGGGAACAGGACAGCAGGGGGAGGTTTCTGCTGGAGAAGGTCAGCAGAAGAGGGCAGGGCAGAACTGCCCCATCAGGCACAGCACCTACTTGAGGTCCAGGTTTCTCTGCCAGGATCGAATGTCCAGTAGTGATCCTTGGCAGCCACTCCCCTGTATTTAAACCTGGGCAGCTTCCAGTAGCCTTTGCAGGAGACAACACACTGAAAACCTGGAAAGCTTTCTGCCTTCTTTTGAACTGTGAACTTTATAGGACTTTCTCTGTGAGCTGCACTTTGAGTGATTGCCTCTTGGCTGTGACATTCCTGACATTACTTTAGCCTGGGACTTCATCCCGATAACTAATTACTGGAATCACTGCAATAAAAGACTTTACTGGGACTCTTGCCTTAACTCCAGGAAGCCAGGTTCTGACAGCACCAGATATAGAATGCCTGAATATGGTTCCAATCCATGTAGAGGTCTACACACGTAGGCCTTTCCCTTGCAGGCATCCACATCTAACATGGTATCACATGACCTTGGGGCAGGGCTAAAGATCCATTTGTACACATGATTCATCTTCACACAATACATGTGCGAAGGGGGCTCCCACCTCTTCGAGATGGCATAGGGAGCTGTTCTGGCTATTCCTCTGTTCATCTTCTACCACTTACTTTATGGCAAGACCTGCCCCACAGAAATCTTTTGGTGCAAGTAGAAAAGAATGGTCCTGAGATAAACCAAGAATAGAAATATAGATTACCATGTACTCTTATTTTCTTTTATCTCAAAATGATAGATGTGCTTATACACTTTTCTTTCTTTTCACTTAATCAGTAAGATACCAACAATGAAAATAATGATAGACATACATGATACTGACTGTCAGGGCAATAAGACAATGGAACCAACTACCTAGGGAGGTGGTGGGCTCTCCCAATCTGGAGGCATTCAAGGTGCAGCTGGACAGCCATCTGTCAGGGATGCTTTGACCTGGATTCCTGCATTGAGCAGGGGGTTGGACTCGATGGCCTTGTAGGCCCCTTCCAACTCTACTTTTCTATGATTCTATTATTCTATTTGACTAAAATTGACTAGGGGTAATCAATCTGACATCCCATCAAAGCAGCCCTAAATTATTAGTAGATGTCTATCTACTTTGGTTGGAAATAGAGTAAACATAAGCAGCTAAAGTATATTTATTAGCATTTATGTTGCAAATGGCTTCATATGAAGATTATGTTAATTTAATGTAAAAAGAGAGACCTTTAATAATGCTGGATCTCAAAACCTGGTCTCAGGCAAAAGAAAAAAGGGAAGCAATAGCCAACTCCAGAAGCCTAAACATAAAGGAAAAAAGTTAGGGTGTAAAGTCAATAAATGTTAGAATAAATTCAAATTAAGATAATGTTCGATAACAATACAAATGCTTACTAGCAACAATGATAAATAAAATGAATCTTCATAAACAATGAAATCAATTCTGAGTTGCCAGACATACTTCAACTGTATGGCAATTCTCATAGTGCAATCTTATACATGTCTATTCGGAAGTAAGTCCTACTGAGTTACTTCTGATTCTTGAGTTCAACAGGAGTTACTCCAGGAAAATGTGTTTCGGACTGCAGCCTCAGTGACTTGTATTACAGGAAATCCAGAGCCAAAACATCCCCAACAGATGGCTATCCAGTCGTGGCTTGAAGACCTCTAGCGAGGGAGAACGTGCTACCCCTTTAGATAATCACCTTCATTTTTGAGCTGCCATAGAAACTGCTATAGAAGTCATACAGCTCTAAAGCGAAAGAAAGAGTTCTAGAGGTTCATTGGGGCACTCGCTGCTTAAATCCTGAAGTCAAGGATGAATTACCTTAAAATTTTGTTCTTTCTTCCTGATGTTTCTCAACATCTGGTCTGTCAAGATGAATCAAGCACTTAGCCAGAACTATCTGGTGCCCAAGTATTGGTATAAGAGGAGTTAAACTGATCATGGAATTTATACTTTAGATCGGTTAATAGGTTTGGACAATGAATTTTTACAATTTTCAGTATTGCAGATTAGATATCATTTACCATCTAGTGCTAGTTGGTAGTATTTCAGCTTCAGCATTTGCTGGAGTCAGTGATGAGTGCTTCAGCGCTTCCTGCACTGTTGGAGGAATTAATTGGTTCTGTACAGAAAGCTAAGCCTATAATAGCTGATGAATGGAATGGTGAAGGGATGGTGAATGGAATAGAGATGGAATAGACATGAATGGAATAAGGAGTTGGAATGCTCTATACAGTCTAATCAATGGAAGGTTGCCTTAGCATCTGTATGTACTATTTCTGTAGTCTTAAAGCTGAGGCTGATTCAACAAAAAATGATGTTTCACATATATTGTACACCACAGAGGCTTGTCAAGAAGCAGCTGGCTAGCTCTGCTAGATGCTGGCAGTGTAATGAGAACAATGCCTCCTCACTGAGGCATATGATGTGGGCATGTCCTGTAGTGGCTTCCTTTTGGTTGGAAGTTATTGCTCATATAAATGTTGTTCATGAAAAACCTGTGATAATAGTAGATGTACAGGTGCTTATAAATTACATCCCTGTGGTGTGGGGGTAATGGATGGACAGCAAAAGTGGATACTGAGAGCCCTTATATGTGCAAAAAGACTTAGGGCTTTTCTACACAAGACATTATCGTGTGCTCATCATTACCAACTCACAGTTGTTTGCAGGTTCTTTAAATGAGGTTGTGACCCTGCAGTTTTGCTTCTGTGTCTAAAGAGCACTTTTGGGAAGTTTTCTTTTTTTAAAGTGGGGGAAATGTGGTATTTAATCATAAAAGCGAAAGAAAATGCTTTTTCTACTTGTGTATTTGTGCTATTCCACTATACCACAGTGCCATCCAGAGGTTATGTAGTGGAAAAGCAGGAAAGGAAATGCTTTTCGTGTAGTAGTGCTTGGATCTCAATTCTGTGACAAAACCAAAGGTAGATACAGCCGATTAACAGCCCCTTGTAGAAAAGCTCTAATGCTCTAAGCTTGAAAGGAAAAACACCCACCACCTATTACTCAATGGACTGAAAATCTCACTGTTCTTGCTACATTTGAGCATATCTCCCATAACTGTCACAGTTGTATGGATGGCTATTTAGGATATATGGACTTATATTAACGTATATATTTAAAATGGAAGTGTTTAATCCTTCTTTTCCCCGTTTTGTGTTTCCCCCCTCCTTTTTATTTCTTTCCAATATCAAGAATTATGTTAATGATTGTTGTATATTGATATGTTTTATGATATGATTCCCCACCTTTTTTTTTTTTTTTGCTGCTGCTGCTGCTGCTGCTGTCGTCACTGTCGCTGTGGCTGCTGTTGTGAGTGTTGTGCTGCAAATAAAAAGATTGTTTTTAAGAACTATTGCTATAAGCTACTCACTCATCATCAAGCTGTGCCTGGTGCAGACCTGCACTCAAGATAATATGAATTAAGTGAAATGAAGAACATATTTTATATTAATACCAGTTCTAATCTTGATATCTTTTTAATCTTACGAAATGCTTTTTCAGCCATGGTGTCTCACAAAACATATGGATCCAGATGTTGGATTCTAGAGCTGAATCCTGCTTTCTGTTCTTTCATGTAGACATAGTAAGAAGCATAGTACAATGTCAGTGTCACTAGAATATAGTAGCCACTGATTTGTACATATGAACTATTACAGAAAGGAAATAATCGGTTGTATCCAATGTTTGGTCCTACTTAGAGTAGACCCATTGAAATGAATGGGTCTTTAAGGGCACAATCCTATGCAAAGTTTAGACAGAGAAAAACCTAAAAGTCTCAGCACTAGCTGGCTGGGGCATGCTGAGAACTGTAGGCCTTTTTCCTGTCTAAACTTGCATAGGATTGTGCCTTACATTAGACAAACATTGTATATAATCCATTGGGGCTTGTGAAGAGGGGATCACTTTTTAGGGTACCACTTTTCACGGAAGCAATCACTTGAAGGTACCATCTAGAATTCTACCACCTCAGCCTGCGTTCAGCCTTTGTGTTGTGTATTTGTATTTATTTGAAATATTTAACACTCCACCCTTAAGTATAATCTTCCAGGGAAGATTTCAACAATATTTTAAATAGTTAAAAAAATATGAAGAGTTATATTCCAGAAGTGTAGGTGTGTGTGTGTGTGTGTGTGTGTGTGTAGGGACACACACACACACAAATAATAATACAGTAAAAGTGGAAAAACTATATGGTACCATAATCCAACTATTTTAAGTGCCTAGAAAAATTTAAAAAGGACTTCACCTAAGGCTCAGTGCTGTTGTGCCTCCAATAGGTCAGACAGAGAGCAGCCGGGCCAGAGTGTGTTTGGGGTGGGGTCAGGCTAAGTGCAGCCTAACCCAGCTGGGCAGCCTTACCAATCAGCCCCTGCTCAAAAGGCAGGTCCCAAACACACTCAGATGCTGGAAGCAATTGTTCGTTACTACAGCTACAGCCAGACTCTCCTGACATTCCCGACCTCAGACTATTGTACCTTTGATCCTTGGAACGACCTCGACCATGACTTTGCCTGATCCCAAACTGGTTTACGTTTGCTCTGTTTTGGACTGATATATTTTGGTTTCGATCCTCGGACTGTGATAACGACTACAGCTTATCTTTGAACTGGACGGATTTACGACAAGTGCCAGGCAAGCCTTTCTGGGGAGAAAGTTCCACACATGGGGCACCACCACCAAAAAGGCCTTTTCCCCCAGTCATCAACTGCTTCACCTCTGAAGATAGGGGCATAGAGAGAAGGGACTCAAAAGATGATCTTAAGAATCAGGCAGGTTTATAATGTAAAGCAGTGGTGAGCAACTTGCAGCCCTAGGGCCACAAGTAGCGCTTGACCCAATTTCATGTGGTCCTCAGTCTAATTTCAAATGCCCTCTGCACACAATCAGCTCAGACCTCTGGCAAGCAGGAACGGTGCAGGGCTGTTTGGCGCCCTAGGCCAAATTATATTTAGCGCCCCCCCTCGTGCCGTGGGGGGGCCTCCGGAGCAAAGCAGCCCTGCTCTGCAACCCCCCCCCCCCGCGCCGCCGCCGCCGCCACCACCACCACCACCTACCTTCCCCCCGCCCCCGCTGCTGGCTGCTGCTGCTGCTGCCGCCGCCACCTCCTCCTCCGCGATGGGACCCCCGCGCTTTACGACGGGAAGGTAGGTAGGTGGTTGGCGGGCGGGCATGCACGCGCGGGGGGGAGGTGCGGTGGCGGCGGCAGCGGCCGGCAAGCGGGCGGGGAGGCGCGGCGGAGGCGGCAGGCAGGGCAGGAGCGCGCCGGAGGCGAGGAAGGGGCGCAGAAACTCTGTGCCCTCTTCCGCCACGCGCCTTAGGCAGCCGCCTGGGTCTGCGCCGGCCCTGCTGGCAAGAGTGATCTGTCCCTTCCCTAGCAAGCTGGGTGGGAAGGAAGAGGGAGGGAGAAAAGGGGGTGGCAGGGGGAAGGGCTGACCCACCCACTTTTGGCTCTGGCTCTTCCCACCACTGGCTTTGGCCCCACCCAATGTAGCCCCCAAGAGATTACCCATGAGGGAATGTGGCCCTCAACAGAAAAAAGGTTGCCCACCCCTGATAAAGTGTAGAATAGGCATTAGCATGGGTTAGTGCCGTATACTATAACCCATGGTGTACTGAGAAATGGGGAGTGACAGCAAGCACATATGCAGCGAGGCCTCCTTAAACACACCAGTTTGGGTGCCTCTTGTTTTCAGATAGCTCTCCACCTTGTACTTCTGCTCCCTTATCAGCCGTTCAAAAACCACCTAGATTATAAGCAAGAACCCTTCCGGTGGTGGCTTCTCCTAGAGTTCTCACGAAAGCATCTGATGGTGCTCAGAATGTTCAGGGCAAGCAGTGATGAGCAAATGGCCCATATCCTTGTCTTCTAATGCTGCATTTGAGCTGCATATTTTGATGATAAGTAGCCACATAATCGCCATCCAGTAGGTGTAAAACTTCATGCTTACTTACCATAGTATTTATTTACTTCTTTGCCAGCTGGTGTAACATTCCTGTGCCTTGCACCTTCTTACAGACTGTTTGTCAAGGACAAAGAGAGCCTGGCTTTCTTCAGCAAATAGATTGTTTGCTTTATAAATGCTGTCAAAAATCCTACAGAAGAACCCCAGAAGTTAGTAAACTTTCAAGGACATCCTCGAGATTTCTGCCAAGTTTAAAACCCCTGCATTTTTCCTTCTGCTGTTTATATAAAGTTCCCCGAAGGCAAAGCAGCAGTCAGACTAATATGAAGGTATTTGGTGGCCCACAAATCCCTTTAGCATTTAGTTAAGACTACTGTGAACTAAGCAAACCAACAGGCCTGTGGCTTACTTACACTGGCTCAGCTTGTCTGAGCGTGGAAAGCTAAGCAGGGTCAGGCCTGGTTGTTACTTGGATGGAAGACCCCTCCTCTAGTTTCCTGCATTGAGCAGGGGGTTGGACTCGATGGCCTTGTAGGCTCCTTCCAACTCTATGATCTATGAAATGCTAGGAAAACTAGGAAATGCCATTGCCAAATAAATCATTTCTAAATACATTTAGGGCACAATCCAATGGGGATGCCCATAAGCCTCTGAACTTGGAGGATTACAAGCATCCTTTGGAGGGCTGGAGGAGCGCGGAGGTGAAGGTCGCCCCTGTGCTTCTCCTGCCCTGCAACTCAGCTAGACCGCCAGTTTTGGCTGTCTAGCTGAGGTGCTTCAGGTGCGGAGGGAAGGAGGCTGAGGTGCTGCCAGGATAAATTGTATCTTGGTGGCACCTGTCTCCTCCCCTCCCTGCTCTCCCGGAACACCCACTAAACCCTGTCTCTGAGGTCGCTCATGCGACCTCGGAGACACAGCCAGTTTGATTCTTTCCATGCTGACTGCAATGGCAGGGGGGTGCTCCAAGTGTGGATCCCCAGCTACAGAGGTCGGAGCAATTTCCGACCTCGTAGCTGGGTCTCCAAAAATTCCTATGGCCGTCTAGACGCTGTCTAGCAGCCATAGGATTGTGCGGTTAGGATGTAACCAGGGGAGGCAGGTGACTCCTATGTCAGTGGGGCTCCTTATTCATTGCAGCTTTTATTCTGAGCTTTATAGGAGCAATCCATGGTTCTCTATGGTGGTGAACCTATTTTGGGGGTGGAGTACAGCACCATGGATAGCGCCTATAAAGCTCAGAATGAAAGCTGCAATGGATGAGGAGCCCCACTGATGCAGAGTCACCAACCTCTCCTGGGTGCAGACCAATTGGGTTGACATCTGCTAGATGGAAACCTCCAATCTTGGAGACTTCCGAGTATCCTATGCTTTGCCGGGCTGCTGTCAGCAGGCCAGGGGGAGCAATGGAGGTGATTTTTCGCCTCTCCGTCTGCCTTCTAATTCCCCCCCCTCTAGATGGGCCTTTGAGTCTGTCTAGCAGAGGCAGGCAGGCAGGCAGGCAGGCAGGGCAGGGCTGTATCCAAGCCTCTCACCCCCTCCCTCCTTTTTGACCTCTACAAGGTCCTCCGAAGCCGCTTTTGCCACCTCTGAAAGCAGGCACCACAGTTCTTTCTGCCACAGCTGTGACGGGGTTGGGGCAGGGGGAGGTATTGGATCCTGTCGTCCCCCTCCCAAAGTCATAGCAGTATCTACAGCAGTGTTCTCCAACCTTGGGTCCCCAGATGTTTTTGGCCTACAACTCCCAGCAGGGGTATGCTGGGAGTTGTAGGCCAAAAACATCTGGGGACCCAAGGTTGGAGAACACTGGTCTATAGCTTTGAGAGTGGGAATCTAACAAATCCTATGGCTCCTGGGACGCTCTCTTAGCTATCTTGCTTTTAACTTATAATTGTTTTTGGCTGCTTGATTTGCATGTTCATTTTATTCCCAGCTTTTATAACCTGCTTTTCAGCCTGTTAGATTTCAAAGTGGATGGCTAACAGGTCAATGCAAGTACATGATATAATGAAGTTTTAAGATACAACCCAGGATAAGTTAACCCTGTGGAAATCAAAGTTATTTGGGTTGCAATCCTATATACACTTACCTGGGAGTAAGTCCAGTTGAACTTAATGGAGCTTAATTCCGAGTAGATATATATACATTCCACCAGCCCTGCTGAAAGGCCTCCCCCATGAAGGCTCCTCCTCCCTCTACTGTCACCACCACCAGCCATTCCAGCAGGCTGTGCAGAGGGAGAAGAGAGGGAGCGCAGGGCCATTCCACCAGCCCTGCCATAAGTATTAATTAATATTCCCCCTTCTTCCCTCCCCATTCCTTTTCCCTTGTGTGTCGTGTCTTTTTAGATTATAAGCCTGTGGGCAGGGACTGTCTTGTTAATTGCTGTAAACCGCCCAGAGAGCTTCGGCTATTGGGCGGTATAAAAATTATATATATATATATATATATATATATATATATATATATATATATAATTATATATGGCCGATCAGGGATATGAACACAGGACTCCCAGGTCCTGGTCTAGCACTTTGTTTAACCACTGCAGCTACTGGCTTTCTGGACTATTGCTGTATATGTGTCATTTAATCAGGACTGCGCTGTAAGGGCGTAATCAGTGGAGGCTGGTTGCAGTGTATCCACTCCAGGCTGAACTTTTAAGGAGCTGTCCGTGGTGCTGAACCTAGTTTGGTGTTTATGGTTCAGCACCATGGATGGCTCCTTTTAAGTTCAGACTAAAGCCCAGAGTGGATGCACCACCCCACTGACATTGGACCCACCAGCCTCCACTGGGCGTAATCCAGTGTGTCCCAGACTTCTGACAGCTGAAGCACACTTTAAAAAAACACAATAAAAGAAAAAAGTTCACTACCTTTGGTGGGCAGCAAAATTGGTGGTGGTAGGGGAGGATTTCAGCAGTGAAAAGCCTACTAAGCTGACCACAGACAGCAGGGCTCTTTCCACTGGCTGACAGCGGAAAGATCCCATTCCCAGCCACCATGGAAAGAACAACAGCTGGTGCTTCCTGAAGTCACAGAAGCAACCTTGGAAGACTTCAAGGAGGGAGAAAACAGGATGTTTTGGTGGGGCATAGGAGGAATCTCGGAAGCAGTGGCTTTCATCTAATGGGCGACAATCCAGTAGAATTGCACCCTTAGGTCCTCTTATTTCAACTTCATATGTGTGCAATTTAGTTGCTGGACCTCTTGAGGGGGTATAGTGTCCCTTAGCTTTCAAGCATTGTATGTTTGGATCCCATGTGAGATACATATGATTATACTTTGTGATAAAACATATACATTATTTTTTGCATACGAATGAGACTGCAGTAATACATCAGCTGTGTTTGTTTTTAGCACCGTTGGTTATTTCTCTTATATGTGATGCCAGCAGAGAGATAACCGGTGAAAAATATTTTTATATTTATTCAGTGTTGTTACAATTTGCAGGTATCACCTGCTCCTTTATCAATTTTCTTTGCTTCTTCTTAGGAATCCATAATAATGTTCTGAATGGGTTTGTTGCAATACATTCTTGTTCTAAAGAGGACCATATTGTGCGACTTCCTTATGATGGAACCAGAGCATAAGCCTACTAAGCTGAGCAGCTTCATAATGCATTTTCCAGTTGGGCACTGCCAAATACATCCAAGGAAAGGTGAATGAAGTAGTGTTTAGATTTGGCTAGCAAAATTTCTCAGGAGCAGCGATAAATTTTGATCCCCCCCCCCCCCCGCTACTGTGAGGATTGCAGCTAAACTCAGAGGGAACAGCGTCCCTACTGGTAAAAACGTGCTGCCATTGCATCCCTGTAAGCCCTGGCTTCACTGCACCACTGCTCAGGCTCTTCTGCCAATTTTATGGAAATGAAATGTGTGCCTGAGAATATTTTTCTTGAACTGCCATTTTAAATAAATATCAGGTTTCAGAGAGAGAGAGAGAAAGAGAGAGAGAGAGAGAGAGAGAGAGAGAGTTTTAACTCAGTTTCTTGATAACATATATGCAACATGATACCATATAAGAACATTAGAAGAGCTACGCTGGATCAGACCGAGGGTCCATCTAGTTCAGCATTCTGTTCACACAGTGGACAACCCACGGGATCCCACAAGCTGGGCATGAGTGCAACAGCATCTTCCCACCCATGTTCCCCAGCAATTGGTGTACATAGGCATACTGCCTCTGATACTGGAGGGAGCATATAGCCAACCAGGACTAGTAGCCATCGATAGCCTCCTCCTCCATGAATTTGTCCAATCCCCTTTTAAAGCCCTCCAAATTGGTGGTCATCACTACATCTTGTGGAACTATGCACTGTGTGAAGAAGCACTTCCTTTTCTCTGTCCTGAATCTCCCACCAGGGCCGGCGCTACCGCTAGGCAGACCCAGGCGGCTGCCTAGGGCGCGTGGCAGAAGAGGGCGCAGAAACGCTGCGCTCCTTCCTCACCACCAGCGCGCCTCCCCGCCCGCCTGCTGCTGCTGCTGCTGCTGCTGCCGCCGCACCTCCCCCCTGCGCGCGCGCGCCCGCCTGCCACCTACCTACCTTCGCGTCGTTTCCGGAGCCCCGCCGGCGTTGTTTTGGCAGGAGGAACCAGGGCAACAGGGCTTAAACAGCCCTGTTGCCCTGGTTTCCCCGGCAAAAAAAAAAAGCGCGGGGGTCCCGTCGCGTCGGAGGAGGAGGAGGAGGAGGCGGCAGCAGCAGCCAGCAGCTAGCAGCCAGCAGCCAGCGGGGGGGGGGGAAGGTAGGTGGTGGTGGTGGTGGTGGTGGTGGCGGCGGCGGCGCGGGGGGGGTTGCAGAGCAGGGCTGCTTTGCTCCGGAGCCCCCCCCACGGCACGAGAGGGGGGGCGCTAAATATAATTTGGCCTAGGGCGCCAAACAGCCCTGCACCGGTCCTGTCTCCCACCAGTCAGCTTCATGGGATGACCCCTTTGCATTCTAGTATGATGAGAGAGGGAGAAAAATGTCTCCCTGTTCACTTCCTCCACACCATGCATAATTTTGTAAACCTCTATCATGTCTCCCCTTACTCGCCTTTCTTCTAAGCTAAACAATCCCAGCTGCTGTAACCTTTCCTCATATGGGAGTTGCTCCAGCCCCTTGATCATTTTAGCTGCCCTTTCCCAACTCTACAGTATCCTTTTTCAGGTGCGGTGACCAGAACAGTGCACAGCATTCTAAGTGCAGTTGCACCATAGATTTGTATAAGGGCAATATGATACTGACAGTTTTATTTTCAATTCCTTTCCTAATTATGCCTAACATGGAGTTTGCCATTTTCACAGCAGCTGCAGACTGGGTCGACATTTTCATCGAGCTGTCCACCACAACCCCAAGATCTCTTTCTTGGTCTGTCACTGCTAGCTCAGATCTCATCAGTTTATACTTGAAGTTGGGATTCTTTGCCCCAACGTGCATTACTTTACACTTGCCTATATTGAACCACACTTGCCATTTTGATGCCCATTCTCCCAGTTTGGAGAGATCCTTTTGGAGCTCCTCACAATCCCTTTTTGTTTTAACCACCCTAAATAATGTGGTGTTGTCAGCAAACTTGGCCACTTCACTGCTCACTCCTGATTCCAGATCATTAATGAGTAAGTTGAAAATCACTGGTCCCAATACAGATCTCTGTATATATCTGTATATATACAGATATAAACACCAAAGGTTGAATCAAGGATCTGCCTTCTGCGGGCAGAAGAGTTCTGCCCACAGAAGGTGCCTCTGCCTGACTTTCAGGGTTCCCCCCTCCCAGTGCACCACAGCCCACTCCATTCAGCAGGGCCCCCTGACCCTCTGTAGCATTTTCATGGGGCTGGAGGGGCTGCTGTGGGGAGGAGGGGTGAGGATGTCTGCTCCTGCCAGCCCAGTAGCACGTGCAACCCCAAATTTTCTACAATGTAAACTCATTAAAAGGATGACCTGCATGGGTTAGCAAAACAAATGGCTGAGCACATGCTCAGACAAAGTATTTGCGACAGCACAAAGCAAATCTTAGGGAATGCTTGTTGGAGTTAAGTGCAAGATGGTTCCCTTTGATTTAAGAGCTTCCATGCAGAGTTCAAATATCCACCACTTGGCCACGAAGTTTAGCCAGCCATAAAGACACTTAATGGAGTATAATAAATGCGTATATGCACCCAAATGGCTCGGGCAGTTACTGTTAATGACAAGCTGATGAATAGTTTGCCTTCTGTTCCTCTGAGCTAGTTGACATATCTCTCTGGTCCATTTAGTCTGATGGAAGGGGATGGCAGGAGGGAAACAAGCAGTCTTTAAGCAACAAGGAGACAAACAATAATTAAGGCTTGATACACCCCAGAGAGGTTCAGTGTAGGGGCTCATGAGATATTTGCACAAATCCTTATTTCACTAAAATGGTTATTAAAGGTTAACTCTGAAAAACTGCTGACAACTCCACTAAATGGGGTCTCAACTTGATATGTTAAGGGCAGACTCTGTCCCGAGTCAGCCTTTTCATTGGCAAGGCTAAACTGTCGTTTAAACCCAACTTTTTCCTAACTGTTTTTACTTAGCAAACTAAATAGCCGCACATGCCACCAGAGGCCAAGATCCTAGCCATGTTAGGAGAAGAGGCGTTGCCCTCTTGATTGGAGTTAACCTCTTGGAGAGACAGGAAAAACTGTTTTCCTGTGGGTTTGCAGTCAATTTGCCCTCGACTCCATAAAGCTGATTGCTAAGCAAACTTGGCAGGCGGACACCATGATTATATCTGACAGATGAGCCCATTGGTTGCACTGAGACTGAGGGTCGGGCAGGGACAGAACGGAGGAATAAAATACAGTCCTTCATTTAAGGGGATTAAAGTATATACTACGTAGGGTGGCCATGTGTCCTCTTTTACAGAGGCCCATCCTCTATTTGACAGCATCCTTTATTTGAAGGGCTGCCCTCTCCAATTCTGATTTTATTTATTTTATTATTTATTATTACATTTATATCACATATTTTTTCCCTCCAAGGAACTCAAGATGACTTACATGATCACCTCTCCATTTTATCCTCACAACAACCCTGCAAGTTAGGTTAGGCTGAGAGTGAGGGACTGGCCCAAAGTCACCCAGCGAGTTTCATGGTTGAGTGGGAACTAGAACCCGGATCTCCCGAGTCCCAGTCCAGCCACTCTAACCACTACACCACAGTGGTGGCTCTTCTTTTAAGATAAAGGACCGTAAGAACTGTTATCCAACAACAGTTTGCACCTGAACAGCAGACTGAACAGGCAGGCACAAAGGTCACCTGGTCACAGTCTTCCACAGCATGGTGAAATGTACTGTATTTCTATTTAAATGATAAGAGTTATTTCTAAATTTGAAGGCTGGTGTCTCCTATTTCGGTGGGGCTCCTTGTCCATTGCAGGTTTTGCAGGTTTTCTTTGGAGCTTCATAGGAGCTATCCATGGTGCTCCATGGTGGTGAACCTATTTTGGGGATGGAGTCCAGAAATACTAATTGATGCAAAATGCAGCAACAAGGGTGTGAACAGGGGCTCAGCCATAGGATCCTATTACACCCATTGTGCAGCCGCTGCAATGGTTACCAATATGTTCCTGGCACAATTTAAAGTGATGGTGATCACCTATAAAGCCTTAAATGGCATGGGTCCAGGGTATCTGAAATGCCACCTGTTCCTATATCATCCTGCCCATATCCTAAGATCTGGTGGAGAGGCTCTTCTCTGTATCCCAGCAGTAGCTGATGCGAGATTGCTAGGGACACGTGAGAGGGCCTTCCCTGCACCACCGTCGTTTAACTCCCTTTTGCGCAGGGCTTACTTAGGCAAAATGAGGCAGTTGCCTCAGGCAGCAGATGCTCAGTGGTGTGGAGCAGCAGCCTCTTGGTATTCCCCTCCATTAGAGGACAGAGATGGGTATTCCAGCCTGGCCTGCACTCCCTAAGCTGTCTCCCTCACCAGTGTTGAAGAAAAATTCAACACCTTTGGTCGGGTCAGCTTCTGCAGGTGGAATGGTGGTGCCGGTAGTGGCGGGGAGTGGGGGGAACAGGGCACCATCTTGTCCTTCACCTCAGACAGAAAATGTTTCACGCTGGCCCTGCTGCTTTCATGGGAGGTCTGTTTTGTTATTTGTTACTTTTATTATTTTTTACTTTTGGACGCCTGGCCAAGAGCAGACAGTGTTTTTAGGCAGGCTTTTTAATTAGCCTGCGTGTTCTAATCTGGCTCACCCTACTATTCTATTTTGATGTTTAAAATCTGCTGCACACCGCATGTTTATTTTTATTTTGGAGGGTTGTTGTTTTCATTGTACGACAAATTATTTTATATGCTGTGAGCCACCTTGAGCACCATATTTTATCAGTGGAAGGGAGGGATATAAATTTTGGTGAATAAATACTAAAGAAAATTATGCTGCTACTACTGCTGAGAGGGCTTCCAAATGGTTGGCCCTGCTTTGTTTCCCAGGAAACTTCTATAGCTCACTATTGCTGTTAGTTTTGGCCAGCGTAACTTCATGCTAAGCTTCTGCTCTCCTCATGAGTGAAGTTGTCCCCTAGTGTAAAGGAAGAAGCCTCCCTTTCGCTCTTCCTTGACTATCTCCCGCCATAGTAGAGCAATGGCATTTTGCACAAAACGACTTTGCCACATATGGGCCTAGAGCAGTGTTCTCCAACCTTGGGTCCCCAGATGTTTTTGGCCTACACCACCCAGCATGCCCCAGCCAGCTATGCTGGCTAGGGCATGCTGGGAGCTGTAGGCCAAAAACATCTGGGGACCCAAGGTTGGAGAACACTGGCCTGGAGGGAGACTCCCAGTGCACTAGGTTGCTTATTAGCTAATGTATTTCCAGGGATGTTGAAGAGTCCTTGGTCCCGAGTCCCGAGTCGAGTCCCGAGTCTTTGGACCCGAGTCTAAGAGTCGAGTCTAGAGTCCGAGGTCCAAAATGGTGACTCGAGTCGAGTCCCGAGTCCCTCCCAAAGCGGCGGCCCATGGAGGGAGCAGGAGGGTCTCCGCGAGAGGAAGAAGAGCTGCCCTTCCTCCCGCGGAGACCCTCCTGCTCCCTCCGTGGGCCGCTGCCGCCCTCACCTCCACCTCCGCCGCCCTCACCTCGCCACCGCCGCCGCCCTCACCGCTGCCGCCGCCCTCGCCTCTGCCACCGCCGCCGCCGCCCTCGCCTCCACCTCCGCCGCCCTCACCTCCACCTCCGCCGCCGCCGCTGCCCTCGCCGCCGCCCTCGCTTCTGCTGCCGCCACCGCCGCCCTCACCTCCTCCTCCACCTCCGCCGCCGCCGCTGCCCTCGCCGCCGCCCTCGCTTCTGCTGCCGCCGCCGCCGCCACCCTCACCTCCTCCTCCTCCTCCTCCTCCGCCGCCGCCGCCGCCGTCCTCGTCGCCGTAGCACACAGCACGCCGTAGTACACAGCACGCCGCCGTCCTCGTCGCCAGCGCCGTAGCACACAGCACGCCGCCAGCGCCGTCGCTCTGTTTTTGGCGGGGTTGCTGTGGTTCAAAAACAGAGCGCCGTCGCTCTGTTTTTGGCGGGGTTGCTGTGGTTCAAAAACAGAGCGACGGCGCTGGCGGCGTGACATGACATGCCGCGTCACGCCGCTAGCGACGGCGCTCTGTTTTTGAACCACAGCAACCTCGCCAAAACAGAGCGACGGCGCTGGCGGCGTGACGCGGCGTGCTGTGTGCTACGGCGATGGCGACGAGGACGGCGGCGGCGGCGGAGGAGGAGGAGGAGGTGAGGGCGGCGGAGGAGGAGGAGGAGGAGGAGGAGGAGGAGGAGGAGGAGGAGGAGGTGGTGAGGGCGGCGGAGGCGAGAGCGGAGGCGGAGGAGTCCTTGGGCTCGAGTCCCGAGTCCCACATAAATTATTGGGACTCGAGTGGGACTCGAGTCAGAGGGGGGACTCAGTCGGACTCACGAGTCGAGTCCCCGAGTCCGAGTCCCCATCCCTGTGTATTTCCCTCCCCATTCCTTTTTCCGTGTGTGTCGTGTCTTTTTAGATTGTAAGCCTGCGGGCAGGGACTGTCTTGTTAATTGTTGTAAACCGCCCAGAGAGCTACGGCTAAAATAAAATAAAATAAAATAAATAAATAAATGCTTGCAGTGATCATTAGAACTGAAATTAATCTCAAAAGACCCAACAGATTTGCATGCTGCATTACAACATTTATAAACATAAGGACAGGAAGAAGTCTCCAGTTCTTCAAGGTGGAACTGATGGTATGGTATTTGTCTCTTGAAACTCATTTTTCATCCACATGCTTTTCATACCCCAAACCCACATTTCACACTTATTCATGCCCAAGCTAGCTATCTAATCCATTCAATGGGGTTCTTATTAATCAAAGGTTTTGAATATGGTAAACTCATCAGATTTTGAACCTTTGACATTCCCGCCCGCCCCCCATTTCAGCAGTAGTTGTATGCTGGAAGATATGAATTCACTCCAGGTTTCGACAAATGATGAACTGAATTATTCTAGATTGATCCTATTAAGGCCAATAGCCAAACTGTGGAAGATGTTACACCAATTCTAAAAGAATTGCAATGGCTCCCTATTCACTTCTGTGCCCAATTCAAAGTGCTGGTGTTCACTTTAAAACCCTCTCTGAAGAAACGCCTCCTCCTGTACTGTGCCATACTGAATCTTTTAGGCACCTAACAATGTCCCTGAAGCCCGTGCATTGAAATCTAAAAATACATACATACAATCATTAGGAGAAGTACATGATGCACGTACAAATGAGAGGGCCTTCTATGTAGTGGCACCCCAACTTTGGAATTAGGGGCAGTACCAGAAGCAGTGTGCCTCTGAATGCCAGTTGCTAGGAACACGAGTGGGACGGAGGGTGCTGTTGCACTCATGTCCTACTTGTAGGTTTTCCATGGGCATCTGGTTGGCCCCTATGGGAACAGAATGCTCCACTGGAGAGCCAGTGTGGCATAGTGGTTAGAGTGTCGGATTGGGACTCGGGAGATCTGGGTTCTAGTCCCCATTCGGCCATGAAGCTCACTGGGTTACTTTGCGTCAGTCCCTGACTCTCAGCCTAACCTACCTCACAGGGTGGTTGTGAGGATAAAATGGAGAGGAGGAGGACCATGTAAGCTGCCTTGGGTTCCTTGCAGGACAAAAGGCGGGGTATAAATATAATTAATTAATTAATTAATAGGGTCTCAGGCCTGATCTATCACAGCTCTTACATTCTTATGAATGCCCTGCTGAGGGATATACAATTGGTGTTGACTCTGTATTCTTTTCTGTGCCAAATTAAAATGTTCCTCTTTGCACAGGCATTTTGAGGAGAATTTTGAAATCATAAATTTAATGATTTCTAAACTGAGTTTAGATTGAGTTATTGTTTTTTGTTTGCTGGTTTTATGCTTTTAAACCCACTCCATGATATCTTCACAACAGCCCTGTGAGGTAGGTTAGGCTGAGAGATAGTAACTGGTCCACAGGCACCCAGCGAATTCAATGGCTGAGTGGGAATTTCAGCCTGGGTTTCTTCAGTCCTAGTCCACTACTCTAAACACTACAATGCCTGTCCACTTGGGCACTCTGAAGCCATAGTGTACTTCAAATCCTTCCTAGGGATGTAATTTTTCTTGCCTATTATAAAATGAAATCATCCCGCTTCCTTTTTTTCCTCCCACTTTGAAAACAGTATTGATATAGATATAGAAATACAGATGGGTGTCAGTATAACTTTGCTGTAACCACTGAGGACAGAACCAATGTACGGTATATGAATTCTCTATGGCAGTGCCAACGTCACCTGAGGGGACTCCACTTGTGTTCATCTCTTGTTAAATTTAGAAGGCAAATTAAAAGATTCTTATTTTGCCTAGCTTAAGGCACTGGCTGACTGGTTTATTCTGCTGTTACTAAGTTTGTATTTTTAGGGCACAATCCTATGCAAATCTAGGCAGAAAAAAGGCCTACAACTCCCAGCATGCCCCAGCCAGCTATGCTGGGGCATGCTGGGAGTTGTAGGCCTTTTTTTTGTCTAAACTTGTAGACAATTGCGCCTTTAATGATCATTTTGTGATTCATTTTTAGCATTTTGTTGTGATGATTCAATGGTTTATTGGTTTTAATGTAAGCTTACCTTATTATTTATTTAATTATTATATTTATTTCCCGCCTTTTTTCTGGCAAGGAACCCAAGGCGGCTTACATGATCCTCCTCCTCCTCCTCTCCATTTTATCCTCACAACAACCCTGTGAGGTAGATTAGGCTGAGAGTCAGTGACTGGCCCAAAGTCACCCAGTGAGCTTTATGGCCGAGTGGGGACTAGAACCCGGATCTCCGGAGTACCAGTCTAACACTCTAACCACTACACCACACTGGCTCCTACCTTGAGTAAAATATTTTAAGTTAATTATAGTTACTTAATTGCAGGAAGAGTTGGTATGAACATCCTGGTATGAACCAGAGAGAAAGAGAAAAATAGCAAATAAAAGAAAGGCCATTTTAAAAGTAAAATTAAACAAAGAGGAAATATAGAGTTCAACATGTTTTATGATTTTACTAGCAGCAGTTAAAAAGACCAAGATGACTGATATTATTGTTAAAAACAGCTAAGATAACAGTGACATGTTTTTTAAAAAATGTGAAAAGCAAAAGTTGTGAGGTGGGAAGGCTGAGTGAGGCAAAATGAAAGTCAAAGGAACCAAATGAAAACACAGTTTGGAGGGGATGGAAGTGAGAGAGAGAAAGATCTGAGGGGAAGCTAATGATTTAACAGAAACTGCGTTGTGACAGGAGAAAAGTGAAATAACTGGTGTTGTTTAGAATTGCTCAGAGATTAGAAGACTGAGGGGAAATATGGTGGCCAGATGTAACTGCAGAACACAGTAACACTCACAAAGCTGGCGCGCTGGCTTACTGGGGCGTTTAAGTGCTGCCGGGGCACGCTCAGTAGCACAACCACAGGTGAGAGAGTGATGGAGCCAAATCCCTTGCCAGACTGGGCTCGCACCCAGTGCTGATATTGTAATGCATTACTAGTAGCGGCTGCGTTTTCACAGGTGAGAGCATTGCAACAGCACATGAAAATGAGCTCTGTTCAGTCAAGGGTTGTTGTTTTTTTTAAAAAAAGTTTAATATCCATGAAAATTTATTCTTTCCAGAATCCTTTCTATTCATCAGTTCTCATAAAGAACAACATTTGTGTTTATGCAAACCTGGGTTTCTTCTGAGTCAAACCAGGGTTTCTTCCTTGGGTCTGTAGGCTTTAACCAGTTGATCAGTCTAAGGCCTCACAAGTGTAGAACTCAACTCAACTGTTTTCCACACATGCCAGGCCAACATTGACTCCCATCTTAGTTTTAGATTGCATGAGAACCATAAGCCCTATTCAACTATTCTCTCTCATGCAGTTCCAATAGCATGAGAGGGGAGAATGATTCTATGTGTATTGGCCCTACTCCCTCTTGTAGCGTGGGGCATGTGTCCTGCTTTACAGAGGACAGTCCTTTACTTAAACAACTGCCAGTATGTAGTGAGACTCTTAACGCGTAATCCCATGCAAGTTTAGACCCCCAAAACAAAGCATAGCTGGCTGGGGCATGCTGGGAGTTGTAGGCCTTTTTTCTGTCTAAACTTGCATAGGATTGCGCCCTTAGTGTGTGTGGTTTGCCATCCCATTTGAACCATTACTGTCCCACCTAAAAGCAAGACTAACAGAAAGTCTGTCTTCCTATCAAGCAGGGTTTTTTAAATTATTAGACGTTCCACTTGCGTTTCCATTCCACTTTCCAAAGTGATATCACAGGAAACGGCGATCGCTGTATAAGGCTTTGAAAAGGAATATGCGTAAGTGACTGGATACATTTTAATGGGCCAGTAAAAGTAACACAACTTTACTTTGGGCCACTCCTGCCTATGCAGTCATTTCATCTTTAGGCTGGTCCTCTGTCATTTGCCCCATCATCTTTATTTCGTGTGTGAGTGCCACCTGCGGTGAACTGACGTGACTGGAATAGATTCTGAAAGGTGCCGAGAGTGCTCTCAGGTCTGCAACTTTCTGAAGTACTTAGTGACAGGGCTAACCTGTGGGCAGCAGTCTGAGGTGAGCCAGGAACCATTGGATGAGCCAGTAGTCAGAACCATCGAACAAGTCACGACCAAATAACAAGCCAGGAGGTGGCTTTGAGGAGCAAGTCAGAACCAGGGGACAAATTGGGAGGCAGAACCAAAGGATAACCAATGATAAAAGAAGATACCAGAGCTCAGAAAGAACTTGTTGTTCAAGCAAGACTCTACTAAAACAGGAAGACTTTGATACTCCTTCCTGCCCGGAAAGATATAATGGCAGGGTGGGTGTGTCAGTCTAGGGCTTGATGGTGCTTCACAGAGAAGCATCCACCCGCAGTGCAGTAATTCACTACAGAGGGGAGCTGCACACAGATCCAGGCGCTCCTGAGACTTACCCACCTAGTCAATACCCATCAGTGGCTGGGGGGGGGGGAATCCACCATATTTAATCTGACCATATAAGTGGTGATGAATGATGTGAATGACAACTTTTGTCTTCATTAAACGACAGTATTATTATCAACATTATTATTTGCTGGTATGCAGCCAAGTTTCATGTGTGCTGGCTATTACATCTCTCTGGCCTTTGGGTAATTTGAAATTTTTAAAAGTTTTTTTTCTCCTTCTTCATAAATGTGAACAATAGCTCTAAGATCCATTGGCACATGCTTTTGACAGGGCGCTGGCAGCAGGCAACTTTCAACAAAGCTTGCCAGTGACTGTGTGCATACTTCTAAGAATAACTCAGTGTCCAAGAATTTGGCCTGTTCTACCACAGCCCATGGCCAGCAGGCAGCTGTTTTGAATTACAGCAGACTGAACTGATACTAGCTTTATTATAGTTGGACTGACACCCCGCTTTCTCTTAAGTGTCTTAATGTTCCCCCCTTTGCCATTTGGCTGGCAGCTTGCGTGGCACTTATTTATTACACTCAGTGTTTTAAAGACACAAGTGACAGATCGGCGGGATCATCTCATACATATGGAACAGGATCAAAGGGAAGCCAACGTAAGCCTCTTTCCAAAGGAGAGCCTATATGGGTTGAAAGCTGGGGTTTTCCTTGGACAGCAAAACAAAGGGATCTGGCTTTTTTAAAAAACAGGTCTCTTCTTATTTTTCTTCTTAGCAGGAAAGCATATTCTAAACTATTTCCTCATTATTAGCTTTAGATTCACTTTCATTTTAGGAGAATTTCACAGAGCATTTATTTTAGCAGGGATCAGCAACTGACGGCCCTTAGGCCAGATCTGTACACACACTCATCCAGCTGCCAACCAGAAGCAAGAGGAGTACATGAAGGGAACAGTGGATGCTATGCTATAAGCTTTCTAGCAGCCCACACTGGAGAGCTGAAATGGGGGTTTGGCCCAGTAGCACCATCCACTTGCTTCTCAAAGTGACTCTCCAGTAAAATAAAATTGAAAAAGTTGCTGACCAAGGCTTTATAGTTCTTCAAAGTCCCATGTTCTTAAAGCCTAATCCTCTGGTCCAGAGGTCTACCTCCAGAGCGCATAAAGCAGCTTTCTCCAACCCAGTGCCCTCCAGATGTGTTGGACTACCAGTGGCCATGCTGGCTGAGTATCATGGGAGTGGTAGTCCAACACATCTGGAGGGCACCAGGTTGGAGAAGGATGACAGAGCAAGTAGTATAGAATCTCCAGCCAGTCACAGCCCCTGCCCACCCCCTGGAAACCTTCTCACTTAGATGTTAGTGGCACCATTTCTGATTTTGGGGGTGGGAGATAAAATTTAGCAGTGTTGAAAGGCCAGCTCAAGGACACATCCAAGGTTAACTTTTTAAAATGAGGGATGTGCAATGGATTTGGCTGAAACCTGAGCTAAATCAGGTCCCTTTGGACCATTTCTGGTGCTTCCCAAGGTGAAGCCGGCTTCCCCCTGAGGAAACCAGAACTGGACCTGGACCTGGACAAGACTTTGTTACAGACTCGGGCTTTGGAGATGCACACATTCCATCTCCTTTCCAACAGTGTATTTTGGTTTCGTTTCTCTAAACCAGTGTTCTCCAACCTGGGGTCCCCAGATGTTTTTGGCCTACAACTCCCAGCATGCCCCAGCATAGCTGGCTGGGGCATGCTGGGAGTTGTAGGCCAAAAACATCTGGGGACCCCAGGTTGGAGAACACTGCTCTAAACCGTGGCTATGAACAGGGGAAGAGGGAGGGGAGAGTTTGGTTGAATGACTGACAGGTCCACCTTCTAAGCCTAGGATATGTTTTACCAGGGGCTCTCCAATCACTGTGCTTTGCAGGAGAACAAGGGTGGGACCGTGAGATGTATATTCGTCCAATACCTCCAGGCTTCACTATGAAAAAAGCATTAAACTGGTTTTCAGTCATCATAACTCCCTAGGCCCTGCACCTATTCTTCTGAAACTTTGCAGGTTGCTTGCTTGGGGACACCTCTGTGTCCAGGGTTGTTTGTTTTTAGTTTTCTTTTGTTGGCAACCCTACACACGAAGCACTGCAGCACACTGGTCCTAGAAAGACCTACTTTTCATTATTAAGATGCGTGGATGTGTCAGGATCACGTTGGAGCCATGGTGGGGAGGAGGCATTCCAAACACATACCAAACACATACCAAGCATGATCCAGTGCAGGGTCCCAACTTTAGCACCATGAGCTGGAAGCTGGAGCCAGAACAACAAGTAAAATGCATTCTTCCGTTGACCTGGCAAAGGGAGAAGACACGGCTCCTAGTATCTATACTAGGCCTGGCCAATCCACAGGCTTCATACTGCCTGCCGATTTCAGGGACTGATGTTGAATGCCTGTAACCCTTTCTCTACCTGAAGAGGTCTCTAAGCAAGCAGAGTCTACAGGAGCTTGCCAGGCAAGTTTCTCTGGCATCAGGCCATCGTTGGGCTGTGGGCAGCAATCTGAGGTGAGCCAAGAGTCAGGAATCAGGAGCCATGGAACAAGCCAGGAGTCTGGACCAAAGGAAAAACCAGGAGGCAGGATTGAGGAGAAAGCCAGAAGTCAGGACCAAAGATTAATCAAGGATACAGCAACACACTGGATTTTAGGAGGACCTTTGTAACAGAAGAATGAGTGGAGGAATGATTGACAGCAGGGGAGAATGATAGTATGGTAGGTGGAATTAGTGTGAATGACAGGTGGGCAGAGTCAGTTGAGATTGTCAGTTAGAAGTGGGAGTTGAGTGGGAGAAACAGAAGAATAAGAGGATGGTTAGGTAGAGCGGAGTTGGGCAGAGAGAGGACGGATGTGGAGAAAGGCTATTGGTTAAGATAACTGTTAAAGAGGGAAGTCCGGTTATGATATTAGAACTATTATTTGTTATTCTGTATCAGATGTCTATTTTTCTGGCTGTTACTTTCCACCAATAAATATATGTATGGATTTTAATTCATGAATGTGTTCTGGAGGCAAGGCCGGCGCTACCGCTAGGCAAACTAGGCTGTTGCCTAGGGCGCGTAGCTGAAGATGGCACAGAAACGCTGTGCTCTTCGCTGCCGGCGCGCTCCTGCCCCGCCCGCCCGCCCGCCCGCCTCGCCGACAAAGCCAGGTCAGTGCGGGGGGATTGCGCCCGGAGCGTAGTGGTGGGGCCAAGCCTGGGCGCCGCCCCCCGCCCCCACCCCCACCACCCCGCCGCTGCCACCGGACCCCCACCACCTACCTTCTCCACGCCGCTTCCGGAGCCCCACCCACAATCTGTTTTGGCAGGAGGAACCAGGGCAACAGGGCTTAAACAGCCCTGTTGCCCTGGTTTCCCCCAGCCAAAAACAGAGTGCAGGGGTCCCGTCGCGTCACTTCCTCTTCGGAGGAGGAGGAGGCGGCCAGGGTGGCGGGAAGGTGGGGGGGCAGCAGTGGGCGGCGGCAGCGGCGGGCGGGGTTTGCAGAGCAGGGCTGCTTTGCTCCGGAGCCCCCCCCCACGGCACGAGAGGAGGGGGTGCTAAATATAATTTAGCCTAGGGCGCCAAACTGCCCTGCACCGGTCCTGTCTGGAGGAGACTAGCATATCTCAGTCCACATGCTGGCTTTGAAAGACACAGCCAACAAGTATATAAAATGCTCTCTGTAAATCAGTAGGTTATTTGGGGGAATATCAGGGAAAATCTGGATTCATTGGACAGGCTGAATGACTTACCCAATGACCTCTGGGGGCAAAGGCCTTGTAGGGGACCCATAGAACATCACAACCTTGTTACATGGTGGAGTGGCAGTGGCCAATTCATCATCAAAAAAGAATAAGTGCATCGCCCAAAAAGAGGACAAAAGAGGAGACAGATTTTGCATATGCTAATGTATACATACAGTTGCAAATTTGGAAATGATTATTATATTTTAAACAGAAATATGTTTCACCCTGCTCTACTTTCTTATAGTTCTTTATCTTTAAAGCAGACTTGAACCGGACAGCCCTTCAAACAGAGACTGATGCCTTCAAATAGAGACCTGTCCTCTGTAAAATAGGACAGATGGCCACTCTACCACATGGGACAAATGGCATGCAGATCCAACAGAGCTTGACATCTGGTCAAGAACTTGAGTCCCTGAGAGTAGGTTATCTCTTGTACAGAAGTTTGCCTTTTATAGCCCAGCCCTGAAAAATCTAAGATCTGTGTTCTTAGGATTGCAGCCTAAGGTTACACTCCTAAGAATATTTACCTCTAACTAAGTGTGTTTAGGATTGGGATTTGTCACTGGATGACAAATTCCCTAATCTGATATAGAACTCGAAATATAGCAGAGAGGCTGTGTTCTGTTGGCTAATATTTTAAAAATAGCAGGCTTTCCCCCTGTGTTAAAATGGGTACTACTTTTTTTTCCAGAGGAATTCGTGGAATGTAGTCAGCAAGGAACTATATTTAATTATATTGAAACAGGACCCTAACTTTATTATACATGACTACTTTTTGCTGATAGCTGAAACAAATAAGGATGTTGACAAAAGAATACTTTCCTAATGGCCCAAGTAATAAGCAAGTGTCAGAAACTGAGCTGCTAAGACAACTGTAGGTAAGAATGTATAAAACATTTTAATTAGGGTTTTTTTTAAATTAACTTTTCCCTAAAACATTATGTTGTTGGGGCATCTGTGATCTCGAAAAAGGAATAATCCCAATGGGAAGCTAGAAGTGTTTTTGATTATTATCTTGAAAGTCTAAAATTCCTTAGGTGAAATTTAGTATGAAATGCATCCATGCAACGATGAAGGTGAGTGCGTATGTCAACATCTGTGCTTTATTAAATCTGAACTATTTTTACTAGGCAGTGAACTGGAGAGACGAAATTCCCTGATAAAACCAGAAACTCCTCCTGGAATGGGCCTTTGAAGACATTCCTCACCACTGCATTGTTCTTAAAGAAAATGGAAGCATGGAAGCTCAGTTTTCCCCTTCAAATGCGGCAAAGCTTACGATGCCATCAGTTTCTCTGATTTTGTACATCATATTTAGAATGTATTACCTGAACCTGCTAGACCCATTGCACACAAAGACAATCCAAAAAGTGCTTTCTCCCCCAAAATGCATAGGCAACTTGAACTTCTGATGTCGGCATAAACCATATAATATATATCTACAGTAGGGCAGACAACACAAGTGAACAGTAACTCCAACATGCCAGAGCAGTAGCAAGCAATGCAAAAGTCCAGAAACAGAAATAGCTACCAACAAATGATCCACAGCCAGATTAATCATCATAGTGAGTGCACTGTAATGTGGGGCTTCTATCTAAAGCTGCAAATCCTAAACACTCTCCCAGTGGAGTAAATCCAATTGAGCTCAGTGGAATGTGCTTCCAAGTAAACATGCTGTACATTTCATATTTCAACGAAAAGTGTGTGTTTTAGGGGGTGGGGAGGGATTTCAGTAGTATTGTGGGGGTGGGTTGGCTCTTTTGGATATATTCAATATTAAGTTGCAAAAAAGAAAAGCCATAGGATTTTATTTATTTATTTATTTATTTAATACATTTTTTTATTCCGCCCAATAGCCAAAGCTCTCTGGGCAGCTCACAACAGTTAAAACCATAAAATACAATAAAATATAAATATAGGATTTAAAATTACAGATTAAAAACAACAACAAAGCTAGCAGCAGCAGTTCAAATTACCAGGGATGTTGAAGAGTCCTTGGTCTCGAGTCACGAGTCGAGTCACGAGTCTTTGGACCGAGATCTCAGTCCGAGTCATGGTCCAAAATGGTGACTCACGAGTCATGATTACTCCCAAAGCGACTCCACGAGTCCCTCTTAAATTTAATGGGTTTTTTCCCCAACAAAATAAGGCTACTTCAAGATGTGTGGTTTAAATAATTCTAGGCACGAGTGTGCCTTTTTATTTCAAACTCTGCCACTGATTTTGGCAAGAACAGACCAGGCAGATCCTCTTCGCTGCCGCTGCGCCGCCCCCGCCAGGCCTCCGCCGCCGCTGCGCCGCCCGCCCTCCCACCCTCCTGCCTGCCGCCTCCGCAACTCCTCCCCCCGTTCGCTCGCTCGCCGCTGCGCTTCCCCCCCCCGCCACCACACCACCGCTCGATCGCTCGCTCGCCCGCCGCCGCCTCCCACCCATCGCCACCCCCCGTCACCCCACCCCCCGTCACCTACCTTCGTCGCGTCGCTTCCAGAGCCCCCCCCGTATTTGGCGGAGGAACAGGGCAGAGGGCTTAAAAGCCCTGTTGCATGGTTCCCCCCGGCAAAAAAAACGCGGGGTCCCGTCCCGTCGCTCAGAGGAGGGAGGAGGGCACGCAGCACAGCAGCAGCCGCGCCGCTGCCGCAGCCAGGCGGGGGAAGGTAGGTTGGTGGTGGCAGCGCAGGGTTTTTTTTTTCCCGCTTTGGAGGGGGGGCGCTAAATATTTTTTCGCATGGGGCGCAACCAGGCAGACAAACCCAAAATAACCAGGCAGGCAGAGAACCCCAAATCAGGCAGGCAGAGGCCTTTGTCTTGGGCAATTCAACTGTTGAACTGGTCAAGAAGAGACCAGGCAGGCAGAGGAGGCTGGGAACCCCAAACAGGCAGGCAGAGGCAGCCAAACCCAAAATGTCTGAAAGGTTGCATTTTAGGGAAATGATTTAAAAAAATAAACTTGCTGTACCTCCTAAAACTTATCCATGTTGCATTTGAGGAACACGATTTTTTCTAAATGTTTGGCTCCCATTCTGGAATGGTGAGGTCTCATCACAATTCCACTCTCACTGAACACCCGCTCCACTGGAGATGAACTTGCTGGAACCAGAAACACACTCAGAGCAGCCGCACAGAGTGATCTCAGGTCCTTCTTCTGCCTCTCCCAAGTACGCAACACATCAATCAAAATAAATCTTGACACACTGTTGGGGCTGCACTCCTGGTAGCCGTCCATAGTGGCCGAGAAGCAGCGCACCTCGCTTCCACGCGCTCTTTGCCGGCAATCACGCTCCTCTCCACTCCTTCTGGCACAGCCCAGGGATGTTGAAGAGTCCTTGGTCTCGAGTCCCGAGTCAAGTCTCGAGTCCCATTAAAAATATTGGGACTCGAGTCTGACTCGAGTCAGAGAGGGGACTCAGTCCGACTCACGAGTCGAGTCCTCGAGTCCGAGTCCCCATCCCTGCAAATTACAATAGGAGAGTTAAAACAAATACAGGATTAAAATGATTAAAATGCATGGGAGAATAGAAAGGTCTTCACCTGGCGCCAGAAAGAGTATAATGTAGGCGCCAGGTGAGCCTCTTTGGGGAGCTCATTCCACAACCGGGGTGCCACAACAGAAAAGGCCCTCCTCCTGGTAGCCACCTGCCTTACTTCCTTTGGCAGGGGCTCTTGGAGAAGGTTGGCTGAAGAAGATCTTAGTGTCCGGGCAGGTACATATGGGAGGAGATGATCCTTCAGATACCCTGGCCCCAAGCTGTTTAGGGCTTTGAATGTTAGTACCAGCACTTTGAATTGGGCCTGGAAACAGACTGGCAGCCAGTGCAGATGAGAAAGCACTGGCATAATATGTTCACGTCGGCCAGTCCCCGTTAATAATCTCACTGCCCTATTTTGGACCAGCTGAAGTTTCCGGACCTTTTTCAAGGGCAGCCCCATGTATAACGTATTGCAGTAATCCAAACGAGAGGTTACCAGAGCATGGATAACTGTAGCTAGGCTATCTCTGTCCAGATAAGGACGTAGTTGGTATATCAGCCTAAGCTGATAAAAGGTGCTCGGTGCCACCGAGTTGATCTGTGCCTCGAGTGACAGTTGGGGATCCAAGAGCACCCCCAAACTACGAACCTGATCCTTCAGGGGGAGTGCAACCCCATCCAGAACTGGCTGAATATCACTTAACCAGGCAGACGAACCACCCACTAACTACCTCCGTCTTATCTGGATTGAGTCACAGTTTATTAGTCCTCATCCAGTCCATTACTGTGCCCAGGCACTGATTCAGAACAGCCACTGTCTCACCTGGGTTAGATGTAAAGGAGAGATAGAGCTGGGTGTCATCTGCATATTAATGACACCTCAGCCCACACCTCCGGATAACCTCTCCCAGTGGTTTCATGTAGATGTTAAACAGCATGGGGGATAAAATAGAGCCCTGTAGTACCTCATGGCATAACTGCCAAGGGACAGAGCAGTAATCCCCCAGCACCACCACCTGAATCAGCCACCCAAGTAGGATCGGAACCACTGGAGCACAGTGCCTCCAACTCCCAACCCAGACAACCTATCCAGAAGGATACCATGGTCGATGGTATCGAAAGCCTGCTGGTCCAAGAGAATTTTGTAAGCATTTGCTGCAGTTACTTTTTTGTACGTCATAATCATCACAATATACTATCTTAGGTGCATGTAGTTACGCATGATTAATTGTCCCAGAATCTCTATGGGGATGTGCAGCACCCATTGTCTCCAACTGAAAGTAAAGCAGTGAGGATAGCCAGCTGTTAAGGCTGAGCTGCAGGCAGCTATCAAAGTTGAGCCAGGAATCAGAGCCAGGGGACCAACCCAGGGAGCTAGAGTCAAGGGACACGGAAAAATACAACAGACCCAAGAAAACCTTGTTGCTTAGGCAACATCCTAACCCACACAGGAAGCCTTTTATAGCCCTTCCTCTGCAAGAAGGTCCAATAACTACTAGCTTGGGTGGGCAGAGCCAGCCCATAGCCTGAGAATATTTCAAGCCCAGGAAGATATTCCAAGCTGCAGTTCTAATAGTTCACCATGTGAGACAGCACACACAGAACCAAAGGATCCTGGTTCTAGGCCTGGCAGCTTCTGACAACATCCACATTCCGATATGCATCCAATTTGCGCATTTGGTTCCTGATTCAGCATATTGCACAAAGAGAAGAGCCACAGCTCAGTGGCAGAGCATATGCCTTGTGTGCAGAAAATGCTACGTTCAATTCCGGGCATCACCAGGTAGCACTAAGAAACCCTGGAGACCTGCTGCCAGTCAGTATAGACAATACTGAGCCAAATGGTCTGACTCAGTTTAAGGCAGCATTTCCTTTGACAGCCACATGTGGATCTCCTCATCTAGACTGGGCTGAATAACTATAGAAATGTTATCATTCCAGGCAAAGTTGTCACATAGGCCTCAATCCAATGTACCATTCCCTGGGAGAAAGCCCCACTGACATCAATGGAACTTAGTTCTGAGTAGACATGCATAGGATTGTGCTGTTCATTGTTTATAACAATAATCAGTGTGTAGAACCAGTGAGTTGATCAGAAATATAGGTACTCCTAGGAAATACTCACATGTGGTCTGGCAGGGGCAGCGCTAGGTAACAAAAAGATCCAGGGCTCAGGCCCACAGGACAAAAAAATAAAATTAAAAAATACACATTTGCAAATGCTAAATGCTAAAATCTCTCTGTGTGTCTTTAAAGGACCCTGTCTCCTAAGGACACCCCTATTTGTAAAAAGGGATGTATGGAAAGGGAGAGGAGGGCAGCTGATTTCAGGAAGATTTTTTAAAAACTCAGGGCGAAAGATTCAAGGTGGGTGGGGCAGCAGGAAGTGAAGCACATGTGGGCAAAAAGCCAACTAGTCCAGGGGGATCAGATGCAATAGAGATCATCAGGGCCCCTGTGCCTTTATTTCAGCAAGTGCCCATGGACAGCAGAGTGGTGGGGCAGATGGCCTCCCAGAGATTCGGGACTTCAAATGAAAGATTCGGGGCTCCAGCCCTAGTGGGCCTCCCCCAAACACCGCCTGTGTCAGATCTGGAGCAGAGGGCAGGGGGTGATGCCCCTTTTGCCCTCCCTTAATGGCACCCCTGACTTTAACCTTGTGCAAAACATAGCAGTCCATTCCCGATTATCTATACTTGGACATAAACTGAATACCTACCCATGCATAACATCTTACTCATATATTCATAGCTTAATAACTACTTTAATGCAAACGTCCTGTATGAGAGCAGCATTATAAAATGCGGTAAGTAGAAAAGATGTAATAAGTATCTTCCTATTAAATAGTTATCTGACTACACCACATGAATTTAAGGGCAAGGCTACCCTGAAGTTAGCTTTCAGGAGCTGGAAGACATTTACTGTTGTGAAAGGCAAAGGGTAGCTTTATAGAACATCTGACTCATTTCACAAAATCCTATTATTATATTTCTTAGAATAAAAGTCTTCCAGTCATATTAGGAGAGACAGAGAGTGTCCAGTTCATGCAACAGACATTCTTGAGAAGTTGTTGTTTCTTACTGTTCTAATTACAATAAATACATTCTGATTGCTTGGAACAATACATTCTTATTATTCAGGCTCTGTCATTTGGCATTTTGAAATCAAAAAGGCTATAAACTCTGAAGCTATTTTATAACAGTAACTGCAATAAAATAAGTAGCACTGTAAGGTATAAATTGGCTTTAGGACCAGGGTCAGAAACATCATGCATACTTTTGATGTTATCATCATCATCATCATTACATTTATATTCTGCCTTTCTTCCTCTTGCATCATGCCGTGTGTATTCATAGTAATGACATAGCAATTATGTAGCAAGATGGTATGCTAAGCATAATGCCAAAATTTTAAATTTTACTGCCATTTTCAATATGCCCTATGTACTTCAGTTGCTGGGGAACACGGGCGGGAAAGTGCTGTTGCACTCATGACCTACTTGTGGAATCCTGTGGGCAGCTGGTTGGCCACTGTATGAACAGAATGCTGGACTAGATGGACCCTGGGTCTGATCCAGCATCGCTCTGCTTTTGTTCTTATGACCATAATTCCCCTGGGGTGTGATAAGGAAAAAACTCACTATCTTCCAATCTATGAGGAATTGTAATGGAACTCAGTCTGACAGGCAGGACAGGCACATTGGCCGCCCAGACCAGCAACTGCACCCGGGATCCTCAGGCAGCTGCCAGGACCTGAACATCCCAGAAGGACCACCAGCGATGGGTTATCCGGCGGCACCTGGGAAGCCACCCGCCATTTTGAATTTGTCTCAATGCCTTGGAGCAGCCAATGCCGCACTGTTGCCAGCCAGGCATTGCGAGAACTTAAAATGGCAGGCAGCCTCTTAATATGTTTTTTGTTTCAGAATCGCTTTCACTAAGATGCACATTAATGCAAATGTAAACAAAGAATAATCAATTGACTAAGACTCATACAATTAAGCAACTAAGAATTCTTTCATTGGGTGACAAATCTAGTTATAACTGTAAACCAGGCTTGGGCAACTGCGGGAGGTCCAGGGGCCATTTTCACCCCAATAGGCCACACCCTGCCCCCCTCCTCCGGTAGCAGCTACAGAGTGCCAGAAGGGTCAAAATTAGCTTGCAAACAAGCAATTTTAACCCTTTTAGTACTCCATGGACACTTTTTTTCAAAAAAATATTTTTTTTAAACTGAATTCGTGGGGGGCAGTGGCAAGGCACAGCAGGGGGCAGTGGGGGTCACCTGCAGCCCACAGCCTGAGAGTTGCCCCTGCTGAAAACCTTTGCCATTTCCAACCATACTGGGATGCAGTAGGCTGTTCTGGGACAATGGAGAATGGAAAGGGGACAGAATCTAGCTCACTTCCTTTGCATTTGACTGGCTGCACTATGGAATTCACTACCACAAGATGTGGTGATGACCACCAACTTGTGTGGCTTTAAATGGGGATTAGACAAATTCATGGAGGAGAAAGCTATCAATGGCTACTAGTCCTGATGGCTATATACAACTCCAAATACAGTAATACCTTGGATTGCAAGTAACTTGGTTTGAGAGCGTTTTGCAAGACAAGCAAATTTTAAAATATTTATTTATTTATTTATTACTTGATATACAAGCGACGTCTTGCAATACAAGTACTGTCGTACGGCTTAAATTAAAAATCTCTGTACAAATTTTTTTGGGGGGATTTCGTTTTGATATAAGAGTGTTTTGGATTACAAGCACGTTTCCGGAACGAATTATGCTCTCAATCCAAGGCATGACTGTAACCAGATACTGGTGGCATATAGGCATATAATTGGAGAAAGCTATTGCCCTCATGCCCTGCTTGTGGGCTTCCCATTGGAGCATCTGGTTGGCCACTGGAAGAAATAGGCTGCCAGTCTTTGGTCTGATCTATCATGGCTCTTAAGTTCTTATGACTCTACAGTACTTTTGATGAGAAGTTCTCATGCAACACTTATTTATATGTGGGATTCCTCATTCAGCCAGGGATACACATATACAGAGGCCTTCTTCCACACATGAATATCCTAGACCTAAAACACCTTTTTTGGGTTGTTAATTAAATACACACACAACTTTTTTGGGGGGTCACCTGACAGATTGCAGCCTACCAGGGGGGTGTCAGGAGGCAAAAATGGCTCCCAGAGCTCCTGAAATTGTCCAATCCCTGTCCTAGATTAATCAGACCCCAAGTTATTATTTCCCCTGGAAAATGAACCTTATTGTTTTGGAGACATCTTTCAATAGCCTGCTAATCCAGCCATAAATATCACAGCCTTGGCCTAAATTCTCTTTTGAGGTTGTTAGAAAAAACAAGGTGAGGGGACTGCTTTCCTGCTAATTAGTTACATCTTGTCCATAAAACAATAACAACATCAACTGCACATGGTAGTAATAAGAAACGTTATTTTTGACTTGTCATCATGTCCCATTTCACAAATATTTGGCATTCACTTTTAGTTAGTTTCTGGTAGAAGCTAAAATTGGTAGACTTCTTCAGTCTTGTTTCTTAAGAGTGCAATCCTATGCATGTTTAGACAGAAAAAAGTCCTACAACTTCCATCATTCCCCAGCCAGCCAAGCTGACTGGGGAATGCTGGGAGTTGTAGGACTTTTCCTTCTGTCTAAACATGCATACGATTGCCCCCTAAACCTTTCTTTAATTGAAAGGTAAGATTACAAGCAGGCCAAGTTGTCTGCTTGCACAGGCTCCTTTAAAGCCAATTTTAAAAAGGAAGCCAAGCGAGAAATAAAAGGAGCAGACAGACTTTTCATTTCACTGGGAGTGTTGCACTGTCAGGGCAAGAGCTGTGAAATGGTGGAAATCAAGGTGAGCATGAACATCATATTGACCACCAAAGCAAGCTAACAGTTGTTAACCTTGTAAACCTTTAAGACAACAGCCCAGATGACTTAAATAAATTTGACTTGATCTGGAAGAATTAAAAGTCAGCGACTGTTGCGGGGCTAAGTGCAAATGAAGAGGAAAAACGAATTCCTTCTTGTGTGAATTATAATGAGATGTGACAGGACTGCTCCATGTAGAATTGCAAACTTAGCTCTTATATAATTCTTGGTAGACTGGAACTAGCTAGTAAGGCTCCCTTGACAAAACGAGGCCGGAGGTTCTCCAGTCTTTCTCCCCTTTGTGACTCTGCTCTGCAAACATATGACAGTATTCTCAGCAACGTCCGGAAATATCCCCATGTCCTTGAATTATAAGGTTGCTGTTGTGGTCAGCCCTTTCTCTCTGTCCACCAGCAAACACAGATGAAGACTTTCTAACTAAAGCTGTTTTAGTAGGGATGTGCGCGTGACTCGATTGGGGGGTGGAAGCAGGGCGAACTCGCCCCACTTGTCCCCCCGAGCCCCGCGGAACTTACCTTTCCCCGGCTCAGCACATCTCCCCGGAGAGGAGCCGGGAAGAGGTATTTCCGGGTCCCCGGCGCTGCGTTTTTCATGTAAATACCATAGAAAACCACCTTAAAACAGCCACGATTTGCTATTCATGGCTGTTGTAAGGTGGTTTTCTGTGGTATTTAAGTGAAAAACGCAGCGCTGGGGTCCTGTCGCGTCACTTCCAGGCTCCAGAAAGTTCGCTGGGAGCCTCGCTGCCGCCGCAAGACTTATCAAGCGGCAGGGGTGCTCGCCAAGCACCCGGCGAGCACAAAAAGAGGTACGTGTACATCCCTATCAGACCAGCAAGGCTGGCTTTAAAATACAAATTAAGCATATTGCAGACCCCAATAACAAAAGGAACAATTGTAGTTAGAGTTCTAAGCGATCAAGCCATTATGGAATTGTGACCTCCATGGTAAGAAGTTGATTCTAAACTGAGGGCCTCTCCCCCCTCCCAACTCAAATCACCAACACCCTGCCCTTAAGGTGGATCCTCTTGCCTGAGGGCCAACTGTTTAGAAAGCCTGACACTTCTTAGTTGGCCTGCCCTCTCTAGCTGACGACGTTTGACCCTGGGGTTAGTTATGCTGGTTCCACCCTCCTCCTCATTAACAGGCTCACTGTGACTTCTTATGGTATCTGAAACTAGCTTATCTCTGAGCCGACTGGCCTTGGCATTTCAGTGAGGAATTCTACCCTCCTCATCGGACTCAGAATCTGTTCCCACATCCCTTGAAGGCTCTTCTGGAGTAGCACTGGGCCCAATCCCTACAGTGGCCTTCTGTTGATTCACTCAAGTGACAATGGCACCCATCATGTCCCCTCATCAAGGTGAATAAAACTTAGGCTGTTCAGTCATTAGCTCCACACATATGGTTATCCTGGTTATCCTCCACCCAGACCTGGAACTTGGGGTCTCTTTGGATGAGAAGCAGGAGGAACACAGACACAACAAACTGTCATGCCCTCAGTAACCCTGCAGAACCCTTGGATCCAAACATGACAGCCACAGGATCAGAAGACTCCATGCCAGTGGACTGGTTGTGGGCTGACTCTCGGACACCCCCCTATCATCCCCAGGGCTGCAGGACCACAGGAGACCGTACATCCGCCAAGAGCTTCAGTGCCAGCGGTGAAGTGCCTGGCTAGCTACACACCAGTCTTCTCAGGAGGATGAGGAGGCTCATGCAAGAACCTGCCCAGATCAGGGCCTGGCTGAGAACCAAGAAGAGGTGGAACCTCCAGCTCCTATAGAAGCCCTCAGCAGTGGTGTAGGGGTAAATCTGGAAGTGCAGGTGCTCACCATGACAGTCTCCATAGGCACACCCACAAAATCCAGGCAGGCCATTGTAACAACCCAGCCTTAGCAGTTTTCATCTCCACCAGGAACAGGTCTTTTGTAAAGCGAATGTGCCTTAATTGCTCATTCAAGGCTAAGCCACCACCTGCCCAAAATACTTTGCATTACAACAGGGGACAATCTATTATTGCTGGGAAGATTCATTTCCCCCCAGCTACTGAGAGGACTGCGCTAAACTCAGAGGGGGCAGGGAATTCTGAGGGGCGTTGCAGATGACATCATCACCCCTGCTAAGAAAGAAAGAAAGAAAAAGCTGCCACTGACTGCCTCCCTGAGAGTTCTGGTGCCGCTACATCTCTGGCCCTCAATCTAAATTGCATCATTGATGAAGTAACAGTTCCCTTAGAGCTCCAAGCAAAGCCTTCCTGTACAGGGGAAATGGACGATGGTATAGGCATGGAGGGAGACTGTACCTGTTGGGCCTGCCCACTGAGGATCTTGCATTCAGGCTATTATGGGAAAGGAGAGCTGAAACATATAGCTGAAACATGGAGGTTGGGTTGCAGGCACATGGCCATAGGGCCAGGGTTAGAAAGAGCAGTTCTATTTCCCCTTCAAGTGTACACCATATGTGTGGAGGGCTAATGACTGAACAGTCCTCTACTGAGTGCACTAGGGTCCTTTTGTATCTTAAAGAGATGTTAAAAGACTGGAACAAGTGCCCTGGTTTTAAAATAATGCCATTTTCACTACAGTCAACACAGCACAAGTTGATTTACTTGAACTGAGAGAATCTGGCACTGGAAACAAAACCGCGCTAATAATAAGCCATTTTTATTTTCTTTGACTGAGCCTCTGACTGCCTGACTTTGTTTTTCCTGTTTCCATCATGTTGTCAAATGGAATAATCATCAGAATGTTTTTGAATTTAAGCCTCTCTCCCAAAGGCAAAATAAAAAAACACCCACCCCTTTATTTCACTGCTCCTTGCCTGCAACAAGGAACTTACGTTTGCCATTTATTTGGAAGACAGAGTTGGCAGCTGAAAAAGATAACATTCTGAACATACTTCCTCACATTGTTTTACCTGCTCTAACTGTTCACAGATGGTTTCTTGAAATCTTGTTTTATATGTTATTAGAAAGAGATACACATACCTTGAAGACCACACCTAGCTTCAGAAGCATTCCAGTTACAACTTAATCCAACTCTGTGCCAAAGATGGCTTAAGAATTTACTTTATAATATCCTCTTTCTTCCCCACTCAGCATCCACAGAGCTCCTGGGTATAGTCTGTCGCTTGTGTATGCCCCCTCCAGACTCACAAAGTGAATTCCAGCCCTTGTGTTTGGTCTGAGCGATATGGCCTCATTCCAAACAAGGTTAGTCACGCTGAAGTCCTCTTGCAATCTACAGGGCTTAAATTAGTCACAACTAACCTGTCCCACTAGTTTCTACGGGATTTAAAGGCAACTAATTTTCTTTGGATTTGGGCCTCTCTCTGTCTAATATGCCAGATTCTTAATCAAAGAGCTAGGCTGACATTTACACTAACTGAGCATCTTTCCCATGTACTCTAGGAATAAATCAGGTTTTACCTTATTAAATAATAATACCATACGATACATTGGGACCAAACCAGATTTCAAGAACATCTGGAATCCAGTGAATATTTATTATCTGTCCCAGCTGATTCAAGGCAAGGATTCCATTTCTATTATCCGAAGTTGTGGCAAAATCATTTGCCCTAGTATCAGGAGGTTGAGTGTCTATTAGTCTGGATGTGCAATGGAGGCTGGGGGAGATCAAAAAAATAAGGCAGTGCTTTCTACATACTTAGGGGGCTCCATAGGTCTGCAGAGGCATATACGTTTGTAACTTGAAATAAAAAGACATGTTTTTAAAAAGTCCTGAACAGCCTGACATGGGCCTGTGAGTGTCTTCCAGGTTTATAGAATGTTGGTGGCAGTTGAACCTAGAGAGAGAGAGAGAGAGAAGAAGAAGAGGGGGTCTGAAGAAACCAGAAGTCAGGCAGACTGTATACGTCTATAAAATAAGTCCTTGGCTGAATGCAGTTGAGACATGGAATGTTGGGGGGGAACGAGGAAAATGGAGGGCTGGGGAGAGAGGGGATTGGCCTCTTAGCAGCTGACAGTCCACAAGGCAGGAATCTTGGGGTTGACTTCATGGACGGTTCACAATCAATATGATGCCAAAGTAGGCAGTGCAGGCTGGCGACTCCAATGTCAGTAGGGCTGCATATCCACTCCGGATTTTACTTTTAAGAGCTAACTATGGTGCCAAATCTATTATGGGGGTGGGTGGGTAAAGTTTAGCACCATGGATAGCTCCTTTAAAATTCAGACTACAATCCGGAGCAGATATGCAGCCCCACTGACATTGGAGTCCCCAGCCTCCACTGACAGTAGGGCCAATAACGTTATTAGGACCAGATAAAATGTCAGAAAGGGGTGAGCAAGCTTGCAAGTTCTCGAGAACTATTCTTCAGGCTGGAAGTCTGCAGTTTGCAAAGGCTAAACCACATGTGAACCTAAATGTGTCACTTTAAGCTGCGTGAATCTTTTTACCATGTAAATAGCAGCTGTAGCCTGTAGGAGAGTCCAATCAGGATTGCTGGGGGGAGAGGGAATTAACCTCCCCCACTCTCATGATTCCAATGATTCTCTCCCCCCCCCCAGCTGCTATTTGCATCGGGAGGGAAGTTCCCATTTTGACATCAATGGGGAGTTCCCTTTCAATGCAAATAGCAGCATCAGAGGGATTTTTGTTGGGACTATGGTGTGGGGGGGTGCCACCCCCAAGTCCTGAGCCTGATCCTTTAAGGCTTCAGTTTGCATTTGCAAGAAGATTCACACATTTAGTATTGAGCGTAGTGCTGCCTTAACAGTCTTACTATGGTATGCAGGAGGTGTTATACTTAATGACATTACTAGACAGTGCTAGGTGCAAAATGTATTTCAAGTCCCCAGATTTCTACTAGGAGTTTGGAACACAGAACTAACAGCTGCTCCCCACATATTTTGAAAATATAATGATTTTTTCCATTAAAAATAAGCATTGTAATGCAGAGTGCAAGGTGCTCCAGGCTCCATTTGTATCATTTCCTACATTTGCCAGGCATAACAAATTAAAAACAAAACAAAACATGGCAAGCATGCTATTCCAAAGAAAGTAAACTAAGTAAAAGCAGTTGACTTTCAGTTCATGGCACATAGCCATGAATGTGTGTATATCACAAAGTTATGCCAGTTCCTTGATCTCCTGCATGTGGATGTAAGGCATCCTTCCCCATCCTGGTGCCCTCCAGATGATTTGGACTTCAACTCCCATCAGCCCCAGCCAGCATGGCCAATGGTCAGGTGTTCTGGGAGTTTTAGTTCAAAACATCTAAAGGGGACCAGGTTTGGGAAGCCTGATGTAGGACATGCAGTCTAGTTATCAAATGGCCACGAGCTATTCCATTGCTAGGTACATCACTCAAGAAAGTGACACCATTTAGTGAGGGGTGAATCCAGGGGTCCACAAATTATGTCTAGACTTAAGAGACCAAAAATTATTTCTACTAGCCAGGAAGAATATAGAACACATGCAGAATGCCTTTCCCTTTCCACTCAGCAAGTGGCAGCCTTCCCCTCCCACCGAATTAAGGAGAAGAGCTAATTGTGCAGATGACATTGTTTCCCATAAGCCTGACTGTCCTGCAGGTCCCTTTTAAAATTAAACATTATCCCCACTTCTTTGACCAGTCCTAGTGCAGTACAACAAGCATATGTTTCAAAGCCAGTTTAAAAGGCTAGAAGACACAGTCTTGCATCCAGTAGTGTCCATCCACCAGTGGAACAGCATCCAACCCCCTCCCCAGATCTGCTCTGGAGTGTTGAGAACACTTTGGAAAGGAATTTTGGGGCAGGGGATGCAGTGGGGAAGAGGGGAAGGGAAAGTCCACTCATGTAATGTTTCATGTAGCCAACAGTCTTTCCCTCTCTCAAAAAAGAAATCCACTGCAGACTTGTCTTGCTTCCCTGCAGCAGCACCCCTTCACAACCCAGTCTCTTTGTTTCTTTGTATCTTTCTTTCTTTCTTTCTGGTGTGGAAAGGGAGAGTGAAAACAAGAAGCCATTTGCAAGTGGAGCTGGGGAATGGGTAAAGCTGCAGAGGTAGAGACACAGAGGGAAAGAAGCAGCTGAGGCCCTCTACCTTCTCCCATCCAGGCAGTCAATCGATTTACAAAGCAAATCTTGCTTGTTTTTTAAAAAAATCTACCTGCAGTTGGAATGAAGTGGCACAGGGAAGCAGCTTTGCACACAGAAATGAAGAGAAACAAACAGAGCAGCACCAGAGAGAGATTGAAAATCGTATGGCCATACCCACCCACCCCAGCAAACCATTCATATCTGCAGTATTCCCAGAAAGGGAAGAAACCCTTGTCAATGCAATTCAGAACAAGAGAACAGACTTTCTCTCAAAAAGCTACTCCAGGTTTTCCTGGCAGCCTAATGTAGCTGCTGTAATGCCACCTCCCTCCCTGAGCTTTCTTGCTGGCCAAGATCAAAGACTTTCTTACCCCTGGCCTGTTGCAGAGTGGGTTTGTTGAAAGCTGGGTGAGTTCCTCACTCCCCATGTTTCAGGTCGAATGTGATCATTCCTCAGGAGTCAATTTGCTGGTTCTACACACCAAGTGACTACTGTTATAAACCATCCAATAGGGCTACATAGTAGTTATGAAGGCCAAAGACACAAATCCCCTTTCTGCTGGTATTATGAGATATGATAAATAAAATAACCACAGCCAATCCTTTTCAAATGCACTGCTTTTTCACAACTGAATCTAGAACATATCCAAGAGCAAAACTTTGAACTCTCCCCCCTTCCACATATGCATTTATGAACTCTGCCCAACATGAAAGAAACCTGAAATGGTACCCCCCCATGGCAGCCTTCCTGCCTCTTTAAGATGTACTGCAGTGGTTAGCCTACCCCCCTCCAAAAAAAAAATTAAGATAAGCCCTGATGAATCAGCCCAGTATCCTGTTTCCCACAGTGGCCAATGGAAAGCCCAGAAGCAGAACATGAGGGCAATAGTCCTCTCATGTCATTGCTTCTTTTGAGGGTGGACTCATTGCTGCAATACCTGACCTCTACTCCCCCCCCCCAAGCGCTTGTCTTGTCTTCCTGCCTCTGCCCATTGGCCAGAAACTTCTTACACTCCCCAAGAAGCACCTTCGGCTTTATATCCAGCATGCACAGGTTGCTGCATTGCTAGCTTTAAAAAGAGCAAAACATTTAGTAAAATGATCAATGTGCATGCACATGACCTATATAAATGAGGAAGTCGTAATTTCCCTTTATTGCACATATGCAGGACCTAAATAATATATCATATATACAATATAATATTTTTGAGGTTGCAGAATTGCACAGGAGAGGCCGTAGCTCGATGGCTGAACACTGACACAGTGCATGTGCAGGGCTATCAGTCAGCTGGTCTTGCGTCCTGGCATCCTACCCCTCCCCCAAGCGGGGGTCTGCATGTGGTCTCACTCTACAGGCAGGCTGTAGGCAGGCTGGCTCAAAATGGTGGCTGGCTACTGCTTGGCCAATAGTCATCAGAGCCTTATCTTTTACATGCCGTGTGTTCATTGTCTGCAAGCGAACTCTTTTAGCAGGAAGAGGGAGAATACAGAGGCATCATGGGAGCTGGCATGAGTGAAGGGCAGGAAAGGGCGATTCTTCCTTTTTGTGGGGGAGCGTTAAATTTATTATTGCTTTTGCTAGCCACTCAGCAAATGTGGAGAGGAAGCAGAGATGAAAATTAATGGGCAGGAAGGGTCTGAGGGAGATGGATTTCTGAATGAGAAATTAATCTGCAGGGAATGAATTTAGAAGGGGTGGGCTAAGTGCAAGCTTCTATAACAGCTGCTTTGCTTTTTTTTTTATGCCACTGGCCTCTAGCTCAAATAAAGTTACCGTAAGTGGTGTACCTATTTTCACACATCAAAGAGTGAAGGCTATGAGCATTTAGGGGAGTTAGAAATATTTGTGAGTCATATGCAACCTTCCTTGTTGAGATGTCACTACATCGGACAGTCTTCTATAGGGAAAAATAAACTGAATGTAAAAAAAAGAAAAAGAAAAAAAAAAAGACACCCGATAACATGAAAGAGAAATATATAGCATACAAGAGAAATCCAACCAGCACAAGAGGCCTATACTTCACCCAAACAGCAACTCAAGTTAAATGTTTATTAGATTCTCTGTATCTTCAACTGAAAAGTTTATGGGATTCCATTTATGGATGAAAAATATGAACAGAATTCAAGAAAACTTTTTGAAGTGACGCCAGAAGAACAATATATAAGCAGCTTTCAAAAAGTCTGACCGACCCCAAAAATAATAATTGTTACACACTCTCTACTTCTCCAAGAAGTAAGAAGTTCAAGAAGCTGCACTGCAGGGTGTAGTTTCCTTTTGGATGGTAGATCACTGGAGATTTATAGCTTTTTAACAAATAAATGTTAGTATATCATAATCCCTATACACAAATACACACACACACACACACACACACACACACACACACTACAATTATATAAACAAATACCAAATAAAGTTGACACACATAATTTATCTCAGCCATGTATTTAAGCCCTAGCCTGGTTGCCACAGGCAACCAGGAATTCCATGGGGGTGAGTGAGTGGGCGGGTGGAGGACGGATGAAGCCCGCGCTGTCTCTTCTTTGCACCCAGCATAGAAACCAAGCAGGCCGCTAGAGGAGGGAAGAAATGCAGCTCTCCAACTCTCTTCTGCCAGCCTCCAATTGGCTAGTAAAACCATTTTGCAGGAGCTGGATCCGCATGTAGTCACACTTAGAGTAGACTGATTGAAACCAATGGGGCTGATATTAGCCATGACTAACTTCAGTCCCATTTATTTCAATGGGTCTACTCTAAGTGTGACTGCATCTGAATCCAGCCCAAGGTCTTTATTGAAGGTCTCCATGCTACCCTCCCTTTACCATTGCAAGTTGTGGGGAAAGGGATATGTGGGATGCATTGGTGATTTTTTAAATTTTTTATATTTTTATTATTGTGAGTTTCAGAAAATTATAACAAAAACCAAAACCATAAAGAAAAACAAAGGGGACAGGATGAAAAAAATTGAATGAAATGAAAAACCAGAGCCAGTGTGGCGTAGTGGTGAGAGTGTTGGACTTGGACTCTGGAGATCCAGGTTCTAGTCCCCGCTCGGCCATGGAACTCACTGGGTGACTTTGGGCCAGTCACTGCCTCTCAGCCTAACCTACCTCATAGGGTTGTTGTGAGGATAAGATGGAGAGGAGGAGGAGGATTATGTAAGCTGCCTTGAGTTCCTCGCAGGAAAAAAGGTGGGGTATAAATGTAATAAATAAATAAATAAAAACTTAGTTTTCATTACATAAAGTTTGAATATATCATTTACAGTAAACACATGTGAAATGTATGCCCATATACTTCCATATACTATATGTATACAAAAATGTACTGCTATCAATGTGAATAGATATGCATAATCTTCAGTAAAGGCGAACCAAATCTCTCTATATTTGGCTATGCGTAGGTGGCGCCCAAATACAACCCATTCAAAAGTTGAAAGTGTCATTAAGTCCTCAACCCATTGCGTTATCGGGGGGGTGGCCTTATATCCTTCCAGTGTTGTAGTATCAGTCTTTTAGCTGTCAGAAGGGTGTGGGAAATGGAATGGGCTGGTGATAAGCTCCTCTAGGCTTTCTTGGATAATTCTTTGAAATACGTTTTCCAAGAATTATCCAAGTGAACTCAGAAAAATTAGCAAATTATGAGGTGGGCCAGGGGGAGCTCACACATCATTACTTTTTTATTTACCAACAAACATTATTATTATTATTATTATTATTATTATTATTTACAGTATTTGTATACCGCTCCACATCAAGCAGATTCCAGAGCGGTGAACAATAAAAAGACAAAAACAGATATAAGAAACAAAAACAATATGTTGAAAACAAACTAAAATGACCATGGAGGTTGGACAACTGAGAAAGCTTCCTGGAACAAGGAGGTCTTCAGCAGGTGCCGAATTAGCCAACAGAAACATATTACTAGCTGGTTAAGATTTTGTGTGTGATGTGTTGTTGTTGTTGTTGTTTTAATTAAAATGGCAGGCAGGGCATATTTACACATACCTGTGCCTGGAGCCTGATGATTTGCATTTTGCATATACCTAAGGGACTCCGCATGGCACAGTTAATTAGGATTAGAATTTCACACACCTTTGAGACTGATTCACACAGAACTCATGTCAGAGCACAAAAGGCTGAGCTGTTTTCAGTGTGCCACCAAATTAGACCCATTAATTAGCCCCTGGTAAAACAAACTCCCCAGGTGACATCAGCACATTTGGGTTGGCAATTTATTCATGGCAAAACCGACTGGCTCTAATTGCTTGAACTGTTGTTCAAAACACTTAACAGTTGTTGTCAGGTGGAAATGAACAATATGGGGGGGGAGGGAGAACAGGTGGCGGCAGAATGCCAAATAAAATAAACTTTAAAAGAGGCAAATCCAGCCAAAAATGTATTAGTTGGTGCCCCACCAATGTTTGGGCCTCAGCTGGTTTTAGGGTGGCCATACACATTGCCAAAAAACAGGAATTGCATCCCAAAAAAAGAGGACAACAGAGGACACCAACTTGCACAACCTCTGCAGATGCGAATTTATACATATAGGTGCAAATTTAGAAACAATCACTATAATTAAAATAGAAATAAAATACATCTCACCATGGTTGGGAAGAATGGCCAGGTGAATCAGCATGCTGTCCCGGTGCTCACTGTTGATGGGCAACTTCGAGGCCCCTGCTGGCCCTCGTGGTGGTTCTTTGACTTTAAACCAGACTTGGACTGGATGGTAGCCATTCAAAGAGAAGACACCTTCAAACAGAGGACTGTCTTTTGCCAGCTCTCAAAAACAGAGGACCATCCTCTGTACAGTAGGACACCTGCCCACCCTAGCCCTGGTTTCCATGGGCTTTGAATCAACTCAGTCAGCCGTTCTCAAAAGTGTGTAGGGGGAACAGGGTATATAAATGCATATTTGCTTGAACGTGAAGAGAACTCGCTATGCAATCAGAGCTCCCAGGTTGTGCGCACAGGAGTAGGGGTTCTGTTCTGGCGTAGGGGTGAGAGTGTTGGACTGGGGCTCGGGAGATCCGGGTTCTAGTCCCCACTCGGCCATGAAACTCACTGGCTGACTTTGGGCCAGTCACTGACTCTCAGCCTAACCTACCTCACAGGGTTGTTGTGAGGATAAAAAGGAGAGGAGGAGGAGGAGGATTATGTAAGCCACCTTGGGTTCCTTGTAGGAAAAAAGGTGGGGTATAAATATAATAAATAAAAAAAAATAAAAAATAAATAAAAGTGAACACAGGTAGAAGTCCCTTTCAGACCTCTATGCTCAACACCGGGAGGTCGGGGACTGACAAGATGGGGACAGCGCTAGTGCAGCAAGACGTCCTAATTTACAGAGGACAGTCTTCTATTTGAAGGCATTCTCTGTTTGAAAGTCTGTCCAACCAGTCTAAGTCTGGTGTGTTTTTTAAAAAAAAAGAAGAAGAAGAAGAAAAGAAGGGAGAGCAGGGTCCTAAGTCTTTCCTTCAAGCTGGCCACCAACATGGGCAGCTTTAAAAAGGGATTAGACAAATTAATGGAGGATAAGGCTGTCAATGACTACTAGACATGATGGTTAAGTATCAATTCAATATCAAAGGCAGTAGGCCTCTGTATACCAGTTGCTGTGGAAAACAAGTGGGAGAGTGCTATTGTGCTCCTGTCCTGCTTGTGGGCTTCCCCTTGAGCCATCTGGTTGGATCCAGCATGACTTTTCTTGTTGTGTTCTTATGAAATTGCCCATCAGCCATGAGCACCTGCACAGCAGCCGGAGCAAGGCACACAGGTCACCCGGTCACAGTCTTCCCAACTATGGTGAGATGTATTTTATTTCTATTTGAATGAGAGCAATTATTTCTAAATATAAATCGTTCAAACTGTATGCAAATCTCTGTCCTCTTTTGCCCCCTTTTTGAGGAATATATTTCCTCTATTCTCGCAGAGCCTTCTAGGCCAGCCTAGAAGGCGCATGAGGGTTTGCTGCGGGGTGGGCAGATGATGTCCACGTCCCGGCGAATCAAAAAGTGCCGGCACTGCCTCCCTGTAAGCCCCGCCTCCACTGCACTGCTGTCCACAGACATGGGGTTTTTTTTCTTAAATAACTCCCACTTCCTGCTCTATATATGTTTGGGGCAACTCCACATGTAAAGAGCGGTTTGCCACCCTTGCATCTGGTTTGGCTCTAAAGTGGCCTGCGAAGGTTCTTCTATCTTGAACAAAATGAGGGCTGAATACAACAAAAGTGATTGTGCATTAGTGTAACTGTTACACTCTTGGGGGCCCACTGTCCACTCACCCTCCCTCCATTTGAATTATACTTAGAAGAAATGCAGACATGCACAACAGGCAGAAACCAGCAATCCAGGCATAGTTTAATAGCACAAATCACAAACTGAAACAATATTAATTTCCTCAGCTTTGTTTCATTCTAAGTATTCTTTATTGCGACCCTTCCTCTCTCCCATTCAGCAAAGTTCAGATTTTAAAGACTTCTTTGCAAAGAAATAAAATACAGTGCACACTTTATGATTTAAAGACAGTGGAAGTATTATTTGTAACTTTTAAAAAAAAAAACACACCCATAAAGCTAAAGAGCAGCCAAGGCATTGTTTAAAAGCCAAGATTTTATTGCAAGCTGTTATTGAAATTCAGGGTGGTCTTGTTTCTTCACCAAATATTGGATTCTCTCGCTGCAAACTCTACTAAATGCAACTTGGCATTTAGCCACCAGAATGTGCATGCATGGTCTTATCACCAATATTTATTTATTTATTTATTATATTTATACCCTGCCTTTTTTCCTGCAAGGAACCCAAGGCGGCTTACATAGTCCTCCTCCTCCTCTCCATCATTTCCTCTTCGACCGCCATTGCGACTAGTCGTTGGGTTCTTCTCTCTCTCTCTTCGGAGTTCATTAGCTGAGTTTGTACTTCTTTCCAATATACTACTATCAAACTTTCCCTCAGAAAACTCTCTATTCTCGACTCTTCTTTAATCTATAACTTCATTTCCACAAACAAACAAAAAAATCTCCAAAAAAATCCTTACTATTTCCTCATCTCTCCCCCGTTCTTATCCTTCCTATCGTCTAAATCTCTTCTAACTATGCCTCTGAAGGCAGCCTTTCGAAAATGTCAGCAGTGTGGAACCAAAATCCCACCTGCTGACAAGCACCCGCTGTGCTTGCTTTGCCTGGGGCAAGGCCATAAAATGGAGACCTGCCAGCACTGCCAGGCTTTTACGAAGCAGGCCCGAAAACACCGCCAGACCAAGCTGCGAGCTCTCCTCTGGGAGCAGTCTCTGTCAGCGAAAGGGCCCACTCCGGAGGAGAAACCTGGGGGATCCCAGTCAGCCAAAAAGCCGACGAAAGATACTTCGGCAGCGAAAAAATTGGCAAAAAAGGCCCATAAAGATAAGGCGGAATGCCTGAAAAAGAAAATGGCGGAGAAGAGCGGTGAAGACGCTGGGTCATCAACTTCGACCACTATGAAGGTCTCAGAGCGTACTGCTCTATTCATGTCGGCTGTGACTGAGGCTCGAGATCGAGCTACGGGACCGATTGCCCGCCAGTCTCCTCCGGTCTCGACAACGTCTCCTCGAGACCGAGAGTCGGGTTCAAAACCCCCGCTAAAACAGCCACCAACTATAGCCACCTCTCTGTCGGAGGGAGAAATCGTGGCTTCACCACCGATGGAGCGACCTCGTTCGGGCTCGAGAGGTCCTCCACCGCATCTATCACCTCCTGCAGCATATGCTCGAGAGGAGCGGAGGGAGCATCGACGATCACGGTCTCCTCGATACCGGAGCTGTGATTCAGCTTCTAGAGGATCCACCTCTCGATCTGTCTACTCGCACCGCCGAGATGACAGATCTTGGTCGAGCTCCTACTATTCGGACTCGAGGTCTAGGAGCTACAGATCCCGAGGCTCTCCAGACCAGAGAAGGCAAGACTATTATCACCACCACCGACGCTCGCCCCCTCGGGATCGACTCCATGGACGCAGATCCAGGACACCAACACCTGCGACGGGATACGGCTGTGTCCCGAGCACCCGTCGAGACCGTCACACAACCTACCGCCTCGACATCGACCGCTCAGCCAGTTCTTGAGCCTGCTGCTGCGGTTCACTCCTCGTCGGGATCGGCGTATGTGTCGGACTCAGACTCGGTGGTCTCCTCCTCCCATTCCACTTCCCCAGATGCACAAGTGGAATCTAAGGAAGCGATCTCTCCCCATCAGAAGATATGGGCAGCTTCGCTGAGCATGTCAGCCGGATGGTGACAGCTCTGGGAGTTGAGGCGAAAACTGCAAAAGGGAAAGCAAAAGATGACATCTATGCGATCCTGAAGACCACTCAGTCCAACCATTTGCTCCTTCCTTTCTTTGTGTTATCCTCACAACAACCCTGTGAGGTAGGTTAGGCTGAGAGTCAGTGACTGGCCCAAAGTCAGCCAGTGAGTTTCATGGCCGAGCGGGGACTAGAACCCGGATCTCCTGAGTCCCAGTCCAACACTCTCACCACTACGCCACACTGGCTCTCTCATCATATTGATGACTTTTAATACAGGATCTGCAGAAGGCTTAGGCCACGTTGGCTGGGGATGATGGGAGTCCAACACAGCTGGAGGGCACCAGATTGGGGTAGGCTGGCTCACAGAGCTGGTGTGGTGTGGTTGGAGTATGCCTGGGTTCAAATCACCCCTCAGTCATGAAACTCATTGTGTGACGCTGGGCTGGGGCAAGTCACTATCTCTCATCCTAGCCCACCTCACTGGATTGATTATTTATTTATTTATTTATATTTATACCCCGCCTTTTTTCCTGCAAGGAACCCAAGGCGGCTTACATAATCTTCCTCCTTTCCATTTTATCCCCACCACAACCCTGTGAAGTAGGTTAGGCTGAGAGTCAGTGACTGGCCCAAAGTCATCCAGTGAGTTTCATGGCCGAGCGGGGACTAGAACCCGGATCTCCGAAGTCCCAGTCCAACACTCTCACACTTATGAGGATAAAATAGCAGAAGGGGGAAAGAGAGAACCGTGTATGTGCACTTGTGTGGACATCTTCTCAGAAGTAAGTCCCCTTCAGTTAGCTGAGACTTACTCCCAAGTTAGTACATATAGAATTGCAGCCTCGGTATTCTTTCTGTTCCAGCCTCTACTTCTTCAGTCCTTGTTACAAGTAGATAACATTAAGTAGATAATGTTAGGGATAACACAAAACATTCTAAATTCTGGAAGGTGGGGAAGTACAAAACAAATTCTGCAAATTCAGTCAATATAGTCCACAAAAGCTTTTGCCATCATAAATTGGTTAGTCTTCAAGGTGCTATGAGGCTCTTTGGTGTTTTTTGCTGCAACAGACTATTTATTTATTCATTGCATTTCTATACCGCCTGATAGTCGAAGCTCTCTGAGCGGTTCACAACAGTTAAAACCACAAAATGCAACATAAAATACAGTATAAAACTTTAAAAATATAAAACTACAGTATAAAATCAGAGTAAAAGTCAAAATAAAACCTAGCAGCGGTATAAGTGATTTAAAATACAGTAAAGGATTTAAAACAGACTAAAATACTAAAATTCCTGGGAAAATAAGGTCTTCTTCACCTGGCGCTGGAAAGACCATAACATAGGTGCAAGGTGAGCCTCTCTGGGAAGTTTATTCTACAACCGACTAACACAGCTACCCCTCTGGAAATTGTGAAAATATATGTCTACATTGCAACTTTTATTCCACTTGAAGAAGCCGTCACACAGGTATAGATTTTCTGTACAGTTCCCAAGCATGACCACTGAACTCACGAATACATTCGAAAGATAGGTGGTTTGTTTGTTTGTTTGCATTTGTCCCATGTTTTCATGGTGTTATAGATTAATTTTAAAAGATACTGTCTGGCCTTTGACAAAACTGCTGCGGGGTGGTAGTGGGGGGGGGGATAACACATGTAGAATATATTTAAAATGTATATTTCCTCCAGTTCTTCAAAGCAAATTCTCCCAGTGTGATCCCTGACCAACCAAAGCAAGTTGAACAGCTGCTGCTTGGAACTATTCTGCCCTCTGCTGGTAAAAGTCGAAGAATGCACTTTTAAAGTTACTAGGGTTTCTCAAATCCTGGCAGAAGTGAATGGGTTCTCTTATCAACAGCAAGATGTTCAAATGCTCCTTTCCTGGGTCACACTAGATCAGCCTGCTAACATGTCACCAAATGGCCAGCCTCTGTCTTACAATAATTCCTTACCTATTGGATTTAAACTAAGTAGTTGCCAACTAACTGGTTTTTTGGCTGTCCTTGCCCTACCATTAGGCAGAAATGAGGCAGTCGCCTCAGGTGGCAAATACTATGAAGGAACAGCAAGGTGTTGGAGGAAAGAGCTGTGGGCTACCCAGCCTTCCCACCATGGGCCGTGTTAGGGAGAGGCCCACCTGGGCCCCGGATCTTTAGAGCTGCCCCAATTGCCATCACCTGCCTTAATACAAACCTGCTTCCCCCCCTAGGAGACCTTAGGCCTCTCTCCCTTAGCAGACTAATAGGGAGTGTAGCATGAAGGCACCAACCTGTTAAACTAGAGGGGAGACCGCCACCTTCCTTCTGTTGGAATATGAGACAAGAAGAGGTCAGCTCTGCAGGGAGGGTTTTTAACTTGACTGCCCAGTAAAGGGTAAAGATAGACTGTTATAGTCAGGGCTCTCTAACCTTGGGTCCCAGACTACAGCTGGACTACAGCTTGGGTCTTCAAGGTGCTATGAGGCTCCTTGTCAGGGCCTCGCTACAGCTCCCAGAATCCCTTGCCATTAGCCATGCTGGCTGGGTATGCTGGAAGCTGTAGGCCAGCAACATCTGGGGACCCAAGGTTGGAGAGTCCTGGCTCTAGTTAGAGGGCAAAGACACAGAGGCGTAGCGTGGGGGGTGCAGGGGGGGCCGGCCGCACCGGGCGCAACATCTGGGGGGGCGCGCTCGCACTCGCAGCTCTCTGCCCCTGGCGGGAAAGAGGAAGGAAGCGAGCCGGACCAAGCGCCCCGCGTCCTCCCTCTCGTCCTCCGGGGCTCGCGCCCTCGACAACGCTGGCTGCTGCTGCGCGCGCGCACGCACACACACACACCCTAATTGCCGCGCCGCGTCTTCCGTTTGAGCGGAGCAGCGGCAGCAACCGGGAGGTGGGCTGAGCCTGCGAGGGAGCTCCCCAACTCGCTCTCTGCTGCGGCTCCGCCAGCCCCAGCAACGACTGGATTCTTCCAATAGATAGAAGGACAAGACGGGAGGCGAGGGGAAGGAAGAGGGAGAGGTCAGGGAAGTGAGCACGTGTGAATGGCGGAGGACGAGCGAGCGATGGTGGGGAGGGGTCAGGAAAGGCCACCTCATGGCAGAACTGGGTCAACGGGAGTCGCTGGAAGGAGGTGAGACAAGAACGTTTAAAGCAGCCTTCCTCCATCTCCAGATATCTTGCGCTACAACTCCCAACGTTCCTGACCATTGACTATGCGGGCCGGGGCTGATGTGAGTTGAAGTCCAAAATGTCTGGAGGGCACCAGATTGGGGAAGGATGGTTCAAGGCATGAAGCCCATCTCTAGACCCCAGAGGGATTTCAGGGACACGGCTTAATTATTATTTTTGTTGTTAGTTGCATTTTTACTGCGCCTTTCCTCCAAGGTTCTTTCCCGCCTCCACCTCCCTGTTTTATCCTCCCAATAACCCTGCGGGGTAGGTTAGGGGGAGAGATAGTGACTGGCTTAATGGGGATTGGAACATGGTCCTAGGCAGGCACTCTAACCACTTCATCACGCGCACACACACTGGTTCTGATAATGGGTTTCTTGAAACCAAATATTGGCCTTGGCTTAGAGGTGATGACATGTCTACCACTACCTTGTTTCGAGTGCCCTGAGCACCATGGGACCCATAGGCTCTCCCTTCATTTAGGACCTCAGTCACAACTCCCTAGATGAAGCCATCTCAGTAGTTTTGGGGCCATGCACCTCCTGAAATTTTCAGTCCAGCAGCCCTCTTTGTACAGTACCTGCAGCAATGCAGCTGCTGCCATCCCATAGCTGTTTCCATGCCACTCCCTGTAACATGCTCTGCTTCTGCCAATGAGATTAGGGTGGATGGTGTGCTTATGCTTCACACTAGTGAAACCCGCCCTATTGAGAAATACAGGTAGTAGCCTATGTAGTCTGAATGTTCCCTCTTTATAAATTAACATTGCATAACGGTATATATGTGCAAATGACAGACAGGTTTGACAGATCCTTACTCCCAAAGGGCTTACAATCACAAAACAGACACAGGGAAAACAACAGCGCAAAGGGCAGGAAATGGAGGCAAGGTTAACAGGGGGGGGGAATATACTATTATTTAAGTTACACACATATTTTGATTAATTAATTAATTTTATTTTATTTATTATATTTATACCCCACCTTTTTTCCTGCAAGGAACACAAGGCGGCTTACATAATCCTCCTCCTCCTCCTCCTCCTCCCCATTTTACCCTCCAACCCCCGTGAGGTAGGTTAGGCTGAGAGTCAGTGACTGGCCCAAAGTCACCCAGTGAGTTTCATGGCCGAGCGGGGACTAGAACCTGGATCTCCCGAGTCCCAGTCCAACATTCTAACCACTACGCCACACTGGCTCTATATTGGGCACATTTCTCTAGGTCAGTGTTCTCCAACCTTGGGCCCCCCAGATGTTTTTGGCCTACAACTCCCAGCAGGCCCCAGCCAGCTATGCTGGCTGGGGCATGCTGGGAGTTGTAGGCCAAAAACATCTGGGGACCCAAGGTTGGAGAACACTGCTCTAGGCACAATTGTCTGTGTGCAAGAAACAAAAGAACAAACAAAATGTCTTGTAGTGGGTACACAGAGGGTTTCTTTAACTAATCTAGTGGAAGAGACTCGAGTGCTAAAATCCACGGGTTAGGGGGCGCAAATTACTTGCCTTGCCCCGGGTGCTGACAACCCACGCTACGCCACTGCAAAGACAGTAACCAAGCTTCTCTGAGAAGTCAAGGGGCAGGGTTCAGTGGAGCAAACCACTTAGTGGTATCAGGTGAGGGAATGCTGGATGTTGCCTAGCAACAAGTTAGACATTCCATTCTCTCTGACAGTTAGACTGGTCCTACAGTTAACTGACTTAACTGATGCTTGCCAGGGTTTAGCAAGGGACTTTACCTGTGTTTTCCTTACCTCACAGAATAAGTAACATTTTTAAAAACTGCACTTACAAAGTCTGCAACCTTCAAGCTTAAAGCACCTGAGTAATCTTATGTTACTGTTATTTACTTTAAAAGCATCTACGTTGGAAGTAAGCCTGTGTGTGTGTGTGTGTGTGTGTGTGTGTGTGCGTGTGTTTGTCTGAAGTCTGCTGCTGCTATTGTGCTCTGCCATCATTTTCCACAGTCTGCCCCACATTGTCATTAAGTCCAGGGTCCAAAATTGCCTAACAGCACTACTGTCACCCGGCTTTCTCACAGTGTGCCTGACTCTGTCACTCTGCAGAGACCTGCCCAGCCAATTGCTACAGGACAATTGCACTTGTGCCCTGGGCCACTGCAGGCAGCGAGGCCCTGACAAGAAGGAGTGCAGGAGCATTGGCTGCCCACATATCAAATGGGGGTGCCAAAGGCCTTCTTCATCTGTTGCTTCCTTCAAGCTGGCCCAGGCTCCTTAAACTGGGGGGAAATAGAATTATAGAAGTGGGTTTGCTTGCAAAAAGGGTTTGAATGAGCAGCAGTGTCTGGATTTGGGGCAAGGTGAAGTATGAGTGTACGGCTTGCCCTGGCTTGCTTGAGTGTGTCTGGAGCTCCTTGGCTCTGCAGTCGTCTTTCTGGAGTGCACCTGCATTTTGCATGACCCCTGTGTCTGGATTCTGGTGGGTGCATGATGCCTCCTTGGCATCAGGGGTTTGCACTGGGCTAGGGAAAGATGAATAGATGTGGGTGGAGGATAGGGGCTTCTTGCTCTTTTGTTCAAAAACCACAATGCCTTGTGGCACCTTATAGACTCACAAATTTACTGTGGCATAATAAGCTTTCATGGACTGGAGTCCACTGCACAGAAAGTTATTTTGAAAGATGTTGCTTTTCATGTAACTGGAGAAAAATAGCACTTGCTGAAATAAAGGTACAGGAGCCCTGTTGCATCTGAACTGATCCCTCTGGACTAGCTGGCTTTTTGCCCACATGTGCTTCCCTCCTGCTGCCCCCACTGGAATCTTTCTCCCTGAGTCCCCCCCCCCTGAAATCAAATGCCCTCCTCTCCTGTCCATACACCCCTTTTTACAAATAGGGGTGTCCTTAGGAGACAGGGTCCTTTAAAGGTGTGCACACGTGTGTACACACACACATACACACACACTTTAGAGCCTGAGGCAGCCGCCTCAGACAGCTGATTTGGGGTGCCATGAAAAAGCAGCAAACTATTAATTAATTAATCTTTGTATGTTCACTGCTAGGGAAGGAGAGAGGTGATTGCAGGATTTTCTGCCTCAGGGGCCAAAACTGGCATTGAGTACTGCCATGCACCTTGACTTGGCGGGGGTGGGGGTGCATTTGTTGCTCTGCCTCAGGCAGCAAAATGTCTCAGGGGGGGGGGCAGCCCTGGGCATGGCTGTAGAGATCTATGGGTTGGGAAATGGTAGTTCGAAACAGCCAACCCACTGTGGCTTATTGCCAGGGTGGGTTAGCATGATGTGCGAACCCGCCCTATGCTTAATGTGGGTTACTCCCTAGTAATTGCGTAAGTTTGCAGCCTAAGAATGTGGGTTATTATAGTCTACAGCACATTCCCACACCCTCCCTTGTCGGCGTGCCAGTCTGTGTCTCACGCTGGCTCAGCTTGTCTGAGCGTGGAAAGCTAAGCAGGGTCAGGCCTGGTTATTACTTGGATGGGAGACCCCTCCTCTAGTTTTCTGCATTGAGCAGGGGGTTGGACTCGATGGCCTTCTGGATGGCCCCTTCCAACTCTATCAGATCTATGGAATCTATAATCGGTAAATGTTTAAGGTGCCCTGCGGCTCTTTGCTGGTCCCAGGCTCTCCATTCTCCCCATCTGGATTTGGGCTTGAAAGATCAAGGGAAAGTGTGGGTGCACGGAAGCTCAATGGTAAGCAAGTACAATTTGTGACATTGTACAGTTCTGTCCTGAAAGCAAGCAAGAGTTCAATTAGCTTGCCTTCTATAAAATTTAAATAATAGTAATTATTTCTAGTTATGCACATATATTTGCATATGTTAATTAGCACATGCAAATTTGTGCTTTTTTTTTTTTTTTTTTTTTTTTTTGGTCCTATGGGCCTGTGCCCATAGGATCTTTTAAGTACCGAGCACCGCCCCTGCTACCCAGTGCCCTCTAAGCTAGCCTGCTGCCTTCTGGTGTGGTCCCAGAGATGCTGTCCCGTTGCCAGTGTTGAAGAAACATTCAACTGCCAGCCCAGTCGGCTTTTGTACATGACATGGGAGAGGGTGCCAATAATCCTGTCCTTCATTCAGGACCGGTGCAAGGCAGTTTGGTGCCCTAGGCAAGATCAGATATTTAGCACCCCCCCTTCCCACTTGAGAGCGCTGTCTTTTTTCCCAAGGCGTTTCTGGCGCCCCCTTTAGCCCTGCGCCCTAGGCAGCTGCCTAGTTGGCCTAATGGTAGCACCGGCCCTGCCTTCATTTCAGGCAGCAAAATGCCTTGGGCCAGCCCTGCTGGCTTGTTTTTTAATGACTGGGTCTCGATTGGCAGATACAAATGAAAACTGGATCCCCCCCCTCCATTTAATTTGTGTTTTTAAAAATAATTTTTTTAATTTTGTGCACGATTGCATGCTTTTGTGTATGACTCTTTTTGGGGTAAGGAGGAGGCCTAGAGTTGGTGTGTGGGTGTACAGCACTGGCCCACCTGCCATACCCAGTTGATCACAGAATCATAGAACAGTAGAGTTGGAAGGGGCCTACAAGGCTATCGAGTCCAACCCCCTGCGCAACGCAGGAATCCAAGTCAAAGCATCCCTGACAGATGGCTGTCCAGCTGCACCTTCAGTATGAGGGGAAATTTACCTCATTGTTCATTCAACAAATGGTGTGATATCATCAGTACCATGAAAATAATCAAACATGAGATAAGTAGGTTCAGCCACATTATTCTATGATTCTAACACGAAATTCATTTTTCTGTTTTTTATTGTTCTCAACCAAAGGGAATCATAGAATAGTAGAGTTGGAAGGTGCCTATAAGGCCATTGAGTCCAACTCCCCCACTCAATACAGGAACCCAAGTCAAAGCATCCCTGACAGATGGCTGTCCAGCTGCACCTTGAATGCCTCCAGAGTGGGAGAGCCCACCACCTCCCTAAGTAGTTGGTTCCATTGTCTTAGTGCTCTAAAAGTCAGGAATTTTTTTCTGATGTTCAGGTGGAATCTGGGTTCCTGTAACTTGAGCCCATTGTTCCGTGTCCTGCAAACTGGGATGATCGAGAAGAGATCCTGGCCCTCCTCTTGGTGACAGCCCTTCAAGTACTGGAAGAGTGCTATCATATCTCCCCTCAGTCTCCTCTTCTGAAGGCTAAACATACCCAGTTCTTTCAGTCTCTGCTGGGCTCTGCTTGCCCAGTGGGATAATGGTGGGAATGAGGAGGAGCTCGTCTGGCTCTCTCTCTGGCTTGCGACCTTGCTTAGTGATGCTCTTGCTCCCTCCTACAAGGGTGGCATGGTGAGCAGCAGCCCCAAAACAAAACAGCCCCCATGTGGTGTCTCCTTGTAATGGCTCTTTCAGGCCACACACTGGCCTGGTTTGCATGATCGCCACAGCCCACCATGGCTTATTTAAGCCTCAGTGGGTTCTGGTGCATGCCGGTGGCCATTGTGAATATTCAAGCCATGGCGGGTGGTCGCCACGGCTTACCGTGATGCCCGAACCCTGTTGCCCTGGTTAACAAACCACCGACAACCCATGGGCTGTTTTTGAGTTGGGGGTGGTTTGTTAACCACAGTGACAACTCACCCTGCTCTGGGTTGAGAAGCCATGATAGGCCATGGCACCCACCCGCTGAGGCTTGAATATTCAAAATGGCCACCGGCATGTGTTGCAACCCACCGTGGCAGCTGCAGCGACCATGTGAACCAGCCCATTGAATAAATAATTGATTTGAAAGTTAATTGGCAATAGATACAGGACAGGAAGACACAAGAAAGTAATTCTTTACACAGCGCATCATCAACTGATGGAATTGGATCGATTGAAGTAAAATGATGGACTTGCATTGATGGAACTGGTTGAATCCAAATTGACGGAACTGAACTGATGGAATGGAATGGAATCAACTGATGGAATTTGCTGCCATTGGATATAGTGATGGATGATGGCCATTGGCTTACTTGGTAATCAAAGGGGATTAGACGACTTCACAGAGAAGAGCTGTTAGCTAATAGCTATTAGCTAATGATCGACAAATGGAATCCCTGCCACCGAATAAGGATGCCTTCGGACAGGACTTTAATTGTACCCTCACCCTGTCTCATTTACAGAATTTTATGAGGTGGTCCAGAGTCCAGACATCGTTGTCTTCCAGTCATAACTTTCCTGTGTTTCCCACCACTTTTCTGTCTTTTTCCTTACTGGAGAAAATCTGTTAAGGAAAAAAGAGAGAATTGCTGCACTTTGCCTTCCAACTGGTGGTGCTGGGAGCCCTCTGTTTGGAAGCACCCTAAGAGTTGTTGCAGAGTAACAGTGGTGAGGATTATTGTCTTCATGCCCTACTTGTGGGCTTCCTAGATGCATCTGGCTGCCCATGGTGATGAGCAGAATGCTGTACTAGATGGACTTAATCCAGCAGGGCTCATTTTATATTCTTATCTCCAGAAATATGCATTTTTGGTGCGGATGGGCCTCAGGGGAGGTTTCCAAACCAACATAATTCTCATTTTCTTTTCTTTCCAGGTACAAAATTCCATAAAAAGCCACTAGAATGTTGAGACTGATCCATGAATCACTGTACCCACTTCCAACTACAATTTTTTATTTCCCCTTTTCCTCTACTTTTTTGTCTCTCACAAGTAGAATTTCAAAAGAGTTGTATCTTCCAGGTTGTGTGTGTGTGGGACCAATAACAAACACTTTGAGAGGAGAAAAAAAGAGATTCCTTCTTTGATAGAAAATCAAAGTTGACGTTGAAAATAAGCAGCGGCTAAATGAGACAGATTTCTATTACGGATGGCATTTCAGACCAAGAGCCTTCAAAGAGCATTGCATACTAGGGCATATTTAACATACCCTCATTCCAGAACCTATAACTAGGATTAAACTTATCATTACATCGCTAAAAACAAGACTGGGAGACGAAGGACAGTCTGTTGCTCTGTCTTCGGGGAGTTTGGCCCTCCCTTGTTAAAATATTTTGAGGGATACTACCTAAAATATGGTACTGCTTCTGTATTGCTGTAAATCAGATATTCTTTGTGCATCCCAGTCATCTAGATCCTCTTCTTCTTTGGTGTCTCTCTGAATGAAACTCTTACATAGACAGTAAAAATGTCTGGGAAAGCACAAGAGACAAATTCTCCATAAAGTCAGAGAATGCAAGATTTATAACTGGCCCACTCCGCTCGCTTGCGTGAGAATCTCTCTGGTTAAAGGCTTCCTTTTATCAGACATTCCACAACAGCTTTCTTCATAAAACAGCACAGTTAATTCAACCCAGCAATTTATGAACATTCTCTTGCTTTGCAGTTTTCTAAACATTATGGTCAGAGCCAGACTTCACATTGGTTGCTTGTGCAAGCAAGTGATCACTTGGGAGGCAGTGTTTTCAGGTGTGCTATTGGAGCAATGTGGAGTCAGTGCGAGAGATGCTCAGCGACAAGGGACCAAAAACCACCATATGACACAACCTACATAAAAATGAAACAGCTACATAGACTATGTACCTAGAAATTCTAGATTTTTTAATGGCTGTTTTATCGATTCCTGTGCTGCTTGTTGTTTTGCATTGCACTGTATTTTATTCTTTAAAATATTTGTATTGTGTTTTATATTTTAACTGTTTCTTATAGCATTTTAGCCTTTTAACTGTTTGTAATCAGCCCAGAGAATATTAGTTATTTGGCAGATTAGAAATGTAATAAAAAAATAATTGTGCAAATACATAAAACTTTTTGAGATTTGTCTCTTGAAAGACAAATGGTTTCTGTTTATTAGTGGGGGAAATTACTTTACCCCAAGATAAGCTAACTTAAAGTGAAACTGTTAACAGGTTTTACAAGGAAGGAAGTTGAAGTACATCTTGTAATCTATCATGTTTTATCTCATTTTAAGAGTTCTGAAGTAAAACCATCTGAACCTTGCTTAGACTACTGTTTTAATGACAATGACGAAAGAGCATTGTCTTGACCACAATCAGCACCGTGGTGGAAATTACGGGTCCAAGGTTATAGGAGTAAAAAGTGAAAAGGGATCTGCTGCACCGGGGACTTCGAAACAAGTTATGAGGCTATTGAAGCTACTTGGGTCCAAGTGGTGCATAAACTGCAAGCCTAAGGGCCAAGACGAGACTTTGGAAATCCATGACTGGATCTCCCATCTTTTTCAATTTTGGCTCCTGTTGAAATCCCAGAAAGTTCAAGGTTCCCTGATGCTATCAGCCTCCGAGCCAGTTTTTACACTGCTTGAGCAGAATGAGCGCTGCTCCCATATGTGGCGTAGTGGTAAGAGTGTTGGACTGGGACTCAGGAGATCCGGGTTCTAGTCCCCGCTCAGCCATGAAACTCACTGGTGACTTTGGCAGTCATGACTCTTCAGCCCTCCTCACATGCTGTGGATAAAATGGAAGGGGGGAGCGAGGATATGTAAGCGCCTTGGGTTCCTTGCAGAATTTGTCCAAATATAACAATAGTACACCCCAGCAAAGTGGTACTCCAGGTGCTAAGGGCTAGACTGGGCCAAGCCAACTCCATTTTATTCATGTATTTTATGATGGGTGCCCTGATTTCAGTGAGCTTAAAATGCAAAACTGCACATGGTGTGGGTGTGTGTGTGTGTGTATGTATTAAACTCAGGGTTGGCAAACATTTTAACATATAAGGAATGCAGAAGCAGTTGTAAAGCATGGAATGGTGGTGGTGACAATGAGAAATATTAGTTGTGTGCTTCACAACTGAAGTAATACGCAAGACTGTCTAAAGGGGGTCCCAGTGGGAGGGGAACTGTGGCTTGGAAATTCCTACTTGGATTTCCCCCTTCAAGGCCATAGCTGTGCCTCAGAAGGGGAAATCCCCTGCATCCGATAGGCCCCTTAGATGCCACCCAGGGGCCATAGGATTGCTCTCTAAGTCCAGGGTTTAAAATTACCTAGCTGCACCACTTTTTACTCCCCTTGTGCTGGCATAGGGAGCAACCACATCATGCAGCCCTCCGTCCTGCATTTCATGAAGTTCCTGCATTTCAGACATGACTGGGATGGGACGGGACATTGGCATGCTGTTACAACAGATCATTCTGAGCGCTAGATTCCCTCTAACCCCACACTCTTACGAAAGGTTTAGGATCTTTGGCTGGGGTAAAACCTGCGCTGTTAGGGGGGAATATGTGCTTTGCTCCTTTTACACTTAAACAAACCTACACACACACAGAGACTCTAGGAACAAAAGGGTGTTTTTTTTAATTGAAGAAGAAATACAGAGAAAGTATAGCGTCTTACTTGTTGGTAAAGCAAACCTGGTGATGTCAGGCAGCAAAATATCTTTACGCTATGGTTCAAACACACCCTGTATTCTGGAGAGAAAGAGTCCCTTTTGCCCTGACAAGCCTGAGTAGAAAAAGTGGGGAGATTCCCGTCTAGAAGGATAGAAAAGCAAAGTCCCAGCTACTACCTGTCTGCTGTGGCGAGGTTCCAGCTGTAGCCCCGGCAGAGGCGGAGGGGTTTGAGCAGTCGCGTTCCAAGGTGACTCCCTCAGCTCTCTCCCGACACACACCCTTGCTAGAACCCCTTGGTTCTTATAGTCTCCTTCCCTCCTTTTTGGAGAACAGAGAGCAGTGGGGGAGGTCTTTGCCCCACAGAGGTCTTCAAACCCTGCTAATGACCTTACTCTTTATGTTTTGATAACTCCTAATGGGTGTACTTAGGAAAGCAAAGGTTTGGGTCTACCTGCTGATGGGACTGTTTTTGGAGGCTACTGGTGGTATTCACCCAGTTGGGGGACAGGAGCCATTTCTTTTCAGGAGAAATCCTCCTGTGCTTTAGGCGATGTGCAATATTCAGGTCTTAATCAATGCAAGCCTGCCACCCATTTGCCTATGCATGCCTCTAGGCTTCACTCACTCTTCCATTCAAACCTTCGGTCATGACCTTTTGCTTTTGCCCTGCTGGGTTGCTTACCCTAGGCTTCTCAAGAGGGTTGTGGACTTCCTTTTGGAGGTATAGCCATAACCAAATGATCAGAACTATATCTCACCCTAACAATGCAGAAGCAGCAGTGAAGTCAATGAGGTAGCATAAGAACTGGACCTTAATAACTGTCTGTCAACTCATCTCTCGTCCTGTCAGCAGCTGATTTTTTTCGAAACCAGAGATGATGTCTGGGACCCACAGTTCAAAAAAGGAAGGGATATCTCAGTGGCAGAGCACATGCTTTGCATGCAGAAGGCCTCAGATTCCATCCTGGGCATCTCTATTTAAAAGGATGAGGTAGCAGCAGATGGGAAAGACCTCTGCCTGAAACCATAGAGAGATGCCACCAGTCAGAGCAGGCAATAGTATTCTAGATGGACAGCTTCCAATGCTATGTAACATCTATTAAAAGGCCACTTCCTATCAGGTGTAAGGCCTATTCGTTTCATACCCTGATCTTAAAGGAATACCTCTTTCGCCTCCTGCCCTGCATTTATGCTCAGTATTTATTTGGTTAGCAACTCGCTTAGTGCTGCAGCCCACAAACAAATCAACCTCACCATTTCAAATCATAATGCATATTTTGTAGGGATGTACGCGGAGCTCGATCGGGTGTGTGTGGAAGCAGAGCGAACTCGCCCCACTCGACCCCCCAAGCTCCGCACAACTTACCTTTCCCTGGGTCGGCACAAGTCCCCACAAGAGGAGCCGGGGGAAAAGAGCTTCTAGGTCCCTGTCGTGTTACTTCCAGGTCCCCAGGGCTGCATTTTTTATGTAAATACCAGGGGAAACCACCTCAAAACAGCCGTGATTTGCTATTCATGGCCATTTTAAGGTAGTTTACCCTGGTATTTACGTAAAAAAACGCAGCGATGGGGACCCAGAAGTGACGCGACGGGGACCCAGAAGTCCGCTGAGCACCTCGCCAGCCACCGCGGGACGGATCGCACGGCGGGGGAAATCGCCGAGCACCCGACGAGATGGTGAGTGGAATTCAGAGTGATTTGATGGGGCAGGTGCCATCTCCAAAGGAAAAAAAAGAACTGCACAAGAATTGTGCAAAACGCCTTTAATAATTTAATACATTTTCAGTCATGCGGAAACAGTGAGTGGTGCTAACTTCGAAAGACAGACAGTATGAAGTTAATGGGATCGGAAAACATAACCGGTCATTTAACAATATGGTATGAAAAAGTGCATAGTGGGCAAGCCCATATTTGGAGCCACATAACGCGATGCTGTCTTAACTACAAGATTAAGCTACAAAACTTTGATTCTTATCAAAACATCCCCAAATTTAAGAGGTGTGCAGAACTGGAGGTTTGGTTGTCTCTATCAAGCCTCACATTGAGTACAGCCCATTAATCACTGTGGCTGAACAGATGCCATACATTTCAATGGGGCTTGCATGGAATTACTTCACATGCTGTATAGAAATGTGTGGCATTTGTTTCGCTGCAACACTTGCAGGCTTGCTCCCGTCACCTCCGCCATTACTTTCTGTAAAAAAAACCAACAACAACAAAACCCACCGCTAGAGTTGTATGTGAAATGAAAGACATAACATGATTGTTTGATGACGCAGTGGCTATTTCCCACCACAAATGCCAGCAGGAATAATGCCAAATAGAAAGAATAAAAGTAAGTGGAAATTAGAAGGATCTGACAGTGCCTGAACGAATCTAAGTCCAAATTCCCACAGCAACAGCTTGAATATATTACTCAAATATATTATTCTGGGATAAATCTATAATCTAACCTTAGCCTAGGAACACTTGAGTGAACAGTAGTTCTGGACTGGTCTTCTTATATAAAAGCTATCAAAAGTAGCTGAAGGAAAAATAGACCTGTGGTCATTCATAAAATGTGTAGTGGTGCCAAAGTGTTGGCAATCAACAACGTTGGCTCTTGTGCAGAAATAACCATCGTACACCTGCTAATTAATGTCGCACTGGATGACATAAAAAAGTTCCATAAAGCACGATCCCACACTTCAGCTTCATTCGGAGCATTCAGCTTGACCCGTAGTTGTAACTTTCACAGCCTTGAAGCTTTTTGAACCTGATCTTTCTGGCTATGTAAATCTCCAGCAGAAAGGCACTACTGCATTCCATTGTGGAGAGAGACCTGCATGGATAACTGATGAAAAGAAATAAGAAATGGTGAACTTTTCATTGTAATTTTTAAAAAAGAAAAGAACACCGCAATTACAAAGTGATTGCAGCAAAATTGTGATTGCAGTAATAATTGCCATGAAGACACTCATTCGATACAGTTCTTATCGTATAGATGCCGATGGTATGGAGTGCACTGACGTCGGAGTGCTCCAAGTATCCAAAGCCCTGCTGGCAAGAGCCCAGCAGGGCAGAAGGAATAGCAGAGGGGTTTTTTTAGCCTCTCCATCCTCCAAAAATCCTTTTGGTGTTAGACAGGCCTGTCTAACTCACAGGGATAGCGGCCGAGAGGCCTTTGGATACGGGGGAATCTACGGTCTCTCCACTCCCCACCCACCAGCGTGTCTCCATCTCTTCTTCTACTTCCTGAGGTCGGAGCTTTGACCTTGGGCACAGGAGCTGCCACAGAGCTTTCTGCAGCAGCTGGGAGCGGATGGGGGGGGGGGGAAATCCCCGCTCAGACTCCCCCTCCAAGGTTGTAGCTCTGTGTATGGCCTTGGAAAGGGAAATCCTCAGCAACCTATGGCCCCTCAGATGCTTTCTAGGGGCCATAAGATAGCTCTTGTAGAATTTATTCCTTGTATTTCTACTACATTTTTTCAGCCCACAAACTCAAGAGCCTCTCTTAGGGAAAAAGTTGGCAACCCCATTTGTCACTGTCACCCATACGAAAAATTTAACTGGATACCTATCGAAGTACGCAGTCTCGTTGAACCCTATCACATCATCCCTCACAAACCCATGGTGGTGATGGAAGAAGCATGCATACGTGTGTGGCTATAACAATGGGGACCATGTTTTAAACAATGTTTTAAACTCTTATTAAGTTATAGCATACCTCCAGCTGCTGACATTGTTCAGAGCATTCATAGTGTCCTAATCTGAAAGGGGGAGAAAGTATATACAAAAGAATTACGCTGATGGATTTTTAAAAAGAGATGTTCACATACTGACCCCATAGTCCTCTGTGCTGTAAGTTTCCAGGGATGACACAAGCCCTTGAGCCACTGTGCAAGCCATGGTAGGTGATGATGAAAGGACAGCAGCCGTGGCATCAGTGGTCCAAAGAAGGCTTGCATGGTGCATCAGTGCTTTCCAAGGGAGTTCCTGACAGTGCGGAATGGGCCGAGAGAAAGATGCGCCATTCCCAGCATGGAATGTATTACTCAGTCATAAACAGCCCACAGTTCACCACACCAACCATACAGACATGCAAAGACATCCGTTGGTGCCATCGTAGGGATGTAGCCGAGCAGCCCGTCAGACAGGAGCAAGGCCCGAACTGGGCCTGCTCACGTCCGACAGGCTGCTCGGCCACGCGCGCGGGCTTTACCTGGCTCCGCGGAGAGCCTTCCTCCCTTGTCCAATGGGTCCTGTCGAGTCACTTCCGGAGCGGAGGAAGTGACGTGATGGGACCCTGCTCCATCGCACTGGACCCCCGCGCTCTGTTTTTGGCTGGGGAAACAGGGCTGTTTAAGCCCTGTTTCCCTGGTTCCTCCCGCCAAAACAGAGCGTGGGCGGAGGTTCAGCGCGACGGAGCAGTGGCTCCGGCGGTGGCGCACAGGACCAGGTAGGCGGGGGGGGGTCCTGGCGGCAGCGGCGGGGGGGTCCAGCAGCGGTGGGTTTCTCCGGCGGTGGCTCAAGTGGCGCGAGCGGCGCGGACAACGCTCCACGCCGCTCTGAAGAGCGGGATCGGGCCGCCGCCGCTCGCGGAGGGCCGAGCCCAGAGCGAGCCTCCAGCCGACCCCAGGCTCGGCCCCACCACTAGACTGCCATGTGGCTTGTGCAAAATGAGATCCTTGCAACCACTCCATGCAGGCATGCATTCATTCATGCAGGGCACAATTTATTGATTGCACCCTCGATGCTCGTAAGCCTCTGAACTTGGAGGCTTATGAGCATCCAGTGCAGAGCGGGAGGAGCAGTGGAGGCGATCTCTGCCTCCTCACATCTCCGGCTCTACAATTCAGCTAGATGGCTGTTTTCGGCTGACTAGGTAAGGTGCTTTATTTATTATTTGTTTGTTTTATTTACAGCATTTTTACCCCACTCTTCAGCCAGAAAAGGCTCCCAGAGAGTGGCTTACACAGATTAATATTAGACAGTCCGTGCCCTCAGGCTTACAATCTAAAAGACATGACACAAAAAGAAAAGGGATTGGGAGGGAGGAGGAAGAAGAAAGCAAAACTCAGGCACCAGTTCTTAGTTACAAGGTTCTTACAGATATTTTTTTCCTTTTTTTTCCTGGCAGGGAAGGGCAAAACAAGCTCCCTGCAGCTGTTCCTTCTTTGCCTGATGTATGAGGCCAGGCTGGTCTTCCCCTTGCCACGATGTTAATCCTGGGAGGCATGGGGTGCAGCCTCCCAGTGGCCCTTGGTTCTCTGGTCGATGGATGAGGCCGGAGTCTGCCACCCCAGGGAACTGTCAGTAGGAGCTGCGTGTTCTTTCTGGCAGGGAGGGGTGAAGTGAGGAGGAGCCTGGAGAGCCACCAGGATCCCTCATATCCTGGCAGCCCCAGTCTCCTCCCTTCCCTTCCCTGTCCCCTTTGCCCCCTCTCCAAGTCTGATTTCCCAACCTCAGAGAAGCACCCAGCACAATTATTTCTGCATCAGAGCACGGATTCCAAAATATTTTATGGCCCCCTAGATACTGTCTAGGGGGCCACAAGATTGCTCTCTTATTACATTTCTATACCACCCAATAGCTGAAGCTCTCTTGGCGGTTTACAAAGATTAAAACCTTAAAAATACATTATTACAAAGTGTGTGTGTGTGTGTGTGTGTGTACAAAAATATAAGCAGGCAACACATACATATAGGCCTGTGGCTCACGCTGGCTCAGCTTGTCTGAGCGTGGAAAGCTAAGCAGGGTCAGGTCTGGTTATTACTTGGATGGGAGACCCCTCCTCTAGTTTCCTGCACTGAGCAGGGGGTTGGACTCGATGACCTTGTAGGCCCCTTCCAACTCTATATATGAAATCTATGAAACCTTGGGTCCCCAGATGTTTTTGGCCTACTACTCCCAACATGCCCCAGCCAGCTACGCTGGCTGGGGCATGCTGGGAGTTGTAGGCCAAAAACATCTGGGGACCCAAGGTTGGAGAACACTGCCTTAGAGAAATGAGAGAAACAGGGGCACTGGAGACATTAAACACACTAAGAAGTACCTTTACGTGCTGTCCTGGTCTGGCAGGAAATCTTGGTAGCAGCATCAGCTGGTAGACCAACATAAACACCCCCATAGTTCCTTCATGGAAAAGGGGATAAAAGTGACATGGAAATCATGACTTGTTTAAGGATATATCTAACCAACATTTGTGTAGGGCTTTAAGCATTCAAAGCACTTTGCATACACTAAGTATAAACCTTACAACAACCCTGTAATGCAGGGAGGGGAACTTATTTTGGTCCCATTCCTATGCAGCTAAACTGGGGGGGGGGGGGATACCATAAGTGGACATCCCCCTCCCTGCAAAAGTAGGTGGGGCACACGCTCTCTCTCTCTCTCTCTCACCCACACACATAACACACGTCCATTCATGCACACATAAACACATTCACAGACACACACACATGCTCCTGCCTTGTGTTGAAACTAGTCTTGAAAAAAGCTTTTCATTGTCTCCAATGGAAGGCTTTTTCCCAAGCCCAATTGCTGCACGGGGGAAGGGGTCACCGCATGAGGGAAGGGGAGAGTTATCCCTTCTCTCGCCAGCTGCAACTGGCCCTCAAATCATAGCACAGCAATCCTAAACACATTCATTAGAGGGCAGTCACTTGCTAGTCGTACCTCTCCCTCTTCTTTATCAATTCACCCTTGACAATAACAACAGTCTTGTTTGCTGGATCATCATGGCGAGGTTCAGCCTCCATGGCCAACCCGCTCTGCCCCACCTCCAGGGTCCATGCTGGAGTGAGCAGCTGACTTCTGAGTAACCCAGAAGAGCTTCTGAAGGCAGGTGGTCAGACTGGTCAAAACGTTCTGTTTTGTGACGCCAGTAACCACCACCACCGTCTATATAGCGCTTTAGAACATTCAAAATGCTTTATGTTATACACAACAGATCATAAGGGATTAGAATACTGGCCTAACACCCCATCACACATTTCACATGTTTAGCCAACACAATTCATGACTCTTGTTGAAATGTCGGGGCCAAACTAAACATTTGTTAAAGCATGCATAGTGGAGCTATGTGTGTTAGCTTTCCTCTATTCTCCTGTAAGCACACGCAGAACCAATTCAGATTGGGACTCTGGGATAGAAGGATTTAAGTTTACCCCCACCTGTTTTTGTTTTTTTGGTGAAATTCCACCTCCACCCTATTCCCAATGGGTGTGGGTTAAAAAAGGGGGGGGGAGTCTTCATTGGGATGAAAATGTGGGTGGGGAGCTTAAATCCTCTCCTGGACCACTGTGGTCCCAATCCAAAATGGGACTATGTGCATTTGAAGGAGTAAGGAAAACAATCATGCATAGCTCCACTATGTGTGATTAGGAAAAGGTTTCATTTGGCCCTCAGTCTAATCCCGAGTGAGATAACACAGCAAATCTTAGAATCAGGGTGTCTATGAACCTGAACATTTGCAATATGCACGTTCACCTATTTAATCATGTTTGGATTCCCACCATCATCAAAGATTTTGGTTCAGAGAACTTGGCTACACACAGGCCCTCTTGTGCATGGTTGCTTATTCCAAGATAGCGCCTTAAACTGGGGATCAGAACTACAACTGATTCCCAGACTCAGAGGGTGAATTATGAGGTTTAGAAGAGAACAATATGTTGGATAACAATATGAGACAATATGAAGCTAGGCATCTCTAAATCCAGATTGCAGCTGCTGGTTTGGAATTATAACCTAAAGCGTTGTGTTTCCTGTGCTCTTTCCTCATGAAATGGCAATCCACTTTTGATGGCACGACTTTAATCCAATCCACTGCACACACCTCCTTTTGTCATCTTCCGACACCGATTCTTCTGTTCTGCAATGATAGGAATCAGAGGAAGGTGGTTGGCAGGTAGGTTTTAGATTGGTTTTCTTCTTCTGCCTGCAGGTGGCCTTCCCCAGCCTGGTGCCAGGTTGGCTTACCCAACCAAGCCAGCCAGGGATGATGGAAGTTGTAGTCCAGCACATCTGAAGGGCGCCGGGTTGGGAAAGGCTGGTCTACAGCAAAATGTCTGTTTGCTAATATCATTCACATGACACTCATTCTCCGATTTCATAAAATCCCATGGAAACAGAGAGAGAAGAAAGTCATCGCTTATAACATTCCTATATAACTCAGCCTATAGCACTGATCAGGGCCAAAGCACATGCTACTTTAAAGATGTAAATATAGATATATAGATCCAACTGTGGATAAGTATTTGGCAATATAAATTGCAGACACGAGGGGCCTGATCCCAGTTGGGATTGCGGGGCAGGGGAAGGTTAATGTTCTCCTTCCCACCATGCTGGGGTCCTGATCTGGATCAGAGCCCCTGTGTTTACTTTAGGGTAAAAATATATATGTAGCTATGAGCTGCTACACACCACATTGTGAGCTAAGAAGGCTCCAGTTCAAGCTCGTTTCAGCCATGAACTCACTAGGCAGCCCTACATTAAGGAAGCCCATGTCTCTCAGTCTTAGTCCCCCATCTGCAATATGGATATAACAACACTGGCCTACCTTACAGGAATCCTTGTAAGGATCACTGATCCTAGTAAGGTATTTGAAGTGTTTCGAGCACTATAAAGTACTTCAAAAATGCTATTATTAAATGTTAACGAACTATGTTATTAACTCTCATAAGGGAGAGTAAAATGGCCATGTGTAATTTTTACTAGAGCTGACTGTTTTTATGCTGTATTATTATTATTATTATTATTATTATTATTATTATTATTATTATTATTTAGTAGGTATTTTATTCTATTTTATAAGCTGCATTGGGGGCTTCTTCTTATCCTGAACTCAGGGTATAAATGTAAGTAGTAACTAAGAAAGGCTGTAATGGTAAATGTACTTACTAGAGGGTAAGCCCATTAAACACAGTGGGACTTACTTCTGAATAAACATGCATAGGATTGTGCTGTAAATCAGTAAGTAAATGCCAGCATGCAATGTGGGAAAATAAGCAGTTGCAAAGCTGGACAGTAGATGGTGCCAATTTTCTTTTTTCATAATGCTCTTGACAAAAGGCCATTCTGGAACTTCCAAGCATAAATCAGCCAAAGTTGAGCATTTTTATATCAGCCTGATTCCAGTGTGAAAGTTAAGCACATGCTTAAATATCTCTTGTTGAAAACAGTGAGGATTAAAAGTGCTTCGCACAGTGACCTCTGTGGCAAATGCAATTTGTTAAAGCCAAAGGCAAGGTATATAAGCTTGTCTTATCTTACCTGCTCAGATAGGAAATTAGCAGTTACAGGATAGGATGAAGTCCTTCATCTCTCTCCCCCGCCCCCCATAGCTATATTAAGGATCAATTTACATGCACAGTCATTCAGCTCTTTCTAAACATAGAGCTAGAAAGATCTGCAGGACATCTGTGGTTAAAAATGATATAAACACCTCCATGGGGTGTAACCACAGACTGCAGGCACGAGTGATAAAGTAGCAAAGTGTGGGGCTATCCTCATTTGCCATCAGAGCAATGGGCATCTCTGAATCAGGGTGTGGGGTTGGGGGGGGGGTTCCTCCTAGGCAAATGCTTTGATATGATCTTTCTCATTTCAGAAGCGGAGCAACTAGGATAATATATTGCACAAAGCAATGACATAGCCTGGCCTTATTTCCAGAGGGGTAGCTGTGTTAGTCAGTTGCAGCAAAAACAAAGAGTCTTGGGGCACCTTAAAGAGTAAGGAATTTATGATTGGCTGGATTAGAGTTCACATCATCAGATTGCCTGATCTTAGACATGTTTACTCAAGAGTAAACAGAAGCTACTCTCAAGCCAGCATGCATGAGGCTGCAACTTTGGTATCTGCTAGGCCTAATGACATTTTGAACTTTAAGGCTGCAATCCTACACACACACTTACATGAATTCAATGGACCTTACTTCTGAGTAGACATGCATAGGGTTGCACTGTAAATATGTTTTTAAGTTCAGAGGCTTCTTGCTGATCAGCTCAGTGTTTGGGTAGGGGCAATTGTTCCAGATTGTTGCAGAGCAGTTCCCTAAACCTATCCATGACCTGATCAGAATTATGACACATTATTCCACTACCCGCAGCCATTATTTAGTGCACACATACAGAACAAAATTGGATTCCAAGTGCTTCTATGTTGGGTTGATTCAGAAAAGCACTCTGGGAAGCAAAAATTTAGCTTTATATAAAAAGCTCTAAATTTATGGCTCAAAAACCTGGTTAAATAAACTGAAATAAAGAGTGAATACTGTAATCTTAGAGGTTTTCAAGAAACTTAAATCCAGCCAAAGTTAAGCATGCATAAGTGTAATGGGAATTAGGAACTAGAATTCAGGATTTCACTTCCAGGGAAGAACTGATGAGTTGTAGGGAAGCATGCTTAAACTCTCCCATGCCCAGTGCCAACCAACTGTTCCCTACAATTCTCCCGCACCTGTCCCCCAAGGCTATTTCCATCCCAGCTGGCCTCAAGTCTAGTTTCAGAGCCCAGCTACTAGATCAGTGTGCAGCTCTTCCATGTGGTAAACAACTGGACTGCAGGTGGCCTTCACCATGAGTACCAGTTCCAGAAGGCCCTGGACTGACCCCACTCATCTCAGCTGGTATTGGATCCTCCTGGGCAGGAAGGAGTATAAAGAGGGCTTCCTGTTGCAGCTGAGCCTTGAGTAACATGGTCTTCCTGAGCTCTGGTGTGTTCCTGTATCCTTGATTATTCTTTGGTCTGCTCCTTGACCCTACCTCCTGGTCATGGCCAGCCCTAAGATAAATAGTGCCCTGGCTGAGAAGCACCTTCAGCATGCTATCCATCAATTTATTTTCTTTTTTTTAAAAATTAAAATTAAAAAGTAAGAGTGCTTATAATGACTCTAATATTTCTGGTGCTTGGTAGTGTTGCCTCAAAGCCCATGTTCTACTGACTCTTATCTGAAATGAATGACCTCAAACTGGAAATTGGGGTGGATATATTAAAGCTAATCAATTATTCATTTTTGTAGTTACTGTAGTATCCAAACCTGTATAACAGTCTTCCCCAACCTGGTGCCCTCCAGATGTGTTCGGACTCTAACTCCAATACATCTTGTGGACTTTACCAGGTTGGGGAAGGCTACTGTAGAACTTGGGTGTGTGTGTGTGTAAAGACATTTAATGCTTTTTCTCAACCTAGCTCATGGCTGAAAGTACATTTAAAAAACCAGTCACTGAGCACAGCTCAGCACCCAGGGGTGAGTGCCCACCTCACCCACCAGTAAGCCTGGAACTGCTCCTGGTTTGCCCTTCAGTCTGGACTACTAGTTTGTCTCATGGCTTCATGCTCCTCTTTCCTGGCTCTTCTCCGGCATTTGCAGAGGGAAATCAGCGGGTGGTGAAAGGTTAAGCTTCCCTATCCATACCGATGGTTTCCCCCTGCAAATGCACCCTTATGATGGGTTATAATCCTGCCCTTAAGTATGTGCTTATTGCTAATGATGAACTCAATGAGACATGCAGCCCAATCCTATGCATGTTTACTAGGAAGTATGCATTGATGAGTTCAATAAGGCTTATTAACAAATGTGTGTGTGCCAAAGACTGCATATTCTCCAGCATTAAAACACAAATGAAACTGGGGACACTCCTGCATTTGTAATGCTTTTTCTCACACTAAGTTTCCCACCCCTGCATTCTCCACCGGCTGAATATTGTATTAATTGACTCTCTAATCATCTAAAGTTTTACATTAGCTTCTGAAGCAAGGCATGTTAGTAAACTATTGATATTATACTCCTTTAAAAAAAAATAACAGCACAAGAATGTTTAATAGAATAATCTCACAATGGATCTGAATGTACATATAGGCTGGAGACAGACAGTAGTTTTTAAGGGAACTGAAAGTGGTTTCATTTCCCATGGTATACTATAAACACATAGTTCTTTTGTCCCATTGCTGCTTTTCGTCCAAAACAAATGTGAGCTCATTTCAGATGACCTTCAACTTGTGTGATCAGACACAAAACTATTGTCTGCCTTCAGATACAGAATAGCTGCAACTCACACCCACTCTGCAACATTTTCAGTTTGAATATGTGGGTGCTTGGGTGAGGAAATGGAAGAGAAACAGTGCATTGATTTTTGTGTCCACATTAGTAGCACAGTTAGGACTTAATGGTCTTACCCCCACCGCTCAGATGGTATTACTTCAAATTGTGGTACGTCAGCCCGGCTGCATTTGGAGGTCCTCTTCCTCATTCTAGGCTTCTGCTCAGAAGTCCTGCCCTGATGGCACTACTAGTCCATGTCTGTGCATCAACACACAGATACATAAAGAACTGAGCTACATACAGTGTGGCGAGGACCAATGTAGTGGTAGAGTGTCAGACTGGGACTTGGGAGATCTGGGTTCTAGCCCCCACTCGGCCATGAAGTTCACTGGGTGACTTTGGGCCAGTCACTGAATCTCAGCCTAACCTACCTCACAGGGCTGTTGTGAGGATAAGCCGGAGAGGAGGAGGATTATGTAAGCTGCCTTGGGCTCCTGGCAGGAAAAAAGGCAGGATATAAATATAATTAATAAATAATAGATATACCCCCAACTGAGATATTTAGGGTGCAATCCTATGCATATTTAGACAGAAAAAAAGTCCTACAACTCCCAGCATTGCCCAGCCAGCATGGGTGGCTGGGGAATGCTGGGAGTTGTAGGACTTCTTTTCTGTCTAAATATGCATAGGATTGCACCCTAAATATCTCAGTTGGGGGTGTATTTATTTATTTATTTATTATATCTGATAAGATTGTGTCTGATACTCAAGAGAAGAAGGTGGAACATGAAGAACTCTAGTGCTTGTGTGCCTACTAACATTTTTTTTAAAGGCATCCCAAATTGGCTAAATAGGGACAGTGTTTTACCAGGGACAGTTAGACGTAGATAGATAGTTCCCTGGCTAGTACACAGCAACACTTGGAGTACGTGGGATGGTACTCTTAGAAGCATTGGGGTATGTCTGGATCCCGATTTAGGCAATTACCTTGAAAGTAGCTGTAGATCTCCCAAATGCTAAATAAAATAAATAAATAAATAAATAATACAATGAGATGGTTTGATTAGCAATTATGAGGAACTACACATTTACTGAGAAGAACGTTTGAGGAAAGTAGATTATCCTGGAGGAGATAATGAAAATGTATTGGATATCAAACTATGCAAGGACCTGAGAGAATATAAAAGGGGAAATTCCTTTTGCAAAGATAGTATATTTCACAATACTTGAAATGCATCACGGATTATAATTCAAGAAGAAATTAATACTGCCCAGACATTAGGAATGCCATCGAGAGACCAGATTTTTTTTTTATAAAATCTAAGTTTTATAAAACTTAGATAGAGAACCTGGTAAAGCATTAAGAATGAAACCACTTAAAAGTATAGAAGAGAAGAAGAAGTTGCTTGGAGAAAAATCAATGGAAGGAATTACTCACAAGGGGCATGATAATAATCATTGCTAGATGACACTCGACATTTACGTAAATGATAGATGTACATGGAGCCTTGAAGAGCAGCTCTTTTTTATTGACCATCCGAATGTAAATGGCGTTATTTATCATTTACAAAGCACTTCGGATCTACCATCTACTGATTTTTAGATGCAATCCTACAAATGTAGGGCATAACTAAGAACATAAGAGCCATGCTGGATCAGACCAAGGGTCCATCTAGTTCAGCATTCTGTTCACACAGAGGCCAACCAGCTGCCCACGGGATCCCACAAGCAGGACAGGAGTGCAACAGCACCTTCCTGCCCATGTTCCCCAGCAACTGGCGCACATAGGCATACTGCCTCTGATACTGGAGGTAGCATATAGCCAATCAGGGTTAGTAGACAGTGATAGTATATTGCATCTGGATCCATCTGCCCAAGTTACCATTTTGCACCTGGCTCCCACTGGTGGCCATCGTCATCGGATTTCAAGTAAAAAACAAAGTTGATCCCACAAGCCTGAAGTCTGCCCATGCCTAGTTTATATGATACAGTCAACATTTGTTCAAAATTTGGTGAAAGTTTCGTGTATGCATTTTGACAATCCCTGAAAAATGTGGTGAATGTCTAAAAACACAAGAAAAAGCACTTGCAAATGTTGATAGTTGCCTGAAGGTGATGAAATTCAGAGGTAAAATATCACATTATGGACATTCTCTGTAACACATACACTGGATGAAATTATAAGCCAGTAGCCCAATTACATACAGCTAAGGTTTTCCTGAGCTTTCACTGGTTGGGAAAGCCAAAGCATCAAACACACCTTCACGTATAGCTTGGTGTTCATTTTTATTGCTATTATTGTGCTGATTGTGGTTTATATAGATCATGGGGTTTTTTTTCTTCTGTTACAGCAATTATGGATTTCTGTATTTGTGTGTGCAGGGCAGCCCCATCCTGTGTAGGTGCCCATAATCGGAGGATTATGGGCATCCTATTGAAGGCGGGAGGAGCACAGTGAACAGGAGTGTCGCTGCACTCCCCTCACCCTCAAAAATATTTAGATGGCCGATTTCAGCTGTCTAAATGTTTTACCCCTCCTCACAAGGAGGAGAGGCACCACCTGGTTCCTAGGAAGCTGGTGATGCCTCGCTCCTCCCCTCCCCTGGGAAGGCCCTCCGCGCGCCGGAACTGAAGTCAGTCTTCCGGCTTCGGTTCCCAGCTGGTGCAGAAAGAACCACGCCGGCTGCAAGGTGTGTGTGGGGGGGGGGAGGGCACTCTGCGCAGAGTCCAACTTCTCCTTTGGCCCCCCAGGTAAGGTCAAAGGGCCATAGGATTGTGCCCTAAGTCACTTTGCTGCAATCCAATGGGGATGCCTGTAACCCTCCAAGCTCAGAGGATTATGGGCATCCTGTGCAGGGCAGGAGGAGCACGGAGGCCATCCTTCACCTCCACACTCCTCCCACCCTGCAAGTCAGCTAGATGGACGATCTTGGCTGTCCAGCTGAGGCACTTCAGATGGGGAGGGAAGCGCCACCAGGATACGTCGTATCCCCTCCCCCTGGAACGCCCTCTTTAACCCCTTCTCTGAGGTTGCTCTTATGACCTCGGAGAAGCAGCCAGCATGGTTCTTTCCACACCAGCTGTGGGGGATCTGAGCACAGATCCCCAGCTCCATGGTCAGAGCTCTTTTCCAACATCGTATCTGGGAATCCAAAGCATCCTATGGCCCTCTAGATGCTGTCCAGGGGCCAGACTTCTTTTTGCAGCAGGAAGTGATGCATAAAATTACTACTACTACTACCACCACCACCACCACCACTACCACTACCACTAATAATAATACCATCAACATATAAAAATGGATCTGTGAGTCAGCTATGAGATATACTGTGATCACAGCTGGGTTTAAAACTTACTTACATTTGTAAAACCTTTCCTGCAGTTTTCATGATCTCCTTCATTTCTGTCTGCTCTGACAATTATGCAATATACTTTATGAATGTCCCTTTCATTTCATTTAGTCATTAGACGCGGCTCAGGCTGATAATTGGTTCACTGTACTTCACACAATTTGCCTACTTCTAATCCTAAATTTCCAAGTGTTCGACATGCTGATGCTGGTACCTTTTATCATTTTTCTCTCTGAGATTTGGAAAAGAGACCTTTTGCATTTGTGTCCCGAAAACAGCTTCACTTGAATCTAGCCCCCTTTGTATGCCTTTTTTTCCACAATGCAAAGCATCCTATAGTTTTTCTACTGCCCCCCCCCCCCGTTTGTTTGCTAAGACACTGTCTAGCATCCATGTGCTCTTCAAATACACAGAAATGCAAGGAGGAAGAGGAAAATTAACAAATTTGTGGCTTTTGTTTTTGTCTCTAATACTTCATGCTCTGTTGTGTCTGGTGAAAGCTTCAAGGTCCCATCTGCTTTATGAGGTCATTAACTATCCCTTCGTGCTTTCCACAAGAGAAGGTGCTTTCTTTGCTTCTGTCGGTCATGATGCCTTCTGCAATGGAAGCAATTCAGGGGTGATGTGTTTAAGCTTCTAGTGTTTAGCTTCAGATAATTGATAATGACACAATAACAGGCCCAAATATCTAAGAAATCTAAGAATCCGGTACGCATAACATAGAACACAAAAAGAAGCAAGCACACGCTGCACTATAAAATGCAAAATAAATATATTTATTTTATTTATATATATATATGTATGTATGTATGTATGTATGTATATACATATACTTACATGTCTTTTGCTGTTCCTGCAGCATCTGGAATGAAAAGAGCAGTGTGAAGACATGATTATAAACGTAACAGTACTAACAATGCAGGTATACCTTTTTTGTTATTTATTTATTAGATTTGTATACCGCTGAACTTGCAAATGCCCTTGGGCTGGTTTACAATTGCTTTTTTTCATCTCAGACCCAGGCATTGCTAGGTTGAATGAGGCCACATTCCACACCCACCCACCCACCCACACATACACACACTGCATAACAAGTTACACCTGCTGAAATGCCCCTAGCTACAGAGCTATGAAAGGTGCAGGAGCCCTGTCCTGTTTTGCATCTGACCACCCTATGCTTGCCCCATATTCACCAATTCTGGTAATGGCTGTGTGCTCACAGCTTTGGGTAGGAATGGAGAATAAGGATATCATGGAAGAGCAGGTCAGATCCAAACAATGGCAACAGGAAACCCTCAGATGAGCAGCACTGATTACTCACAACTTAGTTTTTAATTTGTGACCTAGGAGCAAAACTGGGTGAGATATGCCAGTGTGGCGTAGTGGTGAGAGTGTTGGACTGGGACTCGGGAGATCCGGGTTCTATTCCCTGCTCAGCCATGAAACTCACTGGGTGACTTTGGGCCAGTCACTGACTCTCAGCCTAACCTACCTCACAGGGTTGTTGTGAGGATAAAATGGAGAGGAGGAGGATTATGTAAGCCGCCTTGGGTTCCTTGCAGGAAAAAAGGCGGGGTATAAATATAATAAATAAATAAATAAAAATAAAATCTCTGATTGGATCTCCCATCTCTTAAAAATATTTAAGCAGATGCTGGTTGGGTTGGACTGGACTGGGTTAGTAACATGGCACAAGGGGGGCACCAAGCTGAGCTCAGTGGTTGTATTTTTTAATGTACTGTTTGCAGTGAGCTAGTGGCAAAAGCAAGTGTCTGTAACCTTTTTTTCAAGGTTCTACAGGTTGTTTGGGTACTAACTATAAAAATTATCTTCCTTCAGTTAACATTAAAGTATGTTTCTTTTTCAGTTTCCACTTTGATGTCATTTGCCCTAGGTAAAAATCAGTGGAACACAGCTTTACTTTGAGGCAACATTACCGAGCACTTAGCACTTCAAATACTGTAAACATTATAAACACTATATATATAATAATGAAATAAAGTCATAAGCTGAAATACAGCTGTATGCTGGATACTATTTTTATTTATAACTTTTCTTTATTATTTTTAAAAATAACAATAATGCATATTCTAAAATAAAGAATGCTTACCAAAAGATAGGAACTGCTACAAAACAAAAAAATATTAAAATTAAAACCTGTGACAGTTCCTCTGTGTTGCATAGTGCACTGCCACTGTTCAGAATCTGGCTTTTGGCTTGTGCAAATTGTAGCACAGTGGTTGAGAGATCCAGGTTTTGGGCAATGTCATTCTCAATGGATAGGATAGCAAGTGATGTGAGCCTCTCATCCGCCATAGTAGATTGTGTGTACATTTTGATGAGCTTCAATTTTAAGAAGTTACACTTGCCACTGGCAACTGTAACTGGAAGTGTCAGGAAAATTCGTAGTGCTACCCAGATGTTTAAGACATCAGTCATTTTGGTATCATGGATGCATTGCAGGGCATCTCGTGGTGAGCCTTTTCCAGGAGGGGGTCATTCCATGTAAAATCAACCAATATGAATTTACCTGACCGTCACCGATTTTGAAAAAACTTGGTGAACTTGTTGGGTCTGCTGAGAAAATAAGCTGCTCCAAAAATTAGACTTCTGGGACAAAAACTTTTGGAGATATGGCAATCAAAAATATGAAGAAAAATGTTAATTTTTGTGTGTCAGACAACATTAAAATTACACACTACACTTGATCTTAGCCAAAAGGCCGAGAAGTATTTAGGTTTATGTTTCTCCTCAACTGGAAATTGGAATAACCATCTCGAAAATGTTAAAAACCTGGCTACTAATACTGTGAATTCCTTACTAAGGTTTTACTGGGGTAGAGGAGGTAGACAGACTTTTCCAGCTATTAAAATCTATGAGGCTAAAGCAATAGCACAAATTTGCTATGGTGCGCAAATATGGGGATGCACTCAGAAAATGATCTTGGAAACACCCCAGAATAAATTTTTGCGAGCTATTCTCGACCTCCCTAAGTCAACTGAGACTTCCATTCTCCGCTTGGAAACCGGTCTTTGTACAGTGAAGTCCAGGGTACATATTTCTGCCATCAGATATTGGGTGAAATTGCAAAAAGGGAGGGGATCTTCCTTAGTATTATCTGCTTTTAGAGAAATGTTGAACTTTAATAACAGAATGGCTCCATCTTGGAATCAAGAAATCCTACAAAGGATTGATATGTATGGACTTTCTTTGGATCTCTTGAACTCCTTAAGTTTTGAAATGGCAGCACGTTACCTGAAATCTCATATTTTAAAACATGATTTTCGAGATAACCGTGCTTCTGTCTGCCTGTCGAAATGTGCCCCTTGGTATGCTAAATTGCCTATTCAAACTTCTCTTCCACATTATGTATCTAATATTACAAACTTTAAATGGAGGAGGGCATTTACAGCCTTAAGATGTCAGGCAATGAACTCTGCCATACTTGAAGGGTTATCGTCGGATCCCTCTAGAAGAGAGAGTCTGCCCATGTGGATCTAATGTGCTTGAAGACCTGCCTCACTATCTACTTGATTGCCCAATTTACGAGACCTTAAGAGCAGCCCTGTTTATAGACCTAGATCTTTCATCTAATAGACCTGTTAGGTATTTGATTAATTTTTTATTAGGGGATAGTTCTCCTTCTATCTCTGAAAAGGTGGCCTGTTTTGCTTTTAGAGCGTCAATTTTAAGAAGGAAAATTGGTAGTGACGATAAACCAAATATTTTAGATGAATAGTTTTATTGCTGGAATGTTGGTCAAATGTTTCTTTTATCTGTTGTTTAAAGTATTTTATCTGATTTTATCATTTTTGTAATGGCTTTGGTTACACAAATAAACGTTACTACTACTACATTAAAATTACAGTAATTCCAGTTCTACAGAACCTAGAAAGTTAATCATGGTGTTGATAGAAATCCTTTGAAATGCTCTTTCATTTGATATGTAACATAAATGGTTTTTTGGAATAAATTGTGGAGAAAGCCTGACACGAGTATACATGCACACGCACACACCAGTCTCCTTCCAAGGGGGAGGGGGGGCGAGGAATGGAGATTGGGTTACAGGGAAGCAGCCAGACGGACCGGCATCCCAACAATGGAGAGTATCGGTTGGAATCCACAAAACCCAGGAAAGGACCATCAAGACCATCAAACTAACAGGGCAGTCTCAAAGAGCTGTAAAGTACCCAACACGTCACCTTCTTCCCGGGCAGGAATAAGCCCACCTGACACGAAGGGGCAGGCATAGCCCCACCTGACCCTTGAGGGCGGGGAGAGCGGGAAACCCAGGGGTAGAAAACCCCTCTCCCCTCCTTTTGTTGGTTGTTGGGAACACGGGGTGCTTTTGATCAAGATCCATCCTCCAGCAGCGGCTGGAGTAAGCTGTTCTCCTCCCCGGATCGGACAGACCCGGAGCCAGGCTGAAATTGACTAGCGTGAAGTCTTTAGTCTAAGGTAACTGACTAATCCCAATGCGCTAGCCTGGAGCCTGTTCATTGATAAACTTGGGGGTCACGTCAGGTCATATTCACGTTGTAGTATTCCTAGAAAGCTGTTAGTTCCGCTCCATATATTGTGTAAATAAATAAAGTCTTATTTAGTCATTCAAAGGGCTCTAGTTTCCTCTTGTGTGTGCAAACCTCCTAGTCGGTTCCACTTGCTTGTACGGGCTGTAACTCAGTGCCGGTTAACCCGTTAAGCGCCGAACTCACGCATAGGACCCGGGTGCTGGTCCTTCACATAAATATATATTCAAGGTCAAATAGTAAAATTTGACCTTGAATTCTGCAAAAACTAAAAAAAAATTCTCCATGATTTTTCTTTTAGTATTTCATCTGACAGTGCTTAATACATGTAGTACCAATTTTCAAAATGGGGTTCTTAACAGAAAATGAGTTACATCTTTTGGGGCACTCTGTGTGTATGTGTCATAGTTCATATGAATTGCTATCTCACTGTACATATCTTAAGAAAATATGCATTATCACTTAGGTTTTGAATAAAATATTGTGCACAAGCACAAGCTACCCTGTCATAATTGTGCAGCTCTGAATTAGGTATTCTTTTTCACAATAGCATACTTCTGACATTTTGTGTAGAATAATGATACTTCCTCTAGGTGGTCATTCTGGTATGAAATCAATCAAAGAATACTTCCAACGGAAAGCAAATTGCTTAAGATTTGGTGAACTTGTTCTGCTTATTAAAAAATAAGTTGCAGGGCCTATTGTTTTCAGAAGAATGAGGTTTAAAATCTGTTCTTTAAAAAAGGTACTCACCAGTATGCTTGGGGAAAACATGTTCATTTTATTTTTTTCAAATAAATATACAGAAGTTTGACCTTGAATAATGACAAAAAAACTCCTTTTGTTTTAAATAACGTTTAACATCCCTGGAAACATGTACTTGATTTCAAAATGGGACTCTTACTAGCATAGTTATTTTGATTTACTTAGATGTGGGCTTGAAAAACCATTATTGTGCATAGATGAGATTTTCCATTTTACTTTTATATATGCTGATCAGATTTTATGCAGTTCAAATATTACTTGCTAACATTTTGTTAACAAGTCCTAAATTAAGGAGCTTTTCATAACATTAGTTTCTAGTCTTGAAGTTGCTGCTTGACACTCTTTGTCTGTTAGTGTATAGAAGTGCCCTGTTGGGCAACAAGGATCAGCTTTTGTCAAAACATCTGAAGATGGTATCTATAGGACATCTTGTTTATCTGGATACATAAATGATTTTGCTGGTCCAGCTGGATGAAGAAAGCTCACTAACACTTCTGCTCTCTGATCATCTGTTTGTAAAACACAACCTAACCACCATTGTGAGATATAAACGCATGTAACAAATCCTCGTATTTCTTGCAATTCCAGTTCTCCTTCTTTAATAGTCACTGTCTCTTTTCTGGATTCGCATTGAAATGAATATCTTTTAGTAGCAACAGTGTGTTTTGTTAATGGAATTACAGCGTGAATTTTCTGTGTCCCAGGAATCGTCTTGAATTCTCGAAGCAACATTTCAGAAGCTTTTCTTCCAGTTCATAATCTTTACTTGTGGTGTATTGAAATGCAACCTGTGTGATGTTCTCCTTTGCCCAATCAAAGAGCTGACGTGGGGCCATGATTTGTTTTTCATACGGATGCTGCAAACTTGCTCGAGCAGCTAACCTTTTCACAGTGCCACCCAAACCATCACAAGGCCCTTTTCCATGCAATGTGGCAAAGAAGTGCCATTCTGCATCGATACCGAAATCTGACTTATGCTTACTTAAGTTGTTGAAGTTTTTACCGTTTTTATACTGTGCTGCTGCACCATCAGGGAAATAATAGATCTTAGTTATGCTACCTGTAGAAATGGTGCGCAGGAATTCAACAATTTGAAAAGTCATGAACACATTGCAGCAGAAGTGGGGTCAGCACTTGTCACGGCTTCAGGCCTGCCTTTTTCTTTCTTATCAGAATCTGTGAATAAAGCTTGATTTAAAGTAGACATCCAAAGAGATATATCTCTGTGAAGGTTTGAGGCATACCCATGCCTGGTTTGGTTTCAGCCTGAAGGCCCCGGAAGCTCTGGAAGGGAGGGGGCAGGCTTAAGTTTAATTTCCCTCCAAAAAATTCTGTTTTAAGTGTGTATAAGCGGGTGAAGTTATTGTAGGGAGGTACTGTGTATGTATAAAAACATTCACATCTTCTGTACTGTTTGGAACCCCATTCTGGAAATAGGTACATATACTCAAGGTAAACATGGGTTATCTGAGGAAAAAAATCAGTCAAAAAAAATCATTTGTTTTTTTTTTGGAATTCAAGGTCAAATTAAAGAAACTATGACCTTGAATATTTTATTTCACATGCATGCTTCATGTTACATATCATATAAAAGGGTAGTTTGAGAGCTTTCATATGACACCATGATTTACTTTCTAGAGGTCAATTCTGAAGGAAGTTATACTTTTTGTGTAGTCACAAATGCTGAAAAATCGTGTTTTGGGCATTTTTTGAGCACACTGTACTTTTGAACCGTGAGGTATAATGACCTATAATTTGGTGTATGTTCATTTCTCATACTGGTCTACCAGTATGCCAGTTTTTTAAAAAAAATTGCAGATGGTGAGGTAAATTTTTATTTTTTTTGGTTGATTTTACCTGGAATGACCCCAAGGTAGAATGTGACAGAGATGGCCCAGCTCAACACAAAGATCTGCACCATCGATGTTGGAGTGGTTGCCATTGGTGAGGGCTCTGAGTAGATCAATACAGTGGGTGGCAAGTGTCTCTTCTGGTAGCTTTTCAAGGTTGTACAAGAATCCCCATGTATTCCTGTGAGATTCAAGCTGCTCAAATTGCTCTTCAATTGAAATACAAGCAGTGTTGACAAGAGTGTAGAAGAACTCCCGTTTGAAGATTTCTTCTGGACTACTGCACTCCTCATTTCCTGCACTGAGCAGGGGGTTGGACTCGATGGCCTTGTAGGCCCCTTCCAACTCTATGATCTATGAATCTATAGTATGTCCCTCATATTCAAACTGCCTCTCCTTGCGGCACATATGTGGGGGCTGCTTGGAAGTGGCATCAGCATCAAAGGCTTCTGTGAGCTCTTTCACTGTGATAAGCGCCTCTGCATAAGCTTATCCCTGTACGATGTGATGAACTCCACGCATTTCTTCATGAGGGAGGTAGCAGTTACCATGTCCATTGTAAGGCACTGCATAGCCTTACTTGCAATATTCACATGGAACAGGATGTCGTACCATACTATGATTGATATCAAGAACTTGAAGTCCATCAGTTGGTCTGCTAGGCACTATGCTTCATGGCGAAGACCTGCATCTGCTTGAGGTGACTCTGCTACTTCCATCAGAGCATCATAACCTTCTTTTGTTTGATATTGAATAGGCGTCACACTGTCTATGTGACTTTCCCAGAAAGTGCCACTCAGTGGCTTCACAGTGAGGATGGACACATTGTTTTTTTAGTAGTGATCATTACACTCTTTTGAAGATACATGCCATAAATCCTCTCCCATTACCTTGTCATACTTGTCAAGCAGCTGTACAAGCCCCAGAAAATTTATGTTGTTGTCTGTGAACAGCATTTCTGAAGAACCCCAGAATGCCAAGTTGTGTGCCTCCAGGAACAGTGTAATATCCATTAGGCGTTTGAGCACGCCCCTCCGATGCTGAATTTCTTGGTTTATACTCCGGTGATGTTCTGCATCAATACACTTGTTCAATACACATCAATACACTTGTTCAATCTAAGCCTAGATTCTGATTCTATCCACTTGCATATGCAGTGAAATGTTTGGGTGACGTTTCATGCTGTTTCATAATGCTACTCAAGTGTTTCCAGTCGTCGGTCCCGGTACTACCAAGTAAAGAAATGGCACTGGCAGAGGCACCACCTTGAAATGCTTTGCAGCAGAAGTGACAAAGCTTTGTTGGTACTCTTAGAATAGACAAGCCAGCGCCTTTTCAGCTTCTAACCATTGTCTAAATCCATTGTCTAAGTTTTCAGCAAGAGTTTTCAAGAAATGACATTTGTTCTCATCTAGAGGAAAAGCCATATCCTCGATTTCACTCGGCCCATTGGAAACCACTGTATCTACAAATGCAGGATACATTACTATTTGTTTTTGCCACAATGCAGGATCGGAAGTACCTGCATTGTTGATAGGTGTTGTAGGTTGGGGTTCCTTCTCTTTCACTCTTTCAGCAGGCCTGTCATTGGAGGCAGAGCTCTCACCATCTTCTAATGGTAACTGGATCATCTACACCAGTGTTCTCCAACCAGTGTTTTTTGCCTACAACTCCCAGCACGCCCCAGCCAGCTACGCTACACTGACTGGGGTGTGCTGGGAGTTGTAGGTCAAAAACATCTGGGGACCCAAGGTTGGAGAACACTGGTCTACACTGTCCTCGTTGAGCACTCCCACATTCACACTATCGCTACATGAAGAACCCGCTGCTTCAGAAGGATGAGGGAACTTCTTCATATTACCTGCATCTTTCTGCAACTGGCTCTGTTGCCGTGCTTTGTGTTTTCTGTCCTGAGCCCCGGACACCTTTTTAGAAGACGTTATCACCAATACCCCAGTCAAGACACTTATATATGCACCCCACCTTGGTAGGCGGTATGGTGGTATCAGCCTCACTTGTGCTACAAAACTGGTTGGCATACAAGGCAGTTGCTAGGCTTGGTCACATGGTTACTACAGCTCTATTTTTGGGGGCAATGGTAATTTTCAAAGTTTAAAAAAAAAAAAAGCAGCAATGGAAGAAGACCGAAGAAGCAGCTCCAGCCTAGGGGACTGTAGTATATGGTGATATACTACACATATAAGCTTTAAGACTAGTTATAGCACTCCAACAGAGGGCCTACTTCTTGTAGCTGAGGAGGGAGTGTTGGAGCTTGGAGAGGAGAGCTTGCAACAGGAGCCATTTTGTGTGTGTGCTGAACATAATAAAGAATATAGGCCTACAACTCCATGAGAGTCATCTGTTGAGAGCCACCCATGCCACATGACAGAGACTTCACTGGGATCCTAGAACTGGAGCAGGAGTGCACTGAAAGCACAGCAGCAAGTGTGGCAAAAGTCACCAAGGGCTTCACCTTCAGCCTGCCCCAGCAACTTGTTAGTTAAATCACAGTGTGTTGCTGTAGAGCTCACAGTGTCTTGGAACGCTGATAAGCTGCACAGATGATGTTTTCGCCCTGCGCAACAAACTGCAGGACAAGCAGAATAGTTCAGATGATGGGTAGGCAGAAATGTGTCCACTACTCAGGGACATGGTGCACATGCCCGCTTGCAAAGGACTGTGGAATGTTATTTCGGCATGGTTGGTATGCACTGCGCATGAGAGCCAGTGTGATGTAGTGGTTAGAGTGTTGGACTGGGACTCGGGAGATCTGGGTTCAAATCCCCGCTCGGCCATGAAGCTCACTGGGTGACTTTGGGTCAGTCACTGACTCTCAGCCTAACCTACCTCACAGGGTTGTTGTGAGGGTAAAATGGAGAGGAGGAGGAGGATTATGTAAGCCGCCTTGGGTTCCTTGCAGGAAAAAAGGCGGGGTATAAATATAATAAATAAATAAAATAAATAAATGTCCGGCATAGAGCCAAAAGGCGATTGTTCTGATATCTTAGCAGCATCTGCACATGCGTGACTTATAAAGCCTGCATTCCATAAAAGTAGAACGCTTGCGCATGTTCGGGGCTCACTCCATATTTGTTTGGAGCTGGGACATGCAGCTGCATTATCTGATTGAATAAAGCTTTGTTCTTAAACTTCTTTACCTGTGTTTGGCTGATGGATTGACCTAATCGGCTAGACTTGAACCCAGGGCTACTTGAGCCCTTACCACACAAGTAAGAACTAGCTCGCTCTGGGCCCTTTTCAGAGACATTGCTGGGGGAAATCCTGGGAGTAGCAGGGCCTGCACACCTGCACAAGCCATACAACTTGGTAACACTGCAAAGCTACAGGGCTGCCGGGGGGGGCGCAACTGGGGCAATTTGGGCCCCGCCCTGACCCTGCCACATTGCTCACCAGAATTCTTGGTATTTTGTTTAAAGTTTTCATAAAAAGAAGAAATGGGCTACATTAGAGTGTAAGATGACACTGAATCTCAACATGTAATTGTGACATAATGGGACCTCTCCCCGGCCATGATAAAGTAAATATTTTACATAGTTGTGTATGAAACAGAATAGATGCTAATTTGAGGCTTACGCTGCAAAATGTCGCCTTGGGAGGCTGGAATGGAAGGGCCTGCTTATTAGCTAGGCCTGCAGCCCAACTTTAAGGGAGTCTAAACCAACAATGGTAAGGTAAAATCTTTATGCCAGGGCAGTAACAGAGATAAGATTGGTCAGGCAGGCTTAGGACTGGCCCGGAGAGAAGGAACATGGAAGGCTTTAAGGAGGGGTCCTGTGGCAGAACAGGCAGCCTGTTCTTGTCACAGAAAGAACTCCAGCCCTGCCGGAAAGAGTTCAAGCAGTGAGTGAGTGAACACCACCTAAGACTTCCAAGCAAGGTGCCACTGGAGAGTAATTTTTTGTGGCAGTTACCACAGGGAAAGGCGTAGGAGTGGCATGAGGCCAGGCCTTAAGGGAGGAATCCTTCCGGAGTGAGTAGTGGCCAGCAGCAGGTGACAACCAGAAGACCTGTGACGTTGAGCCCCAGGAAGCAGAAAGAAGCTCTGCCAGAAGGGGTTTGGAATTTGGAGGAGGTACACGGGAGAAGCACAATCCCAATCCCTATTGCCTTATCCCCATGTTAGAAAAAATAAAGCAAGTCTATCATTCTGCTTGTTCCCGGGGCAAGGAGGAGCTGCAGGCGAGAATTCTCAGATGTAGTCTGTGCATGCAATAATTCTTGCATGTGGCCACCAGCTTCGCACACATACAGTGCCTGGGTCCTTGTAGAGGGCAGCAGCAGGGCCCCCAACATCACACCTGCACCAGGCCCCATAAGCCCTCTGGGTGGCCCTGCAAAGGTGACCATGTGGGGGGCACCAAAGGCACTCCTCACCCAGGGCGCTATTTATCCTAGGGCCGGCCCTGCAGGTGAACATACAACATACAGTCATGCCTTGGATTGAGAGCATAATTCGTTCCGGAAACGTGCTTGTAATCCAAAACACTCTTATATCAAAACAAAATCCCCCCAAAAAAATTTGTACAAAGATTTTTAATTTAAGCCGTACTACAGTACTTGTATTGCAAGAACCAACAATGGTAAGGTAAACTCTTTATGCCAGGGCAGTAACAGAGATAAGATTGGTCAGGCAGGCTTAGGACTGGCCCGGAGAGAAGGAACATGGAAGGCTTTAAGGAGGGGTCCTGTGGCAGAACAGGCAGCCTGTTCTTGTCACAGAAAGAACTCCAGCCCTGCCGGAAAGAGTTCAAGCAGTGAGTATATCAAGTCAAAAAAATTTAAATAAATATTTAAAAATTTGCTTGTCTTGAAAAACGCTCTCGAACCAAGTTACTTGCAATCCAAGGTATTACTGTATTACATTAATCCAATCAGGAGGTTACAGGAGCTTTCTTTTTTTCCTCTTTGCGTTATGTGTCTTAAATATTGTAGCCTTTTATTGCCCAATATTTAGGAAACATCTTTCAAGTGCCAAACATAAATTTAAAAAATTGGGAAGCCTTTAATAAAAAGGGGAGGAAGCAAAATGAAAGGCAACAATGACAAATACCACACTTTATCCCCCATCATATCAGCAGCTGATGGTTCATGACTCTCACAGCCACTAAAGTGCAAGGAAAGCAGGAATCAATTACGAAAGACCTCATTCTTCATCCCCTGTTATGAAAGGCTGCTTTATTGCTGCTGAGATATCATTCAACAAGACTTCAGTGAAACAGCCCATAAGTTACTTAGGTAATACAACTTCTGATTTTAAAAAATGCCCTCTGGCAGAGCAGTCCAATGGTCCCTGGGAGAGCATCCATTGAGTATGGGTCGAGTGTGGATTGTTGTTGAAAAGCGGGTTATCGTGTTGTTTGAACCCAGCTGCGCTTTCAAACCATGGTTTGTTAACCACGAACAACCCATGAAGAGGACCCATGGTTTGTTATTGGGTTGTGAACTGTGGGTTGTTCGTGGTTAACAAACCATGGTTTGAAAGCGCAGCTGGGTTCAAACAACACGATAACCCATGTTTCAACAGCAACCCACGGTTCAACAACAAGGGTTGAGTGTGGGTTATTGTGTTGTATGAACCCAGCCACTAGCTCAGCTAGATGAGCCAAAAGTTCAGCTGAAACTGTAAGAGAAAGGAAGAACACTAGGAGCCCTCAGTCTGGAAGCACCTTGTATCTCTAATGTAAAGCTAATTTTGATTAAACAGAGATGGGACCTTGTGTACTGACCTCAAACTCAGCTTCCTGCATTCTGTAAGCTTTCCTCATCCCCACCCCAAGGTTTATGCTGGCTTTTAGATTAGATGCAGGCCAACCAAGTCATGAGATCACAGGCCTTTATTATGAATATATGGCTAAATTATATAAAACTAGATCCACAGTCCACAAGGCCGTTCTCATCTTATTTGCCTTTCTCCTTTTTATTGTTCACGATGCCTCTCTCTTTTTCCACTCCCTCCCCACTGCCTAAAACCACTGTATCTGTCCAATAAAGAGAGGGATTGTAAAAAAATACAGGGCCCTTGTTGACCTCAAAAGTTGATCATACTTTGTGGAGGTAGAGGCTGTAGCAAGTGCTAGGGCACGAAGAAGGCCCCAGGTTCAATCCCTGGTATCTCCAGGTGTCCGCCTGGGACCCTGGAGAATCACTGCCCATCAATAGGGCCAGCATCAAGAGTAGGCATGGTTGGGCACCTGCCGAGGGCCCACAGACCAGCAGCGGCCCACTGACATGACCCTCCTGGAGTTGTTCCTCCTCCTCAGTGTCGCAACCTGCTTGTTCACCAGCCCCTCACCCTGGCCCAGACAGTGGGGGTGTTGAGATGGAGGAACAGTAGATGCCACTGTCTGCTTGCTCACCGGCTCTCTGCCAAGCAAGCAAGTGGTAGCAATTACGAGAAAGAGGAGGAGGAGCAATAGCAGCTGGTGATGATGGTGGTGGTGAGAAGGTAGACTCACTGAGGGAGGGGGGCCATTGAGGGTGTCTTGCCCAAGGGCCATCAAAAACCTGGGAGCCAGCATTGCCAGTCAGCATAGTCAACACTGGGCTAGAGGACAGTCCTCTGGCAGCCCTTCAAATAGAGGGCTGCCCTCTGTAAAAGAGGACAACTGACCACAGGGGGAGACCATTTGGTGCTCTGCTTCAGGCAGCAAAATCTCTTGGGCTGGCCCTGCTGATATTATCCCTACATGTAAGTAGGGACGTAACCACATGACCCCCCTCCCCTGGTGATGTTGTCTGTTCTTCAAGGTTCAATATGTTTTTTTCTAGCAAAAGACCAAGGCTCAACCTGAGGATATTTCTCAGACCATTAATGGGGATGGAAGGGACAGGATAATAGCTTATCCCTTGATCCATGAAGATCGATAACCCTTTGCAATGTAATTGTACCTAGAATACCTAATGGAGTTGTTATTACACTTACTAAGCAGACGCCTGAAATTACAGATACTCCTTACTAAGCAAAATTCATGATGACTTTAGGAAAAGGTTGCCAACTTCCACACACCCTGCCAATTTTTTTTTTTTAAAGCCTCGCCTGATCTTCTGCCTTTAACAGCATTTGATCTGCAGAAATCAGCAGGTGAAACTTTTCACCACAATGGAGATAAGCATTTTCACTTGCTAATGTTTAGGGATCAAGCTGCATTCTGGGAGCAGACATGGGCCAGCAAAAAAGTTGGCAACCGTACCTCAGTGAGAGGTCTACTTAAAAGAGGACTAGACATCTAAGCCTGAATCTGTTCAACCGCTTGCCAGAAAATTGTATTAAAATGCACCACTGATTATCTATAGTAGCAGAAGCAGAAAATTCTAAAGCAAAGTAGAACACAAACATCTCAGCTTTTCCACCAAATCATACAGGGAAAAAACAACAACCAGGAGTTAGAAGAGAAAAATATTCATCCTGGGATTGAATGAGCTTAAGAAAAGCACACACTGACTGTGTTCACACATAACGCTAAGCCCCGGGTTATGTTAACCATGGTTTGTTGCTCTGGCCGTGACTTGTCTTGCAGATGAGGCAAACAAACTGCAGCCTGTTTTCTCTATTTCTGGTTTGTTTCTCTCCTGCCCATTTTACCAACCTTCAGAGCAGTTTTGTTTTCAAGCTGCTCTTGCTGGATGTCTCTGTTTCAGGATGGACAGCAGTGCAAACAAGCCAGGGATAAGCTTGTCATCAGACAGTCCTGGGTTCAGACATCACAACAAGCCATGCTTTAAAGAAGCTAAACTTCCTAAGCCAACAACAGACTGTGGGTTCTATTGCTGGTTTATAGCTGGTTAGCAAACCATGGTTGGTTTGCAAGGATGGGTTTAGACACAACAACCCAGATTTCAACAAACCATACCACAGCTTAGTGTTATGTGCAAACCAGACCTCAGCCATCAGCCAGGGAACCAAGGCCACCAGGAGAATGCACCCCCTGCCTGACAGGAAGAACATCATCCCAAGGAAGAGACAAGCCTGGCCTTATCCATTGCCCAAAGGAGAAGTGGCTGCAAGGAGTTTGCTTCCTACCCATCCCTGCCAGCAAGAACACTCTGCTCCAACTGCCACTTGCCCTGGGACCACATCGCTGAAGGGAGGCACACTCTGGCCCCATCCATCGGCCAGGGGACTAAAGGCTGCAGGGTTGCCTGCATTCAGGATTTGTGTATGTGCAGTGTCTTGTGCCCACTAGAGCTGGGGCGCAGACAGAAGGGTCACCAGGGGGTGGAGTCAAGAGGCCACCAGAGGCAGAGCAGTCTTTTGAGTCCCCAGCAGCCAGCAACCCATACCACAGGAAGCGGAAACTGAGACACATGCACTTTAAAATGATGAGTGTAAAACAGGAGGGAATTCACACAGCTACGCAAAAGCACCATTTTGGACCCACGTTCTCCTGATCCAGCAACAACTCCCATTGCACAGAGAATCAGTTGACTTTAAGATCATGTGTGCAAAACAGTGAGGGAGAATCCACACAGCCAAACAAGATGATGATGATGATGATGATGATGATGATGATGATGATGATGATGATGATATTCTCTAAGCCACACAGAACAGTGCTCTTTGGAAACCAGCAGCAAGTTCTGAAAACATCCAAAAAAAAACCCTTTTTTGGCAGGTTGTATAATAATAATAGTAATAGTAATAAGAATAATATCCGCAGAGCCACACAGAAAAGCATCCAAAATTTACATCTTCCACTGAACATCCCCATAGCCACCCATCTCTATAACACCTCAGAAGTAACAGTGAGAAGCAGGAAGGTACAAAAATCTATCTTGTGGCATAGTGGTGAGAGTGTTGGACTGGGACTTGGGAGATCTGGGTTCTAGTCCCGCTCAGCCATGAAACTCACTGGGTAACTTGGGTCCAGTCACTGACTCTCAGCCTAACCTACCTCACAGGGTTGTTGTGGGGATAAAATGGAGAGGAGGAGGATTATGTAAGCCGCCTTGGGTTCCTTGCAGGAAAAAAGGTGGTGTATAAATGTCCTTTGACCCAAACAGCAGAATTAAAGCAGTCCTTTTGAACCCACATTGGTCTGCACAGAACTCAAATCCCAAGGCATAAGGAAAACCCTGGAGGGGTATGCAAGGCATAAATATAGAAAAACAGAACTCAAGTGCTTCAGCATGGCTCGGAAAAAGAAGAGCCCAAACCCCAAAGAAGACAGATTTTAAAAACCCAAAGATTTGAAATAAAACAATAAAAAGGAGATTAAAATACCCTCCGCTCCAATTTTTATTTTAAAAAAATAAACACCCTACATTCTGGCTGATGTCGATGAGAGACAAGAACAAGCAACGGGAGTGCATCCCCCACAACCCACCCAGCAAGGCAGCTGAGTTCTGTGCATGTTTTCTCAGAAGCAAAGAAGCACAGGGAACTCAGCACCAGGGTTGTTGTTTTTTTGCTAAACTAAAACTTACAGCAACTAAGAGAGAACGGACAGAAGCTCAGACACAAATACAGTAAAACCTTGGATTGCAAGCATAATTCGTTCCGGAAACGTGCTTGTAATCCAAAGCACTTGTATATCAAAGCAAAATTCCCCATAAGAAATTTGTACACATATTTTTAATTTAAGCTGCAATAAAGAATGATAGTGTAAAGTCTTCATTTTTCTTGACCGTACATACTTGTATTGCAAGACGTCACTTGTTTATCAAGTTAAAATTCATTTTAAAAATTTGCTTGTCTTGCAAAACACTTGCAGACCAAGTTACTTGCAATCCAAGGTTTTACTGTACACTGATTCAGCAGAGCAGAATCTCCATTACCTACTCATCCCCACATTCTGAAGTGGGCAGAGTAGCAAATGATCTGGGGTGCAGGAGAACCTGATAATTACACACACACACACACACACACACACACACACGCTCTGTCTTTAAACCTTCCCACCCAGCCACTTCCTACACCCAAAGTATCCCCCTCCCCCCCACACACACACATGGAGGCTTATTCCATTGGGTTCTAGCCCCTGTGGGGTATGGGCAAATAGCTGGGTGAACCTATTTTTGGAATAGGGATCAGCACCATGGATAGATCCTTAAAAATTCGGACTAAAACCCAGAGTGGATTCACCGCCCCACTGACATTGGAGTCACCAGCCTCCATGGGTGGGAAGGTTTAAAGGTCCAATTAAACTTGTCACATGCCTCATCTATTATGCCTTTGTATTATGCCTTTGTTGGTTAACTTTAATTAAAGATTCTGGATTTACGGGGGGGGGGGGAATCTTGAAAAAATTACATTTTATTTATTTATTTATGAAAATTTATACACAGCTATATTTGCTAAAGAGCCATCAAAGTGGTGCACAGAAATTTAAAGTAACAACACCTAAAACCAATAAAAGTAAGAATATTAAGGGCACAGTCCTACGCATGTTTAGACAGAAAAAAAGTCCTACAACTCCCAGCATTCCCCAGCCAGCTGGCTGACCAGCATGGCTGGCTGGGGAATGCTGGGACTTGTAGGACTTTTTTCTGTCTAAACATGCATAGGATTGCACCCTAAAAAGCAGCAAAACATTAGAACATTAAAGCACAATGTTTACATAATTTAAAAGGCTAGATGTTAGATTATGTAGACATTGACTGGGTTTGGACCACACAATAAGCAATTGTGGTGACTCGCCATTGCTTGTCAGGCGTGTCGTTCGAACCCAGTCACTTTCCATTCTGATTATGACTGCTTCCTTGGTGTTAGATGACAAAGAGCAACAAACAAAATAAAACTTCATTCTGTTCTCATTTGTACCACTAATTTTACACAGGTTTATTTCGTGTGGTATATATATGCAAGCCAACATTGATTTAAGGTACTCAACAATGAACAGATCAGCATAACAAAACATCTTCTTGGGTACTACCCAGATGAGAATTTTCAGTCTTGCTGTTAATTGTTAGCTAATTAGTGCAAATTATATAACATGTTTGCAAATGGAAGTCTGCAAGCTTCATGAACATCCCCCCCCCCCAAGATAAAGCCTTAGGGTTCCTGGAATTGAGGCTCTTTTAACAACCAGAAAGGGTTTTATCAAGTGTTTAATTTACCCAAGTAAATTAAAAAAAAAAAAAAAAAAAAACCTCTCCAGCATCAGCAAACTGCACATTTATGTTTGCAAAAGGGCTTCTGTCTAATTTATTCTGTCTAATTTCGGAGGAGGAGGGAAGTCTAATTCTGTCTAATTTCGGAGGAGGAGGGACTCTGACCCCATTCTAATGGGGTCAGAGTCCATATTATAATGGTCCTTGCCCTCCCTCCTAATGGGACTTAGAGAGGCAATACAGCCAGGTGGGTGATGCTCTAAGGGAGCAATCCCATGGCCCCTGGACAGCGTCTGAGGGGCCATAGGATAGTTCGGATTGCCAGATCTGACGTGGGAGACAGTGCTCAGACTCAGAGCTGGGCATTGAAGCTCCAACCCCCCTCACCCCTGCAGCCAGTGTGGGGAAAAAACGCGCCAGCTGTTCTCCAAGGTCAGAAAAGTGACCTCAGAGAGGGGTAAAAGGGGGTGTTCTGGTGTACAGGGAAGGGAGGAGACTGGAGAGACCAGGATACGAGCTATCCCGATGCCTCTCCAGTCTCCTTCCCTCCTCCTCCGAAATGCTCCAGCTAGAAGGGCAAAAAAGCCCATCTAGCGAAAATACTGGGCGAGAGGATGGGGAGGTGAAGATCGCCTCAACTGTTCCCTTCACTCTGCATAGGATGGCTATAAGCCTCCAAGTTCAGGGGCTTATGGGCATCGCAACAGGATTGCGCTCTAAGCCTCTTTCTCTCATCAACAGTGTGGTAGCTGGGTCATTGCAGGGGAGTGGCCTAAGGTGCTGGGGGGCCCTCCAGTCCTGCGTAGGATCAAGTGACCAGGGTACCATGCTGTGTCTAGTGGAACTCAGGTTTGAGTTATGTAATCTCTGGATTTAGCTCTGGGGTTACTTGGCTGATCTAGCTGCAGCCTCACAGCTATCTGTGCTTACCTTAGGAAAGCATTTGGTCCAAACTGGGCTCCCTTATTTCCTTCTCCCTTTTCTGTCCCCCAGCTGTCTTCCCTTTTTTGTCCTCCAGCATCCTATTTATGATGTGCAGTGTTAAGCAAAGCTGAAGTACATCACTTCTAGGTTGAAATATGTGAAAGATCATGACAGTAGGGCTTCCTTCCCTCAGCACTTAAGTGTATATTTAGTGCAAACTGTATAAAAGAAAAGACTGGGCATTACATACAAACATGGTCCCAGCACCATTGGAGGCATGTTTGGAGGGGATGTGAGAGAGGGTCTTCTCGGTGGATGCTCCCATGCTCTGGAACTCCCTGCCAAGTTGGATCTCTCTGTGTAGTCATTCCACTGGCAGGCAAACACATTTTTATTCAAGCGGGCCTTTGGCATATAAGCTGGTCTATTGCTGAAGGGTTTTTTAACTGGTTGGGTGCTGTGGGTTAGATCCAGATTTAGTAGTCAAACTTAGAGTAGACTTCTCGAAATCAATGGGATGTAAGTTAGTCATGACTAGTTTAAGTCCCATTGATTTCAACAGGTCTGCTCTAAGTATGCCTAAGTCTGGATCCAACCCTCTCTATTCTTGTTATTGTTGCTTCTTTTATTGTGTTTTTAATTGATTTATTTTTTATATTTTTAATTAAAATTTGTTTTTAATCTGTATTTTATTATTGTTCACCACCTTGAACACCATTTTTTTAATCAGAAAGATGGGATATAAATTTAATAAATAAATATTTACTCCTTCCCAGGGCTGCCCTGTTGGGTTATTGTCAGTATCAATAATCCCTCTCAAGTGGCACACTTCCTTGACTCCTCCATGACCTGAATAAACTAACTGGAGATAAGAAGAAGTGTGTCCTTTTGAACCTTCAAGAGCAGGGGTGGGGAACCTCAGACATAATCTGGCCTGCCTGGGGTTCCAAGCCAGCACTCCAGGAGTCCCCCAAATGGCCATACACCCTTCCCCTAGCTCCACCCCCATTTCCCCCAACCACTAGTCATTTGGTTATTTTCCCGCTTTTATGCAGTTTTCCCCCATTCTAAAAGGTTGAAATGCCTTTGACAATAAGAGCTTTAAGCTACAATATACTGGTATTTCCTCCCCCACTATTTTCTCACCCTCCCTTTTTGCCTTTGGTCCCACCAGCTTTGTCTTTCACCCTGCCCACCACTGGAATGTGGACTCTTGAGAGCTTCTCCAAAATTGAATTTGGCCTTTAGGCTGAAAGAGGAGCATAGGAAGGTACCTTATACTGAGTCAGACCCTTGGTCCATGTAGGCCAGTATTGTCACTGACTGGCAGTGGCTCTCCAGGGTTGTTTCGTAGCCCTACCTGGAGATGCCGGGGATTGAACCTGGGCCCTTCTGCATGCACAGCATGTGCTCTACCACTGAGCTACGGCTCCTCCTAATCAAGAGGTTTCCTACCCCTGTTCAAGAGGCATGCAGCCATGCCTTTTCTCAAATAGATTTGAGATTAAAAGGGATGGCACAAAATGTGAAGGATTTACTCAGAACAAGCAATCTTAATTGAATGGGGTGGACACTGATAAATACACAAATGTAGAATTACTCCCCCAGTGCCAATTAATTTTATCTTATGTTTACCATGGAACTAGTGCTACAAAATGAGCCCAGAATAGTTCAGTGTTTAGGTGGAAGTAGCTAACTTTAGCTATTTCTGTGATGAGTGAATGGATTTTAGGCCTCAGGCACAAATACCTTTTTTAAAATCCCCACGAATGTTAATACTTTTTCCACTGAGGATATGGAAAAAGGTTAGTCCTAACATTAAAAAGCTATGCATTCCAAGCTAGAGAACTCTGGGAATCTTTCCTCACTTTATTTCAGGAGCAAGATCCTTCTCATAGGGAAGAATGAGAAATGTAGTTTAGTACATATGGCATGTATGAACACTAAAGGAATAAGAACCATAACTTTGGGCCAGTCACTGACTCTCAGCCTAACCTACCTCACAGGGTTGTTGTGAGGATAAAATGGAGAGGAGGATGAGGATGAGGATTATGTAAGCCGCCTTGAGTTCCTTGCAGGAAAAAAGGCAGGGTATAAATATAATAAATAAAATAAATAATTCTAAATAATCCTTTCTGCAGGAATACTTCTAAGTAAACATGCATACAATAGTACTGTAAGGTTGCAATCCTGTTCACGCACACCTGGGGGTAAATCCCATTGAACTCAATGGCGCTTACTTCTGAGTAAACAAGTATAAGATTGTACTCGAAATCTCTAGACCATTGATTTTCAACCAATTTGAGTGCTCAGACCAGTAACTTGAGTCAGTTCACTCAAAACATTACTTTGCTTGGATATGCCTCAAATGGTTAAGGAATGCAAAACAAAACACTTCTATCAGCATAGCTTACTTTTAATAGTTACTTTTTAATGCCATCTTACCTTAAAGCACATTATTATTATTATTAGTAGTAGTAGTAGTAGTAGTAGTTGCAGTATTTGTATACCGCTCCATATCAAGTAGATTTCGGAGCGGTGAACAATAAAAAGATAAAAACAGATAAAAGAAACAAAATCAATACATTGAAAACAAAACATTACCAGAAACGACCTGAAACACATGTCAAGGATGTGCACTTGAATGCAGTGAAGAACACCACGGATACAAAAAGTTGTAGATTTTAGCATAAATGTGCATCCAAAACTACCCTAACTGAGCAACCCTTTATATGTATACTCAGGAGTAAATCCCATTGTGTTCAATGGGGCTTATTCCCAGATAAGTGTATATAGCAGGGGTCTTCAAACTACGGCCCGCGGGCCGGATTCGGCCCGGCGTGCCCTTCCATCCGGCCCGGTGGCCGATCTAGGGTCTGTGTGGTAGGCCCGAACTGGGCCCGCCCGTGTCCGCACGCCTCCCGGGTCAGACCAAAGAGCCTCTCCCCCCAGGTGCTCTCTCCTCCCAGGACAAGCAGGCTGGGCGGCCGGTACAGGAGCCAAGGTGGGCCTCTCCACCAGCCTTTCCTTTTCCGTGCCTCCAAGAGCTGCTGCTTCCGTGTCCTGTCCCCACACCCACCCCGTCCGCAGCCTCGCGGGCTTGCCAATAGTAGTTCTTTGCTCTCCGCTGGTCCCGTCGCGTCACTTCCGGCGCGGCGGAAGTGACGCGACGGGACCCTGCTCTGTCGCGTCCATCCTGGACCCCGCCCACGCTGTTTTTCAAAACTGAGCGCGGGTGGAGTCCAGGATGGACGCGACGGAGCAGCGCCGGCGGCGGCGGACTTGGGCGGTGGCGGAGGCCAGGTAGGACGGCGGCGGGGATGAAGGCGGGAAGCGGTGGGTGGGCGGGCGGCGGGTTACGGTGGGGGCAGGGGCAGGGGGGCTTTACCTCATCCGCCTCGCCGCCCACTGGTCCTGTCGCGTCACTTCCAGCACGGCGGAAGTGACGCGACGGGACCCTGCTCCGTCGCGTCTATCCTGGACCCCACCCACGCTGTTTTTCAAAACTGAGTGCGGGCGGAGTCGAGGATGGACGCGACGGAGTGGCGGCAGCGGCCTCGAGCGAAGGCTGTGGCGGAGGCACCAGCGGCAGCAGCAGCGCACAGGGGGCCAGGTAGGATGGCGGCAGCGGGGGGGTCATGCGGGTGGGGGGGTCCTGCGGTGGCGGCAGCAGCGGGGGGCAGCGGGGCGGTCCTGCAGCGGCAGCGGGGGGGGGCGGGGGGTCCTGCGGTGGCGGCAGGGGGGGGCGGGGATGGCGGCGGGCGGGTCCTGCAGCGGCGGCAGCAGGGGGTCCTGCGGCAGCGGGGGACGGCGCGGGGGGTCTTGCGGTGGCGGCAGCAGGGGGGTCCTGCACCGGCGGCGGCGGGGGGGCAGCATGAAAGAGGCGGCACAGGGGAGTCCCCGTGAGTCCAGCCCCCCAACAGGCTGAGGGACAATGAACTGGCCCCCCGTGTAAAAAGTTTGAGGACCCCTGGTATATAGGATTGCAGCCTTAATGTTACAACATTGCATCAGCATGCAAACTTATTTGGGAATAAATCCCACTGAATTCCGTGTGACTTACTAGTAGCATTGCACTGGGCTACAAATTGTAACTATTTACCGGTACTGAGGAAAGAAGAATACATACATGTAATAATGTAATGAATTGTCTTGGTGACCATTAACAAGTGATATAAGCACCTGGCACCAATGGCAAAGAAATACTGCCCTAGTCTTAGGGCAAGCTCTCACAGTGGCATAACATTTTGGAGTCACGATGATTTCTGGATTAATTATAGAGCTGCAAAATGTGAAATGTTTTATGTCCATGGATCATAAATGCCACTTCTCATTGGTAATCCAGCGGGCCGAAGCTGGATTCTTGGATAGCAACTCCTGGAAACTACTCCACAGATGTACTTGGTGGCTGCAAAATGTTGAGGGGTGAAAAGTGGTCACATTTTTATTAGAGCAAAACTCCCCTTAATTTAATTTCCATGGATGTGAACCAGGATCATTGCAGGCATATACTGAAACATCATCGGGGACAAAGATGTCATGCCAAACAAGCACATGAACAATTATTCCTGCCCTGAGCGATCTGCATTTTAAGTGGATGAAAAGAAAGAGCCTTTTGTGCGAAGGGGAAAGGGAAGGGGGGAGCTACAGAATTCTTGAGGGGTGGGAATGTCAGCCACCAAGTACTAATAGAATTTAAATAAAAGATAACTCATGTTGAAAGATCAGCTGTAGAGAGTGACCATAACGGCTTTCAATCAGCCGTCAGCCGTTGCTTCATATTGCTAGTTTTGATCACACACGTCTAGTAAAACGAGATGGAAACAGTCCAGCGCGGCACTTATCAGCCAAGAGAGGTATAATCGTCCTCCTCCAAGAGTAGGCAGGCAGGCTGCATCACTCTGCAAGGAGATGTTTCGAAAGATGTTACTACCGCCTATTTTGCAAAGCAGGTTTCGCGAACGGCATTTCTGGCCCATGAACGATCTAAATGGAGGTTGGCCTTTCACAAAGGTTCCATGGACTTTGAAGAAGCCCGAGTGCAAGGTGAAAGGGAGAAACGTGCTAAGCGAAAAGCACGTCAAATGAATCCTTTACAGGACCATCTTCCATCTGGTAACCTGTGTCCTCACTGTGGGAAGCTGTGTGGATCTAGAATTGGCCTCCACAGTCACTTACGGACCCATCGCTAGAGTCTACACAATCTTCTTTAGAATTTCCTCCTTTTATCCCGGAAGACAATCTTACTCGGTCACGAGTGATCGCCTGATGATGATGAGTTCTGCCCAGCTTCATCTATTGCTGCCGGTGGAATCTGGGAAAGAAAGCGGGGGGGGGGGGGACCTCACACATATTTTTGTTCATCTCCCCCCAGTTCCTCCCAGCAAAAAAAAAAGGGGGGGGGGAGAAAAAGAAAACGCATGGCGGCTGCACCCCCGCGCTTTTTGCTCCCAAGCCGTTCATTGCCTGCCAGCCTGTGCAGCAGAGGAGCCCTGGCTGAGTGGCATGAAGTTTCCAGCCAGTTCTAGAAGCGCGGGCGCTCGCTCGCTCTGGCTCCTTTCTTGCCTGCCACAAAAGAAAAGAAGGGACTTTCTGTTTCTTCCTCGGGTCTTCGCTTCAGAGCAGCCTTTAGAATAGAGAGTGACTGCCTTGCCCACTCCAGCCACTCCTCCTCTTGCCCTGCCTACCCCTCTAGCTAGTAGGCGCCGCGCTAAGCACCTCCTGCCCGCTTCCCTCCCTCCCTCCCGCCGGAGTTGCCTTCCCTCCGGCCCCGCCTCCCAGGCCCCTTTCCCAAGCAGCCTCCCCCTCCATTGCGCCCGCTTCGCCTTCTTGCCCCTTCCTTCCCCCCCCCCCCGCTCCTCCCGCCCTGCTTTGCCCGTCTCCCTCACCTCTGCCGCCGGCGTCGGTGGCTGTGGAGTTCCCGCAGCCCATATCCTCGCTGCCGCGGCTCTAGCTGCCGCTTCCGAGGGCGTCCCGAGGTGCTGCCGCCGCCGGCGAAAGGGAAGCCAAAAGAGTTCGGACCGGCGTGAGCGAGGGAGAGAGACTGCACCGACGGGACCCTCCTCCTCCTCCTCCTCCCCACCCGTCGCCTTGGCAGCAGCAGGAGCCAGTCAGCGCCGCCTGTATCTTGAACGGCGTCTTCCCATTGGCTTGAGCGGAGGTGCGCGGGATTTCGAAAGGGGAAAAGGTCTTAATAGGGATGCTCAGAAGCATCTCAAGGCCGAGTGCATCTCCTGAGGCAGGGCTGGGCAGACTAATCAGGCTTGTGGGGTCTACTTTGGTGGTGGTGGTGGTGGTGGTGGTGGGTGGAACTCAGAGAGGCCCGCCAACCAGAGAGACAAGTGCAAAATAGCACCAGGGAGGTGGGGGAGCAGGGAGAGACAGATGCAAAATGGTGCCTCAGGGGGCAGAGGCAATTATTTACCTAACACTTACCATGAGCCTGCAAACAGAAGTACAAATGTATTAATCTATATCTGACCAGGGATTCTAACACAAAACTAAAACTGGACTGCAGAGCTGCACAAAGACCTGGTCAAAGGCAATGAACTCATATTCCTATTTCACAGGTGAGGAACACTGAGGCTGAGAGAGAAATGACAAGATCAGCCGTAGTGCAGAATTTAGTTTTTTTTTTTTTAACTTGCAGTTTTACTTCCAAATTTTAACCTATTGGGAGCCAGAAGCCCTTGGAGATCTACTCCAAATCACCCAGACATGACCAGCAGTAGATCCCAATCTACCTTCTGCCCACCCCTGCCCTAAGAAGAAGAACCCTGCTAAATTGGACCAATGAATGGTCCATCAAATCCAGCATCCTGCTTCCAACTGTGGCTAACCAGTTGCCTTTGGGAAGCCAACAAGAAGCAAGCCATGAAGATAATTCATCCATTCATTTCATTCATTTATTTCATTTATATACCGCCCCACAGCCGAAGCTCTCTGGGCGGTAATAGCTCCCCCTTCCTGCTATTCTCCTGCAACTGGTATGCAGTGACATACTGACTGGGTTTGCATGACATGACAACCCACCGTGGCTTATAAACCACGGTGGGTTGTTGTGTTGTGCAAACCCATGATGGGTTAGTCAGGGTGGCTTAAGTTTGGCTTATAAGTCACCCTGACAAGCCATGGCTAGTTGTAGGGGTTGTTTGACCCAAGATGGGTTGTTGTGTCATCCAGAGAGGGGAGGCGGGCAGGATGCATGATGTGCCCGATTATCTGTTGGGCACATCGTGGGCCCTGGGGTGTTCAGCCCATACTGTGTGGCTTGTTCCGCAGTGTGAGTTGGCATGTTGTCCAAACCTGCCCACTATAAACATAGAGGTTCCTTTCATTCATCTAATAGCCAGATAGCCAGCTGCTCCTCCTCTTCCAAGAGCACTCAGTTGTGTGTTGGACTGTGGCGATTAATTGTGGCCTTTATGCTACATTTTTGCTACACACATTAACAATAGAATACAAAATGTATACATTATCGTGTAAGGAAATTATTCAAGGGGAAATTATTCACACTGGCTGAGAGCCAGTGTGGCGTAGTGGTGAGAGTGTTGGACTGGGACTCAGGAGATCCAGGTTCTAGTCCCCGCTCTGCCATGAAACTCACTGGGTGACTTTGGGCCAGTCACTGCCTCTCAGCCTAACCTACCACACAGGGTTGTTGTGAGGATAAAATGGAGAGGAGGAGGAGGATTATGTAAGCCGCCTTGAGTTCCTTGCAGGAAAAACGGCGGGGTATGTAATAAATAAAGTGTATGTTTTGCTGTGAACTGCAGCTTCCTAAACACATGCTGTTACTGCAAAGTGGGATATAATTTTCACACATGATATTCATATTTTGTATATGGTTTCCCTAAACTAACACAGCAAGCATGTCATATATTGAGGCAGTCTTTGGAATAGCAAAACTGTATGTGTGAAATAGCCCTAAACCATTGCAGAACATTTCTTTGGTTTTTACTTCTTGCTTGCATAGCAAGTGGTTAAATGGGTTGCTTAAAAAGCACAAATTCACATTCTTTATTCAGGCCCATCAGCAAACTGTGGGCATTTGCAGGATAGATTTGCAAAGGCTGCAATATAATTTCCTTTTTACTGCCTAAGGCAAATATTTTGATTAAAAATGTATATTTGTATTATTGTAGACCTTTTAAACAAAAGAGCTGAATTCAGTAATGTCTTACTGAATTAAAAACACACACACCTTTCTTGTATACAGAAAGGCAGACTTTCAAGGCTGTAAGAACATGGTCAGGAATTCATCTCAGCTGAGCAGTCCAGAGCTTATCCCCAGAAATTGTTTTCAGTGGTAGATCTTAGCCCTTAAACATATTAAGTAATAATAAAGAAATGGGTATCTGAGCACGTGCAAATTGCCTCTGCAACAGCACTATATAAACACAACCAGGGAAATCCCAGGGAAGGGATTCCAGGGAAGGGATTCCCACAACCAGGGAAATCCCAGGGAAGGGATTCCAAGTCAGAGGAATTAATTTACAGGCAGATTTGAGCTACAGCACTTCCCATATTAGAAATTAATCTCTGATTACAGCAGTTCAGAGATGGGTTAGCACAGGGGTGGGGAATGTGTGGCCCTTCAGATGTTGCAGTCCAGTCGCTTGGACTGCAACTCCCATCAGCCCTAGCAAGCATAGCCAATGGTGAGGCATGATGGGAGTTGCAGTCCCACACAATCTGGAGGGACTCCCCATCCCTGTATTAGCATCATGCTGTGGATATTAAAGGTTCGGAATGACTAGCACTCAAAGAACCATGGAGAATTTGATGTGAGCTATAGTTGAAACATGCTTGTCTAAGACAACAGCATAGCATAAGACAGAAAACAGGAGAGATAAGCATCCAAATGAAACGGTGAAACAAAAGGAGAGAACTAGGTTCTCCGGATGCAAAAATCTTTATTAAAGGAGCCCGACGCTTTTCGGCCTGTGTATTTCAAGGCCTTTCCTCCAAGGGGTTGTAAAAGAGTCTGACAGATTACTTCAACAAACTGATTGTTTTTCATGTTTCAGTGGCTACTCACTGAAACAGTGAAATACATCAGTTGTTGAAGTAATCTGCAGACTCTTTTACACCCTTGAGGAAGGGCCTTGAAAATACACAGGCCGAAATGCGTACGGGCTCCTTTAATAAGATTTTTGCATACTGAAGAACCGATTTCTCTCCTTTTTTCCGCCCTGTTAGTCCCACCTCCCAAAGAATAACAGCCTAGTCCTAAAGAGGTGCTTTCATTGAATAAACTCAAACCGTGACTATAATGGGATCCTATTCCTAGTGATCCTAACCCTTAAACACTTAAAATATGAGGAAGGGCTGGAGTGGAGCAGCTGGCTCAGCTTGTCTGAGTGTGGAAAGCTGAGCAGGGTCAGGCCTGGTTATTACTTGGATGGGAGACCCATCCTCTAGTTCCTGCATTGAGCAGGGGTTGGACTTGATAGCCTTGTAGGCCCCTTCCAACTCTATGAATCTATGAGAGGTTACAACAGCTGGGATTATTTAGCTTAGAAAAAATGGTGAGTAAGGGGAGACATGAGGTGTACAAAATTAGCATGGTATGGAGGAAGTGGACAGGGAGACATTTTTCTCCCTCTCTCATCATACTAGAACCCAGCATCATCCCATAAAGCTGATTGATGGGAGAGTCAGGACAGAGAAAAGGAAGTACTTCTTCACACTGCATGGTTAAACTATGGAATTCACTTCCACAAGATGTGGAAGCAAGTGAATTCCATCAGTTTGGAATTTGGAGGGCCACCAATTTGGGGGGCTTGAAAAGGGATAAATTGGATAAATTCATGGAGGAGAAGGCTATCAATTGCTACTAGTCCTGATTGGCTATATGCTACCTCTAGTCCCCGCTCTGCCATGTATCCAGTATCAGAGGCAATATGTCTATGTACACCAGTTGCTAGGGAACATGGGCAGGAGGGTGCTGTTGCACTCATGTCCTGTTTGTGGGTTTGCTGTGGGCAGCTGGTTCACCACGATGTGAACAGAATGCTGGACTAGATGGACCCTTGGTCTGATCCATCATGGTTCTTATGAGGAACATCACACACAGAATGCAGTGCCTTTCCTTTGATCCTCTATCTTGAAATGCCACTATCATAAATAAATAAATAAATAAATAAATAAATAAATATAAATCATGTAGGATGGGACTATCAACAGGTATTAGCTATGGTACCTAAAGAAACGTCCAATACATTGTATCAGATACTGAGGAGTAGGAACACAGGTTAGTTATTGCATTTATAGTCTGCTGGTGAGCCTCCCTGTTTAAACGACGGCTGTGGAAAAAAGAATGCTGGACTAATAGAAACAGAACAGATGTGCAACCTGATCTAGCAAGAGAGATGCAGGTACAGAAGCAGGCTTGCATGCTTATCATACATCAGTGTTCCCAAACTGGATGTTATCCAGATGTGTTGGACTACAACTGTCACTATCCCCAGACAGCTGGCTATGATTGGAATTGTTGTCCAACCTATCTGGAGGGTGCCTGGTTGGGGAAGGCTGTTGTAGATGTGCATTGCAGATGTGCTCATCTGGATTCCATTGAAATGGCCAGATGCATGTTTAGGTGCAGATGAGAATGCACCATTCAGGATCACTCATTATTTTACACAACTAGTGTAAAATAGTTATGATTGACTAGAGCTGGACTAGTTATGATTGACTAGAGCTGGATCAGAACTATGGTGAATCAGTTATCAAGATGATGAGTTTGCAGACTGCAGTCTATAATCTCATGCTAATCAGTATATTGTTTTCTGTTTGTTTGAAATACTAAAGTCTTTAGTTATTGGGCCACTATCTCTGCGATGTGATTAAGGCATTTGCATTAATGAGTGCTTTTTTATATATCCATTGCTTTACTAGAATCCTGTATAACTTCACAGCTTGCATCTTGTAAGGAAGGAAGTTGGTTCAATAGACATGATCTCATTAATTATTTTGTATCTTTTGCAGCAACGGGCTTATGCTTATGTTTCCTTCCAAAAGAATGCAAAGAGCCAAGAAACTGCCACCCTCAACATAAAATCTCAATAATCAATTAAATAATTCATCCATATAAAATGTTTATTAAGCAATTTAAAATGAGAAGCCAAGTTGAGAAAGAGAGAGAGAGAGACTGTACAAAGAACCAATTCAAAGTGATTTTATGAAAGATCTATTGCAACTTCCTAGACAGTGGGGGGAAATGTTAAAAGAAATAACTTGAAAAGTCTGGGTGCACAATTCGTAGGAAGCATCATTTTAAAATATTCACAAAAGTGAGTAATAAAGCATACCCACTGCACCTGCCTTAAAACTGAATTACAACATTACTAAAAGTGGCAAAGAAAATGTAACACCCATAATAAATAGCACATCCATCACAATGACTGCTACATTCATCATATGTTAATTACACTGGCTACAGTCCAGATAACTCCTTTAAGTGTGCATAAGGGTTCTGCACATGCCCAGTGAAACTGGTGTTTAAAAAATAGAATGTCAACACTCCCTATGGCACTCCCAGTGCCAAAAAGAAAACTGCTTTTGAAGCTCCCTAAAGCAGTGTTCTCCAACCTTGAGTCCCCAGATGTTTTTGGCCTACAACTCCCAGCATGCCCCAGCCAGCGATGCTGGCTGGGGCATGCTGGGAGTTGTAAGCCAAAAACATCTGGGGACCCAAGGTTGGAGAACACTGCTCTAAAGTAAAAAAGAAATAAAAGCTTGCCCTTTATTGGAAAGCTACTGTTTGAAAAGAAAAAAAGTAAAACATTGCACCTGTTTAATAGGAGCTTGTAGGAAGCAGTTGTGTAGTTCTCAGGATTGTGGTTATTGTCACTGACCTGGTTCCCAAGTCAGAGCCAATTCCTGAGTTGTTTAACAAAGGAATTGGCCGGGGTGCACAAGAACAAGCAAGTGCCCTGCCTCTTGCACATTTGTCGTTTCCATGTTCAATTAATGCCTCATTCCTGGGTTGTTTTGTGACGTCCAAACCTGGAAACTGGGTTGTTTATGGGTTAAACAACCCAGAGTTAATCTAACAACAAAACATGGGTAATTCTTGCAGCATTCCTGGGTTGTTAATTGAAACAGAAATGATGAGTGCATGGGAAACAGCGCACTTGCATGCTCCCACCCCCACCCCCCAATTCCTGGGTTAAACAATCCAGGAATTGGCCATGACATGCAAACTGGGTCATTGATTCAGATTTAAATTTGTTTATTTGTATGTAGTCATCAGACCATTACAAAGCAAGAAAGTTTAACAAAGGGGACGGCATATCTATATAAAAATAGCACAAGGTAACATAGAAGTTATACAATTCTGAACAAAATTGCATAAAGGCATAAACAAACTTAAAATTCTGAATCTCCCTGGGATGACACAGCATTCACCTCAATTCCTCTCCCCATACACACACACACACACACACACACACCAGTTACAACAGGTAGACAACATGAAGTCTCTATGTTATACAGTTTACTTGTGTTTCCTGACTCTCTACTTTCTAGCATCCCAAGTTGTTCTAAGTGGCACCAACCAATTGCTTGACCAGTTGTTATTTTTCTTGTTTAACTTTAGGGCAAGTTGTGACCCACCAAATTTTTTGGCTTACAACTTCTATCATCCCTCACCATTGGACTATGCTGCCTTGGGCAGATGGTAGTTGTAGGTCAAAACATCAGGAGGGCCACAAGTTGCCCACCCCTGCTTTAGGGGGTTGCATAGAATCAAACAACCTCAGGATAACATTCACTTTGTTCTTGCTCCTTGACAAACCTGTACCAAGACAGCTTTACAAGACATCTTACTGGCAGCAAGATTCAATGCTACTGCAAATGGAAAGGCATAAAATAGAATTATAATTAAAAATAAAAATAGCCATCTTCTTCTGACAAACATGGCAGCAAGCTTAATAGGTTGGCATGTTATCAGGACCCTGAATCAGTAGCAGTCCTTTTTCTACTGGGGAAGGTACTCATTCACTTTCTTGAATGTAGGCAGGTATTTTAGTCTTACTGATTTGGATTTATATAGGCTTAAATGCTCTAGCAGATACAGTATACCTAGGTACACCAGTTGCTGGGACACATGGACAGGAGGGTGCTCTTGCACTCATGTCCTACTTGTGGGTTCCTGTGAGCAGCTGGTTGGCCACTGTGTGAACAGAATGCTGGACTAGATGGACCTTAATTATTTATTGCCATATTCGCTTGTTTAGGCTATTATAGGGAAATCTCTCTTTTCCTAGGAAGAAAAGTAGAAATGTTTTTCTGAGAATTATCCTGTGGTCAAGAGGACTAACATTTCAATGTGGAAGATTCAGACAGGTTTGGTTCACATGAACACTCTGCTCATGGCTGAACATCCACCCCCCAAGAGTAAACTATACTGTGGCACAGGCCTGCAATCCCAGAGTATGTCCTTTGGCCGGGTGACCGGCCAGATGGGCGATTTAAAAATATAATTAATAAATAAATAAATTTTAAAACTACAACATCCCCATCCTCCAAAGTGACTGACGCACACATTTTCTAACACTGCTAAAAACACAATTGAAGAGCTCCATTGATACGTCAAGTCTACCAGCAGTAGGTAGAGCAATCTCCTTTTTAATTATCACCTTTCTAGCTCCAAAAGTGACTCATCTGATTCCTGGAACAAATCGGTTGGTTATCCCTGACCACTCTGACAAAACATATTAACTATGGAATATGGCTCCCTATTCCTTTGTCACCTCTCTGGACTATCTGATGATGCTGTACAGTGTACACTGAAACTATCCAGGTGACTCCTACATGCAGGGCCGGTGCTACCATTAGGCCAACTAGGCAGCTGCCTAGGGCGCAGGGCTAAAGAGGGCGCCAGAAACTCCTTGACAAAAAATACAGCGCTCTCAAGTGGGAAGGGGGGGCGCTAAATATCTGATCTAATCTTGCCTAGGGCACCAAACTGCCTTGCACCGGTCCTGCCTACATGTATATGGATGCTCTTCCAAGAGTCTTAGGGTAGAATAGTACGGTTCTTAACTTCTGTTTTATTTTTGCTTTCTGCTTGTCCCTTTCCATTTAATTTGGACCTGATGAGGTGAGTTTGTGACAAGTTCAAGAGGTTTTCTCCCCACCCGCCTGTTGCTTTGAGCCATGTTACCTACTTTGCCTAAAAGGAGATAAGAGGAAAGCAAGCTATCACTCAACCCAACGACAGGTTCAACCTTCCCCAACTTGGCATCCCTCCAGATGAATTAGACTACAGCTCCTATTACCCCCCGCTATCATGCTGGCTGGTGGTGATAGGAGCTGTAGTCCAACACATTTGGAGGGCACCAGGTTGGGGAAGGCCAGTTGAGGTGGTCGCACACACTCGCTACCTCTTACGGGCCGATAATTGTCCTGAAGCTCTGGATTTCTTTCCTTGCCAGAGTTGGGATGGGGTGGGGAAGTGAGGCGGTGGTATTAGCCAGATAGCGTGAACAGCTGACCCACAAGCTGGCAGTTATAGGCACCAACTTTCTCTTCATATACTCGTTGTGAGTGGGCTAGGCTACAATCTTGTACCCACTTACCTGGCAGTAAATCCAAATTAAACTCAGTGGGACTTACTTCTGAGTAGACATGCATAGGAGTTCACTGTTAATGAGAATGTACACTTTGCCTTACTGGATCAGATCGGGTTCCATCTATGCTAGGGCTGTAGAACACTTTCATGGGTGGGGGGGCAGATTACACAGCACCAGGCCCTCCACAGTCCAGATAAGATTGGTGGACACGGCCGCGGTCACTGACATAATTCCACCCCACTGCTGTCCATTTCAGCATTTCTGTGTGGTAGAGAGGTATGGCGCCAAGTCCTTTCTCCTCAGCATGGAGAAAGGACTTGGCTGGCGCTGGGAGGAGCAGCTGCGTGAAGTGACCTGGCCGGCGCTGGCATCCCCACTGTTACTTCTGATTGCAGGAGGCTCCATAGGCCAGATTAGAACTGCTGGCCCGGAGCTCTTCACGGACTTCACCCCTGATCTTTGCCACCATTATGTTTCCAATACTAGCCAGCCAGTTACCTCTGCATGCTCACAAACAGGGTCCAATGATATCATTCCTGGTTGCCCCCATTCCCTCCTAGCAAATGTCCATGTTTATGCGACAGATGCAAGCAGCACTGATCAACAGAAACACCATGCACACCACTTTCTATGATATTTTGTTAAAGTTGCTATTATTTATTATTACATTTATATCGTGTATTTTTTTCCTGCAAGGAACTCAAGGCGGCTTACATAATCCTCCTCCTCCTCTCCATTTTATCCTCACAACAGGTAGGTTAGCCTGAGAGTCAGTGACTGGCCCAAAGTCACCCAGTGAGTTTCCTGGCTGAGTGGGGACTAGAATCCAGATCTCCAGAGTCCCAAGCATTTGTCAAATTATCCTGTCAAAATATACATTTTCAGTCTTTTAAAAAGATAGCTACCGTAATCACTTGGATTCATTGAAACTGAATGCCAGGCGTGCTAAGCCAAAAGCTCCTTCACATCTCTATTGACTCATCATCATTTCCGGGAAATCTATTGTTTTGGTTTGTTGTTAATGACAGCTTAGAGGGAAAGATTTGTTTCAATTACATACTATGTATATTTCTGTTGACTGGCAGATCAGCAAAAAGCCTACTTCCAATGCTTTACTCTTTATAGAATGCTAATTTTTTCGACATTGTTGTTTACTAGATTCTTAGAAAAATCACTTATCACCATTTATCTAGCATTCCACATCCCCTCACCCCCTCAAAGCAAGTGTGTTCCTAAGAGCAATATGATGCAGATATATTGCTGTGCAGCTTCAAATGTTTGAGACATCAAGGTTGTTTGCCACCTCAAAATGTTCAGAAATGAAATTTCTTCCCTGCTCTATTTCATTTGTAAGGGGGTAATACTTTTCTAGGAGTCCCTAACAGTTGTCTCTTTTCTGGTGGACGTCAGCTGCCTGGTGTCCAAAATGAATACTCCCTCAGTTTCATCTGTCCGCCTCCAAAGAGATGCAGCCAGGAAGTGTACTCCAGAGACATAGAAAAGTCAGTTGTTCTTCCAAAAGGAACAAAAAGGAAGAAATTAAGAAACCTTGTGAATAATTATTGAAGAACTGAATGGTGAACAGATACAGGGCAGTATCCAATACTGCCCATGCACCACCAGGACCCACTGCCAGAGCAATGGGAAGCTAGTGCTTCCTAAAGCAACCAGAAATGAGCCCAAACACCCATTTCAGGAACAAAACAGGTCAGAGGAGCTTGCAGAAAGGACCTTTGCTGACCTGTCCTGTTCCGGAAACAAGTGTTTCACCTCATTTCTGATGCTCTAGGAAGCACTAGATTCCTGTTGCACCAGCAGCGGGGATCGTGGGGCAGCGCTGGGTAATCAATAAGCCACACAACATGCTCATAAAAATCCACAGTAAATTCTTAAACTATTAAGCAACTGAGCAGCTTAAGTGCTTTTACCTCAGCTCTCTCAGAACTTTCATTGCTTTTCTCAACTCTCCTGGATTTTTTTGGCCTACCCTGCTTTGGAAGCAAGGTTGAATTTAGGGGGAAGCGACTGCCTTTGGTGGTGGGCTTGGGTGTGACAGGTTGGGAAGAGTGGGGGGGGGCACCTGCCACAGGCCATCTATTCAACAAACTACAAATAGTTAATGTTCACTGGCAGCAGTGATCTACATGGCTCACATTGTGTTAACATTCTCCCCCCCCCTTCAGTATGGGGGAAATTTACCTCATTGTTCATTCAACAAATGGTGTGATATCATCAGTACCATGAAGATAATCAAACATGAGATTAGTAGCTTCAGCCACGTTAACACTGAAATTCATTTTTGTTTTTTATTGTTCTCAACCAAAGGGAATCATAGAATAGTAGAGTTGGAAGGTGCCTATAAGGCCACTGAGTCCAACTCCCTCGCTCAATACAGGACCCAAGTCAAAGCATCCCTGACAGATGGCTGTCCAGCTGCACCTTGAATGCCTCCACTGTTGGAGAGCTCACTACCTCCCTAGGTAGTTGGTTCCATTGGTGTATTGCTCTAACAGTCAGGAATTTTTCCCTGATGTCCAGGCGGAATCTGGCTTCCTGTAACTAGAGCCCATTATTCTGTGTCCTGCAATCTGGGATGATTGTGAAGAGATCCTGGCCCTCCTCTGTGTGACTTTCAAGTACTTGAAGAGGCTAAGCATGCCTAGTTCTTTCAGTCTCTCCTCATAGGGCTTTGTTTCCAGTCCCCTAATCATCTTTGTTGCCCTCCTCTGAACCCTTTCCAGTTTGTCTACATCCTTCTTAAAGTGTGGTGCCCAGAACTGGACACAGTACTCAAGATGAGGCCTAACCAGTGCTAAGTAGAGGGGAACTAGTGGGGGTTGGACTTGATGGCCTTGTAGGCCCCTTCCAACTCTACTATTCTATGATTCTATACTTCTATTAATGCAGCCCAAAATAGCATTTGCCTTTTTTGCAGCCACATCACATTGCTGGGTCATATGCAGCTTGTGATCTACAATTCCAAGATCCTTCTCACTTGTAGTATTGTTGAGCCAAGTATCCCCCCCCCATCCTATAACTGTGCATTTGGTCTCTTTTTCCTAGGTGCAGCACTTGGCATTTATCCCTATTAAATTTCTTCCTGTTGTTTTCAGCCCAGCACTCCAATCTATCGAGATCAATTTTGAATTTTGTTTCTGTCTTCCAGAGTATTAGCTATTCCACCCAACTTTGTGTCATCTGCAAATTTGATAAGCATTCCCTGCACCTCCTCATCCAAGTCATGAATAAAAATGTTGAAGAGCACTGGACCCAGGACCGAGCCCTGCGGTACCCCGCTCATTACCTCTTCCCTAGTTTGAGAAGCTACCATTGATAAGCACCCTTTGAGTCTGATTCTGTAGCCAACTGTGGATCATTGATACTTGTTCCATCTAGCCCACTTTTAGCTAGCTTGCTATTCATGATATCATGAGGCACTTTGTCGAAAGCTTTGCTAAAGTCAAGATACATTATGTCCACAGCATTCCCAGTCCACAAGGGATCAAAAAATGAGATCAGATTGTTCTTGACAAATCCATGTTGGCTTCCAGTAATCACTGCATTGTTTTCAAGGTGCTTGCAGACTGACTTCTTTATACTCTGCTCCAGAATTTTCCCAGGGATTGATGTCAGACTGACTGGTCTGTAGTTCCCTGCTTCCTCCTTCTTGCCCTTTTTGGAAAAGATGTATAACATAAAATGTTTGACATAAAATGTCTCAGCTGTTTGTATATGGATTCATCCTAGAATGTTCAAGATTTTTGTAGAATCACGTGGCATTCCTTCCAGATTTTCTATGAACTGCAGTTTCACCAACCCTGCCCCTCAAAAATGTTCCTTTCCAGCCAAGTTTTATTGTGAAAGTGTACTGGTGTCATTCTTCACAAATAGAGAGAGGGGGCACCAAAGACTATCTTTCCATGGGGTGCTCTGAGGCACTTTTCAAATCTCAATTTAAATTCCAGCTCCATTGGTTTCTGCTGTATACTTTGCAGCAGAGGTGGGTAACATCAGAGAATTTGGGGGCCATTTCTGCCCCCTGGACTCCCCCACCCATGGGCTATACTCTGTGGGGTGCCACCAAGTCCGTGGGGCACCAGGAAGGAATCAGTGGTTTGCTGATGAAATTCAGCAGCAAACTGTAACAGATCACTGAGAGGGTCAAATCTAGCTTGTTCTCAAGTTCAATTTGACCCTTTTTGCACTCTGTAGAGGCTAATGCTCCGTAGTGCTAAAATGCTCCATAGTTTTTTAATGCTCCGTAGTGCTAAAATGGCCAATTTTTAGCATGGTTGGGGTTTTTTTGTTTTGTTTTTTGCAGCTGCCAAATTCGGTGGTGCATTGGGGGTGGCAGAGGCTGCACCAGGGGGATAGCGTGGGGCCACATGTGGTCTGCAGGCCACGTGTTGCCCACCTCTGCTTTACAAGGATGCTAGCTGCTTAAATCAGGGGATCATAACCATTTTGGCCCTACAGACCTCCTTCGGTGGCAGCTGGGTGCTCCACATGAACGCACATGGATGTCCACAGACACACACACACACATATTGCAGTGGGGTAGCTTTAATCTCACCTCCATCCCAGCAACCTGCACAATTTAAATGGGATACATATTGGACCCCCAGAATGTGTTCGCATCCAAGAACTCACCTGTACTTCTTCCTGTTTCCTTCCTTCTTCCACTCCACAGATCTCAGCAGCTTCTCTTGCCAACGTGCCCAGATCATCCTCCATTCAGAGACTGCTGAGAACATTCTGCTCAGGAGCCGCTTCCCTCTGATCTGTCCTTCTGCAGATCGTTCACCCAAGTTGGCCAATGGAGAAATAACCCCCAGAGACTATGCCACATCATCATTGGCATAAGGCCACCCAGTGACTTAACAACTGAGCTGACATTTGAATGAGGACGCACTGGCAACTGAGGAAGGACGTGCATTTACTTCAAGGCACCATTAAACAGTAGGAAGGGCATAGGGTGAGGATGGTAGGCGCAGACGCTATGACATAGGACCTGGAGAGCAGGGGAGGCTGGGGACCCCTATTTCGGAGGGGCTCCTTTTCTATTGTAGGTTTTGCAGGTTTCATGTGGAGCTTCATGGGAGCTCTCCATGGTGCTGAACTCCACCCCCAAAGTAGATTCACCACCATGGATAGCTCCTATGAAGCTCCAAATAAAAGCTGCAAACCCTGCAATGGAAAAGGGCCCCCATCAAAATAGGAGTCACCAGCCTCCTCTGCTTGAGAGAGAACAATAGCACCTACAGTGTCATATCAGTGACATCACTGGAAGGCAATTGGCACTTCAGCCCATTGCCTTGCCCTGCCACTGGCAGGGCAACTTCCTGGAGTAACCACATGGCCCTCCTTCCCCATCTCCCCACTGGATGCACTGCCACTGTTGTGCACATAAAACGCATGACTGCACAGAATAGTTGTAGTAGGTTTGGGGACAAATCATAAAGAAGTAGCCGGCACAGACAAAATCCCAAAACACTATTCTGGGTGGCCACAGGCATTCTTATAATCCAACGGAAGTTGATACTTTCTAGGGAGTGTCTAATATTCTGCTGAGGCAGCACACAGTTGATTAGTATATTTCTCCCTCTCAGCAATTTTGGGCAGCCAAAAAGGAAGTAAGATGCCATGTGTCTTTCATGGATTATAAGAAGCACAGTCATCAGCTACAGTAGGGTTGCAACAGATCATGATTAGAATTCCATCCTTCTTGAAAGGCTCCAGCAGTTCTTGCATATATTCAGCAAGTGCTATAATTCCTCTTTAGGAGCTTATCCAGAAATATACAAATATATTTTTGCTGGATTCACACCCTCCGGCATTTCACAGATTAAAACAGGGACATGCTTGCAACTCCCCTCCCATACCAAGGACCACTTTACAGCCTCATCCATTATTACACATTGCTGAGGGATCTTTACTTCCTGCTGTGTGTTGTATTTGTTTACTCTGGGAAAGCCTATCCTCCAGTGATTCAAAAGCCAAGAGGGTGGTGGTTCTTTGGATTAATGATACCCTAGAAAAACATCATTGTCCTACAATACAGTGCCAAGTCCAGGTTGGGGGGAGGGTTGAACGAAATACCCTCAGTGGGCCCCTTTCCTCCATTAATTACTTAATTAATAAAATTTATAAAGCATCCTTCACCCACAAGGAATCCCAGGGCAGTGTATATACAACATTAGAACAAACAAACAAACAAACAAACCCAATTTAAAATATCTACCCTTACACATTAAATACAAATTAAAATGACAACTCTTCAACCAGCAAGCCAGACAAAAACACAATCAATTCAGTTTTAAAATGAATTAAATTTAAAATGGTAAAATATGAAAATGTTAAACATCAAGATAGTGTTTGTTATTTAAACCAAATGTATATTTTAGAAACAGAATTGCATGATAATATGCTAGGGCAGTTCAAAGTATAGCTCAGCATCTACACGGGACTAAAGGGCCAACTTGTGAATTTCCATTCAGGTAATTAGCATTTTTTGTTTTTAAATGGGTTAATGATAAAAGTATTGACATTGTGCCCAATTAGGAAAGGAAAGAAATCCTGACTTGCCTTTGCATTCCCATTTGAATGATAATGTACTTTCAGCACTGTTTCTCCAAAACTAGTAGAACAAGTCAGATCAAATAAAAGCACATGATAGAATGTAGTTGGCATAGGCTTCCAGGCTTGAATCATAGACTAAACAATCATACACACACACACACACCTTCTAGGCAACTACAGTTTGAAGTCCTCAAGTTGAGAAAGAAAATGCTTGGGTGTTGCCTTACTTTGCAAAGAGTTTTGGAATCGAAATGTTTTTAACTGCGAAGGATAGCTATAGCCAACCAGTATACTGAGCTATTAGCATCCTAGCAGTACAAACTATTGATGAAATAATTAACTACAGTGAGAGGGGAGGGGCCATGCTTCAGTAGTAGAGCACATTTATTTATTTTTATTACATTTCAATACTGCCTAATAGCCAAAGCTCTTCGGGTGGTTCACAACAATTAAAACCACAATTAAAACCACAAAATACAACATAAAATAGTTTAAAAATTTGAGACAAGCAGTATAAAATAGGAGTAAAAGCTGAAATAAAACCTAGCAGCAGTACAGAGATTTGAAATACAGTAAAAGATTAAAAACAACAGAGAATAAAAGACATGCTTTGCATGCACAAGGTCCCAGGTTCGATCGCCAGCATCTCCAGGTAGGGCCCGAAAAACCCCTGCCTTAGACTCTGGAGAACTGCTTCCAGTCAGTGTTGACAATCCTGGGCTAGATAGACCAATGGTCTGGCTCAGTATAAGGTGACTTCCTACATGTGAAAACCTATGGGCACTGCTCACTTGTGTATGTTGATCTCAATGCATGCAAATTTTGAAACCATCACTGAAAATAAAGGCTGAATGGAGACATTGGGCAGTATCCAATTTGACACTACCACTAACCTAAGAAGAGCCATGCTGGACCAGACCAAGGGTCCATCTAGTCCAGCGTTCTGTTCACAGAGCAGCTAACCAGCAACCTGTGGCATAATGCATTGCAAATGATGTTGCACTCATGTAAGCAACCTGTAGCACAACGGAAGTAGCATTTGCTGGTGCAGCAGATTTTCCCAGTGGTTGCTTCTTTTTGGGTTGAGATTATAGTATGGATAAATCTAGTATTAGAATGCTTCTTAATATTTACTGATGTACACGTTCTTTTAAATTATATATCTGCTGTATGGAATTTATCACAAGGACAACACATGTGGATTTTCCGTGCCCTCTTGACAGCCAAAAGACTGATTTTACAACACTGGAAAGATAAACGCTCGCCTCCTATAACACAATGGATTGAGGACCTAATAACACTTTCAGCATTTGAGTGGGCGGTATTTAGACGCCACCTGCAGATGGATAAATACATGGATATTTGGTCTGCTTTTTCTGATGTTTATGCATAACTATTTTTATTGATAATTGTATTACTATATACTTTTTGAAACTTATGGATATATATTTCATATATATTTACAGTAATGGATCCATTTAAATCACTAAGAAAATTCTATTTATTTATTTATTTATTTACCCTTTCCTTCATTTTTCTTTCTTTCTATGGAGTTTCTTTGCTTTGGTGCATTTCACATTTTAAAAACTAATAAAAATATTTTTTAAAAGATTTGCTAACATAAATTACATTGCACTAGCATAAGTGATCTCTAGTGCAACGCCAATAAGGGGAAACCCTTTGCACCAACAAATGCTATTGGTATTGTGCCAGAAGTTGCTTAGGCAAGCACAGTGTAATTTATATTAGTTGTAGTATCGAATTGGAATAACTCTAGCCTATCAATTCCTGTCCTCTCCTTACTTTGCAATGGTCATCTCTCAGCTTAGACTCGCAGGGCTCTCCAACCTTGGGTCCCCAGATGTTGCTGGCCTACAGCTCCCAGTATACCCAGCCAGCATGGCTAATGGCAAGGGATTATGGGAGCTGTAGTCCAGCAACATCTGGGGACCCAAGGTTGGAGAGCCCTAGAGACTCATGGCAGGGGCAGAAGAGAGGTTTAACTTGGAAGCCTCCCTAACTTCAGAGTTGAAGACGCATACCTCTTGTCAGTTCAGGTGAGCTCCTCCTGCCTTTGTAGACTCATGCATTGGCACCACCAGCACAACATTGGTAAGATTCAGAAGCAGACATCACATGGTGGTTTACATTCAAAGGAAAGGAATCCTACCCAATTCAATAGTTCCTTTTTCAGTAACTATGCTTTTATGGCACCTCATTGTTTCTCCTAACCCCCTCTGAAAATGCAATTAGCACAATTTAAAATCCATTTCAGGTTGTTTTCAGCCTGGTGTCAGTCTCAGAGCTGATGTTTTGCAAAGGACTAGCTGCTTTTCTTTGTTGAGACAGGCAAAGTGAGGACAACAATCTTGTTTGTGGATCTTAATAAAGAGACTGGAACAGAGTGTTCAAATTCAGCACTGGCAGAGCAAAGATATGCCAAGGCAGTCTTAGCACACTGGGTTAAAGGGTCACATCCCAACTTCATATGCAATATCAATCAATGTCAAAGCTACATAAACCCCAAAGACACAGTGGACTGGCTATAATTAGTGACCTTTACTTCAAACAAACAGTATTTGACTAGTTTTCTCAGTTCTATAACACAGGTGTTATTGAAGTTCAGCTTCATTATTTTATTGTCCTCTCTGGCTCCTTTGATGGTTAAGAGATCATGGTTGAGAGATCTGATCTCTACATTAATCACAGTTAAGCGATCAGGAGTGGGCAGTGGGATTTTATTCCCTCTCCTACAGTTTCTCCCCTCTCAGGTACAAATTCCTCCCATTCTTTCCCTGTTGGCTTCATTCATGGCTAAACGTTATGACACGGTTTGGACAACACAACAACCAATGGTTAAACAAACCATGGGTTGTTTGGGAGTAAGTGAGCATGCTGGTCCAGCACGCTACCACTGCACTAAACAACCCCTCCATCTCTGGGTTGTTTAGCGCAATGTGCAAAGCTGGAATTGTGGTTTGTTGTGGGAGGAAAGTCCCCAGACTAGGAACCTCATCAACCAAGGTTTGCGGGTCTTGGTAACCTGGCAGTAAAATGTGAATAATATGACATGTCACTCACAACCCAGTCCTATGCATGTTTACTCGGAAATGTCTCATTGAGTTCAGTGAAAGTGTGAAGGAAAGAGCCTTTGAGGGTTCCTGCGCGCACACACACACACACACACACACACACGCCTCCTCATGTGTAAACCAAGTAAGGCCAGTTGGGGGGCTGGGAGGAGGCGAAATGTGCATAAAGTATCGGATGGGACATGGCGCCTGTCTACAGCTTTTCAGATGCAAATGTCATAAGTCATGAGCCTCCCTCCCCTGTCTGGCCAGGTGAAGTGCATCATGATTGGCTAAAAGGCAGCAGAGCTACAGAGAGGAGGAGGGGAGGGGGGGGGAAGGTATATTTCCCAACATGTGGGTTTTTGTCTTTGTCTTTGTTCGTTGCGTGGTTGCTGGCTGTGGAGCAATGGCAGCAAGCCAGGCAGAGGTCCAAGCCTTCGGGGGGCCTCAGGATACGACCCCAGGTAGCGCCTGGTGAAATTAGCTGAATGAGGGCTCTGGTAAAGGCAGGCCTTGTGGAGGGCTACCCATCTCGGACCTTCAGGTAGGTGAAGTAGTCCTCCCTAGGCAGCAAGGCTGTGCTGGATCTAACCCTGGAAGAGAACTGACCCCCAGGTAACAGAGTTGTGTGCCTGGGAGATATTAAGGAATCAGGTTTTGTTATTTTGCAGCTTTACTTTGTACCAAAGTGTCTCTCCATTTTGTGCTTCTCTCATTTCCCTATTCTTGTTGTAAATTGCTACCAGAATAAACCTTTCTTGGTTTTATCCCACATGGTGTTTGTGGATTGGTCTGCTTGGTTCAGTAACTAAATCCAGGTTATAGACAAAGGCAAGTCCCTGAACAGAGATTCAAGTAGGACTTGCAGACAGCTGAGGCTGGCAATCTGGTACCTTGAGATCTCTGGGGGTCTTGGGTCCTTTGGGTAGGAAAGGGTGGGGGTGTGGCGGGTCAGCCAGCCCCCCCTTCCTCCACAGAAAGGTACTCTCAAGTAAGTATGCATGGGATTGCTATTTGAGTTATAGAATTATTATGGAGGTGAATGACAGGTCTTTTCTGACATGACACTTAGCTATGGTTTAGCACAGTGATGGCAAACCTTTTTGAGCCCGAGTGCCCAAACTGCAACACAAAACCAACTTATTTATTTCAAAGTGCCAACACTGCAATTAAACCTGAATACTGGGGTTTTAGTTTAGTAAAAACAACTCATACAGTTGTCTGAACTAATTAACATATTTTGTCTTAAAAGAAAAACACAATAACAGGGCTTTCAATGATACAAACAGTTTTTTATTGAAAAAAACATCAACTCAAATTTTTTAAATAGTACTACATTGTACACATAGCCTGAAGGTAATTTAGATAGGTTTGGGGGAAAGAGGGCAGGGGATTGTGAAGAAGCCAGGGAGAATGTGAGGAAAGGAGGAGACCTCAAGCGTTTGGGGGAAAGAGGGGGGGATTGTGAAGAAGCCAGGGAGAATGTGGGGAAAGGAGGAGGAGGTGCTGGATAGGAGGGAATGAGGCGGCTGGGGGGCAAGAATGAGGCGGCTGCATGGGAACGCACGGCAGGGATGTAATACGAGCCTTACCTGGGCTCTTCCGATCGTTCCTGCGGCGGCCCGATCTCACTCTTCTGAGCGGCGTGGAGCGTTCTCCGCGCCGCTCAAGCTGCTGCCGCCGCCGCCCGTCGCTCTTCTGAGCGGCGCGGAGCATTCTCCGCGCCGCTCAAGCTGCTGCCGCCGCCGCCGCCCATCCCTCTTCTGAGCGGCGCGGAGCATTCTCCGCGCCTCTCAAGCTGCTGCCGCCGCCGCCGCCCATCCCTCTTCTGAGCGGCGCGGAGCATTCTCCGCGCCGCTCAAGCTGCTGCTGCCGCCGCCGCCCGTCCCTCTTCTGAGCGGCGCGGAGCATTCTCTGCGCCGCTCAAGCTGCTGCTGCCGTCCATCGCTCTTCTGAGCGGCGCGGAGCATTCTCCGCGCCGCTCAAGCTGCTGCTGCCGTCCGTCGCTCTTCTGAGTGGCGTGTTCTCCGCGCCGCTGAAGCCGCCTCCGCCTCTGGACCCGCCGTCGCAGCCCGTCACGTCATGCCCTGTGCGCTGGATCCCCGCGCTCTGTTTTTGGCGGCGGCGGGGGGGAACCCGGGCAGCAACAGGACTTAAACAGCCCTGTGCCCTGGTTCCCCCCCCCCCCGCCAAAAACAGAGCGCGGGGATCCAGCGCGCAGGACATGACGTGACGGGCGGCGGATCCGGCACGCAGGACATGATGCGACGGGCAGCGGCGGGTCCAGCGCGGCCGGCACGGAGGCAGCAGGTAGGCCCGTCGTCCCCGTCCACCGCATCACGGCCTGAGCCTTGGCGCGCAGCATGACGCTGCCTCACGCCGCCGCTGGAGACCTATGGCTGGTGGTGACCTATGGCTCACGTGTCAGCAGAGTGGTCCACACGTGCCACCTGTGGCACGCGTGCCATAGGTTCGCCATCACTGGTTTAGCATTACATGCACAGGTTTGCCAAAGCCTAACATTGCTCCCACACACTCCTCCCTTCCCTGGGGTGGTTGCAAGGAGATCAGAAGCTTCTGCTAAACAAGAGTTTCCTGTCACATCCAAACTTAGATGGTATCTTGGTTAGTTTAAACGATGCAAGCAAGCCAGGATCAAAACTTGGCTTATGAGCCTGGCTTGTTCATTGACAATTGGTTAAATTTTAACTAAGCCACAGCAATGCCAGGCTACTACCTAGTTGATATGAACTTGCAATTAAGACAGGAAAGGGTGTTGCCAGATGATGCTTTGTTGTGCAATCATCCTGCCTCATTCACAGAATTTTACAGGGGGTCCAGATGTCATTGTCCTCTTCAGTTTGTAGCCCTCCCACATCTTCTCACTGCTTCTTCCATCTTTTTCCTTACCAGAAAAAAAACTCTTAAGGAGGAAAAGACAGAATAGATGCACAATGCCTTTTGTTTGGCAGCACTAGGAACCCTCTGTGTGGAAGTGCCCTAAGGTTCCCTGCGGCACAAACATTTGTGGCCTGGAAAAGCTCATCGTGGCCTCATGGGGCAAGATATAGCAGCATTCTGAGCTTTATAGAAGCTATCCATGGTGCTGTACTCCAGCCCCAAAATAGGCCCACCACCATGGGCCTATACAAAGCTCAGAATAAAAGCTGCGATGGATAAGGAGCCCCACTGAGCGAGGAGTCACCAGCCTCCCCTGCCACCAGATCTTAAGAAGCAGGCAAGCTAATAGAGGAGGAGGTGATCCTTTAAGAATCCTGGAACCAAGGCATTTAGGGTTTCAAAGGTAATCACTAACACTTCAGTTGTGCCCAGGAACAAACTGGCAACCAGTGCAACTGTTGCCATATAGGTGTAATATCCCATGGGCGAACACCCAGGAACATCCTTGCTGCAGCATTCCAACTGTTATGCTATTAATCCAGCTGGTGGATACGACTTGCTCTGTCCATCTGCATGCCCAGGTGACTGACTGAATATTTCAAGTGAAAGCAACTTAGGGTTGCAAGGTTTTGAACCAGCCCTGTAGCTGTCCTTTTTCGAAGATTTTAATCATCAGCAATTAGGAGGATTTTTAAAAATTCATTTATAAAATAATATCATTTTTAAAAGCATCACAGAAATAAACCTCTCCCTCATCTTACATGTCTATAGTGCAAATTCCATTGATTCACAAAAGCATTCCATTTATCTCCTCAATCTAGACTTCATACTCAGCCATTTCTCTCTCTCTCTCTCTCTCTCTCATCACTCAGTTTATCAATTTTTGCCACTTCTAAGGCTTTCATTAGCTATTCACTGTTGGTATATTCTGCCTTCTCCAGTGATAAAATCCGAACACATTACCTGCTATCAGTAACATCACCATAAGCTGTTTTACATTTTTGGATAGCCAATTTCCTCTATAGTGTTAAATAATATTAAAAAGGGATTATTAAAACAAAACCCACTGTTTCTGAAATAGGTCTAAGTACTTGGTTCCAGTAATTTCACTTTTAATTGTTATTGCAATTTATATTTTTTTATTTACAAACTTCCTTGAGGTTTTTTTTTTAAGTAATAGAAAAGGTTGGATATAAATGTCCAAATGAGTAAAAATAAATAGAGCAATCCTTTATAATTGTTGTAAACCACCCAGAGAGCTTCAGCTATTGGGCAGCATAGAAATGAAATCACCATCATCATCATCACCACCAAATCTACTCAGATGCAAGCCTCAATGAATTCAATGGGATTTACTCCCAGGTAAAAGGTATACAGTATATCAGTGATGGTGAACCTTTTTGAGCCCGAGAGTGCCCAAACTGCAACACAAAACCAACTTATTTATTTAAAAGTGCCAACAGCTGCAATTAAACCTGAATACCGAGGTTTTAGTTTTAGAAAAACAACTCATACAGTTGTCCGAACTAATTAACATATTTTGTCTTAAAAGAAAAACACAATAACAGAGCTTTCAATGATAGTTTTTTGTTGGAAAAAAATCAACTCAAAAAATTATTATAGTACTACATTGTACACATAGCCTGAAGGGAATTGATACAAACTTTTTAAATAATTAGGCACATGTATTTTTGGATAAGGGATTCTCAGCTTGTAATATGATTATATGTCACTGAAATTGTATGGGGCAAGCTTTACTCCGGGTCCTTTTCCTGCTTCTACAGGTGTCGGATTAGTAAAAGTCAGTCTACCTGTACTAGGATGAGCAAGATAAACAAGAAAACTAAACGTGCTTAACACATTTTAAACACTTTATGTCTTGGACTGCAAACACTGCATTAGGTAAAAGTTTGCATTGGGCATGCTTTTGCACAATTAATGTGATTTTTGCTATTGCATACATGCTGATAATTTGTCAAACCTTGGCTCATACTCCATTAGTTTGAGAGCAACACATGCAACACTCAGGTCAACTGTTAGGGCTTTACATCCAAGCCATGCTCTGTGCATCATTCTTCAAAATCTTTTAAATGTGATAACAATGTAGAAAAGAATTCTGTAACAGAAATTCTAGAATAAAATCATTCTGTTCCACACTGTGAGAAAGAACAAAATAATTAGTGTTTTGCAGAAGGGGACAGTCTTTTCAGCGATCTGGTGGCCAATGGCTCGAGTGCCCACAGAGAGCTCCCTGCGTGCCAGCTGTGGCACCCATGCCATAGGTTCGCCATCACTGGTATATATGATTGCAGTCCCAAATAACTTTTTGGCTTCATGCCATGAAAAGCTTCACATGCTATTTCCCTCATATCACGCTTCCCATAATGGCACAGGCCAGACTGTTTTTGTTTTCCTAGCGAGTTGGGAGCCTTAAATGCAGTGTTTATTGCAAAAGTATTTATATACCAATAGTGAGCTGAGCTGGTGAGTGCCACCAGGACTGTAGCCAAAACTGGGCCACTGAGAAACAAGAGAGTGGTACCGGCATGTTTGGTGGGACCTAGGGGAGTATCCTGGTTGAAAGAGCATTGCCAGAGGGAAAGACAATCACAGGCTTTTATTATGCCAAACTGTAAGCAAGCCCAGCTGACCGTAGGTTATAGAACAAGCACCTTATGGTAATCAATAACAAAAGAAACAAGCTGTGTTAGCTTTCTATAGAACTAGTCTATTAGTGCAATAGTTGAAAGTTGATTTCAGACTAATTAGCATCAACCCCCTCCCCTTCTCAGTAATCAAGACCCCAATGACTAAACCCTCAAGGCAGTTAGTTCCTTATTTCTCAGAGCAAACCTCTTAGACTGTCTTACCTCTTGTAGCTGGTCCTCACTTAACTGATGCGTCACTCTTGGATCTGTCCCCCCCCTCCTCCCCAACTCCTCTTCAGAAAGGCTGTGGGTTCCCACTGGCTCAGGAACAGGCTGACTCTCTTTCTCCCTCCCTCATCTCCATTCCCTCCTGCACTCTCATATTCCCCCTCTTCCTCTGAATCAGAATCTATTCCCGTATCTTGTGGAGGCCCCTCTGCAGAGCTAGTGGGGCCTAATCCCTACAGGTAGCCATGTAGCCTCTTTTACAAAGGGCAGTCCTCTATTTGAAGGGCTGCCCTGTCCAAATCCAGTTTAAAGATAAAGAACTGTATATGACCAAGAACTGTATGACCGGAGAGCAGCAGGGCCCTCGAAGTGAAGTTGCCCATCAAGCATTAGCACCTAGACAGCAGACTGAACAGGCAGGTACGCAGGCCACCTGGTTGCAGTCTTCCTCACTATGAAATTGTATTTCTATTTAAGGGCGCAATCCAATGGGGCTGCCCATAACCCTCCAAACTCGGAGCATTGTGGGGCTCCTATGGAAGGCGGGAGGAGCCTGGCGACAATCTTCACCCCCGCAATCCTCCCACTCTGCAATTCTGACAGTCGATTTCGGCCATCTAGCTGAGGTGCTTTGGACAGGGAGGGAAGGAGGCTGGGGTGCCGCCAGTATACGTCGTACACTGGTCTCCTCCCCACCCCCCAGAATGTCCACTTCGCCCCTTCTCCGAGGTCGCTCTTCCAACCTTGGAGATGCAGCCGGCATGGTTCTTTCTGCACCAGCTTCTATGAACCTCTAGATACTGTCTAGAGGCCATAGGATCGCTCTGTAATATATTATTATTAATACATTACATTTATGTCCCTTTTTTCTTGCAAGGAACCTAAGGTGGCTTGCATGGTCCTCCTCCTCCTCCTCTCCATTTTATTCCCACAGCAACCCTGTGAGGTAGGCTAGGCTGAGAGTTGGTGACTGGCTCCAAATCACCCAGTGAGCTTCATGGCCTGAGTGGGGACTAGAACCCAGATCTCCTGAGTCCCATTCCAACACTCTAACCACTACAGCACACCAGCTCTCAAATTATAATTTTCTAAATTTGCATTTATACTTGCAAATTTTAGGCAAATCTGTGCCCTATTTTGCAGTGATGTTTCCTCACTTTTTTGGGGGGACGGACGATGCATTAGTGGTCGTCCTAGTAGAACCCCCCCATGCTTTGCAGAAGTACAAAAAACTTTCCTAGGAAAAGAGAACACCCCACCCCCAAGGGCTCAATGAAAACTGAGTATGCTCAGTTGTGGGGGGGGGAAGGGGGGGAGAACGGGGTTGGAGCACAGAATGGAGTATCCTGAAGGCAGGCATAACTGAGCAGGAGCCCTCCACGGGCGCATGTTCTAATTCCAGGTCCTACTTGCTGACCTAAACGGGACACCTGCCTAACAAGGCTGCCCAGCCAGGCTTTTGCAATGAAGTTAATGGAGGCAGGAAGGTCTGCAAAGCCACACTTCCGGCTGCTCTCCAATGGTTGTCCCACGTCCTCCCAGAAACAGGAACCGGGAGGAGTGGTCCTGGGCGCGCTGCCTGCCTGCCTGCCTGCCTGCTTCCAGCCTGGGCTCGCTGACTCGGCGCGCAACAGGCAGCAGGAGCAGCAACACTTACTACAGCGACCTGCTTACACCCCTCGGCGGCTGTGGAAAGGTCTCCTCTTTCCTTCTTCCCTGTTGTGGAGGGAGGAGAAGGAGAAGGGAACGCGCCAGCTGTCTCTCTCGCTCTTTCCTGGGCAAAGCGACGACAACGCCTCCAAATCAGACGTGTCAGCAGGATCGCTTGGCCGCCGCCGCCGCCGCTCTAGCAGCAGAATTCATCCTGCCTAAATAATTCACGATCGCGTCTCTCCAGCGCCAGGCAATGCCCGCCGTCGACAAACTCCGCCTGGAAGAGGCTTTGCAGGATAGTCCACAGGTACTAGGGCAGGGCTGGGGGGTCGTCTGAACGGCGGCTCGCGAGGGGAGGGCGCAGTCCTAGCAGCAAACTGCGTGCAAACGCGAAAGCTACCTGCAACATGGGCGGGGGAGGGGAGTGCGGGCGGAAAGTCAGCAGGGTTGTCATCAATCCAGAATAAGACATTATTTAGCCACGCTAACAGGTTTCTCTGTGTGTCTCTTCTAATCTTTCTTTTATTTTACTCCCTGTGAACTGGGAGTTCTTTTTGTTGTTGTTTTTCATTGGTATTTGGAAGCAGATACAGGTTTAAATCCTCTTTAACATCTAAAAATAAAATTTCTAATAAAGCCCTGGCTGCCTTTTCCTATAGAGTACCAAGGAATCAGAATGGAAAGGTAGCCATGATGGTTAAAGGCTTATTAAGTGGGAGAGAGATTTCTTTTTCTTTTAAATAATAATAAAAAAAAAGCTTCATGGTAACAGTGGCATGATATTTCCAGGACCAACAAAAAGATCACAAAGAATTGAGCAAGCTTTTGAGGTCATCAAAACTCTTCATCAGGATAGACATTAAAACAACAACAGGGGATGTGTGTTATGACACAAGATGAAAAACAAAATGCTATGGACATGATCTAATGTATAAAGAAATCTGGTCCTATAAAAGGGAAGAAAAATCCTTATAGCAAGTAGTAATAGTAGTAATATGCATTCTGTCTAGCTAGTATGTTGTGAAAGTGCACATTTCACACAGCTGCTGTTAAAGCCCATATTATTCCATTTTACAGGGTGGGAAGTAAGGAAAGCATAGAAGCATTAGAACAATGGTTATTGTGTGAAGTTCTTTGGAAATATTAATGAGCTTTGGTGGGAGGAGGCAGAGACTGCAAGTAGCTTTATCATTGCAAATGTATGAGAGGTTACACTATGACCAATCTAGGTCACTTTTAGCAGGAGTTAACCTACTAAAAGTACCTCTCCTTGAAATCTCTGGGAGGGAAAGGAAAGACAATTGTGTTTGTTTAATTTTTATTCCTGGTCCCTTACACTCTATGTGATAACAATACATTTACTAACACACACACACACAACAAATGTTAGAATAATAGTGTATAATTAAGATAAAACAAATTATTGAGACTCCACCATTAAAATCGATAAAAGAGTTTTAAGTGTGAGGAGGTGATTGTTCAAGGCCTGTGAAATGTTGAGGCTCTGAACTGCTTGTGTACAAGCAAAGGTGTACTTTGTATTCCGCTGATCAGGGGTGGAGAGTGGGTGCTTGAAAAAGAGGCTTTACTACAGTAATTCCTGCCCACCCCCTTTCCTTCCCTGATGCTTTTGGTCTTTCTGAGAGAGAGGCTGCACTGCAGATGGGGTTTCCAATTTTGCAGGCATCATGTGACTCATCTAAATGGATGATGGTGCTTCAAAGGCCTAGATGCTTAATAAGCCTGCCTGCTGGCTTGTGCAACACATGGAAAAGAGCAGAGGCTGCAAAGTACATTTTAAAAACCCGTGGGCTGCAGTCTTCTGTTTCTTTATGGAACTTGCAGTGCAATGGACACAATTGGTGAAGTTCAGGGCACTCCTATTTAAGGATACTAACCTGTACAGTACACACAATTTTCATTTGAGTTATCTGAGTTACCTGAGGGAACTGTGTACAGGTTTACAACCGATCTTACAGCGGAAGGAACTGGAATGTTGGGGGAGCCTTCAGACATGCAACACCTGCAGCTCAAAGTGGTCCAATTGTGCAGGCCCATAGTTTTAAGCAATAAACTGTTTCGTATTCGTAAAGTGGTCCAGGAAAAAAAAATTGCTAATTAATCCTGTCTGTTGTTGATGTGTATGAACAGGCACTGAGACCTAGTAATTTGGATTAACCAGAAGTACGAGAGCATTGGGGTTGGGTCTTAGTTTTAAAACTAATTTCATCTGGGTGTTTAATGCTTAGCTTGTTTACCTGCTCCTTTAAAATGGGGCAGACTAAAAACCTCAATACATCAACTCAAACTGAGGGTAAATTTTAGGATCTGTCGGTTTTCCTCTCTAGAGATTATATTATCAATTTCTTTTCATTGATCAACTTGCTCATCACCTGCAGATGTAATTATTGTTTCAGGGTGCAGATTTAATTCTGTAGTGGGGAGGAAACACACACAACCTCCCCCCCCCCCCATTTAAAGTTTCTTGTTGAGTTTAGTTTGTAAGTTTTCTTCAGAGTAAATATTTGGTTGGAAGCTGTGTCAATTCAACAATTATGCTGTGTAGTGCCACGCTGCAACACTTTAATACTAATACAGAGTGTTCCACCAAGAGGGCTCAGATCAGATTCTCCATACTCCCCTTTCTCCTTCAGATGCTGCTAGTGCTCTGAACTGAAGAGGGAAGTCAGACTTGCTTAGTGATCACTAGATCTTTTTTTCCCCTTTTTGCCCAGGAGATAAACCAGGACTTACTCAGTCTCAGAGCAGATGTGATGTTATCTCACTAGATGTATACATAGCCGTTTCCCTGTACAAATCCCAGTGTAAACGTTAATTTTGAAGATTTTTGTACACCTGAAACATTACACTGGTTTTCCTGTTGGAGCACCTTACGGGATTAAAAGTTCAATGGTGTGTTTAGAGCAGCTGAACAAAGAAATGGTAGAGAGGGACTTTTTAACCAATTGAATTCAGTTCTTTTCTTACAGTGATTATTTGAATTATAATAGCAGTGAAGACTGCTTTAAAAAATACTAAAGGTATGATCCAGCCAAATCTAAGCACTGGTACAGTGCGATCCTATGCAGGCTTACTCAGAAGCAGGTCCTGCTCCCAGCTAAGCGTGCTAGGATTGCAGCCTTATAAACACAATTAATAGTGAGAAAGGTCCATTGAACAGAGAGGGACATAATTGCTGAGTAAACATGCATACAGTTGTATTGCAAAGTTTTATTAATTTCAGTGGGAAAACATTCAAGCCTGTGCTTAACATTCCTATTGATTCCAGTGGGATTTAAATGTTCTTAGCTTTGGCTGGCTCGTGGTCAATATGTTTGGGGTCTGATTGCTAACTTATTGCCGGGGGTGGGTGGGGAATTGTTCATTTCTTAGCTTTGCCATCTGTAGAGGTAACTTTTTCTGCAAAATAACACCTCATGTGAGTTGTCTAATGCTCCGCGGTCCTGTCCCAAAGGAGAGCCAAGTATGAATAAACTTATACAAATATAGTAACCGGTGTTAAGGTCTAATTTTGGTTCTCCGTATCTCCTTCCCCAATAGTAATAGAACCTTTTCTGTAAAATAGGTCTCTGAATACCATTCTGAAAAAAAGTACATGAAAGGAAAATTCAGACTTATGATCTAAATTTAGTTTTAGAATGATGCATTCCTTTCTTAAGCATGCTTATTTGGAAATAAATTCAGCTGAGCCTTCTAGAACTTTCTGCCAAGTAACTATGTTCAGGATTTTGGTGTAATTCAGTCTTCTCCATTCTAGCACTTTCCATATGTATTGGACTACAATTCCCATCACCCCAACCAGCATGCACAACACATCTGTGGGGCCCCAGGTTGGGGAAACCTGGTGTAATTTATTCCTCAGGCTTGCCAAGTTTGCTCACAGATCAAAAAGCAGAGGGGAAAAACAACATGATATTGTGCTCTTGGCCCCAGAGGAAAGTTTATAATGGATACATTTCATTAAAAACTCTTGATTATAAGCAAGATACTTATGAGAAGTTACAGTGAAGTAATCTGCTTCTGTAGATGAAATGATAGGAAAGGAAATGATGTAATGAAGCATTGTTTTTTTGATCCCCCCCAAACATATTTCTGCACAATAACTAAAATGTAAATGTGCGTAAATAGTAATAAGATATGTATTCGTTATGGTGATAAAAATTTGATTTATCTAAAGAACAAAGATTTCCAGATCAAAATTCGAAAGCCTATTCTCCCCTGTCTTTCATTTTTACTTTTGCTTATTTCTGAGCGAAAGCGATAACCTACTGTTGTCCCTGTCCATAAGCATATCACCTCCTAGTTCGCCTCCTGTGGTTTGGTTTGTGTGATAAGAAACCACTTCCCATTATAGCTGACATGTGATAATTACCTTACAGGATTAAGGTTCTAGGAGTTGCAGTTATCAAAAAACACCACACACACACACACACACACACACACACACAAATACCCCACAGCTGTGTGAAATGGATGCTTCAAGGAAGTGGTTTCAGGGAAGAAGCCTTAGGTTTCTGTTTTGCATTTAAGAAGAAAAGAATCCTAGGTATAGGTATATGTTTACCTAATATCACAGGGAGGGGCGATAACACATCCCTGTTTAACACCTGATCCCACTTTAAATGGAGCACCATGAGAGCCGTTGTTGTCCAAAACGGTTGCCGTCATGTTGTCATGGAGAAGTCGCAAGATATTCACAAATTTATTGGGGCATCCAATTTTCATAAGGATAGTCCAGAGAGCTGTACGGTCTACAGTATCAAAGGCCTTAGCCAAATCGATAAATGCCATATAAAGGGGTTGATTTTGCTCCCGGCATTTTTCTTGGAGCTGACGTGCAGTAAAAATCATGTCTACTGTCCCTCTAGAGGGGCGGAAACCATATTGAGTTTCAGGGAGGATCTCTTCTGAAATAGATAGAAGACGGTTTGCGAGAATCCTAGCAAATATTTTACCTGCGGTTGCTAAGAGAGAAATGCCCCGATAGTTTCCACAGTCTGTTCTATCACCCTTCTTAAAGAGGGTGATAATTATGGCATCCCTGAAGTCTTCTGGGATCTCTTCTCTTATCCAGATTTTTTCGATGAGTTTATGAAGATGTTGTACAAGTTCGGGGCCCCCTTCTTTAAAGATTTCAGCAGGAATCCCCAACATTATTTGCCATTTTCATCGCCATGGTTTTACATCTTGTCGAGGGGAAACTTCCCACCGGTGTGGGAATTATATATCGAACAGATGGAAAGCTTTTTAATCTCAGCAGGCTGAAAGCAAAAAGTAAGGTAATTACAACCTCCATTGTGGAACTTCAGTATGCTGATGATAATGTGGTCTCCGCACATTCAGAGGATGATCTCCAAACTATCCTAAATGCTTTTGCAGAAGCATACGAAAAACTTGGTCTCTCACTTAACATCAAAAAAACCAAAGTGCTTCATCAGCAAGTGCAAGCCAATCCTTTGGTGATGCCATCTATCCAGCTTGGCGGGACAATACTGGAAAATGTCGATCATTTTCTCTATCTTGGCAGCTATCTTTCTGTTACAGCTAACATCGACAGTGAAATCCAGCATCGTCTGAGCTCCGCAAGTGCCGCATTTTCTCGAATGAAACATAGAGTGTTCGAGGATCGGGATATTTGTAAGAAGACCAAAACACTGGCTTATGAAGCCATTGTATTACCAACTTTATTGTATGCCTGCGAAACATGGACTATCTATAAACGTCACTTCCACCTCCTTGAAAGGTTTCATCAACGTTGCCTCCGGAAAATCCTGCAAATTACTTGGGAAGATAGGCGAACAAATGTCAGTGTACTGGAAGAAGCAAAGACTACTAGCATTGAAAAAATGATCCTTCAACGCCAACTTCAGTGGACCAGTCATGTTGTTCGAATGCCTGACTGCCGTCTCCCAAAGCAGTTACTTTACTCCCAACTCAAGGATGGAAAGCGGAATATCGGTGGTCAATATAAGAGGTTTAAAGATGTTCATAAGGCTAATCTAAAAAAATGCAATATAAACATCGAAAACTGGGAAGCTCTGGCCCATGAACGATCTAAATGGAGGTTGGCCTTTCACAAAGGTTCCATGGACTTTGAAGAAGCCCGAGTGCAAGGTGAAAGGGAGAAACGTGCTAAGCGAAAAGCACGTCAAATGAATCCTTTACAGGACCATCTTCTATCTGGTAACCTGTGTCCTCACTGTGGGAAGCTGTGTGGATCTAGAATTGGCCTCCACAGTCACTTACGGACCCATCGCTAGAGTCTACACAATCTTCTTTAGAATTTCCTCCTTTTATCCCGGAAGACAATCTTACTCTGTCACGAGTGATCGCCTGATGATGATCACAGGGATTAGTGTAAGGGATAATGAGCAGAAGTCCCTTCAAAATATTTCCTAAGCTTTCAGTCAAAGTATTCTATAGCATGGCTTAAATCCTTGCTCCCGTAATAATGGTCTTTACCAGGACTTTGCTCTCCCAGACTAGTTTTTCTGGAGTTGCCCTTGTTGCATCAACTTAAGCTCTGTTTCTTTCTGCCTTAATTTGCCACAACTCGCTTATTAAAGCCTATATAATTAGGCTGTGCTCCCATTGCTTGAATCGCCCCTGTGTGCTCTCATCCCTTGCTGGCCCTCACCCTGACAACCATGTTTGTAAAAGTATGAAACTGTTCAGGAACTTCAGCTGGTCCAGAATGCTGCAGCCAGACTGTTGACTGGGGCCATTTATGGGGAGCATGTGACTCCCTTGGCACAACAGCTTTGCTGGCTACCGGTCTGTTTCTGGGCAGAATTCAAAGTGCTGGTTATGACCTATAAAGCCCTATGTGGCTTGGGACCCTGGCTACCTGAAAGACCACTTTCTCCCACACGGGCCTGCCTGTTTTTTAAGAATTTTGGGAGAGGCCGCCCTTCTTTCAAGACTGCCACCTGCAGAGGTACGTTTGGTGGCAACAGGAAAGAGGGCCTTCTCCGGACCCCAGCTGTGGAACTCCCTGCTGAGGGAGGCCACGTTTGCTCCCTTTTTGCTGTCCTTCTGCCACAGGCAAAGACTGCTGTATTCAAGCGGCCCTTTGGTATGTAAGCAGGTCTGTTGAGCTGGATGCTGTTTTTACTCTGTTGTGATTATTATTCTCATTTCATTACCTTTATATCCCGCCTTTTTTCCTCTTGCAAGGGACCCAAGGCGGCTTACAAGGTTCTCCTCCTTTCCATTTTATCCTCACAACAACCCTGTGAGGTAGGTCAGGCTGAGAGTGAGTGACTGGCCCAAAGTCACCCCGTGAGCTTCGTGGCCGAGTGGGGGGCTAGACCCCGGATCTCCCGAGTCCCAGTCCAGCACTCTTAAGCACTACACCACACTGGCTCTCCAGTATTTGCTTATTGTTTTTATCAGTGATTGCAAGCCACCTTGAGTGCCATTTTTGGTAGAAAGGCAGGGTACAAATATGAATAAATTTGTGTTGGACTGGGACTCGGGAGATCCGGGTTCAAATCCCCGCTCGGCCATGAAACTCGCTGGGTGACTTTGGGCCAGTCACTGACTCTCAGCCTAACCTACCTCACAGGGTTGTTGTGAGGGTAAGATGGAGAGGAGGAGGAGGATTATGTAAGCTGCCTTGGGTTCCTTGCAGGAAAAAAGGTGGGGTATAAATATAATAAATAAATAAATAAAAATAAAAAGTATTGCCCGAAACTGTCTCCAGAACGCCTGCATGATGCTACCTCTTACTTCTTTCAAATCCTTCCTCATAACCCACTTTTTTTTTTGGTTGGCTCAGCTTCCTAGTCCCTGAACCTCATTATATCGAAGAGAAACATAAGAAGGGGAAAAGTGCTCAGAAAGCATCCAAGGGGCTGCGTCTATAGCAGTGATGGCGAACCTTTTTGAGCCCGAGTGCCCAAACTGCAACACAAAACCAACTTATTTATTTCAAAGTGCCTTAAATTTGGCAGGAAGGAGGAGGGGGCACTAGCTAATCGCGCCCCGCTCTGTCTCAGGGCATGGCTCTTCACCGGGCGCACAAAGATTCAGGCGCGCGCACTGTGCTTCTGAGCTGTCTGTTCAGTTAGAAGGAGGGCTGGGTGCCTGCGCAGTCCGCTTCTGGGGGTGGAGATGTTGGAGTGTGCCTGCCTGTGGAGGCCAGCGAGGAATGAGTGGAGAGGAGTTACTATGGAAACCCGACGCTGAATGCAGAAGGGGACGGTCTTTTCGCGATCTGGCGACCAATGGCTTGAGTGTCCACAGAGAGGTCCCTGCGTGCCATCTGTGGCACGTGTGCCACAGGTTCGCCATCACTGGTCTATAGCCTGGCAACATGGGACTCTTCCAGCCCTTGCCATCTGTGCAAATATGTGCACATCCGAGGTGGGAACCCAACCTGCATAGGCTTTGTCCTGGGTAGGCTTCCCTGCATCCTGCAGTGCTGCCTGATTAGGCTCCCAGAACCCAGGGAAGCCTCCACACACAGAGGTCCGGGGGTGTGCTGAAGCTGGGGCTTGCAGGGACGCAGCACCAGCACTTTTTTTATTAGCAGGGATGCTGATGTCATCTGCCACACACCCCCCCTCGGAATTCCCTGTTCCCCACCAAGCTTAGCTGCAATCCTCACAGTAGCTGGGGGCGGGGGAATGAATTTTCCCAGCGGCAATCAATTGTCCCCTGCTGTACTGTCAAGTATGTGGCGGGGTAGTGATCTTGAATGGGCAGGTAAGTTCTGTTAGCTTTAGGAAAGGCCTGCTCCGCTAGCAGATGAAAACGTTGAGCACAGCTTTGTTGATATGGATCAATGCAGCTGCCTGCCATTTTGGACTCTCCTTGGGGGGCGTGGCCATGGGGACTGTCTTGATGAGCGCCTGCATTGCAAGATTCACTGGCTCAGCTTGTCTGAGCGTGGACAGCTAAGCAGGGTCAGGCCTGGTTATTACTTGGATGGGAGACCCCTCCTCTAGTTTCCTGCATTGAGCAGGGGGTTGGACTCGATGGCCTTGTAGGCCCCTTCCAACTCTGATCTATGAAATGAAAACCCACCACTGTAGAGGTCTATGCACGAATGCCTTCCTGCTTCAGATGTTTCTGGCCAGCAGTCGTAGGATGAGGTCTGGGTCGTTGGGAATAAGGCTACAGGTGTGGCACCACAGCCCCTTTCAGCGCACTTTACTCCTTCGCAAACGTAATGGGTGAAGGGGGTTCAAGTGTGACAAATCAAATGCATATTCTTCCCTTGTCTGCCCATGCCTCTATTTCTACTCCCCTTCCTCTGTTATCTCCCTTGTGTTGAATGTTAGGTTGTAAGCTCCCTCAGGGCAGAGACTTGTCCCCTCATCCTTTGTCATGTGCCACCGTGCACATTGGTGGTGTGAATATCTGTAACAATAAAAGGGGATATATCAGTCTGTCTGTCCGTGAGGGCCATAGTGAAACCTAGGCACCCGGAACTTGGCATGCATACTAAGGAGATCTAGAGGTATGCACCTCAAGGTTATTTTATTTTTAAAACACATTAATTAATTTTAATATTAATGTGTCCCGGTGGTTGAAGCTTGTAGTAACATCTTCAGACACTAGGGGCAGACTACCCTAACCAGCACATAGCTTTGTTTTCCATACAGTTTGAAGCCAGGGGAGATTAATACAACGAGGGTTACAGTTATATGCCTGCCCCCTCCCCCTTGTTGTGGGGCAGCCCCCCCTTGGGAATGGAGTGGACAGACCCTTCCCTCAGGGAGCTATAGGGGTGTGCCATGGCGGGGGCTGTGCCTAGGAGTGGAGACAGCCATCCCTTCATTCAGACGATGTGGGCACAATGTGTCCAGCTCTGACAGCTGCTTAAGTTTGCTTGAACTCTTCGCTGTATCAAAGTAAGGGCTATTGCAACCCACACAAAGCCAGGTCCGTTTGCTAGTACTGTAACTAATAAAATAACAATAATAAGTATACATAGTTTTAAGTGTTTACTTACATTAGGTGCCACCTTTTAAAAACACACACACACATCAAGGAAATGAATGGTCCCCAGCTGATGAGTTGAAAGTGTGGGGCCATGGTGGTAGTTGATAGCTGAGTCTTGTTTCTCCCTCTGCCATTTTCAAATGTTGGGAGGTGTAATGGAAAGAAGCAGCTTCATGGTTGCAGAATTATTGGTGCGATCTTATTAATATCAGTGGGATTTTTGGCAGGGGTGTGGAAAAAGTGTCCTGCGTGTGTATCTCTGAGGTAATTTTGTATGGACTGGGGGCGTGGTTAGAATCTTGAAAATGGTCAGTTTCTATTATGAGGATTACTTGCTTCAGTGTTTCTCTTGCAAAGTTATGGATGCAAGATTTTTAAGAGCTGAAAATTAGTTGATGATTGCTGAACCTATAGATCTAGAGCTATCAGTGGGTCAAGATTTTTTTTAAAAATCATTTATGGCGCAATCCGAACTCAGAGCACCCTCCCCCCACCCTTGCAGCCAGCGCAGAAAGAACCGCGCCAGCCGCAGCTCTGAAGTTGCAAGAGCGACCTCGGAGATGGGCTTTGGGGAGCGGAGTGGGGGTCGGGGAGAAGACAGGCTCCGCCAGCACACAGAGTATCCTGGCCTCAGCCTCCTCTCCTCACACTCTGAGACACCACACTTAGACGGCCAAAATCGGCCGTCTACGTGTTTTGCATGGTGGGAGTAGCGCAGAGGCAACCTTCGCTTCCATGCTGCTCCTGCCATGCATAGAATGCCTGTAATCCTCCCAAGTTCAGAGGGTTACGGGCAGCCTCATTAGATTGTGCTGTTAATTAGTGCAAGATTCAGCATTCCCCCATCCTGGTGCTCTCCAGATGTGTCGGACTACAATTTCCAGCATCTCTGAGCCAGCCATGGTGGCTGGAGGATGCTGGGAGTTGTAGTCCAACACATTTGGAAGGCACCAGGTTGAGGAAGGCTGCTTTAATTTGATACCTGTCAGGCTCACTCAGATTAGATTCAAATTAGCCATGGCTTCGATCTAATTCTGTTATGGCCCTCGGTGCTGTAGAGTGGACTGACACATTGAACCCTAACATGTTTTCCCCTTTCCGCTGTCACCCCTCGGTCTGCATAGTCCCCACATAATCCCCACCCGGGGCACAGGAGAGACAGTTCTGGGCAGACCGGTTACACATAAGCCACATCTGCATACCTTCAATGGGGCACATTTACACTTCCCTCACGGAAGCGCATGACATTCCGGAGGTGATGGGGGGACGCAGTCTCAAAGAGCTGCCAAACACTCCAAAGTACCCAGGAGATGCCATCACCCGAAAGGCACCCCCCCACACGGGGTGGGACCAGCCCACCTGATCATCAAGGGCGGGGAGGGGGTGAGGGAGGGTAGAAAAGATATGTGCTGAAGGACAAGGGTTGTTGGGAACACGGTGCAGGCTTGCACGGATCATGTCGCTAGCTCCGGCTAGGGCCAAGCAACTTTCAACCCCAGGCAGGATGCCCGGCGGCCGGCAAAGCAAACCGCTACGCTAGATATCAGAGTCAGATTCTCTGATGCCAGGTACGGTAATTCTCTGCATTCGAGCTAAGCCTACCTAGAAGGCAAATTGAATACAGTAATACCTTGGATTGCAAGTAACTTGGTTTGAGAGCGTTTTGCAAGACAAGCACATTTTAAAATATTTATTTATTTATTTTTGACTTGATATACTGTACAAGCGACGTCTTGCAATACAAGTACTGTAGTACGGCTTAAATTAAAAATCTCTGTACAAATTTTTTTTTAGGGATTTCGTTTTGATATAAGAGTGTTTTGGATTACAAGCACGTTTCCGGAATGAATTATGCTCTCAATCCAAGGCATGACTGTACTTCCATTCCTCTATCTGTATTGACTGCTATGTTTATACTGTGAAATTCCTGTAGTCTATTAGTTCAGCTCCATTAAATCTTTGAAATTGACGAGATGGTGGTTTCCCTGTTTTGGAGGGGATTCCATGTCAATATCACTTGCGGCTGAAACTGGTGCCGGTTAACCCTTAAGGTGCCGGACCCGCAACGGACCATTTTCAGTCCGCCACACTTTAATTATTCAAATCTGCCCGCAGTCACTTCCCTGAAAACAGCGGCTATGCTCATGATGGGTTGTGTAGGAAAAGCAAAAGTATGGTGCTTAAAGGTGATAGGCGGCAAAGGAGAGATTCCTAGAACCTGTTTGCCACAAGGATATTCTGACTGGGTTCAGACAACACAATCACGCATGGTTCAACGACAACCCACACTCCAGAGTTATCGTGTTGTCTGAACCCAGCCGAGTTCAGAAACCACGGGGAACAACCCACAGTTCACAATGCAAGTGAGAGCCAGTGTGGCGTAGTGGTTAGAGTGTTGGACTGGGACTCGGGAGATCCGGGTTCTAGTCCCCGCTCGGCCATGAAACTCACTGGGTGACTTTGGGCCAGTTACTGCCTCTCAGCCTAACCTACCCCACAGGGTTGTTGAGAGGATAAAATGGAGAGGAGGAGGAGGAGGAGGAGGATTATATAAGCCGCCTTGGGTTCCTTGCAGGAAAAAAGGCGGGGTATAAATATAGTAAATAAACAAACAAACAACGAACCATGGGTTCTCTTCGTGGGTTGTTCGTGCTTAGCGAGCCATGGCTTGTTAGCGCAGCTGGGTTCAGACAACACAATAACCCACGGTTCAACCACAATCCACACTCAACCCATACTCAACTCCTGAGTGTGGGTTATCATGTTTTCTGAACATAGCCTCTGTCTCGAAACATTATGGGGGGGGGGAGTCATAAGTGTGAAACTAAGCATTATGTTAGGCACATTAATGTGCAGGGTTTTTTCCCCCAGTGCTGATTGCATCAGCTGGAGTGGAGGTGATAATTTAACGGGATCAAAGCAGGCATGGAGAGCATTTAACCCTTTCCTCCCTACAGTCCTTTTTCTGAAGCTGATATTTGCTTTGGGAGGAAATTCCTCATTGATGGCAGTGGGGGATTTCTAGGGTGGCCGTGTGTCCTACTTTACAAAGGACAGTCCTCTATACTGAGCAGGCACACGGGTCACCTGGTCACACTCTTCCCCACAATGGTGAGATGTATTTCTATTTAAATTATAGTAGTTCTACCTAAATTTGCATCTATAGATATAAATTAATGTGGGCAAATTTTATGCAAATCTGTATATTTTTTTTGGTCCCCTTTTTGGGTGAAGCATTTTCTCTTCTTCAGCAATCATAAGTGGCCACCATATGGCTCCCCACCACCCCATGCAAATAGCGCCTTCCAAGGACAGATTTTCCTCACAATGCTAGAAGCCAGGACCATTCAATGAAGCTGAATGGTGAGACATCGAGGACAGATAAAACTGCTTCATGAACACATAGCTGAATGAGGGTTGGGGAACCTCTGGCCTGTAGGCCTAATCCGGCCCAACAAGCTTCCTGTGATGGGCACCCCCTTTCCGATGTCACACCCACTCCCCTTTTGTGCTTTAATTGCTGGTGGTTTCTGCAAACAACCAATCAGTCCATGCTTCCTTTTGTCCAGATAAGGTTTTAACCTTTTAAACTGCCTGGAACACCTTCTGACCTTCTTCCACATATCCTGGCTTGTCCCCTTTATCCAGTGTGCTTCCAGAAAATTTTGGAGGAAGACAAAGCACTTGGGAAACTTAGGGTGACCTAGGGCAGGGATGAGCAGAAGGTAGATCTCCAGATGTTTGGGACTTCAACCCCCAGAAGCCCCTGCCAGCATGACCCGTGAATTTTGGACCCAGTTCGAAACAGCTGAAGATCTGCTTTCTGCCCACCCCTGACCTAGGGTGTTTCTGGAGCAACACATCCATTTCTGATCCTTCCGCTGAGTTCACTGAGCTTTCCTGTGCCTGCTTGGTCATGGCTATGGATTGTTATCAAGGGATTTAATAGTAAGACCTCTGTGTTGTTACCACAATCTCTGATAAGAGACATGTACTGAACTGAGCTGAAGCTGTCTTGTGACTTACATCTGAGTAGGCATTGTCCTGAGATACTTACAAGGGGGAAGGGATATGTTGGATTTTTAAAAGACTTTCCAAACGGTCCAGTTGGCTCACACTTGTGCATAGTTTCAGTGCATAGTTCTGTGGTTGCTGTGGCTTACCTCTGAGTAGACATGCACAGCCACAGCCAGCAAAGAAACTGCTTCCTACTACAACTTGGTAATAGTGGGATTTTTGGTGGGGATTTTTTGGTCCTGCCCACTTTTGCCTGTAGCCTCTGAGAGCTTCTCCAAAATGTTAGTCACCCCTGAGTTAAAGTGTGGAATTCACTACCACTAGGTGCAGTAATGGCTGCCAACTTGGATGGCTTTAAAAGGGGAAGTGACATCTTCATGGAGGATAAGGCTATCTCAATGGCTACTAGTCATGATGACTATATATTGCCTCTGGTATCGGAGGCAGTATGCCTTTCGATACCAGTAACGAGGAAGCATGAGCAGGCTCTTACGGTCTCCGTGTGTGTCACTTTGATTATTCACTTGAAATGCAAATATGGTGAAAGCCGGCATGGTGTAGTGGTTGGAGGGTCTGACTAGGATTTGTAAGACGCCAATTCAGATCCCCATGCAGCTGTGATGATCACTGGGTGACTTTGGGCCACTCGCTATTTCAACCTACCTACCTCACAGCGTTGTTATGAGGATAAAAGGGGAGGGAACCATGAATGCCACCCTGAGCTCCTTGGAGGAAGGGTGGGATATAAATGCCAATTCATACTACAGGAAGGTTGCCACAGGCCCATAACTTTCTCAGGGCCACTTGGTCAATCCATTGTCATGGTAGGACTGGAGTCCAGGCTTCCCATAAGAAGAGCCCTGATGCTGGATCAGCCCAAGGGTCCATCTAGTCTAGCATTCTGTTCACACAGTGCCCAACCAGCTGCCCACAAGCAGGGCATGAGCGCAACAGCACCCTCCCGTCCATGATTCCCAGCAACTGGTGTACATAGGCATACCGCTTGGGATACCAGCTTTAAGCCACAAAACCCTGCCTTTTCATAACCTTTTTTCTAGGGTTACAATAAGGACTTCAGAAACAGACTCCTTATGCGAGAATAGTGAGAATGTCATCCTGAGCGAAGCCCCTGGTTGTTGTGCGTAAGTTCACCAACAGCTATTCTGTTCCAAGAAAACTACCTGGAGCCCTACAACCGTGTAGGACATCTGTGATCAGATCTCCAGATACTTAAACAAACAACCAAAACCCCTTAAAATAGCTGTGAGTGCTTTGATTTTGATCTAAGGAAATGTTGACTTAAGTAAGTGTGTGGAGGAGGAGGGAGCTCATAAGCACCAAGGAGTTTGGAGGACTGGGAACATGTCATCTGGATGCAGCCAGAGCTTCATATTAATGTTGAGGAGGAAATAACACTTTCAAGTACGTAGTTCTCCTGCCCCACCCCAGCCACTATTTATTTATTTATTTATTTATACTACTTTTATACTGTTTAATATCCTAAAATCTCAAAGCAGTTCACAATACATATATAATACAGTGTAAAACCAACATAAAAACAGTATAAGAATTATATAAAATAATGAATAATTAAAAATATTTAAAACTATATATTTGAACATAAGCAGAGCCATGCTGGATCGGACCAAGAGTCCATCTGTTCACACAGTGGCTGACCAGCTGCGCACAGGAAACCCACAAGCAGGACATGAGTGCAATAGTACCCTCCTGCCCGTTTCCCCCAGCAGCTGGTTCCCATGTTCCCCAGAAACCTCAATATGAGGTTGCTCAGTCCCAGTCTCTCAAGTCAGAAGGATACTAAGAACACAAGAAGAGCCTGATTGGCTATATGGTATTTCCAGTATCAGAGGCAGAATGCCTTTGTACTCCAGTTGCTGGGGAATATGGGTGGGAGGGTGCTGTTGCACTCATGCCCTGCTTGTGGGTTTCCTGTGGGCAGCTGGTTGGCCACTGTGTGAACAGAATGGTGGACTAAATGGATCCTTGGTCTGATCCAGCATGGCTCTTCTGTTCTTCTGTGAGCTTTGCTGGATCAGACCAAAGGCCTATCTAGTCAAGCAGTCTATTTCTCCCAGCGGCTAGCCAGATGCCCCAGTGGGAAGCCCACAAGCAGAATATGAGGGCAATAGTCTTCTCCTTCTGCTGTTCCCCAGCAGCTGGTAATCAGAGACATACTGATACTGGAAGTAGCATATAGCCATCATGATCAGTAGCCATTGATAGCCTTCTCCTCCATGATTTTGTTTAATCCCTTTTTAAAGCCATCCAAGTTGGTGGCTATCACTGCATCTTTTGGTAACAAATTTCATAGGTGCTGTGTGAAGATGTACTTCCCTTTGTCCTGAATCTCCTGCCATTTCGCTTCATTGGATGACCCTGGCTTCTAGTATTATGAAAGAGGGAGGAAAAACTCTCTCTCCTCACTTTCTCCACACCATGCATAATTGTATACACCTCTAACTTAATATGTTCTTGTGAATCTGAATGTGAGGAAGGATTTGGTATATAAAATAACTGTAAATTAGCTGTTTGGGGGATTATAGCCATGTAAACATCTACAAATGTCTTTTGATGACATTGCTAAGATTTGAGAGCCTCTGATCAATAATCTTACGCAATGTCTGAATACTAGACATACTACTACTACTACTGGCTTGTCTTCATTATACTTCCTTACCCCTAAATTTCCATTTGGCAGTAAACCTAACCCTTTTCTTTCGTCAGACTCGCTCTTTGCTGAGTGTGTTTGAAGAAGATGCAGGAACGCTTACAGAATACACCAACCAGTTACTCCAGGCAATGCAGCGAGTTTATGGTGCTCAGGTAAACCATTTTTATCTACATACATTGGAGTTCTTTCTTTTAAATAACTTATTGTTTTATTGAATTTTCCTAACTGGTAATATAGAAAACAATAAACAGACCCCCCCCCCCCTCCTGAGCTTCTCCAAAAATGAATTCAGCCTTGGACTGAAAGACGTTCAACACACCCCTGTGCTACAGGAATAGCAACACATCCTGGTGAACCTTTTCACTCCTCCCTGTTTTCTTTGTCTGGGAAGTAAGTGTTGCATCGCCTCCTGTAAATGCCAGCTGGAATGTCTGGAGCTCATCCTTTCTTGGGACACGCCTTCCTGGCATTCTTGTTTGTTCGCACTCTTATTCCAAGGTGTGGCACAGTCATCGGAAGAAGTATCTGTTTACATGTTGGGAATGATAGGTGTGCTTGGGTGCTCCTTTCAGTTCACAATTTCCTTAATGGTTAGGAGAAGTCCAATTAATTGTCAAGCATGGGATCATATTGTGTGATAGCTTCGCTAATTATCAGAATTGCAGCATGGAGAGAATTTCATTTTCCTTTCTGGTCAATGTTGTATTTATTTGGGATAGAAAAAATAGCTATGTTGAAATAGCAGTTGCATAAATATTAGTGGGAATGAAATGACACGGTGGCTTTATAACTAAGGTTGCTCTTATCTGTAATCTTGTATCTGATTGCATCAAAAGTTAGATATTGTTTAAAAAACCAACTTGTGAAGGACTGCCAATCGGTCCTTTCTTCAAGACGAGAGATCAAAGGTGCAAAACTGCCAGCCTTAGCTCTGCCGTCTTGACACTGATTCTCTTGGGGCCTTGCCCTTAGTCTATACACTGGATTTAGCACTGAACCACAGAGGAACCACGCACACCGTGTGGGGTAAAGCCAGGAAAGTTTATTTAAGGTAAACAGATTACAACAAAAGGTGGGGAATGAGGGAAGGGGAAAAGGTGGGGAGACACCTTTGGTATACACAAGTAGAGCTACAAAACAACAAAACTAGTTCCTTATTATGTAAATACCCAGGCACTTATTCTTTGCCTGGGGGTTGGTCTTCTTAGGGCTTGCCTCAGCAAAAAGCCCTACTCCCAGACAACAACAACTCAACCCAGAAGCCACAGCTCGCAGTATAGATTCCCCCCCTCCTTTCGGCAGCTTGGCCGTCTTTGGCCAGTCATCTGGGCTGGGCAGGCTGGGCTTGATCATGACTAGAGTGCTTGGGCCGCATTTGCATGCGAATACCTGCGGAGCGAGAGGGGCCATCAGAGGAAGCTTTGTACATTTGCATGGGGTTCCCAGCCTCCAGCTGGGATTACACTTGTTTACACTGTGTGTGGTGGAGAGAAGGGTCGGCTTTTCTTCACACAACTATACCCTTGTCTTGTTGCCTATATGAATGTGCTTGATCCTTTAAGCTTGGAATTGATCAAATCAGAGTGGTGTTGTTAAAAAACAAACACAAATTTGACAGACTGGGAAATATATGCAGATTGCAATGCTGGGCAGTAAGTGGAGGGGAAAATATTTGCAGATTTCAAGGCTGAGAGGTAAATGGAGGAGAAATTTGCATTATATTTCTCCTCCATTTACTTCCCAGCCTTGTAATTTGCATATATTTCCCTGTCAAAGAAAAAAAAAAAGCTCAAATTCCCCAGAGATTTTTAAAAACCCAAGCCCTTAGAAGTGGCAGAATGAGACAGATCAAATGGGCTCCTCACTCTGTCCCATTCAGCCGCCTTCTCAGGGATTTTTGACATCCGTCACCTGCAGTAACGGCTCAGAAAAGGAGCCGCAAAAAGGGGTGGCCTTAAGATCTCCCATTTCTAGACTACCTGGAGACACGGGAAAGTGTCAAAAAGGTGGAGGGCGCTGAGAAGTGTCAATTCAACACTAGAAATTGAGAGTATTACATTGCTAAGGGGGAAATCTTAAGCCCATCCCCTTTGGGGCACCTACCCTGCCGCTTGTTTCCCTTTGCCGGTGCTTTCCAATTGACAGCTAGGCAACTGACAGCTGTCAACTCTTCGCAATTTAGCCTATACTGTATGCAGTCGCACCTTTTCAATCTGTTACTGTTTGACAGCTGAAACTGAGAAGTGCATTGACAAGGCAAGACTACATATATTTCTGACAGCTGTAACAGCACACTTGTGCGATTGCGAAAGACCGACATCATCATCATTTAAAAAGCAAAGACTGTTGCACACATTTCTGGGGATGGAAAAAAAATCCAACCCCAATTGCACTTTTTTTAAGCTCTGAAGAAACATCCCCACGGCAAATGAAAAGGGCTATGGTCGGAGAAGGGATGGAGGAGACAAGCCAGGTTGTGTCACGAGGGACACTGAGATACTGGCTGGAGGACCGGCGGGGGAAGGAGGGGGAGAACAACCCACAGTAAGCCTGGTCTTTTGTCGGGCACACTGTGGGTTGTTCCGCAAACAACCCACACTGCATAGCTTATTCTCAGGGTGGGTTGCCGTGTAAGGGGAACTTGCCCATTGCTTCCTGCTTGCCTTTCTTGCGCTATTAAGTCATAGGCCAAAGGGCTTGGGGGGTGGGGGCGTGGTGGAGGAGAAAGCCAGTTGGCAACATGGTTCCTTTATAGTGGAATGTTACTACCCTAATTTTGACTGCTGGTCTTTCTGCGCATCTACAATGCAAATAGCTGATAACTAGTCAATTTAAAATTCCACAAAAACCATTTCAGACTTCTTTGTATTTAGAGGCCAGGGAGAGGGAGCAATGTCTAGATTCCTCTAGGATACATTCAAGTTTAAATTGCAGAAAGGTATTATTTGTTATTAAAGCTGTGGTCTGTTTTTTTTGTTGTTTTTTTTGTTTTTTGTTTTTGAGAAAGATACTGTGGAGGAAGGGGGGGCTGGCTGGCCCGCCACACCCCCACCCTTTCCTACTCCAAAGGAACCAAGACCCCCAGAGATCTCAAGGTACCAGATTGCCAGCCTCAGCTGTCTGCAATCCTACTTGGATCTCTGTTCAGGGACTCGCCTTCAATTTCTGTAACCTGGATTTAGATACTGAACTCACAGAGTACTACAAAACCCATGTGGGGTAAACCAAGACAAGGTTTATTCTGGTAGCATTTTACAACAAGATTAGGGAAATGAGAGAAGCACACAAAATAAAGAGAGAGACATCTTTAGTACACAGTAAAGCTGCAAAACAATAAAACCTGATTCCTTAATATCTCTCAAGCATACACCTATGTTACCTGAGGGTATTCTCTTCAAGGGTTAAATCCAGCACAGCCTTGCTGCCCGAGGAGAACTACTCCATCTACCCGCAGGTCTGAGATGGGTAAAACTCCCACAAGGCTTGCCTTCACTAGAGCCCTCATCCAGCTCATTTCACCAGGAGCTAACTGGGGTCGGATCCTGATGCCCCCCCCCCAAAGGCTTGGGGCCTCTCTTTGGCTTGCCGCCATCCCCAATAGCCAGGGTAGCCGGTAGCCACACGATCCAGGACAAAGACTAAAAACACGCTTTGGGAAATATACCTTTTTTCCCCCTCCCCTCCTCTGCTGCCTCTTAGCCAATCACCATGCACCTCACCTGGCCAGGCAGGGGGAAGGGAACTCATGACTCATGGCTTGAACTACATTTACATATGAACGCTTTCAGCCTGGCCCCTCCAGGCGCCAGGCCCCATCTTATGTTTTATGTCCCTTTCGCTTCCTCCCAGACCCCTCAACTGGCCCCACTTGGCTTACACATGAGGAGGCGTGTGTGTGTGTACGTGTGCGCATGCAGGAACCCCCAAGGGCTCCTTTCTCCACACGCTAACTATGCACACCCCACCCCAGCCGGTTCACACATGAGGTGTGTGTGTGTGTGTACCCCCAAAGGCTCGTTTCTCCACAGATACCATATACATAGGTCCACTCAGTGTGCAGAATCTGCAATCTGTCCAGAGATACTGGTACTCACGAAGAATAATTGTATAGGATGTGTAAAACTGGGTAGCAACTGCCCCCTCCACTGTGGTGCCCATAATTTTAAAAAATAAAAGATGTAGCTTGGGCTGCCATCCTGTGTGCACTTACTGGGAGTAAGTCCCACTGAACTCAGTGGGGCTTTCTTCTGAGTAGGCCTGTGTAGGATTGCACTCAAAATCTCCTAGACCAGTGGTACTCAACTAATTTGAGTGCTGAGACTGGAAATGTGTAATCAGTTCACTCCATCTTTAATTGGGTGCGATCTTTAATCATGAGACATCTTTTCTCTTTGTAGAATGAAATGTGCCTGGCAACACAACAGCTTTCCAAGCAGCTCCTTGCATATGAAAAACAGGTACGCCTGATGCTCTGTCTGCACCCTGAGCAATTTCCATGTTCGGTAGATTAGTAGAGATGAAAAGCAGACACGCCCAAAGTTCTTCAGGCATTTGCTTAATTATGTTCATACTAGAGATGTCAAAGGGAGAGACTTGCTGCGCACTACTCGGTCCGAGATGTTGCACGGAGTTAATAGCTGAAAATTCAGACCACCACCCGTGCTGCACTTGGATCCTTTGTTTTTCTTACAGGAAGATCAGATCTCAACACAATGGTAAACTCTGAATGGGAGTGTGGGCGTGGGGCCCCCAGACCCATTGCATCTCTACCCTGTCGCCTTGAGCGCCCAGCAGGGCACTGAAAAGACCTGGGGCCCAGTCTTTCCTTTGGCATCAATGGAAGGTTCCCCCCCCCCCGTAAGGTTAAATGCGGTGCAGAGGGGAGACTTGGGGAGGGCACAGGGAGGGAAGGGGTAATGGTGATCCCCCTGGAAATTCCCCCCTGCATGTCACTTAAGCTGAGAAAAAGAAACTTCCATTATTGGCCCCATTGGTCCTTTAGGACTCTGGGAAATAGATTTGGGTCCAGGCCTAGTAATGCCCAGGTTCCACAGGGGTAGGCAACCTGGTGCCCCCCAGATGTTTTGGACTACATTTCCCATAATACCTTACCATTGGCCATGCTGGCTGGGGCCGAAGTCCGTCCAAAATATCTGGAGGGCATCAGGTTGCCTACCCCTGTACTAAGGAATGGTGGGCACGTTCCCCCTTTGCCCTCTTCTGCACACTCAGTACCCCCAAGTGAAACACTTTGCTTTTTCCTCATGGCACTCAGTTTCAGAGGTTTACCAGAATGGGGGAAATAAATGGTTCATTGGGGTAAGGCAGAATCTGCCCACGGTCATTCCAGTGCCGCAAGCAGGAGAGAGTTCCCGCCCACCCCTTTCAACTGTGTCGGATATTGCATCCTGTTCCTCTTTGTCCCATAGAGCTCTGTGGGAGCCACTGAAAAAAACCTAAGCCACTTACGCCTGTTTACCTTGCAGAACTTTGCCCTGGGTAAAGGCGATGAAGAAGTGATATTCACCCTTCAGTACTTTTCAAAGGTTGTGGATGAGGTAATCCTAGTTGCCGGCAACAGTTTTCTTAGCTTTTATGTTTCTCCCTGTATATGTTTATCTCACTGAAACTACCCTGCTTGGGATTTCCAAAGAAGCTGCAGAAGGGAGAGTTGTCCGTGCTTTGTGCAGTCCATGTAGAGTGCCGTAGAGAGGGGCCCATTATTCAGCTGCTGAAATGGCAGAGAGAAAAAAGTGTCCTGAAGTGCCCTGCGGTTTTATTTAGCAGTTCTTGCTAAAAAAAAAATTGCAGAGTCTTGTGGCATCTTAAAAGACTGAGAAATTTATTATGGCATAAGCTTGCATGAACTAGAGCAGTGTTCTCCAACCTTGGGTCCCAGGATGTTTCTGGCTGGGGCATGCTGGGAGTTGTAGGCCAAAAACATCTGGGGACCCAAGGTTGGAGAACACTGAACTAGAGTACAATTAATCTGTGTGTGTGTGTGGGGGGGCATATATTATGATTTATTTATTACATTTGTATCCCGCCTTTTTCCTTGCAAGGAACCCAAGGCGGCGCACATGGTCCTCTCCATTTTAACACCCCAAAAATCCTGTGAGGTGGGTCAGGCTGAGAGTTGGTGCTGGCCCAAAGTCACCCAGTGAGCTTCATGGCCGAGTGGGGACTAGAACCTGGGTCTCCCCAGTCCCAGTCCAGCCACTCTCACCACTACGCCACACTGGCTCTCACTACATATGTATGCTGATATAGGACAACACCTAATGCATTGGATGAAATGGATTCTATTCCATGAAAACTTACGCCATAATAAATCTGTTCGTTTCTAAGGGTGCCAAAACGCTCTTGTTTTTGTGGCAACAGACTTAACACGACTACTGTTCTGGGAGCTGCTAAACGTCTAATAATCCTAGGCAATTTAAAATAACTCCAAGGACACACCTAAAAATCACTGTAATCTAAAAGTTACAGTAGTTAGACCAGGCTTCTTAAAATCGCTGCAGCACTTCTTCGTACTTCACATCTTGGTCTGCGCACAAATTGGGCAAAGCCTGTCTCTGAGGTCCCTGGAGTTCTTGCCTTACATTTGTCCTCAGAAGGCTTTCTTAGAACTCTCTTTACATTTATAATGCAGTGTATCAGCCACTGGCCATACTGGCTGGGGGTGATGGGAATTGTAGTCTGACACAATTAGAGGGCTCCAGGTTGGGGCAGGCTGCTCTAGTGCCTTATGAGAGTACTTTGTAGGCATCGATGTTTGTCCTACTTCCATATTTGAGTTAATTACTAGCGAGTTATCGGGGCTTCTTTATTAAGGAGTTACTGAAGACTCAGGTTTTGAAAGCAAGTGGCTTTTTCCAATTTTTTTTAAAAAATATTGTTCTAATATGTACAAATGCTGTCTTTTTTAATATACTAAATCTAGCTCTGTAGACAGATGGAATAGATTGTGCTGGTTCTGCCCAGTGTGGATTTTTGTTTGTTTGTAGTAAACTGATATTCTTCAGTTCTGATCAGCTCTTTGGGTGATGTGTTTTATTATAATAGTTATTGCCTAGAGATGGAAAACTGAGGCTGAGAGTCATGCCAAATTGTAGCCTTTAGAGCAGCCTTCCCCAACCTGCCGCTCTGCAGATGTGTTAAACCTCCCATCATCCCCAGACAGCATGGGCAATGAGGTGATGGACATTGTAGTCCAACACATCTGGAGGGCGCCAGGTTGGGGAAGGCTGCTTTAGAGTTAGCCAGTCTGGCGTTCACCGGGTGACTTGGGCCAGTCACTGACTCTCGGCCTAACCTACCTCACAGGGTTGTTGTGAGGATAAAATGGAGAGGAGGAGGAGGATTATGTAAGCCGCCTTGGATTCCTTACAGGAAAAAAGGTGGGGTATAAATATAATAAACAAGTGGCCATATAATGAACAAGTGGCCAAATTTCTGAACCAGGCTATCTCCACTAGATTATATTTGATTTCTCACTCTCATGTGTTCAATTAACTAGTTGTATTGTATGTATGTATTATATTGTGTGAATGGTCTATTGACTGCAATAAAGAATTGATGATGAATATAATTAATTAATTAATAAATAAATAAATTTGGAACTCTGGCTCAAATCTAGCTTTCTTTCTGTTCCATTGAACAACACTGGTTGACATCTCGAGCACATGAAGATGAACTTCATGTTCTAGTCTTAGGGGCACTGAGATTGTATCACTTGCTCTCCTGCCTTTCAGCTTAACCTTCTACACACTGAACTGGCCAAACAGCTGGCAGACACAATGGTTCTCCCCATCATCCAGTTTCGTGAAAAAGATCTAACAGGTAAATATTGCTTGGGTTCTTCTTAACTGGGGTGCCCCCCCTTAGTTATCTTTTTGTTCTGCGGTTTCCCATAAGCACAAGTGGGACTTCTAAGTACCATCCTGTGTGTTTACTTGGAAATAAGTCAGGCAGACCTGGTGGATATAGCCACATTGCAAGGGGCTAAGAATAAAAGGATGTGGATCCTGGCTATGGCTATAGCCTCTAGACTATGGGTAGGCAACTTGTGGTCCTCCAGATGTTTTGGCCTAGAACTCCTCTCATTCCTTACCATTAGCTAAGCTGGCTAAGGCTAATGGGAATTGTAGGCCAAAAAAGTTGCTTACCTGTCCTCTAGGCAGTGATGCAATCAGGATGCTATGAGATCTCCAGCTGCCCATTACACAATGATGGATAAATGTTGTCAACTACCAAAGACACATGCCAAAATATTGTGGAGTGCAATATTATGGCCTTATTTTAGAACTATGCCAGTGTTCTTTGCAACATGTCCTAGCTGCTGCTGTACATAAAATCTCTAATTTACCTATTTGACTTCAGCATCTTTTTTTTTTCTTTAGCAAAATTCCTATATAAAGTTTTGGTACCAGGTTTTATACTGTTTTGGCAAGTACACATATTTTCAGTTTGTTTGAAAATTAGCAAACATGGATAGGATTCCATTGAAGTGGGAGGGCCAGAGGCCTAGCGACCACAAATGTAGGCTTGGCTACGAAGTCCAGCTAAATTTGTGGTTGCCTGCTGTCTGTCAGCTCAGACTTACTGGGTCAGTGATCCTCTTAAAAGTGGAACAGGAATGCACATGCTCTCCTCTCACACACACGTGCGTGCGCACACACAGACAATGTAATGTGTGTGACAAGTACTTCGTTTTTTTAAGGAGAGGAAAGATGTGATCCTGGCCTCCATGTGGGACAACTGCCTTTACAGATGACTTTGGCTGGCTTCACACAACACGACAAGCCAGAGTATGGCTTGAGTGTGGGGGGTTGTTGAACCGTGGGTTGTCACTGAATAGTGGGTTGTTGAGTTGTGTGAACCCAGCCGCGCTAACAAACCGTGGTTTGTTAACCACAAACAACCCACAGAGATGACCCATGGTTGGTTGTTGGGTTGTGAACTCTGGGTTGTTCGTGGTTAACAAACCGTGGTTTGTTAGCGCGGCTGGGTTCACACAACTCAACAACCCACTATTCAATGACAACCTATGGTTCAGGGACAACCCATACTCAACCTGTACTCTGACTTGTCCGGGTTCAGACAGCATGACATTACCTATGTAGGCTTTACCCAGTCTGGTGCCCTCCAAGTTGTCGTTCAAATCTTCTGGAGGTCACCAACTTGGGGAAGGCTGATCTAGTGGTAGAGAGGAGAGGCGTTCTTCCAACTTTCTAAGAGGATTGCCAGTTCTATGTGTATGCACCAGGTCAAAACTTTTTTATTTGCCCAGGCATTTCAATATGTTGGTTAGTCTGCTGTGTGTTGTTTTAGCTGTCTCTGAACTGTTTTATTATGGAGGTATGGTTGTATTTTAATTTTGGCATCATTAGTTTTAGTCAAGCTCTTTGTACACTGCCCTGGTATCTGTGTGGATGAAGGCTGGTCTAAAAATATTTTTAATGACTAAATTGTTCATTATAAGACTTCCTCAATGATTCCCCTGATCATGTTCCTGCTACTGTTGAATGAACTCAGGCCGTTTTGGTGGGCTGATTAAGGATCATATTTAGGGAGAAATTTAGGCAAAGAAATCTCATATGTACAAAGTAAAATAGTTGACTGCAATTTGAAAGGAAGGTTAGTGTGAATGTTCAAAGATTAATCAGCACTTCTGAGATGTGCTGATTAATCTCTGAACATTCAGAGTACCCTTCCTTTCAAATTTCCCTGAAAGACCTTCACAGATTCTTTAACCTAATGCACAAACTGGCTTCTTTTTTTTCCCCCTTTCCCATAGAAGTAAGCACTTTAAAGGATCTCTTCAGCCTTGCTAGCAATGGTATGTTTCACATTTTTCTCTTGTTTGACTGGAATTCGCCAATGACGTGCACCTCTGCATGAATTGTGATGCTAACGTGTGCCTTTGATGCTTGCAGAACACGATGTCTCCATGGCAAAGTACAGCAGACTACCCAAAAAAAGAGAGAACGAAAAGGTAAAAAGTTTCCTCTGTTGGCTTATTTGACAATATTTCTCAGCAGCGACACTTCTGTGTTAAGATGGCACCATATTACTTTGGGGGTGGGGGCGGGGGGGCGGAAGAAAATTGATGGCCTTTTTTATATGTACATGCAAATAAAAATATGAGGGTGGTGAATGGCTTAGAAATACAGTGGTGATGAATCGCTTTGATATGTGTCTACCACATGACAGGTGCAATTCTGAGAAGGGTTATTAATACCCAAGGCCCATCAAAACTACTGGGACTTAAAGCACAATCCTATGCAAGTTTAGACAGGAAAAAGGCCTGCAGCTGGCTGGGGCATGCTGGGAGTTGCAGGCCTTTTTCCTGTCTAAACTTGCATAGGATTGTGTCCTTAGATGCTAAAATGCGCACTAAAGCCCCAAATGATATTAGTGGGTCCCTGGTGTCATTTAACTGCCTGGACATTGCACGGTTGACCCTGTTGTTAAGGGTCTGGCTGCTGGCCCTGTTGTTCTTTACAAGCACTTTTTAAAAATTTAGCTAAAGGCAGAAGTTGCGAAAGAGGTGGCCAACGCCCGAAGGAAGCAGCATCTCTCCTCATTGCAGTATTACTGTGCCTTGAACGCTTTACAGTACCGTAAGAGGATCGCCATGCTGGAGCCCATGCTGGGATACACACGCTCGCAGGTATGTATCCTAAGCACAGTATCATTTCATTTTCATTTCTTAACATTTCTACACCTCCCACTAGCCGAAGCTCTCTGGGCGGTTTACAAAGATTAAAAACCTAAAAATTACATTATACAAACCATATACATACAAACATATAAACGTACAACACAGAGGAAGACACACACACATATCTCAGAATGATTTTAATTAAACCATGGGAATAGCAAGTGTGTCCCATAAAGCAAAACTTTCATCTGTTGTAGCTGAGCTTGTTTTCAAACTTCCGGATCCAAGGGGTAGCCATGGAATGAAGTGTTACTCAATTAAAAATGGTTGGCAGGGCACTGCTTGACCCACCAGACCAGTTCTGCTTCCTTTTTAGCCTCCTCGTTCCTTCCAGGAATTGCCAACAGTCCTCACTTCTGAGCATCCAAATAATTAGACTGGGTGGCAATTTAAAAATAGTAATACTTGCAATTTGGGTCAGTTCTGCCACTTCCAAACCTTAATCTGAAAACATTGGTGGCCATTCCACATGCAAATTTGTGCTTTATGTGACTGAGTGCTAAGGTAGCCCCATGATATTCCAGTCGCTTTGCACCCAAAGCATATCCAATATGCTCACAATATTTTAGCTGTTTTGTGCCACACTGTGTTCATTCTCACAGGCCATATGCTAATCTGTGAGGATGAGGAGACTGTTTTGGAAGACTACAAAGCCTGTTGAGCAGCGTGACTTTGAGCAAAACACATGTGTGAAAACATCCAGTGCTTTTAATTGAAAGGAGCAATATTGAATGAACAGAGGTACAAAGGCAACCTCTTGGAGTGATTTTTCTCCCCCATGGACATCCACTGTTACAGGGTCATGGTCACCAAATTCGAAGCACTCCCCATTTTCTGGTTTCAAACCTGCCTATAAATAATGTTTGCTTACATGTTTCAGCTGTAACCTTTTAATACTGTGTTATTGGAAAACAAGTTGGTTGTGGCTGAGGGTGGCTCTAGACATCAGAGCAGCAGAGAACTGAAGGGTGCTGGCAGTGGTCCTGGCTCTTCCTTGCCTTTCTGGCCCTGGGCCCTCTTTCCTTTACACTCTGCTGTTCCTGAGTAACACAATTAGCACGATCGCACTCAGAAGGAAAACCTGTTTACTGCTTTCTTGGGCAGTTGCTTAGCCAATGTTAGAATGTGGAGAAGTAATGGGAGATTTAATTTTAGGCCTTAATTATTTATCCTATACACTAATAGTGAACTCATTCTCAGAGTGTAGATTCTTATGTAGCCAAAAATGTCACCATCCATGTATAAGACGGCAGGTATCGGCAAGCTTGGAGGAACCCCAAGGTTTGCAGTACCAAAAAATGTTAGGTGTGTGTGTGGGGGGGCAACTCAACAGTCCAGTGAGGATTGAGCGTGCTCAGTGAGCACGGAATGGTGACTGACTTATGGGGAAAGGAAAGGAAAAACTGGGAGGGGGAATGGAATGGAGTATCCGGGGAAAGGTCTTGGCTGCCTGGCCAAATTCTGCACTTTGAAGAATTTTGTTGCAGGAGCCACTTGTTTTATTCTGTTTCTAAAAGGTATATCCTGCTTTCTAGCCCGTGGCTCTGTGACTCCCAATACTCAAAACCACTTCTTACTGGATCATCTAGACTCCAGCCCCCCCTCTTCCTCTGCCCCCCCCCCCCAAGTTACTGCAAGCTAAGTCTTTCTTCAGAGGTATTACTTGGGATCCCTTTTTATATTTTTCAGATCAAATTTTTTAAGAAGGGAGCCGAGATGTTTTCCAAAAAAATGGACAGCTTTTTATCTTCCGTTTCAAACATGGTTCAAAGGTATCAGCACAGTCTGGCTTACATTTGTTTGTTTTGTGTTTTTGTTGCTGCTGCGTATGTGTGTATGTGTGAGAGTTGGTTCATCCCGACAGTCCTGAAACCATCATAGCACCTGGCAGAGTCTAATATGAATGTCTGCAACCTCTTCCCACATTCCATTTTAAGACTATGACCATGTAGACTTCATGACTTCAACATTGTCAGCCTTTCCCCCCTTTTCCCTACCTCCAAACCTGATTTTTGTAACGTCTTGCAAAGATCTGGAGATTGCGAAAGCTTGCATGGTATTTTGAGTTGGCCTAATAAAGGTATTGCCCTAATATGTATGTTGTCATTTAGCTTATTGTTATCCACAAGAGTGTGCTCAGGAGACCTCTGTTTGCCCGGCAGCAGTGCCCTAAGCTTTGGGGATGTGGGGTAGGGTGTGACCCCGGTGCTGCCGCCGCCTCATTCAACATCCAGAGTGCCTACTTGCTCTTTGTCATGGATCGAGTAGGACAATGAGATATACGTCCAGCATTCTCCTAAGAAGTTTGAGACATTGCCGTTGAGCAGTGCTGGCTAAGTGCATGCTGGGAAACTGGGCATAGTTCCATGGAAAACCATTGCTGACTTGACTCCATAGACTTTGAAAGCAGTTGCTTTTTCTCTTCGTGCATTTCTATAGAGTCTCAAACATTTTAAAATGTAAACTGACACGAACGAAGCTCAGCTAGAACTAAATCACAACATAATACACAGAAAAAGCATTTTTTTGAAAAGCCTTGCCAGCGTTTCCCGGGTACCTGGTTTAGAACTATAATAAATCCAGAAAATCAGACTCTGTGTTGTACCTAGTAAACTCAAAAAATACTTGGAAATACTAGTACAGTACTCATAAATACTTCAAAACACACTCCCTTGAATTTCTTCCTGTCTCATGCCTAGATAAATGTTTAAAGGTTTTATAAACCTATAAACCCCATTTTTAAAAAAAGTATTACTACTATAGCTGGAGAAAGTGCAGGAAAGGGCAACTGAAATGATCAAGGGGCTGGAGCAACTACTGTATGAAGAAAGGTTACAGCAGCTGGGATTGTTTAGCTTAGAAGAAAGTTGAGTAAGGGGAGACATTTTTCTCCTTTTCTCATAATACTAGAACCCAATGGGGTCATCCCACGAAGCTGATTGGTGGGAGATTCAGGACAGATAAAAGGAAGTAATTCTTCATGCAGTGCATAGCGCAGCGAATTCACTTCCACAAGATCAGTAGTGATGGCCACCAATTTGGAGGGCTTTAAAACGGGATTGGACAAATTCATGGAGGAAAAGGCTATCAAAGGCTACTAGTCCTGATGCTACCTCCAGTATCAGAGGCAGTATGCCTATGTGCACCAGTTGCTGGGGAACATGGGCGGGTGGGTGCTGATGTACTCATGTCCTGCTTGTGGGATCCCGTGGGCAGCTGGTTGGCCACTGTGTGAACAGAATGCTGGACCAGATAGACCCTTAGTCTGATCCAGTAGAGCTCTTCTTATGTTCTTAGTTATGCCCCACATTTGTAGGATTGCTTTGACTTTATTTTCTTTTTTCTTTAGTGTGCAGGAAGAATTGGACACCGAGGCTGAAGCCATGCGAGTATCTCAGCAAGATCTGCTTTCAGTTGGGGAGTCGGTGTACACGCCCGATTATGATGCGGCCTCACCTCTGATCAACAGAAACCTTATTCAGAAGGCTGGCTATCTGAACCTTAGGAAGTAAGGAGGGTGCCAGGGAACTTGTCTTGCCTAACTCGGCAGATTGGTTTAGTACCTTAAGCTAGTTTCTGGATTTTCTGAATTCTTGTCTGATGCTGAATTTGCACACAATGTGCCTAAAAGTGAAATGAGATGTATCTAATGCAGGGGTAGGCAACGTGGCATCCGTGGGTACCAGTGAGCCCTCAGACCCCTTTCTTGGTGCCCGCCGAGGTGCCCTCCCCCTCCCATTCTTTATTTTATTTTTAGTGTTTCTTACTGGTAGCTGCTTCTAAGCAAAGTGGGCTGCTCCCATCTTCTTTTCCCATTAATGTCCCTTGGCCACGTGTGGGGGTCAGAGACATTCTTAGGAAATGAAGATGGCAGCTGGCTGCAAGCGGAAGGTTTCATCTGCAGCACGCCCATTTTGTGGTGGTGCCCAGGGCAATTTTTCAAATTGCCACATGTGCCCATCGGCCCAACTCCTGATGTAATGGACCTTCTGACATTGTTTTGGATCTTCAAGGTTGATACCGTGATGTTTCCTGTACTGTGGAAAAATGCATTAGTGTTTACAAAACAGTGTCCAGGATCCGTGCTGCTTGTGGGCTTCCTGTGGGCAGCTGGTTGGCCACTGTGTGAACAGAATGCTGGACCAGATGGACCCTTGGTCTGATCCAGCATGGTTCTGCTCATGATTGAGACAGGTCCTGCCTGTGACTTGGAGGCAGTCTCCCTCAGCATAACAGTTGCTGGGGAACATGACCTGGAGGCTGTTGCTGTTGCACTCATGTCCTGCTTGCGGGCTTTCCATAGGCAGCTGGTTGGCCCTTGCGTGTACAGGAAGCGGGCCTAGACAGGCCTTAGGTCTGATCCAGCATGGCTTAACTGTGTGTTTTCTACAGCAAAACAGGCCTGGTGACTACAACATGGGACAGGTTGTACTTCTTCACTCAAGGTGGGAACCTGATGTGCCAGCCCAGGGGAGCTGTAGCTGGGGGACTGATACAGGACCTGGACAACTGCTCTGTGATGGCCATCGATTGCGAAGACCGGCGGTACTGCTTTCAGATTACCACTCCAACAGGAAAGCCGTATGTATTTGGTTGGACTCGATAGCCTTGTAGGCTCCTTCCAACTCTGTGATCTATGAAATCTATGAAATCTATTTCAGGGCTCCTGCTAGGGAGCAACTATTTCACCAGAGAAGAGGGCTTGCAGACTGGCTGTATTATCTGAGCTGCTTTCAACGAAACTAGACACCTCCATGAAAGCCAAGGCTATCTAAAGCGAGTTTCTCTAGAACATTTACCAACCCGGTTCCCCTCCAGATGTGTTGGACTACAACTCCCATTGTAGTCCAATGCATCTGGAGGGCACCAGGTTGGTGAAAGCTGCTCAAGATTTCATACACCAATACCGTAAAGGCATTTTGGTAGTACGCCCTTTTCCATGTAATTTTATGGGTTACAATCCAGACCTAGGATTGGCTGTGCCAGCCAGCAGCTCCTTAAAGCGGGATGGCCAGTGGATAGCACGGCAAAAAGCATGATACAGCTTGTTAGGGTTATTACTCTTGCCATTTTGGCAGGTGCAAGCGTAGTCGCACCTGCATGCCCAGCTGTACTGGGCAGTATGCCCTCTTCTACACACACCAACTGTAGGTACAAGGTCTCTCCTTTGCATCTGTACCTTTTAGGATTGTGCAGAAGAGAGGGTTTTGGCAAGAGCAGTTTGTAATGTGACATTGCTGCCTGGACTTGGAAAACCCCATGTACGTCTTATAATAGGATATCATATAAAATATTTTGGATCTTACTGATTAGGCCATGAGCCAGCTGAACATAGGATGGAATGGGGCTGCAGGCAGAGGGGCTCTACTTTTTTTGAAAAGGAAAGCAATACATGTGGAAATATGAGGCAATCGTAACTATTAGTGTTGATCCCAGTGTTTATCGCAAACAGGGGAGGAAATTTCACATACTATCCAAAATACTACCGTACATCTTTAGGTGAACCAATATAGTGTAGTGCAGCCTTCCCCAATGGCCATGCTGGCTGGGAATGATGGGAGTTGCAGTCCAATATCTAGAGGGCACCAGGTTGGGGAAGGCACCACTGGGAGTATTTGTCCCATTGCAGATAGCATGTATGTGTGTCCCCAATTCCAATCAGGACCACAGTTGGGGGTAAAAGGTTAAAGCCCCCCTGCCCAGACACCACAGTTCCAATCTGGCTCTCTTCCCATCCCCCCCCCCCCTATGCACTGGTTATTTAGCTTTAAAAAACCCAAACCTACATCCAAAAGATGTGACAAATGTCACACTGAGTTTAGCCCTGAAGGTTCCACCAGATTCCTGCCCATTCTAACACTGGCATTCCACCCCATATTTTCTACCTTTATTCTCTCTCCCCAGCTGGGCTGACTTCATGACAAATCAAAATGCCCCTTGGGTGTGAGCAGACCTGTTGGATCTTCAGCTGTCTTGTTTTGCAAGCTCACCCTCTGCCTGAACGGATTGTGACTGGGTTCAGACAACACGATAACCCACACTCAAGAGTTGAGTGTGGGTTGTCATTGAACTGTGGGTTCTTGTTGAAACATGGATTATTGTGTTGTCTGAATCCAGCCAAAATAACAAAACCCTAGTTCACAACCCAATCACAAACCATGGGTTCTCTTCAAGGGTTGTTCATAGTTAACAAGCCATGGCTTGTTAGCGCAGCTGAGTTCAGACAACACGATAACCCACATTTCAACAACAACGCACAGGTCAACGACAACCCACACTCAACCCATACTCAACCCTTGAGTGTGGGTTATCATGGTGTCTGAACCCAGTCTGTATGTGTCAAAACAAAAAAAAGAAAACACTTGTGTATTTCTTTGCAGGGGCATAACGCTTCAGGCAGAAAGCAAGAAGGAATATGAGGAGGTAAAAATACTTCATTGTGTTAATGTTTTCCATCTTAAGATCTCCAGAACATCAGGGTTCATTTTTTCCTTTCTTTTGCTCTTGCAGTGGATATGTGCAATCAATAACATCTCCCGGCAGATCTATCTTACTGACAATCCTGAAGTGAGCATGTTTTTGAGAGTTATTTTTTTCTTTAAATTGGATTTTCCCTAAGATATGCTTTCTGTGACTCAGTGTTCGCTCAGGCACCTTGAACCACTTTCCTTAAGGCTGTGCTTCTGTTTCACTGTAGGCCGTTGCTATCAAGCTAAATCAGACAGCGTTACAGGCTGTGACCCCAATCACAAGTTTTGGGAAGAAACAGGACAGCCTCCCCCCCAGGTAACATTATATGTTTGAACAGCTCTGTTTGTCTTGGGTTATTTGGCTGCTTCTTGCACATGGGAAATTAGCATCTCAGGGCAAAGGCTAGGCTATAACTCTGGTTCCCTTGAAATGCTAATTTTCTGCAATCAGAATGTTTTTGACATGGGGGCAGCATTCAGTCATGCATCCCTCCTACTGCATTCTGAAGTAGTACTTTCCATGGAGGGCTGTACCACTTGATATTTTTGAATGTGTTGTAAGTTTAATCTACACATTGTGGATCCTACCACCCGCATCATGCAGTGGCATGTGAAAGCTGGATTTTGCTAGGCCAGAGGTAGACAACCTGTTGCCTTCCAGATATTCTGAACTACAGATCCAGGCACTGACCCGATCTTAGTTTTAGCAAGGTTGCTGACATCCTGTGCCTTTAGAACAAGGGTGGGGAGTCTGTGTCCCTACAAATGTTGCTGGACTACAACTACCCTAATCCTTGATCATTGACCATGCTGACTGGGACTTCTGGGAGTTGTAGTTGCCTACCCTGTGGCTAGGCAGGCCAACTTCAGATGAACATGCACCTGCTTAATAAAAGTATCAAATAAAAATACAGCTGTTCTTACTTATTGATCCCCACCTGAAATTTGAAGTGCACATATTCAAATGCACATATGACATACTATGAGCCTGTTTGAATGTACGGTGGTGTCCAGCAGCAAATCGTGGGTAAATTAACCCAAGAATTGTGGGGCTGTGCACTGAGCCTGAGCCACTTCGTTTGCTTTAACAACCCTTACATGCGGCATTTGAGGGTTATTTCCGTGGTGTCTGAACAGGGGCACTTGGGGTGGTTTGTGGGTAAACTTGGGGTTATTTAACCCATGAACAACCGCCCCTGTTTGGATGTCACCTAAACAACCCTTGAATGCTGCATTTGAGGGTTAAAGCAAACCGGAAGCGGCTTGGGTGCAGTGTGTCCCTGCAATTTGTGGGTTAATTCACCCACGATTTGCAGCTGGATGCCACCATTACATCCAAACAAGGTCTATGTTTTCATTACTTTTTAAGATCTTTTCACTATCTAAATATAACGCTACTGATCTTTAAAAGTCTATTCAGACAGTAACTAAATGCCGACTTGCTAATTGTCACTGGACTTTCCATTCATGGGAATCCACCTTGCCTTCCAACTAACCTTTTCATATGGAACCATTCTCTTTCCTCTTACTTTAGCCAGGATGTGAAGAATGTGGAGTTGCTGAATGATAGGAGTGTCCCTAATGAAGCTGCCAGCGTTCCAGACTCCACCGAGTTAATTGCACCTGGAACGCCAATTCAGTTTGACATTGTACTGCCTGCAACAGAGTTCCTAGATCAGAACAGGGGTGGCAGGTAGGTCGGTGAAAAATCCCCTATTTGACAAAGTACTCCCTTTCCTTTCATGCCTTTTCTCAAGGTGTCAGACGGTGATCATATAGCAACAACCACTGCTCTGTGTGTTACAGGCGCACAAACCCATTTGGAGAGTCTGAAGATGGCAAGAAAGAGGATGAAGCAGGTAAGTACTGTGGATGCTGTTCATGCAGATCGCAGTTTGATTGGACCCAAAAGCCATTTAGGTCAAGCTCCTGCCTCCAAAGGCAGGGCCATTTCACCTGTCCTACCTTACCATCCTTACAGTAAATTGTGTTGTCTGTACAAAGCTGTGCCATAAGCAGAGAGGTGGTGTACTATTGCTAAGGTATCTGCAGAGCAAATATCTCGTTTGGTAGGAAGCCAGGTTACAAGCTACAGTGGAAGGCAAAGTAAGAAAAGAACCACACAGTCCGTTTGATCCAGGGGTGTAAACTCTTCCAATTTCAAATGTTGCCCCATCTTCATGGACCAAAGCCGCTGTTTGGTACAGAGCAAAGGGCATAAGAACCATCTTGTTAGATCAGACCAGGATCTGGTCTTATGCCGAATTCTGTGTCTGACCACAGTCAGCCAAATGCTTCTGAGTGCTCAGAAGCAGGGCATGAAGATCTTGTCCTTCTCTTGATTGTTCTCAGCTTCTGGAACACACTGCCTCTGTACTTGGCATCAAAACAAACAGAAGGCTCTGTATTGGACTGGGAATGAAGTCACCTGATCAGTATCCTAAATATATTTTGGTCAATATGGCACCAGCTGCACCAATGCAACCCTGTTTGTCTAGTCCTTGGTAATACTTTTAAATGGGATTGGAACTGGCAATGATGGCTTGTTGAACTTGGCAGTCATAGGATGCAGCCTTCACAGCACTGCTGCCAGTGATTTGAGGAAATACTTACATTGACATCACCTGATTGCTCATCACAATGTGGGCTGGATTTCTTGTGCCTGAACGTGTGAACGGCCCCTTTTGTGTCTGCATGCTCTGTCTAGGCAGGGGGGAGGGAGGCATAATCTGCAGCCTGGACTAATTTCAGAAGCTCTTTGCAAATGATCAGTTCAGACTTCTGGCCAGAGCAATCTGTTCCTCCTCCAGCAGCCCACTGGGAAGAGGAAGCGGGTGGTAGAGAGAGAGGAAAAGGGTGTCCCTGACCACTTTTGGTCCTGGTCTAGCCCATCACTGGCTTAGTCCCTAGGCATCACCAGCATGCAGTTCCTGACAGGCTTATCCCAAGGGAGTGCAGCTCTCAAAATGGAAAAGGTTCCCCACGTATCTACAGGGTGGTAGATCGGTGGTGGTGCATTCACACATTCAAGTCACGCTTGATGCTGCAGTCGAGCAACGAGCATCCCTGTGGACTGGCCCTTGGAACATTTGCACTGAAGAAAAGATTTATCTTTGGAGTAACCGCCATCGCTGCAGAAACACACTAGTGGTAAATTTGGGTTATTGGATACCTCGGGAGGCAGTGTAAACTGGAACGGGAAAAGATGCTCCTTTTGTCCGTCTGTCTCTCTTCCCCCCAGATTCACTCTTGCAGCAGATGTTCGTAGTCCGCTTTCTAGGATCGATGGCAGTCAAATCCAACCACACTGTTGAGGTGATTTACGAAGCAATGAGGCAGGTGCTGGCAGCCCGGGCCATTCACAACATCTTCCGTACAACAGAATCCCACCTCTTAGTCACCAGCAACGACCTGAAGTAAGCAACACTTCCTTGCCTGCCTACTTCCTTTTTTGTGTCTCCACTGTTTTTTTCCCAGCCTTGTCCGCAAGCTGGTTGAGGTGAAGTTCCTGGATTTGAGTTGATCCTGTGAGCGAAGTTACATCCATGAAAAGGGGGAACTCCTGATGCCTGCTAACAGAAGAGGGAGGAGCCGATTTTTGCCAGCTCTCCCTGTGCTCACCCCAAATTTGCTCTGGAAGGTTGAGGGACCCTCAAACTGTGTAGTCGGGGCTAAGAATAGAATAGCCCTTCTGGATCAGAACAAATGCCCATCTAGTCGAACATTCTGTTCTCAGTGGCCAACCAGATACCTCTGAGAAGTGTAAACGCATGCTGCCTCTGATGCTGGTGGTAATATATAGCCGTCAGGACTAGTACCCATTGATAGCTTTATCCTCCATGGACTTTAGAGATGAAAGAGAATTGACAAAAATCACCCACACCCCTTGTTAGCAGGTGCCTCTGCTAGATGAAAGGCCCTTCTGTTCATGGAAGGGTACCTTTGGATCCAACCCCATAGTCCCCTACTGGCTAGGCCACCTTTAATCCTGAACATGTTTCCCTTGTAACTAAATCACACTGATTCAGGTTCAGATGTTACAAGTCGCACTGGTTTCGGTAAACCATGTTTTTAGTCCTTGGATTCATTCAAAGATATAAGTGCTGTTATCTTCTGAGGAGCTGCAAGCCCACCTTCTTAAGCAGTGTCTAGTTAGTTCACTGGGCCTGTCATGCATACTTGTAGCATGCTTGGTTGGTGAGTGCCAGCAAGGTTGCAGTCAAAATAGGGCCACGGAGAAATAAGAGGGGTGGTGTCAGCATGCTGGGGGGAAACAAGATTTGCAGAAGATTTGCAGAAGTACAAAAAACCTTTAAGGAAAAAACTTAGGGAGGCAACCCCCTCCCCAGACAGCCCAATGAGAACTGAACATGCCCAGTGGTTACAGAATGCTGGATGTCTGTTGGAAGAAAAACAAAACAAAACGTGGTGGAGGAAGAGGGGATGTGTGTCTGGCTGAACAGGAGAATTGCACACTGCAACATTTTGTTGTAGGTCCTACTTGTAAGTAGAAAATTTCTACTGCAAGCCTACCTCTAGCCTCATATGAAGACAGATAGCAATGAAAAGTACAAGCCGGTCAAAAACTGGAAGTATATTTTGCTGCCGCTCTGAAAGCTACCGAATTTAGAGGGCAAGCTGTGGGGAGAAAAGAACATCTGATAACAGCATTCCATAGATTTAACTTGAGACAGGTGGAACTGTTTGGGCTGGTTCTGGACCTACAAGAAGCCTGTCTGGAGCTCCCAATACCATCCTGCAGATGAGCCTGGAAAGAAGGGAGGTAATTGCTTTTAGCATGGCCTTCAACAGTTCCCAGGATAGTCCTGGAAAAAGATTTTTAATTCTTAAGCTGATGGTATCTCATTTTGTAACAGGGCTTGGGTTGGGTTTGTAGTCTTGGCCAGGGCTAAGTAGCAGGGCAGAACAAACAAATGGTAATTCTTCCAAATGGAAAGAGCTGCATGCTAGTTATGTGACTGTGACTAACTTGCACAGGAAATGAAATCCCTGCAGTAAATATTCACTGAATACACAGATCCTCCAAGTTACATATTTGAACAAAGGAAGCTTATGGACCATACCAGCTATTTGGTAAATAGCAAATGCTAGTCGTGACTAGAGATGTGTGAGGAGTCCATTACGGGGGGGGGGGGGGGATGTGACAGATGTTCATGATTTGGCCCCCCAGATTCCCATCAAGCCAGCTCGCGGACTTCTATCTCAGATGGGCTGCGGTTTGCGCATTTAAAAAAAACACTAACGAAATTAGCGCAAATCTCTCTAAAACTGCATAGTTTTTGGCTTCCAATTTCCACAAATAGTGCAAATCATGTGATTTGTGCAAATTTCCTCAGCATTTTAAAAAAAGATGTGCAAACCACGGCCCATTTTACAGATGGAAGTCCGTGGGGAAAAAACTGACTTGGCCCACTTCCGATCATTGGAAACGGGCAGGAAGTCCGTCGAGTTCAAACGAGCTGGACTTCCCAGTGTCAGCACATCCCTACATAGGATTTTAGTCACAATTAATTGATTTCACTCAAGACTTACCATGTAATCCTATACATGTCTACTCAGACATAAGCCCATTGACTTGAGCGGGACACTCCCAGGTAATTGTGTACAGGACTACAGCCTGAGTCACAACCAGCTTGAGTGGAGGCTCTATATTTTCTCTGTTAAGTCTTAATGTGCATTTTTTTTCCCCCTACACCAACAGATTAATAGATCCTCAAACCCAAGTTACAAGAACAAGTGTAAGTATATTCTTCCTGTCAGCACAATACAGAAATTGCAATCCTTGCTAAGTTACCAGTTGGGAAGTTGTTAGGTAAACACTAGTTTTAAAATTCTAAAACCTGTTTTTCCAGTTCGAACTTGCCAGCGTGACACAATTTGCTGCCCATCAAGAAAACAAGAGGCTGATTGGGTTTGTGGTTTGTGATTCTGAGTCTCCAGGTGAAGATTCCATGAGTGCTTATGTATTTGAGAGTAACACCGAAGGTGAAAAGGTCTGGAGATGGCTTTGTTGCATTATTTAAAATATATTAAGTTCAATTGCAGTCATTAATTACAAGTCTTAAGAATTTAGTGAGTTGATGACTCCCATTGCTAATTTTGTAAGCAACCCCCGCCCCCAAAAGGACATTCCAAGGTTTCTTAGCACTTATATTGCATCTCTGCCTGAGAATGCAGCAGGTGAGAGGGGGGGATCCTCTCACCAGCCCTTGGCTCTGCCCCACCAACCACCGTGGCCACTGATTTCCATCAGTTCCACCCAGCAGGACCAATGATCAGGGATGGTGAGAATTGTAGTCCAACATCATCTGGAGGGCCACAGGAAATCCATTACTACAACACCAATCTTGCTGCATTCTCGCCATACATAGTAGGTAAAGCTTCCAGTCCATTAATTGGCCTCAACTTACTGATCTGGAAATGCTGCCATATGAGCCTGCTTTTCTGATCCTATGATAACAGAAGAACCTTTTCAGGAATTACTGAGTCTTCCTCATTTGTGTTCAAACGAGTCTGCCTGAGCAATTGTAAACAGGGAGGTTTTGCCCAAATCAGTACAATTTTAAAACCTAAAAACCAAAACCTTTTTGTAAGTTATTCTAAGGCTAATTCTGCTTTCTCTGCAGATTTGCTATGCAATAAGCCTGGGGAAGGAAATCCTTGAGGCTCGGAAGGTAACGTTCCACTATTCTTAAATTCACGTATCTTACCCTCTGAAGTACTGAATCTCACTTTCAAGCCTCTGGCACCTAATGTTGTTGCTGCATATAGAGTCTCAGCAGGTCATCTTTACTCTGAAACTATTCCGGTTTGATTTGGGGAGATGAATCTATGTGAAGTTCCTTAAACGAAATCAATGCAAAAAGGAATTACCTAGTTAAAGGTGATCATTTGAACACTTACATAGTTAACATGGTGTTTTGCAAAGAGCAAAGTGACATAATCCATGCTTAGAGTCTGGTTCACACCTACAGTCATAAGTAACCAGCTGTAAGTTTCATTTATTGAAATGGAGCAGCTAAACATGTGCTTCCATTGTGTTCGGTGGGACTTCGTAAGTCTGCTTACAAGTCATTTTAGCAACATGGGTGTTTTAAAATATTCAGTGCATTAATCAGTGTTCTCCAACCTTGGGTCCCCAGATGTTTTTGACCTACAACTCCCAGCATAGCTGGCTGGGGCATGCTGGGAGTTGTAGGCCAAAAACATCTGGGGACCCAAGGTTGGAGAACACTGCATTAGATGATAGACTGATCCAAAAATGTTTTGAGAATTCTGACAAATCCTTGCAGGCTGTTGGCTAAGGGCCAGAATAGATGTCATTCACAGTTAGCAATTGCACGAATTACAGGTGTTTGGAAGGCAGTGAAGCTTGGTGGCATTAGTGGGGTAGTGTATCCACTCCGGCTTGCAGTCTGAACTTTTAAGGAGCTATCCATGGTGCTGAACCTATCTTGGGGCGGGGGTTCAGCACCATGGAAAGCTCCTTAAAAGTTCAGACTAAAACCCAGAGTGGATACACCACCTCACTGACATTGGCACCACCAGCCTCCACTGGTGAAGGGGCAAGCTGGATTGGGACCGCAGTAAAATATAAAAGCATTAAAGCCCCCCTGCCCCATTTGCTCTGATCAGTCCCACACACCTGCATTTTACTTTTTTTTAGAAGCCTTTCATATAATTGCCTGAGTGCTGTTGTCAAATTTAGTCCTAAAAATTCCATTGACTCTCATCGAATTTTCATTATAGGATCCAGAAGCACTAGCTCAGTTAATGTCATCCATGCCACTGACCAATGATGGAAAGTTCATGCTTTTGAACGACCAGGCAGAAGAGGACAACACTGTACATGCAGATGGGCAGGAGGAGTCAGAAGCATAAAAGTTGTACTTTCTCTCAATGGAGGTGGCTAAGCTCTGTGCTCTCAAGCTTTGATCCAATGTGGGTGGATATTTTGAGAGAACTTGACCTGAAATGTTTGGTAAGCTGACAGTCTTTGAAATCCTCCCAACAATCGGCATCAAGTCACCTGCTACTAGCATTGAGGAAAGCCTGATGGCCACCAGCAAAGATTTAATGCAAGACATATGTGCATCAGGGCTCTTCTTGAGATGTTAAACCACCTTCTCACCCCCTGTAGTTCTTTTAGGAATCCAGCAAGTCCACCTACTCCTAGTTTTCTACTGCAACTAGGGCTGTGTGTACTCTGCCTAAATTATGTGAATATGCACATCTGCTTATTTTGTGTAATTCTGCTACCTGTAGAGAGGGGCAAGGAGTCGCACAGGCCAGTGACGCTCCACCCTCTGGTCCTAGTCAGTGCATGTGCACACACCACAGACAAGGTAGTATGATTTCACCAGGCATGCCTCTAGGTACAACAGATTGAAATAAGAGGTTATCAGCAAGCTGAATTCTGCCAGGAATAAACACAGCCCTAATAAAACCTTTAGTCTCTATGTATCACAGTAACAATGGAATGCATTACTTCTACATGAAGTTGGTTTTTAGCCTCCAGTATACTTTTAAAAAGGGTAACAGGAACACTATTTTGAGCTAGGCTGTTTAGAACACTATTTGATAAATACTTTCCTATTAATATCTATTTTTATACTGTATCTGGAGTAAGTTTTCAATATAATCTAAGTGCCTACCGTTTTTGTGGAGACCATACTTATACATTCTGTAAAGCAGGCATCCCAGCCCAGTAAGTTGGGTTATTGTCCCCTCTAGGTTTAACATGGGGGCTGGGTCAGTCTTAAACAAGCCCTCTTTTCTCAGATGAAATTTCTTCAAATCTAGATGTAGGCAGCCTGCCACATAAGCACTTCTGAACCAAGGAAGCAAAGCAGCTCCTATGGAAACACATTTCTTCAGGCAAAAGACCAATCTAACTATATTGTCTGTAAGATCTTACCACTCACAAGGCTAGTACAAATTGGGACACACCACTACATTGGGACTTCTGGGTTTACTATTGTAAATTCAAGTAACATGCAAGAACAGAGCCAGCTCTAATGAAGTTTACCTGATTTTATCTGTGGATGTTTTACATGCGTATTTGTTTTAATGTTAACAAAGGAAGGTTCACATCTTGCAATGCAACTGTTTAGCAATAATGCTAGATTAAAATCTTCTTTGAACCAGATAAGAGTATTGTGATTATGTGAAACGGATTTAAGTCATCCTGGCTTCTGAAACAAGACCTACACCTATGGATAGAAGCAGATGCTCTACAACTTCAGGTTCAGTTATTAAGAGCATAAAACTGACATCTGGAAGAAATTCTAAATTGACTCATTTAAGAGGCTTAAAAAGGGCAGGAATGGTCAAGGGCTCAATCTAGTAAGCTCTAGCTGACATCAGCTATTTTGTAGGGTAGGCCACCCAGTGCCTCCTGGATGTTTGGAACTACACCTCCCATAATCTCTGACTATTGGCAATGCTGGCTGGTGATGGGAGCTGTAGTCCAAAAAAATCTGGAGGGCACCATGTTGCCTACTCTGAATCTATGTAACACCTGGCATTTCAGGTACCAAGGCGAGAAAAGAGGGCTTCCCGAGTTCTTGGAGAACAGCTGTTAAGGAGAATAAACAGACCAGTGTGGTGGGAGCTTAATAGGTTGGTATGGTTACTCCTACCACACTTCTGCATGGTAGCTCTGTGGCACAGCCATAGCAGCCTCATGAACAGGTCACTGTACCTCCCACCACAATGGTACTCTGTTAGAGACCTGTGTGGTCTATTGCACTGCTGATTAAGTGCTGTTGCTATCTTATGGGGATCTATCTCAAATAGATTATATTTTGCAGTTTCCTTATCTAAATCATCCACTAAAACCCAGCTTCAGTGGGTTATAAGTTTATTGTCCTTCAATGGCTTATCTTTTCCTGTCAAACAAAAAATCAACTCTCTGACTTTGCCCACTTTCCCTGCTCTAGGCAGCCTCTGTACAATACCATATTCTTTGGGAATAGTGGACTGCTCTTTTGACTGCTATTCTCTTAGGAAGAATGTGGGACAATTTTTAAAAGAAAATAGCATAGAAATGTATTACAGCAGGAGAAGTGATACTTAATTTCTGCTAGCTTTATAAAGCACATGAATCAATCCCAATGTTCTGTTCTGGACACAAATTCATTAGTGCATAGAAGCAAGTGCTATGGGTGGCTCATTGCTCAAAATACAGCATTCAAAACTACCTATAAGAACTAAAACCTGACCAGGGAATAACTACACACAAAGTAAATCCACTTTCCAAACTTACATTTATTAACATTATGTACAGAATATCTAACAGAAAAAAACTGAGGTAACAGCTTTTTTTGTACAACGAATCAGTAAGACATGTTATATTTGGTCCCCTTCATTCCTGAGAATTTGAACATAGCTATAGATGGAACCGGTCAAATTAACTCAATGACAACATGCAACAGGACCTCAAATCTGCACCTCAGTCAGAAGCTCAAACATACAAGTGTCCAAAGTACTGATAACTTTGCTGGATTGATCCATTTACCACTTTTTTTTCCTTCCCTACCACTCTTGGTACACCTGGTGAGCTTATTCTGGAAAAGCATTTTAAGACCATGTAATAGCCAAGGGTATCTTCTTTCACTTAAACTTCTGCTATGGAAAATGGCTTGTAGCCTGATGTTCTGTTACACTTCATGGAAAAGAAGAGATCCTCACCATCCAAGTGTGTAAAAATGTAAGAAAAAAAAATCCCTTTTATTTATGGCTTTTGTAAACAAAGCCTATGAAAGAGAACATAGCTGCTGTATTTATGCTTAAAAACAAATTATTAAAAGGTTGGGTGAGAGGAGAAACAGTACCTCCGTATCATCTTACTGACCCACCCTACTTGCCATGGCTTTAATTCCTCCCCCAGTTTCAAACCACCTCTACATGCAGCAGCTGTAAAAGCTCTCGTCTACCTGAAGCTGCATGAAGTGCTGATCTCATTCCATGTCACCAGTAGGAATATATTGCTACCTGCTCTAACCATGTCAAGTGGAAGTCACACTAAAGACCCAAATTATTCATCTCTTAATTGGTTCTACAGCATGGAAGATGTTCAGTGACTACCATTCTATATTCACAAAGAAAGCTGTATTACTGTAAATATGTATATATTCACACTGCATGTACGTGAGTTTAGATTGAGGTGAAGACTAAGGATGTTTTATAATTGGTCACTAAGACCATGTTAGCTTGGTTAGCACTTTACAGTTCAGGCACATGTGATGCTCTAAGCTAAGCAGGACCTCTCAAATTAGAGGTCAAAAAGGAGAAATGGGAATGAGTATGCTTATTACAGCAGAGGGGTGCCTTAAATTTACATGTTTGTACAGTGTCTGTCTCTGAAAGACAGAATTGACCCTCTAAGCTGGCACGTTCTTTGGATTCCAAAGGTCTATGGACTACGGCAGATTTTTAAACTGGGACTTAACACAATAGGAAATAAGCAGCAACAGCAATGCCAAGGATGTAATTTGATATCTACCTGATTCAATCAAACAAAATGCAAGAGAATTAAAGTTATGAAATTGTCATCAAAATGAAGAAGCAAATCCGCCCCCCCCCCCATCATAACTTAAGCCAAAGAACAGATTTTAGTGAAACTTCAACAGAAAGGATGAACTTTAAATTTTGAGTTAAATGAGTATGGATTATTCTATAGTTGATAGCATTTCTGGGTCACTATCAAAATTCAGAAGGTAAAACGTTCCATGCCGGATTGGTCCCATCCATTTCAACAAATCACCATTGCTCTAGATTTCTATAGAACAGAAAGCAAAAAAAGTCAAACATGTATTGCATATTCTGTCTGGACAACTTCAGTAAAAGAACTTTGCCCTCCTCTCCAAATCTACTTTAGGATTCTTCCAACCCTCCAGAGGATATTTGGGGAGCTGCAGAAGGAAGGGGGGATTCAATTCTGCCAGTTGCTGGCAGGCAGGCACAGTTGGATACAACCCTATTTAAAGATAAACATGTTAGTTAGCTCCTATTCATAGTAACTTCCCTTGTTAGAAGGGATGGCAAGTGAACTTAACAAATTGGGAAGAAAAATGGAGCAGCTAACAAAACCCTGTCTTACTAGGGTAGTGCTGACTATTTGCTAGTTTTCATTTTTGGATCAAACTTAACCATTTTGATTAGGTATAAAATTCCCCTGAAAGCCATCACAGGGCAATTTAAACAAGCAAACATTTTTGCAAGGAGTGCAAAACACCGGATTAGTTTCAGCTCAGGCCTCATTTTTAGTTTTATTGTTGGTGATCACCAGCACAAATCCTTTGGAGGACAGGGAAGGCTACCTCATCAAGCTAGAAATGGAGCCAATTGCAAGTACAGTAATACCTTGGATTGCAAGCATAATTCGTTCCAGAACTGTGCTTGTACACATCCAAAACACTCTTATATCAAAGCAAGTCTCTGGCGGGCGTGAGCGGGGCCTGCTACGCCCGCTCGAGGCGAGCGGTTACTGTGAAGATTGGACTTGTAGTAGCTGGGACTTTAGGGAAACCCTGTTAGATGTCCCCCCATTGCTGTTTAGCTAACGGATTTTTACTTTAGTCTTTTGGAATGTACTGGGAGGGTGGTTGGGAGCACCTGGGAGATAAGGGTGAGCTGCAGAGCTGAGAAGCAAGGTCAGGCGTTAATTGGGATGAAGTCATGAGAAAGTGTCTACAGCTGAGAAAGGGCGGGGGGCCCTCCTTCGACAGTTAGGAAGACAGGATTGGTGAACGCTGGGCGGGAAAATGGACCCTGGTGGCAATAAAGGAGCTAGGGGGAAAGGCTTCAGGGTTCTTCCTTTGGGGCGTGGATGCTGGGAAGTTCCATCTGGGCAGGTATGCCACTCTGACAGGTTAGCTAGGAAAAGCTAGGCCTGGTTTGACTTGCTTTGTTCCTGCAGACTCTTGGGGTTTGTTTTTATATTCTTTTAGAGTCCCTTTTTATTCCCATTCCCTTTTCCTCACAACTACCTCACCCCTTTTCCCTTACCTTCTTTTAGCCCTTTCTTATAAGGGATTATTTTACTTATATTGGACAATTGGAGACCCTACACTGACTAACTTGTTATTTTTACTTTTTAATAAAGTCTCCAACTTAATCTTGGCGTGTGTTCCTTGTCTAAAGGGTGGGGCTGCTACACCGGTTTGGTGTATGGGACCTTGGGAGGTGTGTGCCAGTCCAGGGAACTTTGGGACTGTGGCCTACCCTGGAGGGTGGGCGTAAGATCAGCCTCCTTCACAGTTACATCCCTACGACTACTTGTATTGCAAGACCTTGCTCGTTTATCAAGTCAAAATTTATTTTAAAAATTTGCTTGTCTTGCAAAACGCTCTCAAACCTAGTTACTTGCAATCCAAGGTATTACTGTAAATACAGTCTCTAACCAAGAAATTCCATTATGATAAACAAACTTGGGCCATACAATCACATCACACAAAAACAAAGGCATACCAGGGCTCTCATTTCAGAACAGGATCTGCCGAAGTAGAGCTGGGCAGGTCTCCATTGTTTGTTTTTACAGATTCTTCTACAAGAGAAAAGGGGTGGAACCTCACAATAATATTGCATTCTCAGCACTGCTTTAACAAACCTTATTTTACACACACACTACATAAAGCCAAACAATGTTAAATTCTCAACATCTAGGTGAGCTCAAGGTTCTGAACTGAATGGGATCAATTGGCTGAACCAATATTTTTGGCTTTGTTTTTTCCGGCCATTTGTGATGTCCTTCCATGAGCATCACAAGAAATGCAAGAGGCTGCAGAGATGACAGAGAGTGATGTGAAGAAAACCACCACTTTGCCAGCTCATTACATTATTAAGGCAAGAGCAACCACTCCCCCAAATCGTGGGATTTCTCTTCCCCCCCCCCACATTTTGCATATGTTTAACTGTAAAACCAATATAGACCATCAAGACATCGTTTACTTAAGACTTGTATATCCTGTGACAATTGGCTGTACCAGAAGGCAGTAGTTCCACTGCCTGTCGTTCACATTTAGGTAAACACAGTGTTCGGATATAAGGTTCTGCAGATAATCTCTCTGACTGGGTTCACACAACATGGCAACCAATCATGGGTGACAAGCCATGTTGGATTGTTGTGCGAACCCAGACTGTTTCCCGCAGGATGGCTTGTTCGAGGGCAGTCTGACAATCCAAGGCTTGCTATATATGTCCTTGTCAAGAACCCCTTTTAAAGCGAACCCAGAGTTTAGACAGCTAGCTCAAACATTTTGAGCTAGCTGTCAAAACTCTTTTCCCCAGAAAAGGGAGCGGGATGCACTTTTGCACTTTCCTGAGCAACTAGAGTCTTGGGAGAAGAGTGCAAATGGCTCAGTACCCCAAGAACAGTCAGGGTAAAAAAGCAAAAGATGAGGATCTCGCCATGAAGGGGGTGTAAATCTCATCACCCCCTTTTCGTAAGCAAAGATCCCCGCGCCTTTGTTTTGCGCACATTGTGTGCACAAAAAATTAAAAATAAAATAATAATGTTTGCCAGGCAATGACAGCCCCTCCAATGTGCCACTTGAGAACTTTGAAGGGTCTGTCAGTGGCTGTCAAAATGGAGATTGTGAACACCTGCTGTCAAGCCGGAGTTCATGATCGCCAAAAAAAAAAAAAAGTTAAGGGGGCAAAAAAGGTGCAGCGAGTGAAAAAGGGCTTGCAATTGTGGTGGAGGGGAAGCATCAAGCAAGCTGGTCCTGCCACAGAGTCCCCTGGGATACCCATGGGAGGACCAAGGGGGAAGGAGGGGGCGAGCAACCCATGGTGTGCCTGATCGTCTGTTGGGCGCACCGTGGGTTGTTCACATAACAACCAACCCACCGTGACTTATTGCCAGGGTGGGTTGCCATGATGTGCAGACTTACACTCTGTCTTTCCCTTGGGCTACTTGAGACCTGTGTGTCCTATGAAAAAGGCAAAAACCCACCATCAGTCAGCCTGAGATGTCTCTGTTACACTTTGTAACATTTGTTTGCCTTAGTATTTTAAAACTGTAAGCTGGCTTGTATGTCTTGGCAGAAGGGATGTATATAAATGCAACAAGCAAAAATAAATAAATAACCAATCCCACTGAATGTTTTCCTTGTGTATGCATTCAAGAGATCACTTAAAAAGACATCCTAGGGTGCCAAAGACCACATCAGAATTGACTGTTAATAGAAAGATAAAGATAATTATTTCTAGTCTAGTTGGAATGAATATACATGAAGACAAGCAACCACCCCCTTTATTTTGAAGTGACTGACAGGAATTTATCCAAAGAACAAAGTTGGGTGATCTCTGTTTCATAGTGCTGTCCTTCATTTGGAAGCAAGTTCCGTTGGTTTCAATAGAACATCTTAAGCAGTAACTGTTTAGGACAACAACCATAGCCAATTAACTGACTCTTCCCATGTTGTTAAATCTAACAGACCTCTTGCTCAATTCGCCCATCTGAAAGCAGCAACGCTATTGCATACTCTGTTACTGCTCAATCGTTCTACTATCCTGAATTTTCAGATAGTGTTCTGAACTAATGACAGTAAAACTAAGGATGTAAGAACAGAATGCTCAGTTTCTTATCCTAAGAATAATATTCCATATGGCTTCAGAGCTCAGAGTGCATAGTAACAGGAAACAATTTGCATCCGATGCCATCACTTCCCAGAAACCATAACACTTTTCACTAACCTTCTCTGTATTTTTTCTCTTGATTTTCTTCTGCTGCAGTTTTATCTGCTCTAAAAAAGATCCTTGCACTGCTTAGTGAGAAATGAAGTAGTTCAAACTCCTATGAAAAATAAAAAATAAAACCTCAGCAAGTGTTACCATGTCATAGAACAAAAGTATCTGCATGTTGCTTAAAGTCTACAAATACCAGAAACTCCCAGTAATGTACTGCTGTATAATTTATATCGAAACTATAACACCTGTCCTTCCTTATAAATCAAATATGGGGAAGGGTAGAATAACACCTTTCAAAACAAAGTCAATCAATCAGTGTATTTTTCTCCATTTCACAGCTGGCACCCTACTAATAACTTGCTCATTTCTGCTTTGTCTCTGAGGGCCTTTAGAAAAAATGATCATTCAGACATTTCCGTGCACAAGATAAACTACTCATAATCCCATGAGCATAGTCTGCTCCAGCTGTCATTGTCCTAAAGAGCATTAACTCAACCAGGTACCATTGCGGCTGGGACTACAGAGACCCATTTTTCTCTATATCAGTGATTTTGAAACTTTCCCCCCACTTGGACACCCCACTCCCACCCACCCCGGGCCTACTGTACTATTTGGAAAGCCCCCTCTCCAAATTTAAAATTTTAGTTTATCACAATGAATTATTCCCAGGAGGCTTAACTGAGCTCACATTACCCCCACCAAACCAAATTATGTATTTGCCTGGATGTAGAAAGGACAATATTTCTGCGTAACTGCAGCCTATTCCCATACACTTAAAATAGAGACAGACTGATTCAAGAGTAGATGGTATGGAGAGCCAGTGTGGCATAGTGGTGAGAGTGTTGGACTGGGTGACTTTGGGCCAGTGACTGACTCTCAGCCTAACCTACCTCACAGGGTTGTTGTGAGGATAAAATGGAGAGGAGGAGGATTATGTAAGCCGCCTTGGGTTCCTTCAAGGAAAAAAGGCAGGGTATAAATATAATAAATAAATAAATAAATAATATGACTTCTATGCAGGCCTTGTCTGGAACCCTGGAGAGCTGCGGTCAATCAGGTAGACAATACTGAGCTAGAACTAATGGTTTCACCTGATATATGACAGCTTCCTACATTCTTAAACTTTTCTTTATAAGTACAGCCTCCTCTCCCCTTGCCAGTGTTCTGTCCTCATCACCATCCGTGCAGCCTCTCTTCAATGAAAAACAATATTTTTTTCACAACTTTCATTGTGAAACAGCCTTGAGAGGTCAATCCAATCCCGCAGATGGACTGAAGGAGTGGATGGGGCTCTAGGTAGACAGGTGCACCTCTAAAAGGTGCCTGCCTGTCTTTGCTCAGCCAAGCAAAAGCTGACTAAATTAGCTTGGTAGGGGTAACGTTGGCTCAATTAAGCTCCCTGGGAATAATTCATTATGGGATTCATAGGTGTCCCATCCCCTAAATTGTGCTCAAGTTTGAGAAACCACACTCAATACACAGGAGTAGTTAGAAACTTGCAATAAGTAGCTGGTTCATAAAAAAAAGTACTATTTCAGCTACTCTACACATAGTCTATACAATCCACTCCTTGGCACTTCCCCTCCCTGAACATTCTCTTGCAGCAGTCATTCCATCTGGTCATTATGTAACCTTATTGTGTTGCTACCTGAAAGCCCCATTCCTTCTGCATGTCTCATAAGACAACAAGCCATTATTTTAAACCCTAAACCAGCTTTAGTTCATTGGCAGAAAAGCAGTATATAGTTGTAGTAAATACATACATACATACATCCAGAAATACAACTTGGTAATCAAGGAACTGTCCTGCCTGCCCCCCTCCCAACTCCATATACAGTTTTTCCAGAATTTGATTGCATGAACTGGCCCATTACTTATTATTATTATTATTATTATTATTATTATTATAAATAAATGCCTAACACTCTGATTATGCATCTTAGTAATTCACATAAATCATCCTTAAGCAGAAACTTGAGGGCAGTTTTTGAATACTTAACAATTGTGATCTTGTTAACAGCAAGATGTACCTTGATATAATCCTCTCCACTGAATTAACTAAGATGTTAACCTTTTAGAAGCAGGAATCTAACTTTCGATATGCCACATGCCTACTTGATGTTTCAGATAAACATCAAGCTTGCAACAGTAATGTTAAAAACGAAATAAAACATGCAACTGATAGTAAACAATACCTGCAAACAAACATCCAGTCGCTTGTGAGTAAGGTTCATAGTCTGTAGCAGCTTTTCATCTTGACTAGCTGATTGGACATTCTGTTGTTTTGCTAATGCTCTGATCTCTCTTACATACTTCTCTCGTACTGACTGAAACCAGTGAAGGGAGTCAAATTCTTGGTACTGGTCCAAAAGCTTCAGAATATAAGCCACACCTGCAGGGTTTAGACAAGTACATGTCCCCCACCCAAAGTAAGTTATGGAAATGTTGGGCTTTGATCACTAGTATCAGAATCCGCTTCCCATGTCAAATGTTTAAACCAACAAAAGTCAAAACTGCAACTCTAATTTTGCTATAAAGTCTTCACAGTTCTATGAATTTATATTTTGGCTTAGTAGCTTGTCCTATATCAAAGCTCATGGTGGTGTATGTCAATATCTAAAATTTTAAAAGTAGAGCTGGATCTCTGTCCACAAAAGGTTCATAATCAAATTTTGCATCTATGTTCATGGGAGAAGGAAGCTGTGAAAATTTTAAAAAAGAGTAGAGCAAGGAACCAATGACAAGTTACCAAAATTTGTTCAAGTCCACAGTTCTGTCATTGTAAGGTGCACTTGTTTACTTAATTATAGTGTGATAGGAGAAGCTGCATTTGCCAGAAGCACCAGTCCATCTCTTGTGGAATAAAGCATCCTTAAGAACGTTCACAGAACCCTACTACAACTGGAATAAACTACAGAGCCAATTAAACAGCAGCCGCTGAGGACTACATGGTGAAAAGTCCATTTCTCAACCACCCACAGTACTCAATTCAAAACTTCAAGAAATTTAAATTCACTGACACACCAGCTAATGATGCAACTCTTCCGTAAAAAAAAAAAAAATCTGTCAAGGGCACATTGTACACACATCAGAAAACTAGACATATGCTCACATATGAAGATGTGATCTTCGTATCAGACCATGAAGAACAGTATTGCCTGCTCAGACTGGCAGTGACTTTCCAAGATCTCAGGCAGAGGTCTTTTCACAATTCTGCTATCTGAGGTCCTTTAACTTGGGGTACCAGAAATGAGTGTGGGACCTTTTACATGCAAAGCTCACGTTCTACCATTGAGCTATGGCCCCTTCCATATAATACCACAAATGAAAATAATCAGTGCAATGTGATAGTCCATACAAGCCTTTCCCAACCTGGTTCCCTCCAGAGGTCTTGGAGTATAGCTCCTAGCATTCCTGAACATTGGCCATGCTGGGTGGGTCTGATGGAAGCTGAAGTCCAAAACATCTGGAGGGCACCAGGTTGGGGAAGGCTGGTCTATACATTATTCTTTTAAAAGAACAAAATACCAGACAATTGGTATTACTATTACTACACGTTGGTCTTTTTTTTTTTGTACAGGAGAAAAAAAATCCTTGCGGGAAGGCTGAACACTTTTCCTGAACTCACCCATGGCAAAGCCATCATCAGTGAAAGCTGCACCAGCTTTATTCTTTTTATTCAGTTTCTCCTTGCAACCGATTGAATGTTCTATAAAGTTGAGAGCCTAAAAGCAAGAGAAAAGGAGTTGCTCCAAAGGCAGCAAACTTTCCAAATAAGATAAGCTTCACAAAGTTTGGTAAAATTAAAATATTAATTTATCAAGGCTCCATGGGTCATGCCACTTGTATGTATTAATTATGAAGGTATCTAGTATGTTTTGTTTTTTAGCCTCTCCAGCTTCTTTACTTTTGGAAAAATCACTTGAGGGAGAAGTACATTTTTAAATAAATCTTTTATAAAAGGATATCATTTGTCTTAATATCAGTTAGGTCAACAGTTCATCTAGCCAGTTACTTGGCGTCTGCTACTTTCAGGTATTTCCCAGCACTGCTACCTGAAACTCTTAAGATGCCAGGAGTTGAACCTGGGACCTTCTACATGTTAAAATATACTTTCACTGAGCAATTTCCCCTCCCCATATATTGGTTAGTGTTGAAGGTACAACATAAAATGGAGAGGAGGAGGAGGATTATGTAAGCCGCCTTGGGTTCCTTTCAGGAAAAAAGGCTGGGTATAAATATAATAAATAAATAAATAAACAAACAAACATACATTTGTATATAGATGCCCAACTTACAGCTGGAGGGTTTATAAGGCGGCTTAATAAACTTAATGCATAATCTTTTAAAATCCTAGCCGTTTCAACACAAGCACATCCCACAATGTGATCACTTTTATCATTTAATAAACTGAATAAGGAAAATCTAACCAGTGGGGGCACAATTATATAAAAGTTGCGTAGATGCATGTTCTTTGGACTGCGAAATTCAGGAGCAAACACATCCACAAGCATTTTGAAGTACTCTGTGCCTTCTGCAGAGTTGCGAGTGAGATCACCAAGTACAGAATCCAGTTGCCTGCAAAACAAAGATATACCTGAATTTTAGAGGGAAAATATTTTAATTATGTTAGGGTTATTTGTTCCTTAGACAATAATTTTTATGGAAGTAAAAGAAAAGGCCAACTACTTGTTCCATGATGATCTTAAGCACCACTTTAAATAAATGGTTTAATCTGCCTTAACTACCTTAAGGCAGTTTACTTTCCCTTAAAGCTTTAACGTATCTTGTAGTTCCACAGAAGAAATTCACAGCTGCTCAATTTTTTTTGCCTTTGAATCCACAGTAAATTACTTTGAAGAAGGAAGTGCTTTAGCAAAGAGAAATCAAATGCACAGGTATAAGATGGGGGATATACAGTAATACCTTGGATTGCAAGTAACTTGGTTTGAGAGCGTTTTGCAAGACAAGCAAATTTTTAAATATTTATTTTTTTAAAAATGACTTCATATACAAGCGACGTCTTGCAATACAAGTACTGTAGTACGGCTTAAATTAAAAATCTCTGTACAATTTTTTTGGGGGGGATTTCGTTTTGATATAAGAGTGTTTTGGATTACAAGCACGTTTCCGGAACGAATTATGCTCTCAATCCAAGGCATGACTGTACATGGCTTGAAAATAATACATGTGAAAAGGATCTTGGAGATGTAGTCGATCACAAGCTGAATATGAGTCAACAGTGTGATGTGGCTGCAAAAAGAGCCAAATGCAATTATAGGTTGCATCCACAGAAGTATAGTTTCTAAATCATGGAAAGTAATAGTTCCACTCTACTCTGCGCTGATCAGACCTCACCTCAAATACTGTGTCTAGTTCTGGACACCGCACTTTAAGAAGGATTCAGATAAATTGGAATGAATTCAGAGAAGGGCAACAAAGATGGTAAGAGGACTAGAAACTGAGCCCTATAAGGAAAACTCAAAAGAACTTGGTATGTTTAGTCTTGAGAAGAGAAGACAGAAGAGGATATGATAGCACTTTCCAAGTACCTAAAGGGTCATCACACAGAAGAGGTCTGCAGCCTGTTCTCTATCATCCAAGACTGTGGGACACAAAATAACAGGCTTAAGATACAGGAAGGAAGATTTCGGTTGAACATCAGGAAAAACTTCCTAACTGTCAGAGCAGTCAGAAGATGGAACGAATTACCAAGGGAAGTGGTGGGCTATCCATTGCTGGAGGTATTCAAGTAAAGACTGGACAACCATCTGTCAGGGATGCTTTGAACTGGATTCCTGCATTGAGCAAGGGGTTGGACTTGATGGCCTAAATGGATTTTAAGTTATAAGATTGCCTCCTGATTTCAGTAAGCAATGTTGCAAGATTGTTACTGGTTAGGAATTGGTTCGCTAAGGGCCAAACTACAAGTGCTAAAAGAGATCAGTGATAAAAAGTTTTTATTTCTACTTTTAAAGCAGAATCAGGGGACTCGTTTTTTCTACCTATATATTTTTTTAACAATGAGGCTAAAAGCTTGCGGGAGGGTGTTAAAAAAGGGCTAATAAAACCCTCCCCTAGTTCTACTACTCTGATAATTGTAGAGTTCGCTTTAAAGTTCAAATAAAAACCCAGGAGATTCCGGCCAGTTTGCATGACCATTGTAGGCTAAACAAGCCACGGTGGCTTGTTTAAGCCGTGGTGCATGCTGGGCAATTTGCATAATCACCCACTGCACTGTGGCTTGTTCTGTCATCCGAACCTGGGTGGCACAGCTTGTTTGAGGGGAAAATATCCCTCAAATAACCCAACAGCCTAGGAATAATTTGAGAGTTGTTTACCCATCAAATAAGCCATGACACCCAGGTTCGGACAGCACAAGCTGTGGGGGGGGGGGGATTATTATGCAAATCATTCCTGGCATACACTGCGGTTTAAACAAGCCACAAGCTGTAGTTTGTTTAGCCTACGATGATCATGCAAACCAGGGCAATGGATCCCCTGCACCATGTGTAGTTTGGCCTTAAGTTAATTCTGCAAGAGATTTTGACAATGAAAAAACGAATTACAAAATCAGAAGAATAAAGGAAGAGCCCTGCTGTATCAGACCAAAGGTTCCTGTGGCCCAGCATCCTGCTTCCCATATTAGCCAACCAGATGCTTCTGGGAAGCCAACAAGTAGGCCAGGAAGGCAATGGCCCTATCCTGCTGTGGCTTCCAAACTGGTTTCCACAAAATATTTCAATGAATATCTATGAATTCAGTCACAATTTTATTTTGACGGGGGTTGTAAAACAGTTCAGGCAGAAATAAAATACTTTTTTGTACTTGCATCAAGGTAAGCTACCTGGCTGCTTTTTGTGTTTCTTCTGAGAGAACTTCCTCTTTCACAAGTTCTTCAAAATTAACGATATCTTCAAGATCAGGAACAAACCTACAAGTACCAGATTCACTCACAATTATGTATCATGATATGCATAGAAAAACTAATGTAATCTTCATGTTTCTTAAATTGTTTTATTTCTGCTCGTGTTGTATCACACACTTGCTCATACTCTGTTACACAACTACCAAAAGTTCCAACTCCCCACCTCCACACTCTTGTGCTAGCATTGCTCTGCTTGATCCAGCACATAAATCTCTTAAAATAGCTTTCTAGCCTAACCTAAACCAACCAGAGGAAACAACAGTATAGCAATGGGGGGGGGAGGGGGAGTATCCAACGGGATGCAAGCCATCAAGATTACTCAACTACAGAGAGGACAGCCTTGCACAAATATAAGATGGCAAAAAGCGGCAGTTATTTAAAATTCAGCAATAATGAATTTATTTCCCATTAAGCTAGAAAGCTGAAATTTGGTATGGTTGTTGCTTATGGATCACTAATAAAAACTATGTTGTGAAAACTTTCTTTAAAAACCCTTAAGGGGGCGAAAAGGGGAGTTTGAAGTACTCAAGAGTACAGGGTAGAAAGTAATCCGTTTTTTAATCCATTTGAAGAATAGGTCCTTCAGCTAGTTGATGTATAAGAAGTAAAGTGCATTTCTAGCCAACATATTTGCAGAGGGAGACCAAATGCACAGCTATCATCTACAAAAGTACTCTAGTGTTTGGGGGCAGAACTTCAGTGTTTTCCATTGCTAAATGCTCCTCCACGTCCCCTACCCATTACCCTATTAACACATCCCTTCCGACCCTCACAGTTCTCCCTGCTTTTAGAAAACAGAACTCAAATACCAAGTTGATTATAATGTTTTTATAAAATAGGCAGGTTTAAATTGACTAAACAGACTTACAGAATTTATTCTAAGCACAGTGTTTTCTGGGTACAGAACAAGAACAACTCTGGCTATGTTTCTACTATACATTGTTGCATCCAGCTGTTCTGCACGTGCGCAGTTGCAATGGACTGCTGTCTATGAGTTAACAGTAAGCCATACTGCAAGGAAGAAAATCAGAATAAAAGGGGCTGCAAAGACTTTACAGCAACATGGACAGGCAAGCTGAGATGCATTTAGTGCATACCTAATTGCACTACTACAGCAGTGAAGTCCGCCAGATCTTATCATCCGTACGTAGCCCATAGCATTCCCTTTAAAAATAAAGAAAGAAAACAAGAAATGTATGTATCTGAAGCGATATTAGAGAGAAAAGTGACTGATTGACATTTAGAGAAATAAAACCTGCTGGAGACATCTAATGAAGCTGTATTTCACCCACCAACAATACTATTTAATTTCTAAATAGATGTCATATATTATAAAAACATGCTAGTGGTCATAATCAGTACTTTGCATAAAGTGTGTAACACATACTAATGTGCCTATTTTGCCACATTATGGCACACTCCAGCTGAAGTGTTTAATTCTGTTCCATTGCAATCCATGAGACTTCAAAGTGCTTGATTTTGGGCGGACAGTATTCAGCATCTGTTATAATTTATGTAAAACACATTTTAGAAGCACTTATAAAATAACCAATCTTGAACCTGAGAGACATTCAAGTAAAATGTTATTATGAAATAAAATTAGTACTGATGAAAATAAGACACAGCTAAAATTGAGACCCTTTGAATCTCAATGTTCTTGACTCCCATTGATTTCAGTGGGATTTAGGTGATTAATTTTGATTGGATCACACCCTCACTCAACAAGACACTTCGCAAGTTCTATAACAGCCTGAAGTGACATAATTCAGCCGATTTCAGCTCTTATTTGACAATGGGAAAATTCATGCGCTTGAAAGTAGCTGTTCTCTTGTTTTCAGGGATGAATTTAATTCTGAAGTTTTAAAAGGCAACATAAAATTAGCAGAAAGTTAATAATGGCCGTGATTCAAAGAATTGTACAACTGCTTCCTCATACCAAAGGTGGCTTGTGTTTCTTCAAAAACTACCCCTGCTGTCCACCATGACAAACCACTTTTTAGGGACTTCCCAAAGCAGTCTTGATATTCCCTCCAAAAAAGTAAACAAATTCAGTAGGCATGCCCAACATCTAAAACAGTTCTTTCAATTCTGGTCTCAATATAGTATTATATTATATAAATTATATAGTATTATAATATGATTCAATATAGTAATATACTATATAGTATCTACTTTCATACCTATCTGGCTTATTAGTTGCCTGAACTGGTCAAGGTAACTTTGTCCATCAGGTGTAATTCCAAGTTTTCTGATCCCCCTGTTGAATTTCTCTGCTCTCTCAAAGGGGTACTAGAAAAATTATTTTGATATCCATTAAGAACAAACATTGGCCATAAAGTAAATGCATCAGCCTCATTTTGTTTTTGCAAACACCAATACCTTTTCTTCTTCTACCTTAATAATCCTTACTGTGCTATACAAAGATGCACAACTCTAGATGTGCTATACAAACTGAAAGATGCACAACTCTACCCATCAAGTCTTGTGATGACCACGATTTAACAAGATTCCTTACCTTCAAAACATTTTTCAGAACATTTATCTGCAAACCTGTGTTTTTGAAATATACAACTATAGTTCTTTCTGGGTCAGAAACAATATTATGGGCCTATACTTCCAGAAGCCATTTTAAATGCAAACATATCCCAAATGCCTATAATGGAAGCCAAATACTAAGTTTGAAATACGTATTTGAGATGCCATCTTACAGATGCAGCTTTGACAAACTCCTGCTTTCTGAACAGATCAACAGCACCAGGTTGAGTGTCTGAGATTTGGCCCCAAGCAGTGAAGTCCTGAATACACAGATAACCGGTGTTTTATTTCCCCAATACACTTCCACAATATAATCACTTTTTTTTAATAATAACCCATCTGGTCAGAACTGACTAGCCCTTTTGTAATGTAAGTTTATAATAATAACAACAATAAAAGAGATTGTATCAGCACCTTTAAATTGCACCTTTTCTAATTATTTCTAGAATTAGGTTAAGGGAGGAGCTTTGAGCATCCCACCCCCTCCAACAGTTGGACAGCCTAGAGTTCTCAAGCTAGAATCAATTTCTTCTCGTGGCAGCTTATCAGGATTCTTCCTTGGGAAACCCTAACAAAAAGCGGGTCCCCCAACAGTAGTGAAAGTTTTCACAGATCCATTATAGCAGTTTTTCCTGCATCTGTGGTGAAACTGCCCTATAATTAATGGAAGGGTTTAAAGATACTTTTATATATTATAAACCAGGGGTGGGCAGACTTCAGGCTTCCAGGATCCACTTAGTTTTTTGCTAGAACCCTGAGATCCACCAAGTGGAGCTATTTCAAAAGATATATGCAATATGCATAGAATTAAATAATTCTGAACCCACAAATTTGTTTTGGCTGAAAATTAATGGAGCTCACATACTTTCCATACAAAAATCTACTCTTGATTACACCAAGCTTTCTTCATTTAAGCTGTACAATTTAGGGCAGGGGAAATCATTGCTAAACAACTGGGAGTTAGAGATCCTTGCCGATCTACAGCAAATCAACGAGAGATCTACCAGTAAATCCAGAGCTACCTTCTGCCCATTCCTGTTATAGAATACAACAATTGGATCAGCTGCTTATTTTACTAAACTTTTTGAAATACTTGGTTAGACCAGAAAATTAAAAATGGTCATTGAACATTATTCATAGCTGCCTAGTTTCAGCTAGATGCTGGAAATCTCCCAAACATTACTCAATGGCTGAAGCTCTCTCCACAAAGTCACTTCCATGTGGAAGGTAAATGTGTGGAGGGAAAGCAGGATTGCACCTGCTGACCCCACCCCTGATGTTGCATGCCCTGCCACCTGAAAACAGGAGTCTACAGTTGCATGTGTGTGGGCTTCCATCCCAATCATGTGAAAGCCTACATGCCCTGCAGAAAATATATGGGGGGGGGGGGAGAGAAGGTAGCAGAGCACACAGTGTTGGGCATGGGAGCAGCAGACACAGTACCATGTGTTTAGCCTATTTGTGGTGGTGACTTTGTGAGGAGGGCTTGAGTAACTGAGCAAAGTACTGGCTGTAAATTTTAAAAGATAAAATAGCAGCTTTGATTATATTCAAGCCAAAGTTAAAAACTCTGTACATATCTAAGCTTTTGCCATTGAGTTTGTCTGCTTTTGTGAAGTATTAGATACAGATTCATATAGGCACATTATAGTAAACTATTTTCAAGTGAAGAATGCTACAAGTATGAATCTGCTTCAAAACATACAGCATTCCCTGCCCTCTATTTACCCCCTACTCAATAATCTACCCCTCTCCTCCCAGCCAGTCCCCTTCTGTTGCCCACTAAGACACTCCCTTTATAGTGAAACACTGGCACCAACCGGCACCAGCATCCATTCACTCTGATAGCATTTAAGAATTAACATAAGAACTACCTTGCTTGTTCTGACAAAAATTAATCTAATCCAGCATTATTTCCAATAGCAGCCTGCTAGAAGGATGTGCGTGATCACAAGCAAGGCAAGAAGGGACATCCTTCCCCTGCTTGTTCCCAGCATCTGGTATTGAGACATATACTGCTGCTGTCATTTAGCTATCACGGTTAACACCTGTTGCTATGATAGACCTATGAAAAACCTACCGTATATTCCGCTTACAGTCCTTTTCCTATTAAAATGTAGGAAGTGGATCCTGCAACAAAATGTTGCAGTGTGCCTTCCCTCTTAAACGTAGTGCCCCTGTTCAGGGTTCCAGCCAGTCATTCCCTCCAAGCCAAGCATTCCACTCCCTATCCCACTACCCTAATATTCTGTTTTTCTTTTCTAACCGTCACTCTACACTTCATGGTTACAGAGTATGCTCCATCCTCATTTGCCTGCTTAGGGGCTTGCCACCAACTATCAGTCTTGTAGTTCTTAACATAAGCACAAGTGTTGTTTGGTCATATCTGTTAAGTATCTGTTGAGAGCCAGTGTGGCGTAGTGGTTAGAGTGTTGGACTGGGACTCGGGAGATCCGGGTTCTAGTCCCCACTCGGCCATGAAACTCACTGGGTGACTGGGCCAGTCACTGACTCTCAGCCTAACCTACCTCACAGGGCTGTTGTGAGGATAAGATGGAGAGGAGGAGGAGGATTATGTAAGCCGCCTTGGGTTCCTTGCAGGAAAAAAGGCGGGGTATAAATATAACAAATAAATAAATAAGTAACCATCATTGCTAAATAAAAACACACATCTTACATTGTGACAGATTAGCCATTTACCAGTCATTTATAGCATAATCCTAAACATGTCTACAGACATGAGTTCAGTGGGCTTACTTCCAGGTGAGTGGATATAGGACTGCTGTAACAGTGAATTTTAGAAGACAACAATATATGCAAAGAAATCGCTGAACCTACAAAAGCTTCACATACAACAACATACCTTGTGGTCATTTTGATCCTTAACTTCCCTAAAGAATCTGATATCTTTGATCAGCCTGGATTTGATGTGTTCATCATACATGAACTGGCTAAAGATATAAAATTTCTTTCTCAGAAACTGGTATGTGAAATTTACCTGAAGAAAAGTGTTTAAAAAAAAATACAATGAGGAAAATTATCAGTATTGCAGAAGAAGTTATAATAGCATTCTTCCTCTTCCCCACTTACTCAGTGACTTGTATGTATGCATTTTTATTCTGTTCAACAATGTCAAAACATTCCCATAGCATATTATTAAAGGCAAATTCATACCTTACTGTTCTGATATGGTCACTGCTTAAAAATGGTGAGGTCCCATGCTGCGCCAGTAATGTCTAGAAACAGGAACTACGTAGCATGGGTGGATGACATAGTTACTTCCTATGTCCTTCCATGAACCATCTAAATGGAGGTTAACCTTTCACAAAGTTCCTATGGACTTTGAAGAAGCCCGAGTGCAAGGTGAAAGGGAGAAATGTGCTAAGCGAAAAGCACGTCAAACAAATCCTTTACAGGACTATCTTCCATCTGGTAACCTGTGTCCTCACTGTGGGAAGCTGTGTGGATCTAGAATTGGTCTCCACGGTCACTTACGGACCCATCACTAGAGTCTACACATTTTTTTTTAGAATTTCCTCCTTTTTATCATTTTCTTTTTGTAATTTTTATCCTGGAAGACAATCTTACTCGGTCACGAGTGATCGCCTACTACTACCTACCTGATGCAATGTAGAACCCAACCATATATCTAACAATAATGTAAGAATTGGCCCCAAGACTTAGGACTACCTATAACTTGCTTATAATGTCATTGTCCTCCTGAAGACTGTGTATTGCCACCCTGAGCTCTCACTACCTAAAACTGTTGTTTGAACAAGTGAATGCCAGAGGGCATTCTTAGTTGGTCTTAAGAGCTCACAGTGGGACATGTGAGGAGAAGAGGGTCCCTCATCAGCAACCGATGCTTATGGGTCATAACTAGCACCTTAATTGTGCATAAGGAGACAACAAGGAGACTGGATACATTGCAATTTGCTCTTCCTGATCCACTGGCTCCTACAGCTAAAAGATTCCAAACCAGTCTGCAACACAGTAGTATTTATAAAACCTATTACAATATCCTAATCTCAAACTACACAGACAGAAATATAAGTAGTTCATATACCGTGACAAACCATTGGAAGTGCCAGGGATTGAACCTGGGACTTTCTACGTGTAAAGCATGCGCTTAACAATGAGCTACAGCTACAAGGTCAGAATCTGCCAAACAGAACTGGGAGAAGTACTACAGATCTGTGGCACAATTTAGAATTTTAGATGGAGTGAAAGATCACTTGAGGATGTGCCTCAAGAGCTACAACTTCAGTTGAACAAAGGAAGCAGACACCCCGCAAATTAGGGAAATCAGACATGCCTATTAGTTATTTCAATCGATTCATGTCCACTCCCAGACCATACCCACACCCTGTATAAGAAGTGGACAGTGTTTTCCTGACTTCTGATAGCTGAAGCACACTTACTTTCCAAAATAAAGTGTGAGACATACTTCATTCTTATACACTGAAAAGTTTACTTTTAGTAAATATAACCACACCTACCCTCAGAGGAATCCACCCTCTGTTTTTGCATGAATCACTGATATGGCCCCATCCCCTGGATGGAGACAAACCTAGAGCAGTTACTCATGCAGATGCCACAGACAGCCTCCTCAGAAAACAGCTAATTCTATTCTCTACATTGGTAGTGACTGAATGTCAATCACACCCAATATAAAGACCCATTCTCAGGCTGATTGGAAGGCAGTAAAGCCAGACAAATGAATTGTGCAAATCAGCAGTGGGCAACCTTCTCTTTCAGTGGGGACTTCAGACTCATATGAGCCTTTAATTAAGGTACAAAAAGCAATTTTCTCATTGCACACTAGTGTATGCAGCTCACAGTTTGGGAACTATCCTAGTGTGGCAAGAACAAAAAGAGAGTGAGTGAGCTGGGCTGACATACCTTCAGCACCACACTTCAAATCTCAGGGCAGACTCTAATCGGGTGCTTAAGCCCCCGCTGATTCTCTTGTGCCCCACAGATTCTGTTGCACAAGCAGTGGGCGCAGCTGATTCCACTGCACAAGTGGGACCCACTGCTTGTGCAACAGAGATTTAATATTTCCCAGAGGAAGCCCCCAAATGAGTGGAAAGAATAGTTTCTGGATCGGGACAGGTCAGAGGAGCTCCCTTATGCGAGCTCTGCTGACCTGCTGTTACAGAAATGAGAATGTTTGCTCCTTTCTGGTTGCCTCCAGAAGCTCTAAATCTCCATTCTGCAAGTGGTCTCTTGAAGGCAGAAATTTGCGGGGCACAAGAGAATTGTTGGGAGCGTAAGCACCCGGTTGGATTCTGCCCTCAGCAAAATATTACAGAGTGGCATCACAGACCTACACACACTAAACTACAAGCAATCATTATTTGGTAAAATGAAAAATAACACTTATTTCATATTAGCTATTCTCATCTTTTTCACAGTGTATTTAAAATTTACCCCTCCAAAATATTATCAATTTCATAATGGCTGCATTTGCACATCATGACAACCCATTCTGGCAACAAGCCACGGTGCACTGGTTGTTCCTTGAATAATCCACGGTGCTCCCGACAGACGATGAGGCTCCTGTGGGTTGTTCACCCCCTCCCTCCCCCTCTGTCCTCCCACGGCTATCCCAGGGGAAGGAGGGGGAGGGAGGGGCAAACAACCCACTGTGAGCCTTTTGATTGTGCTTAATTTACCCTCAATACTAAGATGCATTTCTTGCCCACTTGCATAAGCCCTACAAGGAATATAAAAGATCACGTCTATAAGAATTCATGTATTTAACACTAGTAATTTCATCTGTCAGGCGCACTGTAGTTTGATCAGACAACAACCAACCCACCGTGACTTATTGCCAGGGTGGGTTGGCATGATGTGCAAACGTGCCCAATATGTAACTTCTGTCTTATGATTAAGACACTTTCCTCTGATTGCTTGTTCTGTATTGTTCACAATACAGTCTTAAGTAACGTCAGTAAATGCCAGAACTGGGGGGCTATTCTGGGAATCATGCAGGAATACTTACTGTTGTATTCATTATTCCTGTGCCATGTGTTCGAATTGAATTAGCAATGTGCCTGATATTTATGGTGTTCAAATGCTTGTTATTGCTGATTCTCTCAATGAAGATCTACAATTAAACAGTTGCTGTATAATTATAATATCTATATAATGGAAATCAGCCAACAATTGGGATATTTTTAAGTGTACATTTCCTCCCTACTCCTCACCTGATTATTGAGATTGTAGAGGTATCGGGATACAAATACATGAATATTCCTCATAATTTCCAGAACATCAAGACCCTGAAACAATAATGTTAAGCAATTTAACCATCACCACCACCACCACATCTAGAAATAATTCAATTGATTACTGTAGACTGAAACATTTACAACAATATAAACACTTTGCAACAGGAGTGCCTCTTTTTATTACCTGCCTTTCTTCCATGATGGAACTCAAGGCAATGTACCTGGGGTTCCAAGTTAGTTCTCCCATCCAGGCACTGACAAGGCCTGCTTAGTTTTAGCAAGGTTGCTGACATCATGTGCCTTCAGAACTGGGGTAAAGAACCTGTGGCCATCCAAATGTTGGACGGCAACTCCCAGATCCCTGATCCCTGGCCATACTTGGCAGGGGTTGATGGCAGTTGGAGTCCAACAATATCTGGAGGACCACAGGTTTCCACCCCTTCTTTAGACCATATCATGGGACACTGCTGGAAATCAATAACTGTGGGTCAACCTCCAGATGTCATAATTTTGTTCTTCTTAGTTTAATTGATTTAGTCTTTTTCCCCAAAATGTCTTTGTTTTGGAGCCAAAGAGTTTATTTTTTGATTTGATTTGTATACTGCTTCTTAGCTGAACTCTTGAAATGGTTTCCAATAAAAACTGATAAACAAATACAATCAACATAAAAACAAACCTATAAAAACCAGCAACAAAGCAATAAAAGCACCTCATGGGAATGATCCAGAGTCCCGCAGTACTCCACTGCACATCTATCATTCTCCATGGGCATGTGCCTATCCATTTCTTTTTACACTGGGGAATGTTTTGTACATGTAAATGGAAAATGCTATTGCATGCATTCATCATTCTCCAACTCTTAAGAGAATGGGGACAACCCAAACATAAAAGATCTCACTTGCATGCCAGAGCTGCTAGATTGGGGCACAACAAAAATACTGTAAGGATGCTATCGTATACACATTTTGCTGGGAGTAAGTGTCACGAAACTCAACTGGGCGTATGCTTTTGAGTAGACATGTATAGAATGGCATTGCAGGAGTTCTTAAGTACTGGATTCCAGTGACAATTCAGTACTTAAGATATTTGTACTGAAGTGTTGTTGTTTTTTAAATACAGAAAGACCCAATTTCTGTATTTTAAAATATAGAAAGACCCAATTTAAATGCTGAAGATATTTTTTAAAGTACAGAAAGACCCAATTTGAAGACCAGCATAAACGTGATGTACCTGTTCTAAAGTCTGACTAGGAAGATGCGCTTCTGTCATAGTTAAGCCATAGCGCTGAGTTGCTAAATTCCTCATTTCACTATATGTGGCCCAATCATGCAGAGCTACTGTGGTTAGATTGTAGAAAGTCTTGTCCAGGTAATGTGTCACATGGGCTGTAAAAAGAGAAAAAGTAAATTGCTATTTTCACTATTAATAACTGGAAAATAGGGCACAGAACAAGAAAACCTACCTACTTCACACATGCCATTTAGAACATGGTAATCTGAAAAATGCTTTGTAAAAGTATATCCTGGAGCTACATCAGAAAGATTGAGAACAGACCACCCCGATAAAGCAAAGTGGTGAACAGAGGAGGAATGGATCTTACAGTCTCTGAAACTTCACAGAAAAAGTATTTAGCTTTAACAGTTAAGTACAGCCTACCTTTGATATCTATGAACCGATTAAAAAAGCGAATTGGATTCAAAGAGAAGAAGTGGGCAAGGTCCTTCATTCCAACTTTGAATGGATTTCTGTCATCTAGCTTTAAGTGTGTGTGCACAGAGAGGCGCAGGTCCTTTTCTATTTCTTTGCATAATTTGTCCAGAAGGTGCTGCTCAAAACAAAAGTCATAACAAACACTATTTTCATGGGGTGGGACACCTCCTTCTTCACAAGAGACTTGTTACTAGATAACATAACTTCTACATAGAAACAGGAGAAATGAAGGCCAGTTTTCTTCTCTGATGTGGGACCAGCAGGTAACTTTTATTCAGAAATAGGATGAAAGTGCTAGCTATTGCATATGCTGTATATAATATTTACAGTACAATTTTGTGGCCATTCTCAAGAGCAACATTAGTATATTTCTTAAAATGCAAAAAGTATAGTATGTGAGTTAATTTTCTACAAGTCCCTGCCTAAAAGCTAAAAGACACAAGGAGAAAGAGTGGCGACAACAGAAAGGAGATTAGAATATGCATTTTATATTGTAAGCACTACAACTTCATAAAATTACATAAACAAATTAGCATTTCTTCAAAATAAAAATAAAGCAGAAAAAATGAAGAAAAAGCAACAAATAATCTTAAGGTGTTTGTTTAGAATGAAGAATGTGAATTTCTATTACCATAATGTTCATAATTTAACATATTACAAATATATGTAAAACTAGCAGTTAAAAATAGTACATTTATAAAATTTAGTCTATAACTCAGAATTTAGGAATCAGTAGCCAGCCAAGTCACAATACTACTGCTAAACTTGAGTGTTTAGATAAAATTAGATATACAATACACACAATTCATTCAGATCCTATCAATCCCAACTTCCCCTCCAGTACATTTTGATTGTGCTTAATTTACCCTCAATACTAAGATGCATTTCTTGCCCATTGCATAAGCCCTACAAGGAATATAAAAGATCACGTCTATAAGAATTCATGTATTTAACACTAGTAATTTCAGTGTAATGTTTTGTAGGGGTTTCTCCCACAAATCTAAAATATATTACATTAAGTGAAGGATTAGTCTTTTTCTAATTTATAGCAATATCTACTAGCCTGGTGTATATGTGCCTATATGCCTGCTGACAAAAATCCTCAACAGCAGATTTTAATAGATATTCTTTACAGCTTTCATACATAGTAAATTTGATACTTGCATGATCACCTTATTTAAAACATCCATGATTTCTTTGTCATAGCTTTCCAGAAGAACCTCATGGGATTCCAAGTGCCTTGAGTGCATCATAGCTGGTACACAATCCCGCAATGCACTAAACATGTACTGTAAAAAAAGTCCCACATTAACCAAGAACCCAAGCAACACTGTAGGCTAACAGATACTATAAGCAAACATAGGTAATTTGAACGAAGGATCCCGAACAATGATGGATCACTAAGGCTGCACTCAGCTGTAACACCAAACTGAGGTTTAGAGCAGCCTTCCCCAACCCGGTACCCTCCGGGTTGGACTACAATTCCCAGAATTACTGACCATTAGCCATGCTGGCTGAGGCCACTGGGAGTTGAAGTCCAAAGCATCTGAAGGGCACCAGGTAGGGGTAGGCTGGTTATGAGAATGAGCCCCAGTGAACCTTGGGCTAGCATGCTCTGGTCCTCCTCAGCCCTCCTCCGGTGTGGCTGCGAGATCGGAAATCTCAGCTTCCATTTTAGATTAACTTGCTCTTATCTCCAATCAGCCACTTATAGTAGATAAATGCTTTTCCTTGTGGGACATAGGGAGCGGTGTCAGGGGAGGAAGCTCATGCTTATTTCTGCAAACCATGCAGAGGCTTGGTGTTTGGGATGCTTTTTGAAAGTGCTGCTGAGTGATTCTTTCCTGCTTACTTCTGAGTAGATATGCCGATTGTGACTAAGCACTGTAAGTAAACATTACTTCTAAGTAAACATGATTTCTATTATAAATTGGCAACAATGAAATGGAAGTGGGGTGGATTTTTCAGCCCAATCTTCTTTGGCCTGTGGCTCTGCCCACTTGATCCCAAAAGCTTCTCCAATATGGAATTCATCTCTCAGGCTGAAAAAGGCTTGCCACTGCTGCTTTAGGTGATCACAGATGAGCCTGAGGCTTGCCTACTCTCCTTTTCCTTTCTTCTTCCTCCACAAGGTTTCAATTTAGAACAAGCCACAGTTTTACGTATGTAAAAACTTTGGGAACTGTGATTTGTTCTTACAAAAGTTTATGAACAAATCGTGATATCAAACCACTGCTTTCATATATTTGAAATGGTTTTTAGAATGAAGGTGTTTTCTTTGAAAAAGGTGTTTTAGAATTAAGGTGTTTCAGATTATCTTTTACTTACATGTAACCTAGCAGCATCTACTGCATTTTCATAGACATCATCCAGATAAATTGGAAACACAGTTCTGTGCCAGTACAAGAAGCAGCAGTCACATTGTACTTGGACTCTAGATGGGAAATTAGTAGAGTTACTGAGAAAGAAAGCAAACATTCACAATTCCTACAGTATTGATACCGAAGGGTCATTTGGCTTTTGAACAAAGACAATGGGGGAGTCTCAAGACACTGACTTTGTATATCTAAAGCTACATTTCATACCAAATACACACAATTCTGGTTATGACATGGCATGATATAATGAACATTCTGCAAGCGTCAGCAAGACCCAATCTAGAGATGTGAAGGCCCAGAAAAAAAAACAACTGAAAAATTAAGGGGAAAATTGGATTTTTTCTTTTTTTTCCTCCTGAAATACTTTTTGGTTCTTTTCTGAAAAAATAGAACAATTGAACAATTTTGGATTATGAAATATTAACATGTTAGGTATATTAAGTTTAAAAGCATAGTTTATTTAGACAATAACTACAAATTTACTGAGTCCACTTCTAATATTTTAAATTTTAAGGATAATTTTATGGCAAACCAAGTTATGCACAATACATTTTATGTTCCTAAAGTAACAAAATGTGTACTCCTATGCATGCTTAGACAGAAAAAAGTCCTACAACTACCCAGCATGACTGTAGATCTGTAAAGAGCACTAAAACAAAGTAATAAATAAGTACTGCATATTTTTCCATTTACTCCAAAATTTCCAGAAATTTTACATCTCTAGCCCAATCTCAGGTGGCCGATGCTGTAAGACTACACTATTTTCCCATTATCATTCTGTGGTATTACTTACCGCTCCCTAAGTTCACTGATTAAGGCCAACTTTTTCATAACTACTTGAAGAGGAAGGAGCTCTTCATCTTTAAATGTTTTCTGAGAGGAAAAGAAAAAAAGAAAAAACAGACATGCAGGAGTATCAATCCAATGGTTGCATCACAGTAATTGACCTTATAATCCCCTGTGTTATCAGTGCTAATAAAAATGTATAATATTGCAGATATGGGAGTAATTGTTGCACTCACCATTTGTGTGCCCACACTGAGGGCAAGGGAAATAATGAGTTGCCTCTGTTTTGTGCTTGGGCCATTGAGCGTGTTCTCAGCCAATACAAGAGCAGAGAGTACATCAAGGCGCTGTTCGCTGTACTTTTTGTCAGAAATTACTCTTTTCTTGATTTAAAAGATAAAAAAAACAGCATTTGGGGTTTAGTACAAATGAGAGTCAATAGCAAATAAATTGCATTTATGAGACTGCTACACTTATTTGCCCCAAGGCTCAGGCTATGATGGATTTAATAACATACAAAATCTATTTAACTAAAAATTACACAAATTCCAGCAAGTAAAATTATCCCCAAACTAACCCCCTCTCCCTTATCCCAACTTAAGTATAGTCAGCACATTTTTGCAATCCTGAAGTTACTTAGGGTGTGTTCAGACTCTAGGGAATGTCCTTGTGTTTTTCAAATGGCGGGCACAACCTGCCTTTTGCAGACTGCAGACTCTTCTGCATGAGACCTTTTCAAATGAACAGGAGCTGTGCCAGATCATAGATTAATTTCAATTTCAATAGAGCTTAAGCTGGAAATCCACACTGAATGTGCTCACTTTTTGCTCTTCTGAGTTCGTTCTCTTTCAATGCTCATTCATCCATGCTCTAACGTTTTAAAGTCTCACTTTGCAGTTGAGGTGACTTATTTATTTGGCCTTTCTTTTTTTTTTTTTTTTAACAAATGAAATCAATATGTGAATTAGTCTGAAATTTTACACATACTTGTTCACATAAAAATAAACCATAGGTTATAGTTTCATCTGAATGGAATCAATAGATGTCTTACATTGCTAAGACATCCATTGTCTGCATTCAAATGGAACAATAATTTACTGTTATTGGAATAAGCCTCAGGCTTGTGAGCTGCCCCATCCCCTTGGATGCCTCTGCAGGAAGATTGAAAGTGTTCCCTTCTGTTTTTAATTAACTACAGATTAGCATTACATCTAGCTAGCTGTCAAAATTCCAGATCCTTTTAAAAGAGTTTCTTTTACAGGGCTCCCCATGTTTTTTTTTCACTGGGACATATGCAAAACTGACAACAAAAAAATCTATGGCAAGCGCAAAAGGGCTTGTGATCATGGTGGGAGACACAGAACCAGTGCTGGTCGCTCCACCATGCCACTTGGGCATCGGTGGAGCAACTGGCACTGGCCCCGGCGAGCTTGCCAAGAGCAGCAAGGGGTTTTTGCCACTCTTGCCAGGCAGCTCGCTAGCTGTTTCCCGGTACCCACAATTGGGTCGCTTGCCCGGGTTCAGGTACCCATCATGGGTACAACAACCCCTAGCACAAGCCATGGGTTGTCAGGGTGGCTTGTTGCCCATGAACAAGCCACCCTGCGGGAAACGGTCCGGGTTTGCATGACACGAGAACCCACTGTGGCTTGTCATCCATGATGGGTTGTTGGGTCATGTGAACCAATCATGGTGATAAATCATTGCTTATCATTATGCCTGAAATTCTGCCATTTTCTTGTACTAATTTTACTAGGATTGTGCTTTATGTTAAATCTGCTGCATGTGCAGACAAGAGTAGCTTCTTAAAGTGAATCTCACTTGCAAACCTTAGCATCTCACCCTGAATTTTTCAGGTTCTACATGAAAAAAGGGAAGATCTATCTTTCTAAAAGCATATCTAGCACTGTTGAAAATGGTGAGCCCACTGAAAGCTAAACTGATTTACTTACCTACAAGTTTATGGAGTTTTTAGGAATGGGATTTTTAAAAAATGGAATGGGAGTTCGGTTCTTCTGTTTGGACATGTGGTCATTAATCAGTTGTGTTTTCATGTATGGTTTGACCAAAACTTGCAAGAGACTGGTGCTGAGTTGGTGGTGAATGATAAAGCTATGATACGACTGAATATGGCCAGAACATTGCTTTTGTCTATTGCAGTATCTAAAACAAAGAGCACCCTCTTGCGAGCTCTTAAGCAAATTTCTATGAATAAAAGGCAAAAAGGGAAAACTCCAGCTGTTATAAAACTACTAATTTTAATGATACTGTCCATGGATATAAAATATAAGTACTTGCTGAAACTTTGATTACATACCTTGGCTACAGCAATAGCATTAAGAGCCTGATACTGAAGATGCTGAATTATGTGTGTGACTGAATCAGCAACAATCATACTTCTTCTGTAAAATGTATGTTCTATTGCCTGTAGTTGGCCAAATTTCAGAACACAAGAGTTAGCACCCAAAATTCCACAACTGTGATTTGAATCAATTTATTTCTATACTTATTGCCTCCTCCATATGGAAAACTATTTTTACTAAATCTTCAACAGCTCCAATCAATATGAAATACAGTTTGAATTACTGACATCCTTCGACTACAATATACTTAAGTATATATCTGGAAGTAAGTCCCATTGAAATCCGTTTCCAACTATATGCAAACACACACTTCAAAGAAGTATATCATACGTACTGCAATGTTACCAAGTCACAAGCCATGCTGCCATCACAAACAACTATCCTGATGTTTTAAGACCACAATCAAATATACATTTTATAAGCAGGGCCCATTAGTGGCAACACACTCTGTTAGCACACATACAATTAGGCCTAAATGTTGATGTAGGACTTCAACACAGACATCATATTTTAAGCACCTGGCCTAAAGCCATTTCAGAATTATAATAGGTATCTTTTACCCAGAAAAAGGATGTAGTAAAGAAAACCTAGAGACATACAAAATGTACAACTGTGGTGATATGTATACCATTTAGAACAAGCGTGGGCAACATCTGGGGGTCGGGGGGCCACACTGACTCCTAGACCCCAGGTCCGCACCTCCACCACATAGAATAAGTTTTACCTTAGTTTACCTCTATTCTATCCTGTTTACCTCTGTTCTATCTTGTTTCTTCCCACCTCATAAATTAAACAGTCATAAATCTTGTAACTCATCTCCATATGCGATATGCTACAAAGAACTACTGTAAATATTAGTGTCACTAAGAAACATCTGAACATTGCAACTTACTTTGAGAAGTTCCACAAGCCTGCATAATGCTTTAACTGAGGTTTTAGTCATTGGCCTCTGCATTGACATATGCAGATTCATTGTAGTTTTAATGATGTTACTAAGGCTGTAAGCATACAGAAACCCCTAGAGATAAATTGGAGGGGAAAGTGAATAATCATTTACTGCTTCCTATGTAATAGTATCAGCTCTGTATTTGCATTACTTTTTGAGAAGGGATAGTTCAGACAAAATCAAACAAACCATGGTTTGGCACTACACAAATCTATAATGAGCCTTGGGCTCTCTTCCTCCCTCCCCTATGTTTTGCAGCAAATCGTTTCCTGCTACATCCAAACTAGGATCCAGACTTAGTCTGGACTAAAGTAGTAATCACTAACTTATATCCACTGATTTTAATTGGTCTAACTCAAGATATGACTAAGATCTGGTTCGCACGTAATGACAACCCATTGGTTAAAAAACCTCTGGGTTGTCATGCAGTCATGCACGAAGGGGGATGAGTGGGGTAAAAGCCTCTTCCGTTTTTACTCCACAACCGGCTCCATCATAGGTTGTGGAAGGTGACATGCAAACCTGGACCACCGGGTTGTTTAGGGGCTAAACAACCCAGCAGTAAACCCATGGCTTGTCATCCCAGATCGTGCATGACATTACATGTGAACAGTTTCTATGTCTGGATCCAACTACGTATATGGTTTCTGCTTACCCTATAATCCAGAATTGCAAGCCATACTTTGCCAGTTCATATGCAACAAACACCAGGAACAACAGGAGAAAATCAACAAATATGAACCTAACTGTAATCAAGCAGCATTTTCTAACTATGTCATTTTATAACCCAGCACACACCTGTATAAAAACGTTGCACCTGTTAGTGAGATCATCTGCAAACTTATCCATTCGTTGTTCCTTTGACAAAATAGATTCCATTTTCATCATCCATGAGCTTACAAACACATAATATGATTGCATCTCTCTGAAGAGAAAACAAATAAGGTTACTTAAAGGTTTATTTATTTATTTATTATATTTATACTTACATATAAATGCTTACATAATCCTCCTCCTCCTCTCCAATTTATCCTCACAACAACCCTGTGAGGTAGGTTAGGCTGAGAGTCAGTGACTGGCCCAAAGTCACCCAGTGAGCTTCATAGCCAAGCAGGGTCTCCCAAGTCCCAGTCCAACACTCTCACCACTACGCCACAGTGATCAGACCAAACCAAGGTTAAGGAAGCATAACTATGGTTTGAAATTATGTTTGAATTGGCAAACCATGGTTTGCAATTGGCTGGCAAACAGGTCAGGAACCACTGTTTGAAGCAAGTCTGTGAACTTTGGCTAGAGCTAACTATAGTTTGGCAAAATGTCTCAGTTGACAAACCATAGTTACAACCATTGCTCTGATTGCAGGGGTTGCTGCACCATGGAGATGCAAGTTAATTTATGAAGCAAACAAGCAACTCTAAACCATGGTTTGGGTTCTGAGCTACAGTTAGTACAAATCACAGTTTGACATGTCTGATTTCAGCCAATGTCAATTATCTTAAAAATTAATTCCTTGATGAGCATAACCTGGTAATGACTAGTCCAAGGAGAATATATCAGTCTTCAAGAAAAACAAAAAAATGAGCAAGTGTGATAAATACATCAGGCTGAAATCATAAATACAATGTAGCACCCTATTCCTGAATGCATTTATTTTAATGTAAGGGCCAATGCGCACAAAATTACCCCCACAAGGGGGAAGCTTTGAACAGCTGTCTTTGTGTGGCTCTCTTCATGCGATAAGGCCATCTACATAGCAATTCCATCACATAAATAGGGGGATTTCCCCCCCCAGACAGCATGAAAGAGTTTCTAAAAAGCGTGTGTAGTGGTGTGGAGAAAATGGCAAGCTGCAGCACAAGGAGTTGTGTTGTGTGAAAAAGGCTGCCCTGAAGAATAATTTCAAACTACCTCCACATTGACAGGGGTTTCATGGGCTCCAGTCTTCCAACCAATTTATTCCATACTTCCACCTAAGCAGTTTAGAATTCCAACATAAAAACGTACTTGCTATGTTTGAAGTTACATTAGCAGTACCATGGATTACTACAAAGAGCACAAAAACTATGAACAACAAACACAAATTCCAATTGTGGAGGGGCTTGTTACTCAAAGCTAAACATGTTTCTTGGGGAGCTAGTCCCATTAATTCCCACAGAAACTGCCTCTATATAACATGTATAGGATTGGGATTATAGGAAGCTCCTATTATTTTTCAGCTGACAATTTTTTTTAAGTACAGAAGAAAGAATTAAGTAGGCAAAAAGTTCTCTCTTCAAAACTTACTTGATAAGTGACTGAGACTTCTGCTGTAGAAAATTCTCTCTGTGTATTTTAACAGTATGAAAATTTTTCCTGTCCAGAAGCTTGGCAGCATCTGGCATCTTCTGGATCAGAAAGGTGTCAGCAAACCAAACAATATTAGCAGTAAGTGTGATAGCTGGAACCTGGAGCATCAACAATAACATTTGAGCAAAGGGAAAAAAGACTTTCTATTAGGGTGGATATTGATTTTCTATGAGAAAGCTATTCAAAGGCATTCAAATGCACAATGAAAACCATGCACTCACTACCTCCACAGATGTAGAATTGTCCTGTAACATGCACTGTTAAAGTTTCATTAAGTACTCCAAAGAATACATACATAACAAGCCAGGTTTAATTAATGCCACTTCACTTCGCACATATTTGCTTAGGGTTTTAGGCTTCACTGTTTATACTCTGCAGCACCAAGATAGCACAAAAAGTCTGGATGGTGTTTTGGAGAGGAAGGAAGGAGATGAATCAGGGAACTGAGCTAAACTATCCATAATCCCTAGGAAGAGAATTTATCCCTCTGGTGCCAGAGCATGTTTGCACCAGCAAAGAGCTCTGGTGGTCAGACTGAAAAGGCAAGTAGAACATACACGACAACTCTGCACCACTGGCTTTTCACAGGATGCCACTTCAACGCTGGCTCAGCTTGTCTGAATGTGGAAAGCTAAGTAGGGTCAGGCCTGGTTATTACTTGGATGGGAGACCCCTCCTCTAGTTTCCTGCATTGAGCAGGGGGTTGGACTCGATAGTCTTGTTGTAGGCTCCTTCCAACTCGATGATCTATGAAATCTATGAAACCACTGATGGACATGGCAAGAAACCAGTGGCACCACTGCTAAATACCTGGACAGACCAGCTTAGTTTGAAACTTTTGGGTAATTTATATTACCCCAAGATGGGCGCATATTCTATTAAACACAAACAGAAAAAGATGTGCTTCCAAGTGTTCCATTTAGGATGGAATCCTAAGCATCCTTCACTGGAATCAATGAAACTTATTTCTGAGTAAACATGGTTATAATTGAACAGTTAACTTTATAGCAGCTGTTGTCAAAGGCAATGGCCACATCTGCATGTCATGCTAAGCCACCCATGAATAACCTACGCAGTGTGGGTTGTATGCGGAACAACTCACAGTGCACCCAGCAGACGGTAGTGTGCAAATTTGCCTATATGCAGTCTCGCCTTGTCAATGTGTTACCTACTCCACTTGACAGCTGAAACAGACAAAGAAATTGTCAGCCATATGACATATTTGTCAGCCATATGACAGCCATAAGAGCACACTTGTGCACTTGCGAAAGCCCAACAAAAAACATCATCATCATCATCCAAAAAAATTGCAAACACATTTGCACAATTTTCTGGGGCTGAAAAAAAGGTGCTAGATGCAGGAGTTTTTACTGAATTCCTCATGCAAGCGGCTGCACGTATCCGATTCCTCCGCAACCCACGGTGAAATTGCTCTTCCTGGGTTCGGATACATGACAACCCATCATGGATCCGCACAACCCCTAGACTGCCACTGAGTTGTCAGGTAGCTTTGTTGCAAAAAAATAGTCATTCTGCAGGAAGCAGTCCATGTTCAACCCATGACAACCCACCGTGGGTTTAGCGACCCACAATGCGTTGTCGTAGTCAATGTGAACCCAGTCAATTAATTTACAATTTTAACCGACAAGCAAGTTGATGCAATTTTTGCTTCTCACGTTCCAAGGCCAACGTAAGTATTATAAAATATAAGATAAAATGTTGCAGTTCCTTATCTCACACACATGACTTAAGAGGGTCTGGGTTGTATGCGGAACAACTCACAGTGCACCCAACAGACGGTAGTGTGCAAATTTGCCTATATGCAGTCTCGCCTTGTCAATGTGTTACCTACTCCACTTGACAGCTGAAACAGACAAAGAAATTGTCAGCCATATGACATATTTGTCAGCCATATGACAGCCATAAGAGCACACTTGTGCACTTGCGAAAGCCCAACAAAAAACATCATCATCATCATCCAAAAAAATTGCAAACACATTTGCACAATTTTCTGGGGCTGAAAAAAAAGGTGCTAGATGCAGGAGTTTTTACTGCTCTTGCCAAGCGGCTCACTATCCGATCCCCGCAACCCACGGTGAAATTGCTCTCCTGGGTTCGGATGACATGACAACCCATCATGGATCGAACAACCCCTAGAACGAGCCATGAGTTGTCAGGGTAGCTTGTTGCCAAAAAATAAGTCAGTCTGCAGGAAGCAGTCCAGGTTCAGACGACATGACAACCCACCGTGGGTTAGCGACCCACAATGAGTTGTCGTGTCATGTGAACCCAGTCAATTAATTTACAATTTTTACCGACAAGCAAGTTGATGCAAAGTTTTGCTTCATCACTTTCCAAGGCAACTTAAGTATTATAAATATAGAGATAAAATGTTGCAGTTTCCTTATCTACACACAAGACATGAACTTCTGACACTTAGAGAGGGTAACAAATTCAAATTATGAAAACAGCAAAAAATACTGTTATAATGTTTTAAAGCTAGAGTTATTAGTGAGAGCTAGTAACTGAATAACGAGGACAAATTTAATTATAATCACTTCTTGCACTCTCATGGATCTAAACTATATTTTTTTATTAAAGATTTTATTTTCACATTTTTTGTGAAATTTCAACTATTAGAGGAAAGTTGTAAACAGCAAAATCCTCACCTTTTTGCAAATGTCCAGCAACGATTTGTAAAATTTCTTGTCTACAGTCCGAAAAATCTGAAAATGCAGTACAAAGAGCCCACAAACTCCTACGTACTTATCTCTCTGGTCAATTTCTGAGGGTTCACCTTGTACAAATACATACAGAAAAGAATATTTTTGAAGTTTGCCACAAACAATATAACAAGTTTTACAAATAATAATGTGACTACAACAAGAATTCATTGTGCATTACCAAGCTTAGATTCAACATTTGCAAAAATTGTGCGAATACTATGTGCAAACTCCTCAGCAAAAGTGCTGTTCTTCAACACTCCACCATTGAGGCAATCAAATTGCTGTTCTATACAAGCCTAAATGAGGACAAAAAAATAAGAGTGGTTTATAACATTAGCATTATGGAGAATATGAGCACAATGTATAACATTATTGCAAATAAATCATAATTCCATGACGTAGACAATTTAAATTGTAATTTGTCCTTTATTTAGGGAGTTCTATTCAAGTGAAACCATACTGAAAATCCTATTAAAAGGGGCTTAAGGTGTATTCAGTGTTTATTAAATATCAGTTGGCCAGCCTAGCTTATTTCAATATGAGTTTCACTTAGTTTCAAATGGGGAACAACAAAAAAGAACACATTTCTAGACTAATGAGTAAGTTGTTAAAAACATATGACTGCAAAAAAAATAAGCAGTAAGTATTGATGAAACATTACTGTTAAGTACTGTTGAGAGCCAGTGTGGTGTAGTGGTTAGTGTTGGACTGGGACTCAGGAGATCCGGGTTCTAGTCCCCGCTTGGCCATGAAACTCACTGGGTGACTTTGGGCCAGTCACTGACTCTCAGCCTAACCTACCTCACAGGGTTGTTGTGAGGATAAAATGGAGAGGAGGATGAGGATTATGTAAGCCGCCTTGGGTTCCTTGCAGGAAAAAAGGCGAGGTATAAATATAATTAAAAAAATAAGTAGTTATAATGTAAAAGCAAGGGAGGCATCTAAAGTTTTAGGTACTTTTACTACAAGTGACAAAAATACTAACTGTAAAATCCTGATTCCAAGATGCAGTGCAGGATTTGCCATTGCAACACGTAGGTCAAGTTAGAACATAGTAAGCTAGGATTCCTGCCTACTAGGAATGAGCATCACGCTGCTGCATGCAACCTGTTTGCTCCCACTTCACTCCTCCTTTTGCACTCCACCCTTTTCCTCTTCACTCCTCTTTTTGTACTTCAACTAACCAGAAATGGACAGTTTAGCACAGCCTTCCCCAGCCAGGTGCCCTCCAGATGTGTTGGAATAGAACTCCCATTATTCCCAGCCAGCATGGCCATGCTGATGAAGGGAACTGATGCCCAACACATCTGGGAGGCACCTGGTTGGGGAAGGTTGACTTAGGGTGCAATCCTATGGCCCTCCAACCTTGCCTGGGGGGTCATAGGATTGGTTGGACTCCCCACTGTGACAGAAATCCCTTCCAAGGTCGCAGTGGGGAATCCAAGAATGGAGTGCCCCCCCCCCGCCCCTCACCTCATAGCTGGTGCAGTTCTTTCCGTGCCAGCTGAGAACCGAAGATGGATGTTCCCAGGGCGGGGAGGGGAGGAGTGAGGCACTGCCAGCTTCCGCAAAATCAGGCAGTGACTCAGCCAGGTATAACGCATTTAGACAGTCAAAATCAGCCATCTAGATGTTTTTGGGCAAGGGAAGCGCGGCAGCAATCCTATCCGCTGTGCTCTTCCCGCATTCAATTGGATACCCTTAATCCTCCGGGTTTGGAGGGTTACAAGCAAAGATCCCTGGTTTTGGATGTAACATGAGCAGCCCCATCCCTATGCAGCTGCCCATGTTACATCCAAAACCAGGATCTTTGCTTGTTTCAACAGTCAGGATTGCAAGCCAGCAACAAGTCAGGGTTTATTTGGGAGCAACACACCAGGATCCCAGGTGCAGACATTAAAGCTAGCCATTTCTGGTTAGTCTTACCCTCTCACACAAAGGAAGAAGCAAATGGGCAGCATTTGCCCGAGCATGCTGCTCATTCACAGAAAGCTTGGATACGCCAGGAATCCTGGCTTGTTGTTATATGCAAACGTGGCCAGATTCTTTATAACAACTCTGCCCTGCATATTTCATTTTGCATGTTCTCTAGTTAGTTAAGATATCTGTCTAGACAGGTATAGTTAACACCTCCCTCATTTATGCAGGCCTGGCTTATATAACACCCTGTCTAGCATGGGGTGGGCTGGGCTTGTATTTGCAAACAAGAGCTGCTCTCCATTCCACTTAGGATTTCATAGATCATAGAGTTGGAAGGAGCCTACAAGGCTATCGGGTCCAACCCCCTGCTCAATGCAGGAAACTAGAGAAGGGGTCTCCCATCCAAGTAATAACCAGGCCTGACCCTGCTTAGCTTCCCACGCTCAGACAAGCTGAGCCGGCATAAGCCACAGGCCTGTTTCTTGGCAAACTGTTTTTCAAACTTAGGGGACTTTCAAAAGTTTGTGATATGGCATGCTTTTTAAAGAAAGGTGTCAGAAATCTCACTAGGTACTATATACAAACTGTTGGGTGCACCTAAAGTAGCTTTTTTGGCTCCCAGCCAGAATATACTAGATACATGGCTGAGGAGGAGAAGAAAATTTAAAATTCCAAACACTAGTGTAATTATGACAATTTTCAGAAAATAAGCCTCTAACCTTATAAGATCTTACAAGCCACATTTGAACTCTACTAGGAACATAAGCTAGTCAGTCTTTATTATGTTACCTGGAATATCATCCCATCCAGTAATTGGCTTTCTAGTTTTAATAGCAACTTTTCAAATGGCTTCAATTTATCTTCCTGGACTCCAAATTTAGAAGGATTGTGATGGACAGATTTTAGTAACCTGACAAAGCAAAACAAAATAAAGTCCAGTTAAAATTAACTCAATAGCCATAAATAAAAGTTGGGGGAGGCAGAGAGAAAGTATTATCAGACTTTCAGAGGGTGGGTGACTTCAGAATTTTTGGGAAGAGTTTATCTTTACATATGAGGTGGCCAGGGGTTTTGTCTGTTTTTCACACACAAAAAAAGCCTTCCACACTTTAAAGACTTCACTGCTTGATTGCATTCCTGGGACAGAATACCCCTGGGGATGACGTTACCTCATGATGCAGTCTTGTTCCCAGACACATTCCTGGGGGGAAATTATGGCTGCCCCCATTGTGGCCAAGGATGTTAACTATCACACATAGGCAGCTTAAAAACATTTCATATCAGTTGGCCATTGCAGCAATAATTACAACAATACATGGGTGCAACATTAAGCTTTTATTGTAAGTCAGTGATAAAACCCAAGAGGCAAAGAATAAAACCATAGGAAGTATGAACATCAGAACTGTAATCTCCTATTCAAATCCACTGAAATGAACAGGCACGGTGCAGCAGTCCCTCTTTATGTGATCACTATGTTGATGAGATATATATATAGATATAGATATATATTACAGTGCCAGTGGATATAAACTTAAGAATTTACCCACATACCTTTTGTACATGGTCCAGTGATCTTTCAGGGTGACATGATTATCTATTATCTCATCCAGCGTGAGTAAGACTGTCAGCAGTTCCCCCAGATGCTCATACATAGCCTGTTTGAAAAGTTATAGTTCATTGATTTAGACTGCTATACCCAATTTCCTGGGAGGAATCCCCAATGAACTCAGCAGGCCTTACCTCTGAATAGACATACATAGAATTGTACTGTTAGTATCACCAAGGAAATTATTAAATACAGTAGACATTTGAGATGTATATGATCATAAAAACAGTTACTGAATTAATTATCCTACTTAATTAAACAACAATTTAATTCTTCTTATTAAGGGAGCAATCCTATGGTCCCTAGGAGAGTGTCTCAGGGACCATAGGATTGCTTGGAAAAACCCTTCTGAGGTTGGAGACAGCACTGACTCGGAAGGGGGATCTCTGACTCAGAAGGAGGAGTCAGAGATCCGACCCCCACCCCACCGCCTCACAGCCAACGTGGAAAGAACCGCGACACCTGCCCTCCAAGTTTGGAAAAGCAGTCTTGGAGGGGGAGGAGGAAGGGGGCATTCCAGTGGGTGGGGAGGGGAGGAGACAGAAGACCAACATACGAGATATCCTGAGCCTCCTCCAGCCTCCTTCCCTCCCCCTCCAAAGTGGCCTCACTAGACGGGCCAAAAAGCCTGTCTAGCAAAAATTGTCAAAGAATGAGGATGGAGTGGCGAAGATCGCCTCCACTGCTCCCCACGCCCTGCTGGCTTCAGCCTGGCAAGGCATAGGAATCTTGGAAGCCTCCGAGTTCAGGGGCTTCTGAGTAGCAAGGGCGCAGTCCATAGAACTGCATCCTAAAAAGGGCTCCCAAGGAAGACAGAGATACCCCAGTCCAACTTCCACGTAACCTTAAAGATCCACCATGTCAAAATCCTTAAATAAGTCTCACCTGAAAATGAACTCCTGATGTCTCTATAACTTTAGGGGCATTCCTGAAAGACAGAACAATACTGTACTTCACATCCCTTAATTAAAATATTTTAAGAATGCTAAACGCTGTTGCCTCTAAAATGAGTCCACTGCAGTTGTTAAACTATAACTGGGGATATTACTTCCAATATTTTTATTATTTTATTTATATTCCACCCTTACTTCCAGTTTTGATTAACTGTAGCTTGCCATGTCATCTGAACTCAGACAAACTGCATCTGTTCACAAGTAAAGGTACCATTCTGAATATGCAACTGCCAATTGGACGTTGCTCTGTGACATCCGGACCTGGACCCAGATTCTATGGGTTAATCATGGGTTAAACATGGGTTAAACAACCCGCAGTTAACCTAACAACTAATTGCAAGTTAACTGTGGGTTGTTTAACCCATGATTAATCCACAGTATCCAGGTCCAGATGTCACAGAGCAATCTCCAATCAGAGGTTGCATATTAAAAATTAAGTCACGATTTGCCACTGTTATGTGCGAACTGGGTCACTGTGGTTTCTCTTAACTATGGTTAGTTGAAACAAGCCAATTTCAAACCATACCTTAAGACCCTGGCTTATTTCCACTAATCATCATTAAAATTAACCACCATTTGGGGTTCAGAAGACATGCTAAAATCTTTCTAAAAGCTGACTTTTCTGACATCCTTGCAGCCATGCCAAAGGAGGAGAGGGGAAGGGGAGCATATGAGCACAGGGGAGGCTAGGATTATTCTCACAATGCTAAACTGTGGTTAACATTACATTCAAACACAGCCAGATGCCCTTTTATGAACACAGAGGATGCTTCAGACACATATCCCATATTCTCACCCCAAATATGCAACATTTGGGAAGCACATCAACATGCTATATTTTTAATTTGTGTATTCTATATTCAAGAAGTAAATTTAAGTACAGTATTGTTGACAGTAATTACTTGTTACTGGTATAAAGGACAGCCAACTGGTGAACTACATTCATCACCACTTCGTAGCACCGTGTCACGAAACAAGACAGCTCCTGAAACAAGTTTTGTACAGATTTGAATTAGAAACCATTCCTCACTAAAATTAGTGTATTTACTCATAAATGGGGGGGGGGGGGATGCAGCAAAACACCCTTGTAATTAGGCACTTTTATTAAAACAAACAAATCTGCTACAGCCATAAACATGTGATACATGTTCAGAGTATTTTATGTCCTGAATACTGCCAATTCGCCAGATGTTAGCAGTGTAGTGCTTGTTACTCTTTAAATTACACAGCCCATAAATTCTTAATATTTTCAACACTATTTAGTCTCCCCAGAGATTGACTGTGAAGTTCCAACCTCAACAGTTATGTAACAGCTGTACCAAAACAGTATTTACTGTTACTGCCTCTGTAACAGGAAACTGACTAACATTAAATTAGAACTCCACCTAGAAAGGGATTAACAATTACTAGTCAGCATTTTCTGTCTTCTGGAAAGTGCTAATGGCCCCTTGCCTTGGAAAGTTGCAAAAGAAAACAATAAGAAATAAAAAATCTAAATTGTCTGGAAATTCTCCCAACAATATGGTATGAAACAGTAGATTACTATCTGAAAAGTTATCACCTGCACCCCTGTGGTTTCAAAATAAAAGAAGGTAAAATATAGATAAAACAGAATAGAAGTATTTATTACATTTCTATACCACCCAATAGCCAAAGCTCTCTGGGCCATTCACAACAATTAAAACCATAAAATACAATATAAACATTTAAAAGTTTAAAACTACAGTATAAAAATAACCACTAAATAGAACCTAGCCAGAGTGCAAAGATTTAATATACAGTAACAGAAAGCAGGTATCTATAACAAAGACAGGTATCAATTTTGTAAAAGATTTCAGAAAAACTAGGTATCAGCCCATCTTAACACTGGATAAAACTTTTCAGAACCAACTATTTCTCCCCTAGTTTAAGAGAACTACATTTTGCACAGAAAAATGATCCTGAGATACAACAATCACATGCTACTGAAATTATGCCACACACAGAAATATGACTTCTAACAAAATACAGGAAGTTGAGCAATTCAGATCCTGATTTCATTGTTTAAAAAAAGGTTGTGGTGGCTGGTTTTCTCTGGGGGGGGGGACCTTTTTGAGAGTTTCTTGAAGTATTATCTACTTTGAATGTTTCTTTTAAAACCCAGTGCTTCAAACGGCATAGTTTTAGTAAGGAACACAATGTTGTTTTATTCTGTATCTGAAGGCCAAACATCACATTGGATGCAGTTGTGATTTCCCCCCTGCCACTCCCACAAAAGGAGACTCCTAGTAATTGCAATTTTAAGCAGGGGGACCAACAGGGAAGGGGCAAAGAGGAGGGGGCTGCTTAATCTTTTTTTGCCATACATTTGTCCTCTCACAATTACACACACACACAGCTGCTTTTCTCCACATAGGAGGGAATTTTGGACTTGCCCTTTTCCCCTTTTTAGATAAGCAAGGATCCTAATCATGTTTTTTGTGGGATATTTAAAGTGCAATCAAAACCAATGGCTCATGTTTCACCAGTTAGGTGGATGAAATGGTTAAGACCACTGGTATCTTCTAAGGTGGATTCCTTAGAAGATACTCAGTGTATGTTTAGCTGAGCCTCAGCAGGAAGTGGGCATAGCTCTCAGCTCTTCTCTTCCTGCTGAGACTCTGAATGTGGTAGTAAGAGTTGTTGCCTCCACGTTGTTCTAACAGCAGCATGTAACCAGAGTTGCTGGTCTGAACTCCACAAGTTCAGACCCCAAGTATTTCCAAATGTACTGTAACCAACTGTAAGAAACGCTTTTAAGCCTGCCTAAATGAAACTGCATAATCTGAGTGAGTAAATAGTCTTGTAAAAGTTAAAAGTAACGTCACTCTGATTATTGTTCTGAGGGAGAGAAAAGGGGGCAAAACCAGGGAAATCCAGTCTGCCTTAAAGCATCCTGGATTACCAAATGCTAACTGGCTAACACTAGCCAAATCTAAGCTTCTTTTAAGCTGGAAAGGGACTCTACTCTGCTGATCTCACTAACGTGAGATAGGAAGGACAATACTCAACAATATATCCTCTCCTAGCATCTTTTTCAAGTCCCAACATTTTTAAATCAATTTATTAATTTATAATGTAAAATCAGTTTAAGATGGGTAGTGTTTTAGCCCATCAATACAACAGATGTCCACAACAATCACATCAAAACGTACACACTTCCATTAAAACAAAAATGACTGCACTGCAGGAACCTATGCTTGGCTTTTCCTAGGAATTGCTTGAAACAAAACCTGCAAAACCAGGGGACCAGAAACCAAAGGGGCAGAAAAACTGAGTGTGTGTAATGCAAGTAATGACAACCATTACTGAATTTCCGAAGGAAGCTCAGCACAGGCGCAGAGCCCATATGTGTGATGCACAGAGACCATGAAGAACCATACAACATTGCCCCCAGTTCACTGAAAAGCTATTGTCTGTGCACTGCCAAAAACAGCTTAGACAAACATTTTAGATGAAAACAAATAATTGGAGCAAGCATCATTATGAAAACTATTGCTTAGCAGAAAAAGTATTTCGGAAGTTGCAGAACTGTGTCATAGACTTTACCTGTAAAAATGAAATAAATCTTCCCATCTGTATTTGGCTATCTCCTTCCACCTTACTGGAACCCATAGCTTGAAAAGTAAAAATGAAAATTACATTAGTGTTAGAAAACACATAATCATTTACCCAATTACACTTAAGGTTGTAACCAATGTTGTTTGACATAATTAAAACATATTACAACAAAACCATTACCAATGGATTCCAAAAGAAAAGCTTATTACGGAACACTTTTTTCTTCTTTTAATTCTACTTCATCATCCCCACTCCATGCCAAAATGATTCTATCCACAGAGAAGAAAAAAGCAAGGGGAGAATTCTATTCTCTACTACAAAAGATACATTTTATGTGAATATTGACCAGATCTATTCCCTTGGATGCTTGCACACGGACAATATATTTTTAACTTCTCAAATCTCTAGGTATGACTAAGGATCACAAAAATTGACACATTTCTTAGTGGGCATTACTTCTGTGTAAAAACACCAAGTATGTTATGCGTACAACATCAGGTGCAATGAGTAGTACATTTAATGACCTGTACAACTGTTGTGCCAGATTCATTGGCCTGTACATCTCATTTAAGTACATGCTATAAGTCATCTGCAATCAGGGTTTGCTGTCATATGCTCACATGGCAAAATACACGTATGTGCTTTGTCACATGTTGACCATGCACACACAGAGGGCAGTATCCAACAAGGCCGCTCCACGTACGCCATTGATGTAGCGCTAGGGTAAGCAATCTATAGCACAACACCAATAGCATCAGCTGGCACAACGGGTTTTCCGTGGAAACCCATTGTTCCAGCTGACACTATTGGTGTTGTGCTACGGGTTGCTTATGCTAGAGCTACATCAACAGCGTAAACACGATGGCCCAGTTCGATACTGCCCAGAGTATATGTAGTTTCCCAACACAGATGTTATATCTATGTAGCTTTTCCTACCACTGCAGCCTCATGACAGAAGCAAATGCACATGACAGACTCCCTCTAAGTCCAAGTAATGAATATGCCAGCTCTACCTATATGGCTTCGTCCCCACAGAGTCAGGAAAAAAACTAATGACAAAAATGTGAATCTTGCAGCTGCTACACTACAGCTCTCTTTGCTTCCTGGCAGTGAGGCAGAAAATCAGAAGAAGTGCTTTGTTTCAGCTTTGGCATCACATCACTATATCTTTCAAATGGGACTTTAATAAAAGAACAGCAAGATATGAAAAATAGCATCTTAAAGTCACTCACAGCTTTAACGTAATGTCGCATTACCTGAAATATCATTAACAACTTTCTTCCTTTGTGAATATTAAAGCTAAAATACACTGGAAATGTTCCTTTTATCAACTAAATTCGAAACAGTTACTATACAGCACTTCTACAGCAACCTCTGTCCTATGACCTCAGAAGGCCTCTTCCTCCTCCAAGGCATGAATGAACCAATGTTCAAAAGACTGTTCTGAAAGCAGTGTGATCTCATTCATTATACTGATGTGTGAAAGGAGACAGAGACATATCCATAAGCCACAGAGAAGTATACAATATTGCCCGGAAGGATTTGATCAGGTGGCTATCATTTCTGTGCTCAGCCTCCTCACCATTTCAGCAATAACATTCTTTCCACCACAAACTCAACTTTAATCATGCTCCTTCATGACTTAACCATCAAAGCACCATGACTATATTTCAACAAAAACTATTTTCATGTGTGTCATCAGTATTTCTGTAGTGACAAAGTTCTAAACTAAAATATTACAAATTGGTTCCAGCAGACAGTATTCAAAATATATGCGCTCCATGGTCTGTGGTTCCTCTTCAGCTAACAGACCACACACTGAATATCACTAACTTCAAACTTTACTTACAATATAAAAATTCAGAATGAAGCATATACCTTTTTGTCAATTAAGTATGTCAGTTCATTACCACCTGTAGATTTCAGACCAGCAAAGTTACTCAGAAATCAAGTATTCTGCTCAGATGATTTTGCACACACAAGGGGTGAAATCCAAGGCTCCTCCTACCTCCTCCCCATGTACAAGCAGACTGCTCACAAAGGGGAATGGAACAAAAATTCCACCTGATGGAAGCCCCTCCTACCTTGTGGAGTGCTGCTCCTGAGGGGTCCCCTAACTTGGGAGGTGGATTTTTGGGGAGGCATGAGGGGCTGCCACTTCAAGAGGGGACCTTAAAAGCCTCTGTGCATGAATGAAACAGCCACCCACACCTGTCTGAATCATGACCAAAGACATTCTAATCTTGCCTCATTTTTATGTGCATACGGTCCTTCTGAAGCACATCATGCTACTGTAAGTTGCATTAGCAGAAGCCACTTTTATCCTTGGCCACTGATTATTAAACACCTCCATAAAGAACTTCGACATATTATAGACAAAATGGGTTGCTCTTTTTACCAAGAACCAATGCATGTTTGAATTACATTATTATATACAACACAACAAGATTTTTCACATATTAGCATGACTGAGGTACTTACCTCCTTCTCCATAAAACAAGAGGCCATTATAAAATTTTGTTTCTGCCTAGGAACAAGAGCAGAGATTTTTTTTTCCTCAAATGAGAAAGCTATAAAGGCTTAAAACATGAAAATATTATATCTTTAAAATACAGAATGTAAATTACGAAGTCTAGACAGCAGTTTGTACTTAACAAATTCTAAGAGATATTACCTCATATTTTAATTTTTTGATCTCACAGCAAAGGGCAGCATACACAGTGATGACTTTGTTTAGAACCTGGATAAATCAAACAGAAAAAAAAAATCTAGACTAGTACATGTACAGCATAAAACAAAAAATATGGCTGCAGCAGAGGGAGAGACAGGAAGCAGGACCTGCTCCATCTGCTCTGATGAGAGATCAGCTCCGTTTGGCTTCCCTCTTCCTAAACTGCTTCGTTCAGACTGGTCATAATAAAAACTTTATAACTTTAGAAACTGGTGGCCAAGTTTGCTTTTTTTCCTCCTCCCACCTCCCCAGTCCTTTTTCCTACTGACCCAGTTTGCACGAAACGGCAGAAAATCACGGGTTAATTGTGGGTCTCTTTAAATATGCAGTCTCCAATCAGTCTGATTGGAGGTTGCTCCATGACATCTGAACCCGGACACTATGGGGTAATCATGGGTTAAACAACCCAAAGTTAAACTACAATTAGTTGTTAGATTAACTCTGGGTTGTTTACCCATGATTAACTCATAGTGTCTGGGTTCAGACATCACGGAGCAACCTCCAATCAAGCCAATTGGAAGCTACATATACAAAATGGTGGCAGCACAACATGATTTAACCCACAATTTGCTGCTGTTACATCTGAACAAGTGTTGTGTCTTTTAGATGGTAAACATGCAGGCAGAGACTATCTTGCGTGTCACTGATCTTAGGAAAGCACACTTGAAGCCTTTTTGGCTGACAGGCAGGGTAAAAATATTTAAAAGAAACAATTTAAAAAGACAATACAGTATCACCAATCATTTTTGTAATAAGTAGTTGAAACTTAAGATCTTTACCTTATTTTCTGTCTTTATGAGTTCGAGTAGGGAAGACTGTTCATAAGGCAAAAGCTAAAATTAAGCAAAAACATGAGTGTTTTTAGGAAAGCCAGAGACCTATCACATGACTAAGCTAACTTAACGAAGTTACTGTAACATAATACTTTCAAGCTGAGTCCTAAATGCAATTACATGGGGCTATTTTTGTGCGTGTGTGTTAATGATGCTGGCAGGCAAGAGATGATCAGTTCCCATATTTAAACAAAATCTGTCCTATTTCCCTGGAAACACACACAGCACAGAGCTATAAGATCTCTTTCAAAAATTTATACAAGAACATCCTAAATAAATTATGGCTATCACATGAAAAAGCATGTGACTACCAAGCAGTGACTTACATGGTTTGTAAATAGGACAATAGCTAGATATCACCACTGGAAAGAGATAGGGGAACAATTTTGCTTAGCTTCAGATGCTCATGTACTCTACTAAAGATGCAGTCCATCAAAAGCTTTTCCAAGCAATATACTTAAATAATGAGACTTTTCATTATAACAAGAATGTATTGTTCCTGGGAGGCTTGAATCTTAGCAGTTCTTTACATATCAACTAATGATCCCACAAAACTAAAAAAAAAAAAAAAATAGGAGCAGATTGTAAATAATCAGCAAAATATTATGATCTGGATCCAGAGTGGCCATATTTTTTTTAAAAAATGACCCCAACTGCACTTTTCAGAATCTCGGGGGGGGGGATGGCAGAGAATGAAAAGGGGTTGCGATCACGATCGGGGACAGGTGGAACAAGACAGGTTGTGCCATGAGGGACAACCGGCTGGAGGACCAAGGAGGAAGCAGGGGAGAGCCCATGGTGAGCCCGATCGTCTGTCGGGCTCACCATGGGTTGTTCCGAGAACAACCCACACTGAGTAGCTTATTTGTAGCGTGGGTTGCCGTGCCATGCAAACTCACCCATAGTTTTTCAGAGTTTTCCTACTTAACTGATTTTTTTGGTAAGAAAAAAGGGGGAAAACATGAAAGGGTTACAAGTAGAAGATGATGTTTCTGGATTCTTTGTAAAATTCCATACTTGAGGCAGGGCAATTGCACAATAAAAGCCTTTGCCTGGAACTAGCTCCCAGAATTAAGTGGAGTGTCATATGTGAATATTGAAAACAAGCATACATTTAATGCAATGGGATCAAGATTGAAGTCCCAGACATCTCCTATGGACTCATCCAGTGCGTCTTCAATTCTCTTCAGCTGGGATGTATATGCCTCAAGGAATTTCCCATAATTCTTCAACTGCACTTCAGCATGGATCTCTAAGAATAAACAATATTATTTTCATTATGACAGGATACCATTAAACTACAATCTCTAAATTATCAATAACATAAATGATCTAGATTAGTATGTTGCTATTTAAGTGGTTATTCTGCTTTGTACCTATTTTAGTTTTTCAAAGTATCTATTCCCACAAAGGGTAAATTTCTCTCTCTCCTTGGCGCTCAATGTCCAAAACAGAATTTTTTCAAAACAAGCATTACACAAGATAATTACACAAACTTTCAGATACTCAAATATTATGGGTGTATGTACTCAAATTTAACTAGTTACTGCACCTATTTTTCCTCTTTATACTGTATACCTTTATACTGTATAGTACAAATAATTTATGACTTCTTGAATCTACTACAGTATGTATTTAATAGATTTATGAATTGCACAATAAAATTACAATAAAGACTACCAGTAAGTAAAAATGTCTACATCATACAAAACAAACATGGGAATAAAACATTCAATGTAATCAAAGTAGAGTATAACAGTAAAGGGTGACATCAAAAACTAAACACCATTAAAAGCCTGGCAGAACAGGACAGTGATCACTGCCCACCTAAAGGATAACAGAGAGGGAACCAATCTACCCTCTTTAGGGGGGAGCTGCACACTTTCAGAAAAGACCCTGTCTCAAGTACCACCAACCTAGCCTCTCTCAGTATTGGGACATATAACATGGCCTTCAATAAAGTTTGTAGAATAAGGTTCATACAGAAGGAGGCAGTCCCTTCAGATATCCTGGTCCCAAACTATTTAGGGCTTTGTAGATCAAAACCAAGACCTTGAATTGTGCCTGAAAACCAAACTGGAAGCCAGTGAAGTTGGTCCAAACCGATGTTATATACCGGTAATCTGTAAAGTGTACTCTTAACAAAGGTCTGGCTGCTGCATTTTACATGAATTGGATTTCCAAACACTTTTCAAGGGTAGTCTCACATAGAGTGTTACAGTAGTCTAAACCAGAGATTATTAAGGCACAGATCATTGTGGCCAGATCCTCCTTCCCCAAGAAAGGATGCAGCTGGCATACCAGAAGAAACCGAGCAAAGGCACTCCTGGTCACCACCACCATCTGACCTTCCAGGAGCAGTACTGGATCCAAGAGTACCTCCAAGCTGCATACCTGATATCTCAGAGGGAGTCCTACCCCATCCACAACAGATTGTACCCCCAAGCCTAGGTTGGGTTGTCTAACCAACATTACCACAGACTTTTCTAGAATACGCCTCAGATTGTTCACCCATATCCAATCCTTCACTGTGATCAGGTAACAATTGAGGATTTCCACAGCCACCCTGGAATCAGATGAAAATGAGAGGTAGAGCTGGGTATCATCTATTGGTAAGATCCAACCCCAAAACTCAAAATAGCCATAGTAGTTTTAATGTACTTTTTAGCCACATCTAATTAATTTGTTAGTCATTATCAAGTTACAGTTACAAATGAACAATTCAGAAGTAACTCCCTATCTTGTCCATGCAAGGAGATTATAGAACTCAAGTATAACTTTGTTGATCTTCTAACAAAAATATGCAACATCACTAATATCAGGACCCTTACCAGTGGACTGCTAGTTGACCAACATCAATTTTTAAAAAGCAACCCATGGGAAGCCAATACATTGCAGGCAAACTGGTGAAACGCATTACTCAAGCTAGAATGATTAAAGCTATTTAAGAACAAACCTTGCTGAGGAATGGCTTCCGCAAAGAGAAGTCCTGCCTCACTAACCTTCTACGTTTTGCAAATGAAATTTCGCATATAACCCCCGACAAGTTGTCTAAACCATGGGTTGTCAGGGCCAAACACAAGCAAGCTTTCGCTTTGTATCCGCTTTGCTAATGTCCTGTTCCTGTGTTGTTAATTGTAACATCTGAACTCAGTACTCTGGGTTGTTGAAGGTTAAACAACTCAGAGTTTGAACCCAGAGTTTGTTTAACCCTCAACAAGCCAGAGTGCTGAGTTCAGACATCACAACTAACAATCATTCCTGGGTTGTTTAACAAAGTGAATGCAATCAGAAGTGGTGAGCGGGAGGAAGACTCTCACGTGGCCACGCCAATTCATGGGTTGTTTTAATTCATAAATTGGTGTTACATATGAACCAGGTCTTAGTGTAAGTGCAGAGTGATGCAAAAAAATCCCAGCTTCATAGACTGGTAGGACATACAGTAATACCTTGGATTGCAAGTAACTTGGTCTGAGAGCGTTTTGCAAGACAAGCAAAAAAAATTAAATTTTTTTGACTTCATAAACGAGCAGGGTCTTGCAAGACAAGTCGTAGGGATGTAACCGCTCGCCTCGAGTGGGCGTAGCAAGCCGAAATCGGCCCCGCTCACACCCGTCAAAGACTCGCTTTGATATAAGAGTGTTTTGGATTACAAGCACGGTTCCGGAACAAATTACGCTTTCAATCCAAGGTATTACTGTAAATGGAGTGCCTATCCAGGAAAGAGGTCTTGGTTGTAGAGGACAGCTTCAGGTACAATAGCTGTGGAGAAGGAACATTCCATGTTAGGAATTATAAAGGAAGGGACTGAAAATAAAATGCCCGGTACTGTAATTCTTTTATATGATTGTATAATGCAGCTGCATTTGCAATCCTATATACACTTCTGGTTATCCCATCTAAGAAAGGAGATTGGAGAGCTAGAAAAATTGCAGAAAAGGGAGAACAAGATCATCAAGGGGTTAGAACATATTCACTATGAAGAAAGGCCTATTCAATTGGGGGGGGGGGAGGTAACTAAAGAATACGGGAAATATTTCATAGATCATAGAGTTGGAAGGAGCCTACAAGGCTATCGAGTCCAACCCCCTGCTCAATGCAGGAAACTAGAGGAGGGGTCTCCCATCCAAGTAATAACCAGGCTTGACCCTGCTTAGCTTTCCACACTCAGACAAGCTGAGCCAGAGTGAGCCACAGGCCTTGCTTAATTCTGTGGAGATGATGGATAGAGAAAAAACTTCCTTGCTCTTTCATAACACTAGAACTCAGTTTCACCAACAAAAATGATTGGCAGTAGATTCAGAACAGACAAAAGAAATCACTTCTTCACTGTGCATAGCTAGATTATGGAATGTACTGCCACAAGTTGCAGCAATCACCACCAGCTTAAGTGTGAAATCGTATGTTTAGACAGAAAAAAGTCCTACAATTCCCAGCATCCTACCAGCTGGGAAATGTAGGACTTTTTTCTATCTAAACATGTATAGGATTGTGCCCTAAATGGCTTTAAAGGGGGAAATTCATGGAGGCTACACTACATCCATCAACAGTGATTAGCCACAACAGCTAAACAGATACTAGCTGGTCAGTATGTGCCTATGAATACCAGTTATGGAGGGGAGTAAGAAAACAGGTGATGCTGTTGCCTTCATGCCATGATTATGGGCTTCCCACAACAAGATATCTGTACTAGGTAGACTCTTGGGCTGATCCAAGGAGGGCTTATAAAGAGAACTTAAAAATGTAACTGGGCATTTGCTTACAGTACCTTCTTGGTTTAGTACAGATCTAATTTAAGACATTAACAGTGCAGTCCTATACAGGTCTAAGTGCCACTGAGTTCAATGGAACTTACTCCCAGGTAAGTGTGCATAGGATTGCAGGCTTAACCACATTTACAAAAGAACTGGAATTATAATAGTCAAAGCAGGAAACTGTTTTCCTTTACCACACAATCACTAGACATGGCTGCTTAGAATAAAGCTCTATTCAGTTCCTCTAAACACAAGCAAAGAGATTGGAAGAAAGCAAACAATATTTACACAGAGAAAAACGTCTGAAATATTTAGATTTTTAACATCAAAGAACTAGAAGTAGTGTATAGTGACATACTGATACAAATCCACATTGATTTCCTATATTGCTAAAGAAAAGAATAATGAAGTGGTGGTGGTCAGCTTTAAAAGCACAATTTATGATCAGAATATTGTTGAAGCATAAGACTGCTGAATCCAAAGATAGCTCAACTCTTATGCTGTGCTTACAATATAGATGTCCTATTGATTTTAGAAGAACTTTCACATAATGTTGTAATTTCATGCTTTGTCATGGAAACCCCCAACCTGTCCTGTGAGGTGAAGCAGGTTGATACACACTTCCTTGTCCAATTAACCAGTAGCCTCCATCACTTTCTGCTTTTCCTAGTTCCAAATGGGGGGGGGGGGGGGAAGAATACTCTTTGCCAGGCCTCCTGTTCACTGCCAGTTAAAAGGGCCCAATTTCCCCATAACCCTCTGTGTGTTTCCAAGGTGGAATAGCTGCACAATCAATAGGCAGTGTGCATCTATTCCACGTTTTCTTCCTTAACGTTTTTTTCTGGTAAGAAAAAAGATGGAAGCAATGGGAAAACATGAAAAAGGCTACAAACTGAAGATGATGTGGTCTGGATCCCCGCATAAAATGCCATGGATGATGCCATGTGACTGCACAATAAAAGCCTCATCTAGAAGCACCCCACATGTACAGGCACACAAGCAATTTGGGACATAGATGAGAGTGGTCCCTTGGGCTAGGCAAGATAAGTCTGCCTATTTCAGGTTCTGTTTATTAAAGGATTTCAGGGTAGGAATATGGGATAAGAAACAGCCACAAAAGAAAAACAAACAAAATTGATCTAACTTTAATCAGGTACAATTCTAAAAGTAAATTCAGTATCGTACAGGCAAAGCATCACCTATTTTATGTACAGAACTACATTGGTCCCATTTGGAGGATGAAGGTGAGAAAAGTGAAGACAACATACTAAATTCACCCCACCTCTATTATGAGAAGCAGGTAGCTAGGCTTCACCAACCAGGAGCAGGTTAGGGGGGCTTACTGTGAAACTCATGTATGCTGTAGCACCTAGGAGACAGACCATTTAGGGCAGTGATTGCGAACCTTTTTGAGCCCGAGTGCCCAAATTGCAACACAAAACCAACTTATTTATTTCAAAGTGCCAACACTGCAATTAAACCTGAATACCAAGGTTTTAGTTTTAGAAAAACAACTCATACAGTTGTCCGAACTAATTAACATATTTTGTCTTTAAAGAAAAACACAATAAGAGCTTTCAATGATACAAACAGTTTTGTGTTGGGGAAAAAAATCAACTCAAAAAATTATTATAGTACTACATTGTACACATAGCCTGAAGGGAATTTATACAATAATTAGGCACATGTATTTTTGGATAAGGGATTCTCAACTTGTAATATGATTATATGCCAGACTGAAATTGTATGGGGCAAGCTTTACCTCGGGTCCTTTCCCTGCTTCTACAGGTGTCAGATTAGTAAAAGTAAAAGTCAACCTGTACTAGGATGAGCAAGATAAACAAGAAAACTAAACGCGCTTAACACTTAATGTCTTGGACTGCAAGCACTGCATTAGGTAAAAGTTTGCATTGGGCATGCTTTTGCACAATTAATGTGATTTTTGCTATTGCATGCATGCTGATAATTTGTCAAACCTTGGCTCATACTCCGTTAGTTTGAGAGCAACACATGCAGCACTCAGGTCAACTGTTAGGGCTTTGCATCCAAGCCATGCTCTGTGCATCATTCTTCAAAATCTTTTAAATGTGGATAACAATGTAGAAAAGAATTCTGTAACAGGAATTCTAGAATAAAATCATTCTGTTCCACACTGTGAGAAAGAACAAAATCATTAGTGTTTTGCAGAAGGGGACAGTCGTTTTGCGATCTGGTGACCAATGGCTCGAGTGCCCACAGAGAGGTCCCTGCGTGCCAGCTGTGGCACCCGTGCCATAGATTCGCCATCACTGATTTAGGGGATTTATCACTTGTCAGGAAAGGGAGGGAAAATAAGAAATGGTGGTGCCAGTCCGCCCCTGCCAGGGCTAGACAGATTTGCCACTCACAACCTTGTTCCATGTTTTTTCAGGAAAAGTGCAAGATCTATGTGCCTTGCTCACTTCTCTATGATGGAGAAAGTTTTGGGGCAGAGATAGGAGTTCCTAAAGGGATGCACCCAGGAAGTCTTTTCTTCATAAGTTTTAATATACAAAACTGGAATTCTGCGTGAAAAACATTACCTTAGATAGAATATCAAGATGGAAAGGATAACCTTTCCCATAAGAAAACAGTGAAATTGATACACTATAGATGACTATGCAAAAAACAATTAGTTCATGACATTTTCTGAATAGTTATTGTGTAATGTATTCAGCATGACAGTTTACTCCACATTATGCAAAACAATATGATTGTATGTATATTTAAGTGTGTGGAATTTCTCCAAGAACAGTTTATATTAGGATTAATTTTTGATACTATTATGGCATTGCCACATGCGGTTAATGTGATTTTTTTAAATAAAAAGTTGTGAAAGCACAAGTGGAAGACACTATCTAATTCCAATTTCTGCAAACTAGGGATTGAAGAGAAAGCCACACACTACCCAACTAAATTATTTTAGCATGACTTAATTTTTCTGGCTAAAGTGGGGAGTATCTGCAAAAAATAAAGCCTAACTGTGCCTAGGGGAAAAGTACTTACCGTACTTAATGGGAAAGAGCAGAACAGACACAAGATTTGAGGGGCATTTGTAATGAATTAGACTGCAGAAAGAATGAACAATTACAGGAATGATGTGTGCTGTTCTAGAAGAATACGGTAAGTGAAACAGAAACTCACAGGCAGAGGGCAAAGCAGAAGGAAAGTTCTACTACCAGCAGGGAAGTTGCTTATCTGAGAAAAGAAAGCATAACCAGAACTGGGAGGAGGGGATCATGCTACAGCCTAACACTCAGAGCACAGAAGTCTGTTATATCCAACTGACATACCCTATCTTGCAAGGGTGAATGCCCCCATAGGGAAACCATCCTAAACCCAATGTTGAATCTCTGCCATGTAGACAAGACCTTGCTTTTTTTAAAAATCAGATTTCATCTGGATTAGTCACCATCCCCCACTTCCATATTCACAACCACTAAAAGAGCTTAGAATCCACACTTCACCTGTAAAAATGCAATTATATCGAGGAAAATCTATCACTCTCAAACTCCTGCGTGGCAGGAATGTAAGTATGAATCTGCTGTGTGTCTTAATTTTTATTTTTAAGAGGGAAGAAAAGATGTGATCTTTGCACAGATGAGCAAAACCCATCCTTCTGCCCTTCGCCCACCTTGACGGTGAGGAAACGAAAGGCTGAAGTTGTTGAAGGTTATCACTGCCCCCCCCCCAAGTGATCGTGAAGAAGCCCCTCGTAATTCCCCAGCCACCATGCAGCGGGCTGCTGCTGCTTCTGACAGCAAGCTCCGTGGACGAGCATGACAGGCAAAAAGGCCTCCCTCGCTGCTTGGGGTCTGCTGGGAAGGGGAAGCGAGGGGGTGAAGTTACAGAGGTGGAAGGGGGAAAGTAATATGTGTGTGTGGCGGGGGAGATATTGAGGTGGGAGGCCCCACTTCGCTGGGTGAAGTTTCGACTGCGGGGTGGGTGGGTGGGTGGGAAGGCTTCGCTATTCTCCTCATGCGGGACCAACCAGGCTCGACCGCCGCCTCCCTCAGAACACCCCCTACTACTGGGCTCCCTCAGAGAAGGAGACACGCTTCCCGCCTCATGCCTTTCACCACCACCCCCGCCCTTACTCTGAGAGCCGTCGTCGACGCGGTCGAACTCCCAGTCCGGCGAAAGGGTCTCCAGCGCCATGACGGACCCGCGCCCAGCAGCAGCAGCAGCAGCAGCAGCGGCGCCGGTGGCGGCAGCAACAAAAGCAAGAGCAAGAGCTGCCCCACTGCCTGAAAGACACGGGACTTCCTGCCACGCCCGCACGGCATTGTGGGAAACGTAGTCCCCCACATCTCGAGTTAAGGGGGAAACTGGGTGCAGCGGCGATTGGGCGGCGAGCGAAGGGCCAGGCCAGGGGTGTTCAACAGCGACCCCTGCCGGGCGAAGCGTCGATGACCAGCAGGAGGAGGCCCAGGGCGGCCGAGGCTGAACTACCAAGTAGAAGACGGTACAATTAAGGACACGTCTACACTGAATAAAATAACATAAAAACTAAAGTGGTTTTATTGTGGGTGTTTCGCCATCACGTCAAAAAAAGGTTGTATCCCCGTGACTTATTTATCAGCTCCCTCGAAGAAATGCAATTCCCTGTTCCCCTTCAGGGAACTCTACAAATACGGGGGGGGGGGGGGGGGGGGATGATTTTTTTCCAGCCACAATATAGTATTCCCTGTTGTAATGCAAAGTATTTTGGGTTGGCTTGGTCTTGAATGGGCCATTAAGACCCATTTGCTTTACAAAAGACCTGCTCCTTGTGGAGACTAAAAGTGCTAGGGCTGGTTGTTGATATGGATCGATGCAGCTGCCTGCAGTTTTGGACTCTCCTTGGGGCGTGGCTATTGGAACTGTCATGAGGAGTGCCTGTAGTCCACATCATCATATGCAGTCAGCCAGAATTCCGCAGCTACTGAGCATGCTTTTGGGGGCTGTGTTGGGGACCTCCCTTACTTGGTTTTGTTGTTTTTGTGGAGGAAAACCAAAGGAACCAAGACCCCCAGAGATCTCAAGATACCAGATTGCCAGCCTCAGCTGTCTGCAATCCTACTTGAATCTCTGTTCAGGGACTTGCCTTTGTCTATAACCTGGATTTAGTTACTGAAGCCACAGAGCGACTACAAAACCCATGTGGGGTAAAACCAAGAGAAGGTTTATTCTGGTAGCATTTTACAACAAAAGATGGGAAATGAGGGAAGCACACAAAATTCGAGAGAGACACTTTGGTACACAGTAAAGCTGCAAAATAACAAAACCTGATTCTTAATACCTGAGGGTATTAATACCTGAGGGTCAGTTCTCTTCCAGGGTTAGATCCAGCACGCCTTGCTGCCCGATGGAGATTACCACATCTACCCGCAGGTCCGAGATGGGTAGCCTCCAACAAGGCTTACCTTTACCAGAGCCCTCATTCAGCTAATTTCACCAGGAGCTACCTGGGGTCGGATCCTGAGCCACCCACCCCCCGGAAGGCTTGGGCCTCTCCTTGGCGCGTCGCCATTGCTCCAACAGCCAGGCAGCCACGCGATGACCAAAGACAGACAAAAACAAAACCCACACGTTGGGAAATATACCTTTTCCCCCTCTCCCCTCCTCCCTGTAGCTCTGCTGCTTCTTAGCCAATCATGACGCACTTCACCTGGCCAGGCAGGGGGAAGGGGACTCATGACTTACTGGGCCTGAACTACATTTGCATTTGAAAGCCGGGTCTCCGCCTTCCAGGCGCCATGCCCCATCCGATACTTTATGTACATTTCGCCTCCTCCCAGCCCCCCCCCAACTGGCCTTACTTGGGTTACACATGAGGAGTGTGTGTGTGTGTGTGTGTGTGTGCGCGCGCGCGCGCGTGTGTGTGTGGGAACCCCCAAAGGCTCTTTTCTTCACAGTTTTTAAGAGTTTTTGTATTTTGGCAAACCTTGGGGTTTCCCCAAGCCTGCTGATACTTTTTAAAATTTATTTTTTATTGTGAGCTTCACCAAAACAAGACAAAATCTTGTCTTGCCATTGTGGCGTAGTGGTTAGAGTGTTGGACTGGGACTCTGGAGAGCCAGGTTCTAGTCCTCGCTTGGCCATGAAACTCACTGGGTGACTTTGGGACAGTCACTGACTCTCAGCCTAACCTACCTCACAGGGTTGTTGTGAGGATAAGATGGAGAGGAGGAGGAGGAGGAGGAGGAGGAGGATTATGTAAGCCGCCTTGGGTTCCTTGCAGGAAAAAAGGTGGGGTATAACTATAACAAATAAATAAATAAATAAAAATAATCTAAATTAAAGAAGAGAGTAATATGTGTGTGTGTGTGTGTGTGTGTGTGTAAATATCCATATAATTGCATAAATTTAAATGTATCCGTTATACATAAGCTTCAACAAAGGCAGACCAAATATCCATGTACCGGTATATGTCCATTTGAGAGTGGCGTCTGTCTTTCTTACTGGCAGCCACATAACTAGATGCCAATCTGTCCATGAAGCAGTGAGTCTAGCTTCTCTTGGTGCTTCTCATGTGAACCATGACAAATTTAAAATAAACGCTGTCTGCCTGTTTGCATTGATTCGCCAGAGAAACATCAAGTTGGCATTGATATCTAATACATGCAGGGTTCCTGCTGCATGTTGGAACTGTTCTCTCACTCTACCATTTCTGTAGGGGCAAATCAGGATAAATAAAACCCAAGAAAAGCATCTCTCTCCCACCACCAACATCTCCCTCCCTCTTCTAATTCTTGCAAAGGAAAAATATAACTCTCAGTATTGGAGGGCTTGGGGGGAACACATCTCCTCACCTCAGAGGTTGTGTCTTCCTGAGGACAAGAAAGGAACAGTGGCAAAGCATTTTGGGGTGCTTCCAGACAGAGTGCTCTGAGAACTACCAGCCCAAAAAAACATTGTGCAGCTATTCTGTCCTTTCCCCTTAGTGTGTGTGTGTGTGTGTGTGTGTACACACACGGAAATTGCAGAGACAAGGCTTTTATCATGAAATCATCCTGCCTCATTCACGGAATTTTACGAAGGGTCCTCCAGATGTTGTCATCTTCCACTTGTAGCCCATGTTTTCTGACAGCTTCTTTTTCCTTTCCACAAAGACTGCAATCAATCACAAGGGGGGAAATGGAATCGCTACACAGTGCCTTTGGATTAGTAGCATAAGGAGTCCTCCATCTGAAAGCATCCAAAGAAGGTTGAAGAGGTGATGAGAAAACACGGGAGGATTACAACTGGAAGATGATATCATCTGGACAGTCCAACCCACCCACCCCAAACATTCTGTGAATGAGGCTGTGCGATTGCACAATAAAAGCCTCGTCAGGAAGAAGCACCCCTGATTTAAGAGGAGTGTTGTGTGGTGGCTGCACGGGACAGCCCCATGCTAGGAGGCAGACTCTTTTAATCCCATCCTATCTAAGGCATTTCCAGACATCCCAGTGGGCCCAAAACAACAATGATTGTTGCTGTCCCATCACACGTAGGGGTCAAATGACAGTCAAGCTGCTGGATAAGGACCTGCAAAAGTCAGCATTTACAAATTTGTCCTCCATAAAAACAGGAAGCAACCTGGTGCCCTCCAGATGTTTTGGACTTCAAATCCCATCAGCCCCAGCCACCATGACCAATGTCAAGAGGTGTAGTCCAAAACATCTGGAGCAGTGATTCTCAACAGGGCCGGATTAAGAGCATTATGGGCCTGGTGCTGAGGAGGGCGCGCGGCTGAAGATGGTGCAGAAACGCTGCGCTCCTCTTTGCTGCCGCTGCGCCGCCCCCGCCAGGCCTCTGCCTCCGCTGCGCCGCCTCTGCTGCGCCGCCCCCGCCAGGCCTCCGCTGCGCCGCCCCCGCCAGGCCTCCGCCTCCCCACCCTCCCTCCCGCCGCCGCCGCCGCACCCTCCCGTCCCGCTCGCCGCTGCGCCTCCCCCCGCCGCCGCCATCACCCCCCCGACCTTTACCTTCTCCGCGTCGTGTCACTTCCGGAGCCCCGCCCGCGTTGTTTTGGCAGGAGGAACCAGGGCAACAGGGCTTAAACAGCCCTGTTGCCATGGTTTCCCCGGCAAAAAACAGCGCAGGGGTCCCGTCGCGTCACTTCCTCCTGCCTCCTCCTCGGCGGCGGCAGCAGCAGCAGCAGCCGCCGCCAGGGCGGGGGGGTTGGTGGTGGCGACGCAGGGGTGTTTTTTTTTTTTGCGGAGCAGGCTGCTTTGGAGAGGGGGGCCCGCTAAATATTATTTCGCCTGGGGCGCCAAACTGCCCTGCACCGGTCCTGATTGTGGGCCTGTTTTGGGATAGGGGCCTGGAGCTGCAGCTCCAATAGCCCCTATCTTAATCCGGCCCTGATTCTCAACCTTTTTTGCCCCATGAACCCCTTTCACCATATGTCAGAATGTCATTCCCCCCTTTCCAAGATTGTCTGACTTAATCTGTGCCATACAATAAGGTGTGATGTCCTGTAGATTATGTACAATCTGTAGAATTGTAATCTGTAGAAAGATCAGTATTCTAGCAGTTTGAGTCTGTGGTCCCAATTCCCCGCTGAAACCCTAACCACCCCCGGGGGGGGATTTCCCCCCTGGTTGAGAATCCCTGATCTGGAGGGCACCAGGATTTAGGGGTGGCTGCAGTAGGAACACAAGATGAGCCTCACTAGATAAGATAAACAATCCGTCTATGCCAGCATCCTGTTTCCAACCAGAGCAGCAAGATGCTTCTTCTGGAAGCCCATAGGCAGGGCCCAAAGGCAACAGCCCTCATCCATTGTGTGCTTCCCCCAGGATCTGGTATTCAGAGATACACTGCCCCTGAACATGGAGGCTCCATTTAGCTATTGTGGCTAATCCTCCATTAATTCATTCAATACCTTCTTAAAACCATCCAGTTGAGCGATCATCGACACATCTTGTGGCAGGAAATTCCATAAACAGATTATGTGCTGTGTGCAAAAGTATGTTCCTTTCGTCTAGTCAATTTCATTGGATAACCTGAACGTTTCTTCTTCCCTCTAGCGCAGGGGTGGGGAACTTTTTTCAGCCCATGGGCCAAATTCAGTTTCAGAGAAGCTCTCAGGAGTACCAAAAATGGTGGGACCAAAAATGCCACCAAAAAATATATCAGCATACTGTAGCTGAAATCTCTTCCTGCCAGTAACTAAGCCTTAGGAGAGGCATTCCAACCTTTTAGAGTGGGGGGTGGGAACTGCACAAAAGCCAGGAAACCGTCAAACCACAGTTGAGGGGAAGAGGGTGGGGCATGGAGAAGAGGGTATGGCCATCTGGGGAACCATGGACGGCCAGGTTGGGACCGCAGGAGGGCTGGATTTGGACTCCAGGCCTGAGGTACCCAACCCTGTTCTAGCGTCACCACTGAACTTGCAATCTGACATAATCCAGAGGAAATGGTTTGGGTCCTATTGAAATCGATGGCACAAGTGTAGTTAAATACTTTAGGGCTGCAGTCCTATACAAAGTTACTTGAGTGTAATCCTCACTTGAACACTGGGTTCAGACAACACAATAACCCATACTCAAGGGTTGAGTATGTGTTGAATGTGGGTTGTCATTGAACCGTGAGTTTTGTTGAAATGTGGGTTACATGTTGACTGAATCCAGCCAAGATAACAAACCATGAACAACCCACAGTTCACAACACAAGAACAAACCATGGGTTCTCTTCATGGGTTGTTTGTGGTTAACAAGCCATGGCTTGTTAGCGCAGCTGTGTTCAGGCAACATGATGACCCACGTTTCAACAACAACCCACGGTTCAATGACAACCTACACTCAACCCATATTCAACCCTTGAGTGTGGGTTATCGTGTTGTCTGAACCCACTCAATGACACTTATTTCTGAGTAAACTTGCATAGGGTTGAGATGTGTATAACTCCCATTGATTTCAGTGGGACTTAAGGCTGCAGTCTTATACGCACTTACTTGGGAGTAAGCCCCATTGAACTCAATGGGATTGGCTTTATTTATTAATTATATGTATCTCTTGCCTTTCCACTAAAAATACTAGTGCTCAAGGTGGCTAACCATGAAATGCACATAAAATACAAAATTATAATTAAAAACATAAAAGACACATCAATTTAAAACATATTAATAAGAAAGAAAATAAACAGTACCTACCAGATGATCAAACCCTACTTCAGCAAACCGATTATCTTAAAAGCCAAACGCTTGTCTGAATTTTAAAAAGTTGCATGTCTTTGCCTGCTGGCAGAAGGACAGACATGGAAGTAGCTTGGCCTCCTGTGGCAGGGAGTTCCAAAGCTTTTGAGTAGACATGTATAGGATTGTGCTGTAAATTCACCCATGTCTATGGATTATGACTTTAGATTGTAAACCAGGAGCAAGGAACTAGGTGGATTACAACTCCTGTCATCCCTGACCATTAGCCATGCTGGCTGTGGCTTATGGGAGTTGGAAACCAACAACATCTGGAGCGTTAAAGGTACCCCTGTTAAATGTTATTTTGAGCTCATGTCATTGCCATATTTTGTACATATCCTGGCACACAGTGGAATCAGGATAAAGTTTGTTGTTATCACACTACAAGTGTTAATTGGTTTACCCAGTACCAGGATGTTTGTGTTATCAACCAACCAACAACAGTTTTGTGAATGGTCACTGTTAATAACGTGGTTTTAACTGTCTGCATTTCATTTCCCTCTTAGCTCACCATTTCCAACCCCACCCCATTCATGGGTACTATACACACACACCCCTACCTGAAACTCTAGATCAGTGTTCTCCAACCTTGGGTCCCCAGATGTTTTTGGCCTACAACTCCCAGCATCATCAGGCGATCACTCGTGACCGAGTAAGATTGTCTTCCGGGATAAAAGGAGGAAATTCTAAAGAAGATTGTGTAGACTCTAGCGATGAGTCCGTAAGTGACTGTGGAGGCCAATTCTAGATCCACACAGCTTCCCACAGTGAGGACACAGGTTACCAGATAGAAGATGGTCCTGTAAAGGATTCATTTGACGTGCTTTTCGCTTAGCACGTTTCTCCCTTTCACCTTGCACTCGGGCTTCTTCAAAGTCCATGGAACCTTTGTGAAAGGCCAACCTCCATTTAGATCGTTCATGGGCCAGAGCTTCCCAGTTTTCGATGTTTATATTGCATTTTTTTAGATTAGCCTTATGAACATCTTTAAACCTCTTATATTGACCACCGATATTCCGCTTTCCATCCTTGAGTTGGGAGTAAAGTAACTGCTTTGGGAGACGGCAGTCAGGCATTCGAACAACATGACCGGTCCACTGAAGTTGGCGTTGAAGGATCATTTTTTCAATGCTAGTAGTCTTTGCTTCTTCCAGTACACTGACATTTGTTCGCCTATCTTCCCAAGTAATTTGCAGGATTTTCCGGAGGCAACGTTGATGAAACCTTTCAAGGAGGTGGAAGTGACGTTTATAGATAGTCCATGTTTCGCAGGCATACAATAAAGTTGGTAATACAATGGCTTCATAAACCAGTGTTTTGGTCTTCTTACAAATATCCCGATCCTCGAACACTCTAAGTTTCATTCGAGAAAATGCGGCACTTGCGGAGCTCAGACGATGCTGGATTTCACTGTCGATGTTAGCTGTAACAGAAAGATAGCTGCCAAGATAGAGAAAATGATCAACGTTTTCCAGTATTGTCCCGCCAAGCTGGATAGATGGCATCACCAAAGGATTGGCTTGCACTTGCTGATGAAGCACTTTGGTTTTTTTGATGTTAAGTGAGAGACCAAGTTTTTCGTATGCTTCTGCAAAAGCATTTAGGATAGTTTGGAGATCATCCTCTGAATGTGCGGAGACCACATTATCATCAGCATACTGAAGTTCCACGACGGAGGTTGTAATTACCTTACTTTTTGCTTTCAGCCTGCTGAGATTAAAAAGCTTTCCATCTGTTCGATATATAATTCCCACACCGGTGGGAAGTTTCCCCTCGACAAGATGTAAAACCATGGCGATGAAAATGGCAAATAATGTTGGGGCGATAACACATCCCTGTTTAACACCTGATCCCACTTTAAATGGAGCACCATGAGAGCCGTTGTTGTCCAAAACCGTTGCCGTCATGTTGTCATGGAGAAGTCGCAAGATATTCACAAATTTATTGGGGCATCCAATTTTCATAAGGATAGTCCAGAGAGCTGTACGGTCTACAGTATCAAAGGCCTTAGCCAAATCGATAAATGCCATATAAAGGGGTTGATTTTGCTCCCGGCATTTTTCTTGGAGCTGACGTGCAGTAAAAATCATGTCTACTGTCCCTCTAGAGGGGCGGAAACCATATTGAGTTTCAGGGAGGATCTCTTCTGAAATAGATAGCGTAGCATAGCTGGCTGGGGCATGCTGGGAGTTGTAGGCCAAAAACATCTGGGGACCCAAGGTTGGAGAACACTGCTCTAGATAGAACATGATGTGTCTAATTTGCTGCAACAGAGGTAGCTTCCAGATGGAGAGGGCTCCTAGCACTAGCTTTTAGAAGGCATTGTGCAGCTGTTCTGTCTTTTTCTCCTTAACAGATTTTCTGCAGTAAGGGAAAAATAAAGAAGAAGTGGTAAGAAAACACAGGAGATTCACCAGTAGAAGTCAATGATGTCTGGACCCCCTGCAAATTTTCATAAATGAGGCAAGGCAATAGCACCATAAAAGCCTCGTCTGGAAGCACCACCCATACTAACACGGCTACCCCTCTGGAAGTTGGTAAGAAGTGCCGTAACTCTTTATACTGTGCACTGGTGTTACAGTAGTTATGGTATGATTAATCCTTTCCCCTGTGCACTCACAAGGTGGCACTATCCTCAGCCACTATGAGGCTATCCTTCATTTCTACTACCTTTTTGCTTTCCTCTTAAGATGCGTTAAGATTTTCTCTTTTAAGAGAGAAGACACTTCCTGACTATTAAATTAATTGGATTAACTTGTGGCATGTGCTAAATTACCCTGCTAAATTGAGATACATATTTCATGCTTATTCTCTCCAGAACTTAAATTATTATTAATTTCTAAGGACATTAACTGACCAAAATAATAATAATTGCAAAGTTATTTTCTAAGGGTTTTATAAACGAACTATTGGGAAGGCAGAAGAGCTTCCTATGAAAAATAATCTTCAGTGCCAGAATATGAAATACATCTTAAGTCTGAGATATTGACAGTGCAATCCTATACAAGACATCATTGTATGCAAGTGGACAGAAATTGTCACAGAACAAAGCTATATATATATAGTAATGGTTCTATTAAACAATTTGTCTGGGAAATACTTTGTTTGGTGTAGTGGTGAGAGTGTTGGACTGGGACTCAGGAGATCCGGGTTCTAGTCCCCACTCAGCCATGAAACTCACTGGGTGACTTTGGGCCAGTCACTGACTCTCAGCCTAACCTACCTCACAGGGTTGTTGTGAGGATAAAATGGAGAGGAGGATGATTATGTAAGCCGCCTTGGGTTCCCTGCAGGAAAAAAGGCGGGGTATAAATATAATTAATAAATAAATCTCACTTTTCTTTATAAACAAAACAGCATAACAAGAGTGCAAATGACTAAAATCAATTCCATACAATAAAATCCAGAGTGGGATAAAACAATTCAGCATAAAAACAGGGAGACAAAACTTTAACCCAGACTAGAAGCTTGATTTAAAAAAAAAAAAAAAAAGAGGGGGGGTGGGGGAGGAGGACATGGCAGCTCCCCTGAAACATAAGTGACAACTTAATGTATTCTTTTTAATTCATGCAATAATTGTGAATACACCAATCTTGAGCAAAGTAAAACAGAACTAAAGAAAAGCAGAAATAAAACCGGATAGACAAGTTACCTGTGAAAAGGTGCTTCAGAGCAGAGTAAAACTTGCAAAACAATTTAGGGCACAATGCTATAGCATGTTTAGACAGAAAAAGAGCATTGCTGGGGAATTGTAGAATGCTGGGAGTTGTAGGACTTTTTCTGTTTAAACATGCATTGTGCGAAGAAGAAGAAGAAGAAGAAGAAGAAGAAGAAGAAGAAGAAGAAGAAGAAGAAGAAGAAGAAGAAGGAGACTTCAGTGGGTTGTGTGAGCATAAATGAGATCAGAACAGTCAAGTAGAAACTTCTTGATCAGGTAGGCAACGTGGTTCTCTCTAGATGTTTTGGAGTACAATTCCCATCAGCCCCAGCCAGCATGGCTAATAAGGGATTATGGGAGTTGTAGATACAACAATTAAGGGCAGCACATACACAAATATAGCTTAGAGGAAGCAGGGCAAGCTGCCGGGCACACACAGCTCTACCCTCCAACACCTTGCTGGCCACCACTCCCTTCCTCCCAGCATCCGCCACCTGAGACAGCTGCCTAGTGGTAGAGCCGGCCCTGAGCTATACACTCTACCTAAAAGTTTGCTTCAGCATTAAGATATGCAACATATTTACCCATCTTATATGCTGGATACCCAATCTACCATGGTGCATTCCATGCTTGGTCAGTTGAAAAAAAGAGTGAGGTATTAACCTGCAATAACTCAGAACAGAGCCTGCATTTTCAGTGCCAGTTTATCTCTAATTACCTGATACTGAAAAGTAGGCATGCCTGTCTCCATCATCATAGCTTACATCTGAGTTTCTCGTGCAGCTATCCAGCTTGCCACTGGAACAGATGGTTGGATCCAACAAGGCACTTAACTCAAAGTGGGATACAAGCAGAAGGTAACAATAGTATCTCCTTTCCTTTGTGGGCAGGGAACCTATTAATTACTTATCACTAATGGCACACTGCTACATCTGGCTAGCAGAAAACATGAAATGTATGTCCAGTAAGGGGAACAGTGTGTGCCTTTCTCCCATAAAGAACCAGTAATGAACATAAGAACATAACATGAACCCTGCTGGATTAGACCAAAATCCACAGTGGCCAACCAGCCCAGAAGCAGAACATGGGCTACATAGCCTCTCCTGCTGTTGTCCCCTAGCAACTGGTATTGAAAGGTACACTGCCTCTGATCTTGGAAGTAGTATATAGCCATCGTGATTAATAGAGCTTTTCTACACAAGGCAGTTAATCAGATGTTAATCTGCTGTATCTACTTTCGGTTTCGTTACAGAATTGAGATCCAACACTGCATGAGGAGTGTTTCCATTCCTGCTTTTCTGCTACATAACCTCTAGGTGGCACTGTGGTATAGTGGAATAGCACAAATACGCAAGAAGAATTTGCACTTTCTTTTGCTTTCAAAATTAAATGCCACATTTTCCCTGCTCCAAAAAAAGCTTGTCAAAAGTGCTCTTTAGACACAGAAGCAAAACTGGAGGGTCACAACAACATCGTCTAAAGCAGTGTTCTCCAACCTTGGGTCCCCAGATGTTTTTGGCCTACAACTCCCAGCATGCCCCAGCTGGGAGTTGTAGGCCAAAAACATCTGGGGACCCAAGGTTGGAGAACACTGGTCTAAAGAACCCATAAACAGCCATGAGTAGGGAATGATGAGCACACGATAAATGACTCGTGCAGAAAACCCCGTAGCCATTGATAGCCTTATACTCAATGGATTTGTCTAATCCCCTGTTAAAGCCTTTTAAGTTGGTGGTCAGCACCACCTCTTGAGAATGTGAATGTAACTATGCACTGTGTGAAGTAGTACTTCCTTTTGTACCACCTTGATCCCTGCAGGGTAGGGTGCGAGACATGGGCATCCACTCACAGGTGCCACTGCCCCCGCTAGATTCCAGCCATGATGTCATCCTGACAGCAGCAACAGTGGCTGCTGTGCTGTGCCTGCCCGGGTGACCGGCCAGATGGGCGATTAACAAATATAATAATAAATAAAAAATCTATCTCTACTCTCAGTAGTGGGGGCTGGTGGCTCTAATGTAAGGGGGGCGGTGTATCCACTCCATGTCGCAGTCTGAACTTTTAAGGAAGCTATCCATGGTGCTGAACCTATTTTGGGGTAAGGTTCAGCACCATGGATAGCTAATTTAAAGTTCAGACTGGAACCCGGAGTGGATACACTGTAGCTGGGTTTGGGCAGTAGTGTGTCTACCAAAAAAACAAAAGGTAGCACCAAAGACAGGAGTTTGTGACCTTTCTAACTCAGGTCTTGTTAATATTTCCCCCCCTGAATTTATTTTATAAACATTAAAAAAAAAAAAAACCTTGACAATGTATGCAGATGAAGTTCATCATTATTATTCCCATATTGCAGGAGGCAGGGCTGTGGCTGAGAAAGTGTGGGGTTACACAATTTTTCTTTTGAGCAGGCATCTTAAGCAACTGAACTTGATGGAGCAAGTTCATATATGACCATCACCTCCAAGATCTTATCTAGCCGCTGTGGTGCAGTAGAGATTTCCAGTTTACAGCTATGCATAGTTTGGCTGCAGCATATAGCTGCTCTTTATGTGACGACTTCATCTTTTTTAAAAAGCAATATGATTGCTTACCATTTTCTATGGAGTGTTCTTCTTTTTTCCAGCTAAGAAGCTTGCAGTGGCAATCTAAGGCAAATCCCCTCTCAAGCAAAGCAAAGCGCCTCCCCACACATATGCAACGTGCTGGCGTCAGTCATTCATTCTCATATTTAGCATTGCTGATGCAATCCAAGGAGCTCAGATTACTGCAAAGTAGCCCAGTGCTGTTATTCCCATTTTGCAGAGGTGTGTGTGTGTTAGTGTATGACAATTCTGCAGTGTAGTCCAGTGTGGTTGGTGTTTTAGGGAAATGCAGATGGGGCTGTGAAATTGTTTGTAGCAGCAGTGCAATTTATTACGGGTTAGAATGGGTTGTTGTGATATATATATATATATAGAGAGAGAGAGAGAGAGATTGAAGAGAAGCTGCCATTTTCAGTTCTTGCAGGAGGCCCAAGTGGACCCTCTCCCCATCTCTCTCTTAGTGTTGGCCTTGGAGCTGAGACATTGTGTGCCACGCAGATTCACCGAAACTAGAGTTTTCTCACATCTTTTAGAAATAAAGAAACCTCTTGTGAAGGTTCCTGAATCTCTTGTGCATTGCATGTAGAGCAGAGCCTAGCAGCGAGCAGCAAGCTGAGCAGGTCACCTCCATCCCAATATTAACCACACCCTTCAACCATGTAGTGGGCTTTGGCACAAAGGACCATTGCAGGGGTGAAGGGAGTCATGGAAAAAATGGAGGGTTTCAGCTGTGGGTGGAAAGACATTGTCTGGACACCAGGTCCACCCACTGAGAAACAACAGCAGGGTAGACCTGGTATACAAATTTCTCAGAGGCTAGATCTACCTATCTTTGTAGACCCAGTGTCCAGACCGTATTGCTGCTCAGTCACCAGATCTACCAGAAATGGTAGTGCTGTTCTCTGATGCTATCAGGGCTTTTAAAAAATGTGCAACCATACACAAAATGTACAGTTCAAGAAAAAAAAATGCAATGCCCGAAGAACATTGCTGTAGTTCAAAATTCAAGCCAAGCAAAAGTTGCACTGTTAGCTGATGTAAAAAGTGGCTGATGATAATGTGAAAAGTAAAGTGAGTAGCCCAGGCTCCTCTAGGACCCTAAAACCCCATAAAGCATACCCATTTCTCCCTCCACTGCTAAAGACACCCCCACAGACTCCACCGTTACTCCCTAGAGCTTCCTTCCCCAACCTGGTGCCCTTCAGATGTTTTGGACTTTGACTCCAATCAGCCCCACCCAGCTTGGCCAATGGTCCGGAATGCTGGGGTTGCAGTGCAAAACATCGGAGGGTGCCAGGTTGGGGGAGGCTGTTCCAGAGAGTGTTCAGTGCTCACCAATGTTCCCAAGACGAAGGAAATCATTCTAGGACGAGTCATGTGAAGTTGTCGATGTTATAATAAGGGCAGTGATGCCATAACATATACAATATGATATTCTTAAGACAGCTGTACTGCTTGGGGTTTTTTCCTAACTCTCTTGCTCCTCAGTGTGTTTTTATTTTAAAAATAAAGTTTTGTTGGAAGTTCACGATGCTTCTAGCTCTGCTGTTTGTTTTTAATTTATTTAATTTATTTATTATATTTATACCCCGCCTTTTTTCCTGCAAGGAACCCAAGGCAGCTTACATAATCCTCCTCCTCCTCTCCATTTTATCCTCACAACAACCCTGTGAGGTAGGTTAGGCTGAGAGTCAGTGACTGGCCCAAAGTCACCCAGTGAGTTTCATGGCCGAGCGGGGACTAGAACCCGGATCTCCCGACTCCCAGTCCAACACTCTCACCACTACGCTAAATTTTTATTTATATTATATTGTATTTTATGGTTTTAACTGTTGTAAACCCCCCAGAGAGCTTCAGCTATTGAGCGGTATAAAAATGTATTAAATAATAAATAAATAAATAAATAACACTCTTCTGCATTAGTGCTGCTCAATTCCCAGGATCTTCCACCACTCTGTGTAGGCTTCTAATGTCATGGAATGTGATGCTAAGCAACAAAGAGCTCACACAAGGGAAGTGCACAAGTGTGTCACAGCAGTGCGCGCTATGCGTGTGAATTACAACAACTGCAAACTGCTGTGCAGCTTTGTCGCCCCCCCCCAAAAAAAGCAGATTCCTGCAGACACCCCTGGTTTGGGAGACACACAGACTGCGGGGAACACACCCAGCAGGTTTACAGAAGACCCCTCCCAGTCCTCAGTGCAACTGCTCACCTCCTACGTGATCCTGGCACATTAAATATTTTAATAAACAAGATATGCTTCAGAGGTGTGGTGTTCATGCTTTAGGGCTCCAAATTTATTTAAAAAAATAAATAAAAGATCTCCATTGCATCCTGTGGAGAGGCAATATTCTATATAATGAGGGGGAAGAATCCCTCAAGATGTTCTGTGCTGGAGTTGTCAGGTGGGTGTTCTTTGAAGGGACGCCTGTTGTTTTACAGCAGGGGTAGGGAAACTGTAGCCCTCCAGACGCCCTTGGACGACTACTACTACAATTCTCGTCATGTCGGGACAGGGAAGTCTGCAGCGGCTCCTAAAGGGGCATTCTCAGGACAAAGTGGGGCAATGCAGGGGCCTTATACCGACCCGGTGCCCTCCATGCGTGTTGGACTGCAACTCCCATTGTTCCCAGAGATTGGTCATGGGAACTGCAGTCCAACACATCTGGATGGCACCCAGGTTGGCGAAGCCTGCCTTTATGCTAGGCTGATGGGCACGACAAGCGCCCTGACATGAACACTTGGCATGTGCCCATGTACCATACCCCTCCCTGTTAAATTTCTGCTTATTCCAGGGGGTGGGGGAGCCTTGCCAGGAAAGAAAAAAATGGCAACCTTACTGAATCCCCATACCCAACCAGAGCGAACCCAGATTAAGGTGCAGGAACCCCGCGCCCCGCTCTGAAGGCCTTCAGACAGGCAGCTTGATGATGGGTGTGTGTTTGTGCTTGTGGGTTTTGTTCGCCCTTTGTTCCAAATTCCCCATTACCGGGGGGGGGGAGGCCAAGCAGACAAGCGCGCCGCCGCCTCTCCAGCCGCTGAGGCGGGGGGGGGGGGGGGGCTCCCATTTGCGGGCGCCCGCGGAGCTTGCTTGCGCCTGGCCGGGTGCCAAAGGCAGCCTGCCTGAGTTGCATCAGATTAGACGCTGCTGCTGCCGCTGCTCCGAGTCTGTCTGTTTGCTGCTGGTGCTGCTGGGTACCCAAGAGCTGGACAAGACAAGGAACCATCTCCAGAGCTCAAGAGGATTTGCCTTCGCTCCTCCAGTTGGCAAATCGTCCCCGCTTGAGCAGCTCTGGACTGGCCCCCGCTCCGGTCTCTCCCACGCGCAAAATGCTCTCCAAGACCAACCACTTGCTAAGGAAATTCTCCACCACGGCCACAGTGAGTAGATGATGATGATGATGATGATGATGATTGGAGGAATGCTCTGGCCTCTCCCAGAAAAGGGGGCAAACGAGGCTTCAGCAGAGGGTGGAAGACGCTTTACAAATAGGTGCCCCCATATTCTGGGGTTTGTGTGTGTGTATGTATGGGGGCGGGTGTATTTGCAAAAATTGAGAGACGTTTTTGGTTTGCCAGGAAATGAATAGGTAGGAAAGCGCTGGAATGGAGGGGAGAGAACAGTCAGTGGAGTTTTAGTAATGTGGACAGACAATATTTTTTTTGTTGGTGGTGGTGGTGTGTGTGTTTGTGTGTGTGTGTTTAAAAAAACTTCTCAGAGGAATTTGGGCTCGGGTGTAATTCAAGGGTTGAGAGCCAGTGTGGCGTAGTGGTGAGAGTGTTGGACTGGGACTTGGGAGATCCTGGTTCTATTCCCTGCTCGGCCATGAAACTCACTGGGTGACTTTGGGCCAGTCACTGACTCTCAGCCTAACCTACCTCACAGGGTTGTTGTGAGGATAAAATGGAGAGGAGGAGGAGGACTATGTAAGCCGCCTTGGGTTCCTTGCAGGAAAAATATAATAATAAATATTATAATAAATATAATAAATTTAAATATAATATTTAATTATAATTAATTATAATTATTTATAATATATAAATAATATATTTAAATATAATAAATAAATAAATGGGTTGGTCTTTCCCCCCAGTAATGCCAGAAGTGACTTCTTGTATGAGATGCTAGTGATTTTAAAGGCAGACTCTGTATTATGCCCACCCACCTCAAGCATGATGGACCATAAGGAATCTGCACCTGTGTGTCCCATCCATTGGGTAGTCAGCACTGCCTAGACAGGTGTTGTATTTAACTGCATTTAAGGTGAAATCCTATGCATGTTGGCTGGGGCATGCTGGGAGTTGTAGGACTTTTTTCTGCCAAAACACGCATAGGATTGCACCCTTAGTCATTCTTGGTGGGATGATTCTGCTTTTGGAACTTTACACTTGACTGTGTGTGTGAGTGTGTGTGCGCGCATGCAGGTGCGTGCAGTAAATGTGCACTTGCTTCCTGGCTCATGTGCCCGTCTTCATTCCTGGGAGTGCTTCTGACATAGGGGTAATGCATTTTCATAGATTTCATCGATAGAATTGGAAGGAGCCTGCTCAATGCAACCCCCTGCTCAACGCAGGAAACTAGAGGAGGGGTCTCCCATCCAAGTAACACCAACCAGGCCTGACCCTGCTTAGCTTTCCACGCTCAGACAAGCTGAGCCAGTTTATGCCCACTCAGTAATTTCTATAAACACACACACAAAAAACTGGGGCATTTTTTCCTTGAAAGCACATCCATTTCATTATTGATTACATTAGTATCCTAAAAATTCCTCAAAGAAGCTCAGGGGAGCTTTCACAGTGTTCGCTGTACAACATCCCTGTATGGTTGGTTAGGCTGAGAAAGGATGATTGGCTCAAGGTCACCCAGCAAACCTCACAGTTGAAGAGGGATTTGAACCCAAGTCTTGCAGGACCCATGTTTCTAAACGTTACACCATGCTACCTTTATTGTGATATGTGACCGCAAGAGGGTTGCAGGTATGTGTTGATTACAGTATTTTTCTATGTATAAGACTATACTTTTTCCTAAAATTGTTAGACTAAAAATTGAGGGTCGTCTTATACACGGAAATAAGCGGAGGAGAGAACCGCGCGGTTGCAAAAAACTGCCCAGTGGGGGCGTCTTATACATGGGGGCGTCTTATACACGGAAAAATACGGGTATTGTGCTATGATTGGCTATGAGCAACGCAACTCCCTACCTCAGTCTCTGTCCTCCCCCCCCTCCCCAACCCACCCACACTTTCTTTTAGGGCTTAAAAAAATATTTGGAGACTGAGTACTCTCCCACTGTTGTTCATAGGAGAGCACATCAAGCAGATTTAAAAAATATTTTTTAAGTCATGAAGGTCTCTGCAGCAGGACTACAGAGGCAATGCTAGGTACCGAAAAGATCTGGGGCTCAGACCCACAGGACAAAACAAACAAACAAACAAAACCCAGCACAAATCCACATATGCTAATTAACATATGCTCTAAAAGTGCGTGTGTCTTTAAAGGAGCCTGTCTCCTAAGGACACCCCTATTTGTAAAAAGGGATGCATGGACAGGGGAGAGGAGGGCATTTGATTTCAGCAAAAAATCCTCAGGCAGAAAGATTCAGGGGAGGGGGCAGCAGGAGGAGAAGCACATCCATGTGAGCAAAAAGCCAGCTAATGCAGGGGGATCAGATGCAACAGAGATCATCAGGGCCCCTGCCTGAACCTTCATTTCAGCAAGTGCTCCTGGACAGCAGGGTGGTTGGGCAGATGGCCTCCCAGAGATTCGGGGCTCCAGCCCTAGACTGGGCCGCCCCCTAGCACTGCCTCTGTCCCACAGCAGAGCTAACACACCATCCGTTTTCTGGAGACAGGACATTTGTGATCGTCACTGAAAGATCACTTTTCATAGATCATGGAGTTGGAAGGAGCCTACAAGGCTATCGAGTCCAACCCCCTGCTCAATGCAGGAAACTAGAGCGGTCTCCCATCCAGTGTGGCGTAGTGGTGAGAGTGTTGGACTGGGACTCAGGAGATCTGGGTTCTAGTCCCCGCCCGGCCATGAAACTCACTGGGTGACTTTGGGCCAGTCACTGACTCTCATCCTAACCTACCTCACAGGGTTGTTGTGAGGATAAAATGGAGAGGAGGAGGAGGACTATGTAAGCCGCCTTGGGTTCCTTGCAGGAAAAATATAATAAATAAATATTATAATAAATATAATAAATTTAAATATAATATTTAATTATAATTAATTATAATTATTTATAATATATAAATAATATATTTAAATATAATAAATAAATAAATGGGTTGGTCTTTCCCCCCAGTAATGCCAGAAGTGACTTCTTGTATGAGATGCTAGTGATTTTAAAGGCAGACTCTGTATTATGCCCACCCACCTCAAGCATGATGGACCATAAGGAATCTGCACCTGTGTGTCCCATCCATTGGGTAGTCAGCACTGCCTAGACAGGTGTTGTATTTAACTGCATTAAGGTGAAATCCTATGCATGTTGGCTGGGGCATGCTGGGAGTTGTAGGACTTTTTTCTGCCAAAACACGCATAGGATTGCACCCTTAGTCATTCTTGGTGGGATGATTCTGCTTTTGGAACTTTACACTTGACTGTGTGTGTGAGTGTGTGTGCGCGCATGCAGGTGCGTGCAGTAAATGTGCACTTGCTTCCTGGCTCATGTGCCCGTCTTCATTCCTGGGAGTGCTTCTGACATAGGGGTAATGCATTTTCATAGATTTCATCGATAGAATTGGAAGGAGCCTGCTCAATGCAACCCCCTGCTCAACGCAGGAAACTAGAGGAGGGGTCTCCCATCCAAGTAACACCAACCAGGCCTGACCCTGCTTAGCTTTCCACGCTCAGACAAGCTGAGCCAGTTTATGCCCACTCAGTAATTTCTATAAACACACACACAAAAAACTGGGGCATTTTTTCCTTGAAAGCACATCCATTTCATTATTGATTACATTAGTATCCTAAAAATTCCTCAAAGAAGCTCAGGGGAGCTTTCACAGTGTTCGCTGTACAACATCCCTGTATGGTTGGTTAGGCTGAGAAAGGATGATTGGCTCAAGGTCACCCAGCAAACCTCACAGTTGAAGAGGGATTTGAACCCAAGTCTTGCAGGACCCATGTTTCTAAACGTTACACCATGCTACCTTTATTGTGATATGTGACCGCAAGAGGGTTGCAGGTATGTGTTGATTACAGTATTTTTCTATGTATAAGACTATACTTTTTCCTAAAATTGTTAGACTAAAAATTGAGGGTCGTCTTATACACGGAAATAAGCGGAGGAGAGAACCGCGCGGTTGCAAAAAACTGCCCAGTGGGGGCAGTCTTATACATGGGGGCGTCTTATACACGGAAAAATACGGGTATTGTGCTATGATTGGCTATGAGCAACGCAACTCCCTACCTCAGTCTCTGTCCTCCCCCCCCTCCCCAACCCACCCACACTTTCTTTTAGGGCTTAAAAAAATATTTGGAGACTGAGTACTCTCCCACTGTTGTTCATAGGAGAGCACATCAAGCAGATTTAAAAAATATTTTTTAAGTCATGAAGGTCTCTGCAGCAGGACTACAGAGGCAATGCTAGGTACCGAAAAGATCTGGGGCTCAGACCCACAGGACAAAACAAACAAACAAACAAAACCCAGCACAAATCCGCATATGCTAATTAACATATGCTCTAAAAGTGCGTGTGTCTTTAAAGGAGCCTGTCTCCTAAGGACACCCCTATTTGTAAAAAGGGATGCATGGACAGGGGAGAGGAGGGCATTTGATTTCAGCAAAAAATCCTCAGGCAGAAAGATTCAGGGGAGGGGGCAGCAGGAGGAGAAGCACATCCATGTGAGCAAAAAGCCAGCTAATGCAGGGGGATCAGATGCAACAGAGATCATCAGGGCCCCTGCCTGAACCTTCATTTCAGCAAGTGCTCCTGGACAGCAGGGTGGTTGGGCAGATGGCCTCCCAGAGATTCGGGGCTCCAGCCCTAGACTGGGCCGCCCCCTAGCACTGCCTCTGTCCCACAGCAGAGCTAACACACCATCCGTTTTCTGGAGACAGGACATTTGTGATCGTCACTGAAAGATCACTTTTCATAGATCATGGAGTTGGAAGGAGCCTACAAGGCTATCGAGTCCAACCCCCTGCTCAATGCAGGAAACTAGAGGGGTCTCCCATCCAGTGTGGCGTAGTGGTGAGAGTGTTGGACTGGGACTCAGGAGATCTGGGTTCTAGTCCCCGCTCGGCCATTGAAACTCACTGGGTGACTTTGGGCCAGTCACTGACTCTCATCCTAACCTACCTCACAGGGTTGTTGTGAGGATAAAATGGAGAGGAGGAGGAGAATTATGTAAGCCGCCTTGAGTTCCTTGCAGGAAAAAAGGCGGGGTATAAATGTAATAAATAAATAAATAAATACCAGGCCTGACCCTGCTTAGCTTTCCACGCTCAGACAAGCTGAGCCAGCATAAGCCACAGGCCTGTTCATGTTGCGGGTGCATGGCTAAAACGCACTCTTGGTCTGCTTTTCCGGCATTGCGCTGTCATTCCCTTTAGCACTTACTACGTTCCTCTTAAATTTGGGTGCAAGTAGGAAAGACCATCCAAGCGGACTGTAGTCCACAAAAGCTTATTAAACACATCATAAATCTGTAAGTCTTTACGGTGCCACCAGACTCGTGGCTGTTTTTGCTGCAACAAGACTTAACACGGCCACTACTACCCTCTCTGGAAATCCAGATCCAGACAGTGAAATTCGCAGGCTCTGCCAATTTGCTGTCGCTTTACCGGAGCTTACTGTACACTGTGTTTGACAACACAGCCACTGGTGCAGCTGTCAGCAGCCTGAATGAAAAATCCATGTCAAGGGACTGATATAGTAAGAAGGCGGTAATCTGAGCTTCTTGGATTGCATCAGCAATGCTAAATATGAGAATGAATGACTGACACCAGCATGTTGCATATGTGTGGGGAGGCGCTTTGCTTTGCTTGAGAGGGGATTTGCCTTAGATTGCCACTGCAAGCTTCTTAGCTGGAAAAAAGAAGAACACTCCATAGAAAATGGTAAGCAATCATATTGCTTTTTAAAAAAAGATGAAGTCGTCACATAAAGAGCAGCTAGTATATGCTGCAGCCAAACGATGCATAGCTGTAAACTGGAAATCTCTACTCTGCACCACAGCGGCTAGATAAGATCTGGGAGGTGATGGTCATATATGAACTTGCTCCATCAAGTTCAGTTGCTTAAGATGCCTGCTCAAAAGAAAAATTATGTGAACTGATGGTTTCCTTTAATCTCTCTTGTTGAACATCTTACAGACGCACAAGCAAATTAAAGGTGCAAATCTATGCATGTTTAGACAGAAAAAAAGGCCTACAACTCCCAGCATGCCCAGCTAGCATGGCTGGCTGGGGCATGCTGGGAGTTGTAGGACTTTTTTTCTGTCTAAACGTGCATAGGATTACAGTACACCCTAAATCTGATATAATAAGTACCATCTATATGGCTCTCTAACCAAACCAATCTCCGTGTTGTTGTTGTTTTTTACCATGTCTTCACACACTAGCACACACAACCCCTGCCTATGTCTCAAATAGATTTTTATCTCTCGAAATTTCTTTCTTGGCAAGTTCAATAAGTATTTAAGTAACTATTAATTTATTTTCTGCTGTTGTTTTTAAAAGCGTTCGTATGTATATACGCATACTGTATCTGAATATGTGTATGTTTTGTACAACTACTAATACATTTCAATGTATGTTTTTAAAAAATGAAATAGCAATTCATTCTGTGTGCGCTTGTTTCTTCTTTGTAACTGGTAGTGAACAAACATAACAGCACTTCCAGAATAGAAGCTATTGATGATTTACTAAAGGTGCAACCCTATGCCTGCTTAGACAGAAAAAAGCCATAGAACTGCTGGCCACGGCTGGCTGGGGGATGCTGGGAGATGTAGGACTTTTTTTCTGTCTAAACAGGCACAGGATTGCACCCTAAGATCATCTTCAGGGGCCGCCACCGAAAGAGCTGAGAGGCAGGTGGCTACTAAGGAAAGGGTCTTTTCAGTGGTGGCCCTCTAGTTGTGGAATGAGAGGCCCGCCTTGTGTTTACATTGTTATCTTTTTTGGCACTAGGTGAAGACCTTTCTATTAACCCAGGCTTTACTGCTTTTTAGACCTTGGGCATTACTGTGTTTACTGGTTTTATTCTGCTTTTCTTCCGTTGCAGTTTTAACTTAGTTTTGACTTTACGTTCATGTTGTATTTTTATGTTTTATGTTTTTACACATTTTCCCATAAATCACTCAAAGAACCACACTGGTTTCCAGGCCTAATTCAAAGTGCTGGTACTTGCCTTTGAAGCAACTTTAACAGAGTAAAATGAAACACAAGATTTGCAGGGAAATAAGCTAACCTTTGGGGTTTCTGAACTGTATGTGGCTTTTTACCTTTGTTGACAGGATTATTACCAAAATCAACTAAAGCTAGCTTTAATAGGCCAGAGTCTTTTTGGACAAGAAGTCTACCAGCACTTACAAAAAGAAGGACACAAAGTTGTGGGAGTGTTCACAGTCCCAGACAAAGATGGAAAGGCTGACCCTTTGGGTAAGTACTTATGTCCTATAATGACTACAGTATTGATAGTGGGCAGGGCCAGCATCAAGGGTAGGCACGGTTAGGGTACCTGCCAAGGACCCACACCCCGGCAGGCCCCCCTGACAAGAGTCCCCTGGACTTGCTCCTCCTCTTCACCATGGCAACCTACACGTTCACCTGCCTCTCACTCTGGCCCAGGCAAAGATGGTGGCGAGGAGGAGGAACTATAGATGCCCCTGCTTATTGGCTCTCTGCCTATCAAGCAAGCTAGTGGTAGCAAGGATGAGAAAAAGGAGAAGGAGCAACTCGGTGACCATGGTGGTGAGAAGGTAGACTCACTGAGACAGTGGGTTGAGGGTGTCTGGCCTAGGGGCCCTCAAAATCTGGAGCCGGCACTGGCAATGGAGCTATGTTCATACAGTGGGTGACCCATGCTCATATTCCTTCACATCAGAGGTGGGCAACCTGCAGCCCTCAGCCTAATTTCAAAGCCCTCCACATGCAATCAGTTCAGATCTCTGGCAAGAGTGATCTGTCCCTTGCCTGGCAGTCTGCTGCCAGGGAAGGAAGAGGGAAAGACAGAAATGGGGGATGGATGGCACGAAGAGAAAACTGGTGACTATTTTGTAGGACAACAGTGATAGCTCAGAACAATATATTACTGCTGTCAAAATCCATTTTCTCCCAAGGACTGTGAGAGTCCAGCTAAGCTTAGAGGGAACAGGGACATCTAGAGGGGGGCCAGATTACATCATAGTCCCTCCAAATAAAAAAAATCTTGGCGCTTCGACCCTGTGAGCCCTGGCCCCACCCCCACCCCCACCAACATGCAGCGCCAGTGGGTTTGACCATCAGGGAATGTGGTGTGGAGCCATGGCTCACAGGATTTTTTGATTAGCAGGGACTATGATGTCATCTGCCCTCCCCCACAGACATGCCTGTCCCTCTGAGCTTAGCTGGCCCCTCACAGTCCCTGGGAGAAAATGGATTTTCCCAGCAGTAATATATTGTCCTGAGCTATCCCTCTTGTAATACAAAATAGTTTGGGGTGGCTTATCTTGAATGGGTAATTAAGACCTGATTAGCTTAACAAAAGATTTACAAAAGAAAGGTACACACAGAGAGAAAGAGAGATGGATGGACTACTGCATTTTTGGACTCTGCTTGGGGGCCTGGCTGTGGGAACTGCCACAATGAGTGCCTGCACTTCAAAATTTACCACTACAACATTGCCCTCAATGGGGGAAAGGTTGCCCAGACCTACTTTACATGTGCTAAGATGTGGATATGTGTTGCAGCTGAGTTAGTTGTGAAGTGACCATCTGATTGTTTTGCCAGACATCCAGCTCTCACATCAGCTGAATAAGTTTAGTCACAAGCTGCATCATTAAGCACTGACAGAGTGCTCCTATGGCCCCTAGACAGCATCCCGAGGGCCATAGGATTGTTCGGACTCCCATCTTCGAGGTCAGAAAAGAGCTCAGACCCATCTCCGAGGTCAGAAAAGAGCTCTGAGCTGGAGATCTGCACTTGGAGCCCCCTTCACGACTGGTGTGGAAAGAACCTCACTGGCTGCTTCCCCGAGGTCGTAAGGGCGATCTTGGAGAAGGGGTTTACGGGGTATTGCAGGTGGTAGGGAGGGGAGGAGACCCGCGCTGCTAAGATATGGGGTATCCTGGTGATGCCTCAGCCTCCTTTCCTCCCCCGCTGAAGCGCTGCAGTTAGATGACTGAAATTGGCCTGTCTAGCTGCTTTGCAGGACAGGAGGAGCGCAGAGGCAACCTCCGCCTCTGCGCTCCTACCGCCCTGCTTAGGATGCCCATAATCCTCCCAAGCTTGGGGGGTTACGGGGCAGCCTCATTGGATTGCGCCCTGAATTGGAGTGTTACTCAGGCCCTTCCTGCACAGCTCCAGTAGCATTATAAGACTAAGGATGACCCTACAGTGTGGCTCCTTCCCACACCTGGATGGCTCCACTTTCTGGTACGGGTGACAGGTCATCTCAGAAGGGGCCTTGATCTGTTCTTACGCATTTTGCATATATTTCAGTATTTCAGTCGACAAGCATACTTGCAAGCGTTCTGTTACCCTTATTTCCCAGCCTCAGCTGCAGAAAAGGACGGGACCCCAGTGTTTAAGTTCCCAAGGTGGAGAGTGAAAGGCAAGCCTGTCAAGGAAGTTATTCACGCCTATCAGTCAGTCGGAGCAGACCTGAATGTCCTCCCGTTCTGTACGCAGTTCATTCCCATGGACGTTATTGAGGGTCCGAAGCATGGGTCCATTATTTACCACCCATCAATCCTTCCCCGTCACAGGGGAGCATCTGCAATCAACTGGTGAGCCGGGATTGAACAAAATCCGTACCGTAGGAGTTTTTTTCGCAGATTGTCAGGTGCCTTTCATCCTGTGTCATCCACTCATTGACGAAATCAGATTTTCTTTTCTGGAATTTCATTCTACTTGCACTGATTTGCATTTGGGCTAATGCACACTTGTACAAACGTGCCAATCTGCATTCGTTAATGTGCATTAACTAATGCAGATTAGGTCAACCCACCCAACCAAGTGAGAAAAAAAATAGTCCACAGGTCTGTGTGACTTGGAAAAAGCTGGTCCGCTGTGGAATCTGTCGGTCGGATTCATAGAAATCCGAACTCATTTGAATCCATTCCAGATTCCTGCGCCATCCCTATTGGTGAGTAGACTTGATAAAGGCGTAGCCCACCCCCCTATCCACGCACAGCGGTCCCAGTCTAGATCAGGGCCTTGCACAGTTACACACTAAAGCAGTGTTCTCCAAGCCTTGGGTCCCCAGATGTTTTTGGCCTACAACTCCCAGCATGCCCCAGCCAGCATAGCTGGCTGGGGCATGCAGGAAGTTGTAGGCCAAAAACATCTGGGGACCCAAGCTTGGAGAACACTGCACTAAAGTTTAAAAAGATTAGGACCAGCTACAGACTGTGCATTTAATGTAGCATGTAGTTTAGCCCTCAAGAGTGTTCCCAAACGAGGCTTTCCGTGTGCAATTGCCCTGGTTCATTCACCAAATTTTAGGGGGTGTCCAGATGATGTCATTTCCCATTTGTAACTCTCCTGTGTTTTCCCACCACTTCTTTTCTTTGTTCCACAGGAAATCCATTAAGGAGGGGAAAAAAAACGGAAAACCAAAGAATGTATTTTGATTGGTAGCGCTGGGAGCCCCCCCCCCCAGCTGAAATCTTATGCCCAAGTAGTATACATAGGACTGCAGTCCTCAGCTACATAACTCTCCAAATAACCCTGCAGAAATTATTGCACTGAACAATTAATTAATTACGGGTGCAGTCCTATCGGGATGCCCGTAAGCCCCCAAACTAGGAGGTTTACGGGTACTGCAGTGCAGAGCGGGAGGAACAGTGGAGGCAATCTTCGCCTCCCTGTCTCTGCATTTTTGCTAGACAGGCTTTTTCGCCCAGCCTAGCTGGAGCATCTCGGAGGTGGGGGGAGGAGGCTGGAGCGGCTTCAGGATACCTTGTATTCTGGCCTCCCCTCCCTGTCCCCCCCCAAATGCCCCCTTTTACCCCTTTTCCCAACCTTGGAGAGCAGCCGGTGCAGTTCTTTCTGTGCCGACTGTGAGTGGGCTGGACAGGGGATTCGGAGCTCTGATTCCCAGCTCCAAGCACAGTCTCCGAGGTTGGAGTGCAGCCTCCAACCTCGGAGCTGGGAATCTGAAAAATCCTATGGCCCCTCAGACGCTGTCTATGGTGTAGGGCAGGGGTCCACAAACTTTTTAAACGGGGGGCCAGTTAATTGTCCCTCAGACTGTTGGGGGGCCGGACTATAGCCCCTGAGGTGCCATCGATGACTTTGATGGCGTTGAGTGCTGGGTGGTAACAGAGGCTGCAGAGTCTGTCGGCATTGCAACGCAGGCAGCTGCCCGCAGCAGCAGCCACTCGCACCGGCACTGGCACCAAGGAACAAGACGTTCCCCCAGCCGCCGCCGCCGCCATCGCACAGGACAAGAGGCTAGGCGGAGCCGCTCAGTGACGGACCTGAGAGGAGCTGCACCGCCACAAGTCAGCATCCGGTCCATGAGAAAAGGGGGGAGGGAAAAGGGGAGAGGGGAACGAGAGAGAGAGAGAGAGAGAGAGAGAAAGGGAGAGAGCTGAGTGTTGGCAGGAAATTATGTAATTACGCCGGATGCGGAACGCCGACAAAAGAATCGGTGCTTGAAGCGAAAGAGTTAAAAAAAAGTCTGCTTCCACCAATTGGCCACTGGGCTGGATAAAAAGGCAAGGCGGGCCGGATATGGCCCTCGGGCCTTAGTTTGAAGACCCCTGGTCTAGGGGGCCATAGGATCGCTCCCTAAATTTCTGGCCCACCTTTCTTTGGCTCAAACCTCTGCCCAAGTTTACAGGGATTTCCATGTATCTGCCTCATAGCTCAGAATAATGAAAAATGCTGATATTTCTTATCGAGTCGTTACGATCTCTTCCACATCCCCTTTTACTTCTTTCCAGGACTTTAATTCAAGGAGACAAAAAAGCTGGGTTTACAGTTTTCTGGGCAGATGACGGTCTGGACACGGGACCAATTCTTCTGCAGAGGGAATGTGATGTCAACCCAAATGATACTGTTGACAACCTGTATAATCGGTTTCTTTTCCCAGAGGGAATAAAGGCCATGGTAAGGTTATCTAGGCTAAAAGGCAAGCAGTTTGGAAGGAAAACTGTGTGGCACTCCAAAATTAGATTACTGCAATTTGCTCTACATGGGGCTGCCCTTGAAGATGGTCCAGAGACTGCAGCTTCTGCAGAGGGCAGCAGCCAGAGTGTTTACAGGAGTGTCTATAAGGGGCCATATTACACCGGTCCTTAAAGACCTGCATTGGCTGCCTATTATAGCCAAAAACAGACATTACTTTAAATATGTCTTTTTCATTTTTATTCTACAGTAGGTGGCGGGGGGGGGGGGAATCAGCATCTTAAAAAAGCTCCCTGGGAGGTCTGACACTCCCCTTCTTGCCATTCTAAGGTCCTGATTCAGGGGCTTATGGGCATCCTGATAGGATTGTGCCCTAAGAGTGCAATCCTATGGCCCCCTAAACAGCATCTGAGGGGCCAGAGGATGCTGGGGATTTCCCCCTTCAAGGCCATAGACAATGCTGTGACCGGTGAAGAGGGAAATCCAAGCGGGGATTCCCCCCCACACACACACTCCTGTCCTGCCCCTCCCAGGCACCATGGAAAGCTTGGCTTTCTCTTCTGGGATCAATGTCATGACTTTGGGAGGTGAGGAAATGGGTGTGTTGGGGGAAGGGAAGAGAAGTGGGCATGGATGGGATAGGCCATGGATCTACTGGCTCCATAACCCCCTTAGCTCCCATCCCCACCCCTGGCAACATCACTCAGCTAGACAGGCTCAGAGGCCAGTCTAGCAAGAAATGCAGCTAAGGAGGATGGAGAAGCAAAAATAGCCTCCATCGCACCTCCTACTCTGCTGTGGCACTGGATACTCAGAAGCCTCCAATCTCAGAGGCATATGTCATTTGGGCAGCAATCCCATAGGATTGTGCCCTAAAACTGTTACAGTTGCGGGTTGGGGTTGAGGTTAGCCTATTCAGGAAGTTATTGAATACTACCCAGTAAACTGAGGGTTGAATCTGGAGCTTTCCAGATTCACAGGTCAGAGTCACCAGAAACAATACATGGCAACAGATATTACTATAAAATGTATTGGTTTACTTACAGCATTTGTATAGCACTCCATATCTAGACAGATTCCAGAGCGGTGAATAATAGAAAGATTAAACAGATAAAAGAATAAAAGCATTGCATTGAAAACAGGATAACATTAAAACCGTGGCTGGTCAGGAAGAAAGGCTTCCTGGAGCAAAGACGTCTTCAGCAGGCGCTGAAAACAACAGCGTGTCAGAGCCTGCCTGACTTCCAGAGACAGGGAGTTCCATAGAAGTGGAGCTACCACACTGAAGGCTCTCCTGGTGGACTCCAGTCGGGCATAGGTCCATGTAGAACTGCCAGGATAATGTCCTCCGATGACCTGTGACCGGGCAGGTTGGTAATTGATGCTGATGTGTGCTGTGTTCAGGTTAATAGGATCTGCAAGCAGCTACCATCACATGCCAAATGGGAACCTGAATGAGTTCTTTCAATCTAGGGCAACCTACAGTTTACTAGATCCATCAAAACTGCTCTTTTTCCCCTGCTTAGGTAGAAGCTGTACAGCTAATTGCAGATGGTAAAGCTCCTCGTATACCTCAGTCTGAAGAAGGTGCAACCTATGAAGGCATCCAGAAGAAAGAAAATGCAGAGGTATTGTTGGTAACACTGTGCCATTGCCAACGATTTGGCTGTAGCTTCCGACAATGTCATTAGTGCATGCAGAATCTAGTCCAACTGCAAACTGAGACTGCAATCCAATAGTTCTTGAGGGGGTGTCCTAGAATAGTTTGGATCACCCCCTCTGAAGTTGAAGAGAGAGATCCATCTTCAGAGGAGAAGATCCGACCTCGGATACCCCCTTCTGCACTCTGCAGAAGCAACCCTTGCCTCTCCCACATCAGAGCCCCGATCTTGGTAGAGGCAAAAAGGGGGTGGATGGGGCATGTCATGGAAAGATCATGGGGAGGCTTTGGGTTTGCAGGATTCAAAGCCCTCCACCATCCAGACATGCCCCCGACACGGGGAGAAATGTACATCAGCTGTGGAGCTGGCATATATAATTTCCCTCTCATTGGTTCCAGTGGGAGGAAAATCAAAAGAAAGAAAATGAACCCTGGAACAGGAAAAGGAGGGCGGGTCTTTGGGATTTTGGAGCCTCTGCTATCGGAACTTCCACCCTCACCCCCAAACATGGGTTGGATTGCTTTCCCCATGTATTCATTTATAAAATGTTCCAACTCACATATTGGTGTTCTCAAAGTGATACACAAGTTACTGTGATACATTAAAAAAAAATCACATGAACACTGTGATATATAGGAAATCTATGAAATTTTTACTTTAGAAATTACAAGAATTTTCTGGGCCTAGGTACTCTACCTTTCTCTACTTAGGTATTCGACAACAAAAGCAAACGCTGCTGTTTATCTTGATTCTCTTTACAGTCATGCCTTGGATTGAGAGCATAATTCGTTCCAGAAATATGCTTGTAATCCAAAACACTCTTATATCAAAACAAAATCCCCCCAAAAAATTTGTACAGATTTTTAATTTAAGCTGTACTACAGCACTTGTATTGCAAGACGTCGCTTGTATATCAAGTTAAAAAAATTTAAATATTTTAAAATTTGCTTGTCTTGCAAAACACTCTCAAACCAAGTTACTTGCAATCCAAGGTATTACCTGTACATCCACTAAGGCTGTTCTTATTTCCATAATGACCATATTCCAGCATAGTATACCAGCATACCATGAATTTGAAATGATGATTATAATTTTATCCAAACAGCGCATTGAATGCTGTGCTTGCTATGACTTTATCCCAAGTTCCCCAAAGCAATGCAAGCAAGGGACTTCACTGCTCTTTGAATTCAGTCCCAATTGCTTTTTGTTAATTAACAGGAAACGCCCATTGGCCCATGATCTCTCTTTTGTATTCCAGCGGATATGTTATTGATTTATAATTGTAGTAGGTTTAGTTATTTGTGTCATAAGATTCCTCACCAGTTCTGTTGCATTCTTGAATGAATTCCAAGGAAGACTGATAGTGTTGCGTAGGAGACATTTATAATTAGAAACTTCTTGACCTGCTTGGCATTTCCAATGTGGGATCAATTTATGTGGAACAGCTGCTCTTTCCTTTGACTCAGACTATGGAAATACAAATGGAACAGTCCTTCTTCTCTATGGAAGATCTTTTTTGGAGGAAAAAAGGAAGTCTTTCTGCATATCCTTATTAGTGTAGTAGTGGTAGTAGTAGGCGATCACTCATGATCGAGTAAGATTGTCTTCCAGGATAAAATTACAAAAGAAAATTATAAAAAGAGGAAATTGTAAAAAATTGTGTAGACTCTAGCGATGGGTCCGTAAGTGACTGTGGAGGCCAATTCTAGATCCACATAGCTTCCCACAAGTGAGAACACAGGTTACCAGATAGAAGATGGTGCTGTAAAGGATTCGTTTGACGTGCTTTTCGCTTAGCATGTTTCTCCCTTTCACCTTGCACTCGGGCTTCTTCAAAGTCCATAGAACCTTTGTGAAAGGCCAACTTCCAGTTAGATCGTTCATGGGCCAGAGCTTCCCAGTTCTCGATGTTTATATTGCATTTTTTTAGATTAGCCTTAAGAACATCTTTAAACCTCTTATACTGACCAACAAGAGAACTTTATTAGTGTAAACTGTTTGTATTGAAATTGTTTTTAATAGTGTATTAAATGTGATCTTTAATATTTATATGTAAACTGCTTAGATATTTTTTTAATATTAAGCGATATATAAGTATTATTAAGAAATAATAAATAAAGATCAGGACACACGCTGCAAGCATATAAGTGGTTGCATTTGAACTGTTAAAGATCACCACCAACAAAGTTGAATTTATGTCAGTTCCTTAGATTATTATTTGACTTATTTATAGTGTACAAACCGTATGTTTTTGATGGCCAAAGTAACCAAAGAAAATGTGACAACAAAGCATAGCTTGTACAGAGGTAGGCCATGTTTGGACATAATGCTAAAATGAGAATGAGCCACAGCAAGCGCTGGGCTCATGGGGAAGGATTCGACGGTGTATGGCCACTAGCACTATTTACATTGCACTGGCACAAACAAATGCTGGTGTAACGTACATATAGCGTTTGCTAGTGCAACAGGTTTCCAAGAAACCCATCACACTAGCAAGCACTGTTAGATGTTGTGCAAGCATTGGTTTCTGCTAGTGCAGTGTAAATAGCGCTAGTGGCTGGACATGGTTGGAGCCTTTCCATGTGTTCCTCCCCTCTCCTCCTCTGGTGCAGCTGCAAAGAGGAGATCAGAAGCTTTGGTTTCCATTTTATATTAACTGCAGTTTAGTGTGTATTCCAAACCTTAAACTGTGGTTAATCTTAACTATGATTTGTTAAAACACAAGCCATCTTCATAACCTATGGTTATGGCTTGTTTCCAACAAACCATAATTGGCTTGTTTCCAACAAACCATAAACTGCATTCAGACATACTATCAAGCCATTGTCTAAGTTAACCATGTTTTGCTGTATAAGCCAGGATCTGCCTTGCCGATGAGCAAAGAAACTTCAGCTTGTTTCACTCATTCTTGGTTTGTTTTTCCCCACCACCTTGGCCAGTACCTGACTGATATTCCAAATGCCTTCATGGCATTCCTGGACTGGCATGGTCTCACTGCATCACCAGCTGCACAAATGTGGACATAATGCTAAAATGAGAATGAGCCATCAAAAACATACGGTTTGAAGGGATGTCACACAGAGGAGGGCCAGGATCTCTTCTCGATCATCCCAGTTTGCAGGACACGGAATAATGGGCTCAAGTTACAGGAACCCAGATTCCACCTAAACATCAGGAAAAATTTCCCTGACTGTCAGAGCAATAAGACAATGGAATCAACTACCTAGGGAGGTGGTGGGCTCTCCCAATCTGGAGGCATTCAAGGTGCAGCTGGACAGCCATCTGTCAGGGATGCTTTGACCTGCATTCCTGCATTGAGCAGGGGGTTGGACTCGATGGCCTTGTAGGCCCCTTCCAACTCTACTTTTCTATGATTCTATGAAATGAGCTGGGGAACTCTCCTTGGAGAACTTTGGCTGCTCCTGGCACATCATGAGCCAAACAAGCTTCCCTCCTGTCCCCCACTTCCAAGCAACACACAACATTGCCTCGAGATCAGAACTTCAGTGCAGTTCTTTCTGCGCCAGCTGTGGGGAGGAAGGGGGATCTTAGCGTGGATCCCCAGCTCCAAGGTCAGAGCTCTTTTTGGACCTTGGAGCTGGGAATCCGAAGCACTGTCTAGGGGCCATAGGATTGCTCTATGAGAGTATGAAATCATGTGTAAGTAGGAACAAGTCAACTTGTATCCCTTGGTTTCCTAGATTTCTTGGGATCAGCCAGCATCAGATTTGCACAACTGGATCCGAGGACATGACAAAGTACCTGGAGCTTGGGCTATGATTAATGGCCAGGTAAACACTGTGAATTACAAGCATACTCTATCTCCCCTTGATAACAATATAAATATAGGTCAAGGCTGAATCAAACATGAGGATCAGAATGTCACAGATGAATGGCTGAAAGCAAATGAAGATTGATTTGGCAATACAACCAGTTCACATTTAATGGAGCAAAATACGTTGATGATCAAGAAATGATAATATTTTGGCTTTATCTCTTGAATCAAACTCTATGCAAAGGACATTTCATTTAGGTGAATTTGTTGCTAGCTTTGAAATATTTCTCTTGTGTGAGATAATTTGTAATGGAAATTTCCCCTCAAACTGTCACTGAAAGGAAAAAGCAATTATTTTGCTTCCACCAGCCAGCCCGCTGGCAGATGTGTAAAACCCACTCACTATAGTTTACTGTTTGTTGAACTGTTCACAGCTCATTCCTCTTTTAAAAAAAAACCCAACCTGAATCTTTTTACAGATGGTTACTTTCTATGGGTCATCCTTACTTGATGGTTCAACACCTCTGGGTGAAGAACTGGCAATAGAAGGTGCTACAAAACCTGGTCTTGTAACTAAGAATGGGCTGGTTCTGTTTGGCAGTGATGGAAAGATGGTAAGCATTTAAGAAGTGTGATACTAAATGACAGAAATAATAGATATCGGACAACATCAGGGGAGAAAAAATAATTTCCATGTTAATGTTATGCATGCAAAGCCAGTACTAAGTTTGTGATGGCATTGGAATCAAGAGATTTGGGTCCAAATGTTTAGAATGAGATACTACCGGTAATTCCTATTCCTAGCAGTTGGTTTCCCACCTTACTAGCTACCTTTATCTGTATTTTTCTCTAGTTGCTGGTAAGAAATCTACAATTTGAAGATGGAAGGATGATCCCAGCATCTAAATATTTTTCCACTGATGAGATGTCTGCCATAGAACTTACTGAAGAGGAGAAGAAGATGGCAGAAGCTATCAAGGTAAAAGATTGCTGTTTTTGAGAAGGGAAAATGAAACCTTTACTTAACTCTGACAGTGGCTTTTTAAGCCTGCAGGTGGGGGCTGTGTTGTTTTTTTAATTGCCCAGGAAAACTTTAGGAGCTTTCTAAAAAACGAATGAATGGAAAAGGAAGGGGGAAAAATAAATCTATACAAAACCACCAGTAGGAATGCAAGGCTACTGAAATATACATGTTCTTTGGAGATAAGATTGAATGTTTACAGTATACATAGTATTTTTTTAAAAAAAATATTAAAAAAACGTATAAACCACGTCTTCATTCAAAAGAGCACTTCAGGATGGTATCCACAAAAATGGGATACTGACCGCTTGGGGCCACATAACTAGTACCCAGGAATGTATTCTTTAAATATATATTGTCCAAAACCAAGGTTTGTTTTTCAAAATATATATTATAATCTTGTTTGATTGTGAGAGACAGTGCAGATGTTAACCCTTGCAAATAGCTAGCAATCTCCCATGAGTCTCTTCTTCCAACATGACACAACTCTTGTGAGGAGACCGCTCAACCAGCGGCTTCAGTAAGGCAGCTCTTTATTAATACTGGTTGATGTAGGCATGATCCAACCCTTTCCACATACAGAGTAGTGAGGCTCCTACTGAGACATACTGTAAAAGCCTCCTTACCCTCCTGCACCTGCAGTTACATGCAACCCACGTAGGACTGGCCCAATACATTTTGCTGCCTGAGGCGAAGAACAAGATGGCGCCCCCTCCTGTTCCATATACAAAAGTCAACTGGACTGGCGGATGAATCTATCTTCAACAATGAATGATGGGACAGTGTCCTCCACTGCAGCTGAAGGCAGCAGGCTAACGTACGGGGCAGGCTGCATGGCACACAGGTCTCTCCTCCAACACCTTGCTGCAGCCTCCCAGTATCTGCTGCCTGAGGTGACTGCTTCACACTGCCTAATGGTAGGACCGGTCGTGAGCCCACTGCTCCCTTGGCCTCATGTGCAAGCTGCTCTCAGCAGGAGCATAAGTGGTGCAGCATGTAGAGAGCGGTGGCCATCTGGGTGCATGTACATGAGGGCTCCATCTTACTACCAGGAGTTTCTGGTCTATTGCCGGCTGGCTGGGAAGTATATAGTGAGGCCCAATTCTAAGATGTTATAATGTGTAACTTGGGGGAAGATGCATTATTGGTAAATGTGCCATGTTGGTTTGTGCCATTGTCTCAGATATTTTCTGTATCTTGCAGTCCATTTGGAAGGGAATCTTGAGCAATGTGGCTGTAATTGAGGATGCCACGGACTTCTTTAAATCTGGAGCATCCTCTATGGATGTTGTTCGGTAAGTCAGTAGGCTTCTCTACACGAGGCATTTGTAATGTGCTCGTGATCCCTCACTCAGGGAAGTTTGCGCGGTGAGGGATTATTTAGCTACAACGGCTAAATCGCGCTACAAGAAGCCTGTGTATTTCTGGAATTGCGCTATACCGCAGTGCCAACTTGTGGTTGTGTAATACAACATACAGGAAGGTAGAATGGGGTGTGGGTGTGGGGGCATCTCATACTGGAAACATTGAAAGCAAAGCCTAGTCTCTCTACTCCTTCTGCCTGTGGGGCAGATTGCAAGTGGAGGGAACATCTGGCCCAATCTTCGCTGCACCGCAGCACCACTGCCAGAAAGTATACAGCAGTTGTAAGCTCAGCAAGGGATCAGGTGACCTCAGGAGCCAATAGGATCCCATCTAGCCTTAGATTACTGCCAACTCTGACCTGGTTCCTCATGCTGAGCAGTAAGTCACTCAGCGTAGGCTGAGCTGTTCACAGACTAGGTGAATCCCTGCTTGCAGCTCTAGTGAGGGGGCACCTCCAGGCCGCCAACTCTGGGGCTGCCATTTAAAATAGCAAGGTTCCAAAATCCCAATTCAAAGATAAAGACTCAAGCTGTGTCATTGAATTGGACCCGTAGCTCAGTGGTAGAGCACCTGCTTTGCATGCAGAAGGTCCCAGGTTCGATCCCTGGCATCTCAAGATAGGGCATGGGGAAAACTTCTGCGTGAAGCCCTGGAGAGCAGTTGCCTGGTCAGTGTCAATGATACTGGGCTAGATGGACCCAGTGGTCTGACTCTGTAGAAGGCAGCTCCCTGTGTTCCAGTGTAACTATACCTGATGTAGCCAATGTAGAAATATGAAAACAGACTAGAGATGTGAAGGCTTGAGGCCAAAAAATGGGGGGGGGGACAGAAAGAACATGGGGGGAAATGGAGGGGATTCCCCCTCCCATTTTCCAAGACTCCCTGGGGAAAAACAGGGAAAATGTGTGGGGGGAGCAGATTTCAAATCCCCCCCCCATTTCTTCCAGGTTTTTTCAGACCTTCACATCTCTAAATAGACAGACAGACAGACAGATACACACACACACACACACACACACACACCATTCAGTTTTCTGTTAATTTCACCATTTGGACCAACTTTTCACCTTTTCAATTTCTTTATATCTCAAGGATGATTGAAGAGATCAAACAAAAATGTGGTGGACTTGAGCTCCAGAATGAAGATGTCTATATGGCCCCTAAACTCGGGGATTTTATCCAAGTGATCGTGAGAAAACACAGGGGGGAAGATGCGGAGGAGGAATTAGTAATAGATTATGTAAGTTGCTTTCTGAAATGTCACTCTTCCCTCTGTGACATACTGTATTGGTAAAGTGCCCTCATGATGGTAGGCAATGTGTGTGTGAAGGGAGAGACATCTCTGTGTCATTTGCCCTCAAAGACTCCTTGCACTTGCCTGCGGGGATCTGTCAGTGTGCCTCAAGCCACGCATGATGGTATCAGATCAATCCTGGTGCCGGCCCTGCAGGTGGGGATGCTGAATCCCGCTCCCTACACATTTTGGTATATTATATGCCAGCAGAAATTCTGGACTCCGTCATAATTTTATCCATAAAATTGACCTGAAAAACAAGAATGCTTTCCCCGCTCATGTTATGAGTGTCCTCTTGACACTCGTTTAGTGCTTGCGGTAGATCTTCGGATCAAGATATTGAGATCTATCAGGGTGCAATCTATCGGAGATTCCCAGCTCCAAAGTCAGAAAAGAGCTCCAGTCTCGGAGCTGGGAATCCATGGCCAGATCCCCCTCCCCAACCCCCAGAACGCCCCCTTTACCTCTCTCCAAGGTCAGTCTTATGACCTCAGAGAAGCAGCCGGTGCAGTTCTTTCTGCACCAGCTGCAGGGTGTGTGTGCAGGATCTGAGCGTGGATCCCCAGCTCCGAGGTTGGAGCTCTTTTCCAACCTCAGAGCTGGGAATCCGAAGAATCCTTTGGCCCCTAGATGCTGTCTAGGGGCCATAGGATCGTTCTGCCGAATATTTAGATAGCCTTGCTGAAAGTAAGTATAATTGTGCTTTTATTTTTGATTTACCAATGGGACCTAAACATCTCATATTCAACCTAATATGGGGACTCTCAGTGAATTGTGCTTGTCCGAAATGTATGTTTGTTATGCTTAATGCTTTCCACAGGAAAGCACTGTTCACATATGTAAGCTGGTTTAGAGGACAAACTGAAGCCTGTGACCTTTTTTTTGCTGCTAGGCTTCCAAAGATGTCAACCAGATGACTGTGAAGATGCCATATCAGTGTTTTATCAATGGACAGTTTATGAATGCTGAAGGTGGAAAAACATACGACTCTATAAATCCAACAGATGGATCTGTGAGTATACACCCTGTGGTTGTACGTTGTCTTTTACTGAGTCCTTCAGACCGAGATTATGCGCAACTGTTACCGTTGTAGTAGTTAATATGCAGAGAATGCCCTCCATTGTGCCAGGCCTGTTTTTGAAGGATTGGGTGAGAAAATCTAGTAATGCATGGCCACAGGTGGCAATGACTAATGGTCTACATCCTCTTCTTTTATCAGTTTGTATATGGACGACCTTTAACAGCACACTAACTCAACACTCAGATTTAGGACTTCCTGGTACTGGCAGCCCATAAAATGATACAGTATTCTACATTAAGGGTGCAATCCTATGCATGTTCAGACAGAAAAGAAAGTCCTACAACTCCCAGCATGCCCCAGCCAGTCATACTGGCTGGGGCATGCTGGGAGTTGTAGGACTTTTTCCTGTCTAAACATGCATAGGATTGCACCCTAAAGTACATAAAGATAAACTACATTTCAGCAATTTGGCATAATTTTCTTGAACTTCATGTGGAGTAAAAGAACAATGACAGTATCAGCTGGAACACACCACACAACACAAGCCAATTCAAAGTGCTGGCTATGACCTATGAAGCCCTATATGACTTGGGACCAGGCTACCTGAAAGACTGCTTTCTCCCATCCAAGCCTGCCTGGGTTTTAAAATCTTCAGCAGAGGCCCTTCTCACAGTCCCACAGCCATCGGAGGCACGCAAGAGATGGACTTCTCATCTCGGTTGACCTCCCTCTTTGTTGTCCTCCCACCAGGCAGGCAAATACACTTTTATTCAGGCAGACCTTTGGCATGTGATCTGGTCTGCTGTTGAAAGATTTTTTTGGATTGGTTGGGTGCTATTTCTGTGAGGGCACAACCCAATGAGGCTGCCTGTAGCTCTCCGAACTTGGAGGAATACAGGCATCCTATGCAGGCAGGAGGAGAATGGAGGCGAAGGTTTTGCCAGTCTAAGGCACTTCGTGAGGGGGAGGGAAGGAGGCTGAGGTGCCGCTGGGATATGTCAGATCTTGGCGCCACTGGTCTCTTCCCCTCCCCTCTCACCCCCCAAACCCCTTCTTCGAGGTCGCTCTTACGTTGGAGAAGCAGCCGACACCGTTATTTCCATGCCGGCTGCGAGGTGCGGGAGGGCTCTCCAAACGCAGATCCCCAGCTCCGAGGTTGGAGCTGTTTTCCATCTTCAGAGTTGGGAATCTGAACGATCCTCTCTGGCCCTCTAGATGCCGTCTTGGTCTTGGGGCCATAGGATCGCTCTGTTAGTGTGTTTTATTGTGTTTTAATGTGCATTTCATGTTCTAATTATGGTTTTGAATTTGTGTTTTATAATTGTTTGCCGCCTCGAGCACCGATTTGGCGGAAAGGCAGGGCAGACATCAAATAAATAAATACCTGTCCCTCCACTTCTTCCTTTCATTCCTCCTTTTCTTCCCTTCCGTGTCCTTTCTTTCTTCTCTTTTGCCCTTTCTATCTCTTTACCTTCCCGGCTCCTTTCTATTTCCCTCCCCTTTCCCTTTCCTTACCACAAAGGTTAAATTGTAGCAAGAAAATTGCACTAAGTGAAGACAAATAACATACAGTTGTAAACCTGGAAATAACATACAATTGTAAACCTGGACGGGCTGTGGATGGATGCAGGGAGGAAATGGAACGTTTGCAGTTAAAAGTTGTGATAAAAAGCTGAACAATCAGAAATCAACTAAGGGCTCAATCCTATGCACGTTTAGACAGAAAAAAGTCCTACAGCTCCCGGCATGCCCCAGCCAGCCGTGTTGGCTAGGGCATGGAGGACTTTTTTCCCCCCGTCTAAGCATGCATAGGGTTGCACCATAATATGAATACCTGAGCTAGCATCTCCCTCTCTTAATGACAGGTGATTGCCAAAGTGTCCTTTGCTACAGCGAGTGATGTTGACAAAGCAGTTGCGGCGGCCAAAGATGCCTTTGAACATGGTGAATGGGGAAAGATGAATGCAAGAGAAAGAGGGAGATTATTGTACAGGTATGGCATGCTTAATAAACCAGGTACATTTCTGCCTCGTTAAGTCTATTTTTTGTTGCCTCTGAAAAATCATGATAGCACTCTTCAAGTACTTGAAAGGTTGTCACACAGAGGAGGCGAGATTGGTTCCTTCTTTGTTTAGTTTTAGCCAAGCTGTGAAAACCTTTTTGTTCCGCCTGATGTTTAGATGAGTTTAAATGTACAGTCATGCCTTGGATTGAGAGCATAATTCGTTCCGGAAACGTGCTTGTAATCCAAAATACTCTTATATCAAAACGAAATCCCCCCCAAAAGATTTGTACAGAGATTTTTAATTTAAGCCGTACTACAGTACTTGTACTGCAAGACGTCGCTTGTATATCAAGTAAAAAATAAATTAAATAAATATTAAAAATTTGCTTGTCTTGCAAAACGCTCTCAAACCAAGTTACTTGCAATCCAAGGTATTACTGTAATTCTACACTCTGTTTTTGTATTTTTTCCTCCAGTTGTTATTTGTTTGGGGCATAATCCTATGCATGTTCAGATAGAAAAAATTCCTAGCTGGGGCATGCTGGGAGTTGTAGGACTTTTTTCTGTCTACCCATGTATAGGATTGTGCCCTTAATATGTTATTTAATCATTGTGATACTGTTTTATATGTTTTAATTTGCATGTTGCCCGAGTGGCCTTTTCTGGGGCAAAAGCAAGGAGGAAATAATTTTATGAATAAATAGCCATGCACCTAAAAAAGTGATGCTGGCATCTAAGAACATTGACTTTTTAACTACCGGTATATCCTATCCTATCTTTCCTCAAGGTGACATACATAGTTCCCACCCCCACCCCACAATTTTATCCTCACAACTGTGTGAGGTAGGTTAGACTGGGGGAGTGTGTGACTAGCCCAAGGTCACTGAGTGAACTTCATGGCTGAGTGGGAATTTGAACCTGGGTCTCCCCAGTAGCCTGACACACTTACCACTGCACTACACCACACTGGCCCTCTCCCCACCCTTGGTGATTTTCCATTTGTAAGTATAGAAATGTGAAATGCTTTTCCAACACTGCCTTAAAGCCACAATCCTCAAATCACACTCTGTAGTCGTCTTTCTAAAGTCAAAATCCACAGTTGAACAGTACCTTTGGTTACACTATTGTATTTTTAAGGTTTTCAATCTTTGTAAACTGCCCAGAGAGCTTTGGCTATTGGGTGGTATAGAAATGTAATAAATGAAATGAAATTAGGACCAGCCACAATACCACATAAGTGTGCAAGCTTTCAAATTCTCCAGAACTCTTCATCAGGCTCCATTTTGAGTGTGAATCTCAAACTGCAGACTTTATGGCCACAGCACCCGGCCAAATCTTTGTACTTTTTTATTTCTTCCCCTGCTTTTTCTACCACCTAGCTTCTGGAAAACTTGAAAGCTTGCATACTGTCATGGCATTTTGGTTGGCCCAAATAAAGGTATTGCCCAACTGTGGATTTTGGACTTCTTTCCCCCCTCATGGACCACCATGGCTATCTTGGGGTTTTTGTTTTGCTTTTACTTACTAAAATACATTGTTCTACTCCAGGATAACTAGTTTGGGACATGAATTTTGCTACTGGGATCTGTCCACTTACAAATATGTCAATTTATGTTTTACATCGTATGTGTCTATGGTTCTGTTGAAAGACTTGCAGATCTGATTGAAGAACACCAAGAGGAGCTGGCGACCATCGAGTCTATTGACTCGGGAGCTGTTTATACGCTAGCTTTGAAGACCCACATAGGAATGTCAGTGCAAACATTCCGATACTTTGCAGGATGGTGCGACAAAATACAGGCAAGCTAAAATTTGACTTGGCATTGAGACTTGGGGAACAAAAAGGAGGTTGTGCAAACATCAGCCCTTTTCGAAGCATTAATATGGAGTGCAATAAATGTACTTCTGTTACTCATTTGTTATTTTTACGCTGGCTCAGCTTGTCTGAGCGTGGAAAGCTAAGCAGGGTCAGGCCTGGTTATTACTTGGATGGGAGACCCCTCCTCTAGTTTCCTGCACTGAACAGGGGGTTGGACTCGATAGCCTTGTAGGCTCCTTCCAACTCTATGATCTATGAAATCTATGAAACAGCTACCTCTACTACCCTCCCAAGATACCGGTTCTGTTGCATGCAGGGCAGCATCAAGAGTAGGCATGGTTGGGCACCTGCCTGGGGCCCACACCCCAGCAAGGTCCCACTGACAAGAATGCCCTGGAGTTGCTCCTCCTCTTCACCATTGCAACCTGCTTGCTCACCTGCCTCTCATTCTGGCCCCAACACTGGTGATGAGAAAGAAGAGGAGTAGATGCCACTGCCTACTTGCTCACTGGCTCCCGGCCTGTCAGGCAAGCAAGTGGGATCCATGATGAGAGAGAGGATGAGCAGCTGGTAACAACAGCAGCGAGAAGGTAGAGATGGGGCCCATTGAAGGTGTCTTGCCCAAAGGTCCTCAAAAACCTGGAACCTGCACTGGATGCATGGATATCACGTTGTTAGACTTGACTCCCGTTGAAGGTGAGGAAAGTGCATAGACAGCAATGAGCAGCAAGTGCAGCGTCTCCTAGCTACTCAGCTCAGCAAGTCTATATAGGGAGGGGCCATGTATATACAGCAACATTGGTGTGACTGGTCTGCTTGCAATTCCCTCTTTGAGCCGGAGTGAGGTGGCAGAGCACACAGTAACTCCTTACCGGATATCCCTCGGGTTGCGAATTCAAGTTCCGGTGCACATTTCCCCAGTGTTCAAACCTCAATATCTTCTTTCAGGGAAAATGCAGTAACTGCTACCCCTAACGTTGCTACTATAATAAGTGCACTGTGGAATAATGTGGCTGAACAAGTATCACAGGCACCTGGAGATGCTCTGTTTTGGACAAGACACAGGACTCCTTCACATACACAACCAGCCACGAAGCCACATGGTCTAGCACAGTCTTCTCCGACTTGGCATCCTCCAGATGTGTAGACACTTATCTATGGAGTAATTGTCTGTCTAAAAAAAAAAAGTCTTGGTTCATTTAGGAATATATTTAGGCTAAACTGAAAAGGCATTGTTTGTAACATGTTAAGAAAGGCCGCAACAAAGAGATACTAATGGTGGTGGGTGGCAGTGATGGATCTTCATCAATTTATTGCTTTTTAATTTTATTTATTTTGTTATGTTTGTATCCCGCCTTTCCTCCAAGGGGCCCAAGGCGGTGTTCACATAATGCTCCTCCTCTCCATTTTATCCTCACAACAACCTTGTGAGGTAGGTATGCTTAACAGCACTTGCCTGTTGGGTTGTTTTTAGGAGACATTTTATAATAGCAAACAGGTTATTCCAGCCTTCCCCGACCTGGTGCCTTCCAGATGTCTTGGATTGCAACTCCCATAATTGCCAGGGAATTATGAGAATTGCACTCCAAGACATGTGGAAGGCACTAGGTTGGGGAAGGCTGGGTTATTCAAACAAATGTGATTGTATAATTGATGCATCTTTCACCACAACTGCCATTAAAAAAAAACTGTTTTCCCATTTAGGGTTCTACCATCCCAATTAACCATGCACGTCCAAACCATAACTTAACTTTCACCAAGAAAGAACCTTTGGGGTAAGATGATTATTATTATTTTGCTCATGAAACCAGACTAGAATGAACTTTTACTAATAGTAAGTTTCCTTCCGCTTATGCTTTGAAAACCCACTTTTGTTTCTGCATTTCCCCCCCTCCTCAATCTGAAGTGTCTGCGCAATTGTTATTCCCTGGAATTACCCACTGATGATGCTGGCGTGGAAGAGTGCGGCGTGTTTGGCTGCTGGCAATACTTTAGTTCTGAAACCAGCACAGGTAACATCAAGCAGGCCAATAATGCCTTGCAACTTGACATTCCTCTAGAGCAGTGGTTCCCAACCTTGGGTCCCCAGATGTTGCTGGCCTACAGCTCTCAGCATACCCAGCCAGCATGGCTAATGGCAAGGGATTCTGGGAGCTGTAGTCCAGCAACATCTCAAGGAGCACCTCCAGCAACACCAAGTAGGCCGCTCAACAAGGTCTGCCATGGACGGCCTTCTCCTTGTCCCATCAGCCAGAGCAGCCAGGCTGGTGGGGACTAGGAAGAGGGCCTTTTCTGTGGCGGCCCCCAAGTTATGGAACTCCCTCCCCAGTGACCTTCGTCATGCCCCCTCCTTGATGAACTTCCGCTAGGCTTTAAAAACATGGATTTTCAGGCGGGAATATGGGGTGGGTTAGGTTTTTTTTTTTTAACTTATATATTTAATTGTGTTTTAATTATGTTTTAATGTAGTTTTATTTGTATTTTATTGTATTTTATTGTATTTTAATGATTGTACAGTGCCCAGGGTGGCCGGGTGACCGGCCAGATGGGCGATTTAAAAATATAATAAATAATACGTAAATAACATCTGGGGACCCAAGGTTGGAAACCACTGCTCTAGAGTTTCCATTGGTGTTGTTCACTGATCGACCAGCTGTAGGCCTTAATAGCAAATGCACAAATAAAGCAAGAATGCAGTATTGGTGAAAAGAATTATATTGCAATATTGGAAATAGTGTGCAATAACACCCTGAGTAGATCTTGGGTCAGTAACCTGTTAGACTTCAGTGTCAAGGAAAAAGTGGCGTATCAAAGGCAGGACACCCCAAATACTTTAATGGTATCATGGCAAAATTGTATTGGTCTATTTCAAGAATAAGGAACTGATTAATATGGTAGGCTAAATTCTTCCACTCTGTGTTTTCTTTCTGTTTCCACCCCATCTCTTCCTACTTTTTTTTTTTTACTTAGCTCCCTGTCCTGCCCTTTTCTCTTTACTTCCTTCATTTTTCTATCATATATTTCTATAGATATTTATTTCATGTCATAAAGATGCATGATTTGTGTGCTAGGATGAATTGTTAGCATATAGGGAGGTTTTCATTTCTTTGCAAAGGAGGTGAGTTTGGGTGTTCCCCCCCTGCTCCTATATTTATTTCAAATAGCAAAAATAATTTTCAGCACAATCCTATGCATGCCTACTCAGAGGTAAGCACCATTGAGCTCAATAGGACTTACTTCCAAGTAAATGTGTATAGGACTGCAGCCATAAGTTACCATTTTTAGAAGAAAGCATGTATAAGGACCCATTCACTACTGAAGGACCAGATTGGAACAAGTCCTGGAAAGGATGTTAAAAAATATGCTGCAAATAAGACTGACGACATGAGCTAACATGTTCCACTTTCTAGGGTTGGATCCAGATTTAGTCATACTGAGAGCAGACTCACTGAAATCAATGGGACATAAATTAGTCATGCGCTATTGATTTCAATGGATCTACGCTTAAGTATGACTAAATCTGGATCCAATGCCTAATGAACACTAAAGTGCTATAGAACTGCTAACAAGGTGATAGCGGTCACACTATTTGTAGTAATGTAACATGACTTTATGTTAGTGGCAATGTTAACATTATTGCAATGTGCATAATCCTATCACAATGCATTCTGAAAAGTTTTAGCACATGTATGTCTATAAAGTCAGGCAGGTTCGGTTAAACTTTGTGTTTTTACTTAGGTCACGCCACTGACTGCCTTAAAGTTTGCAGAGCTCTCCGTGAAAGCAGGATTTCCCAAAGGCGTTATCAATATTCTACCTGGTTCAGGTAAAGCTGTGACGTAAATGTTCTTCTTTTCTGCTCAAAGCATAGCTTAGTTGGAATAAAGTACAGTACAGTTAAAACAACAACTCACAATTACGCCAAAGCTCACTAATTACTTTTACCTATGTATTACAGGTGGTTTAGTAGGGCAACGTTTGTCTGAACACCCAGATATTCGTAAACTTGGGTTCACTGGCTCAACCCCAATTGGGAAACAGATCATGAAGAGGTAATGTATTCCTCATATTTTCACCACGCTTTTCATTTTTGCATATTGTACATTTGTTAAGGTACGATCAAAGCAAAATCAGGCCACAAAGTTCCTCCTCATCCAATGGTTGTAAAAAAAACCAAACATAAACTTGTATGTGAAGCATTTTACTGTCCCCAGCCATTTTCCAATGTATCCTTGGGTGATAAAACTTACCACGAAGAAATATGTGTCTGCGGTGTCAGAAGAAGTGAGCAGGTCCACACGTCACACTGGAGTTCTTCGGTTGTTTAACCCGGGAATTGCCAGAGACGAGCGAAGCAACGAGCACACGGATGCCTGCACACTCCTCGTTTCCTCTTTCGATTAAGAAGCCCATGGTTTGTTGTTGGGTTAACTCTGGGTTATTTAACCCATGAACAACCCAGAGTTTCTGGGTCCACACATCGCAAAACAACTCAGGAATGGGGCATTCCTGGGTTGTTAACTGAAAAATGAAAATGATGAGCACGTGGGAGGCAGCACTCTGGCCCTCTTCACTCATCTCTGACAATTCCCGAGTTAAACAATTCAATAATTCAGCATGACGTGAGAACAGGTCACTGTTTCACAATACTGAAAACATCCCTAGCCAGAAACACATTTTCACAGGAGGTGGAATTTTTCCTTTCAGTGAAAGTTTGCCCCTCCCCACCGAATATGAATATCCAACACAATATCTGTTCCTTTAAAAAGCTATTATTTTTATTTTCAGTTTGAAACAACAAAAACTATGTTTTAAACTCAAAATATTAACATTATCAAAAACTCAAGGCAAAACTTTAGATAAACCTTTATTATTACCAATAACTAGTGTTTTTGGTGGTGTGGGGTTATTTTTATAACCTCAATAACAAATCCGTCTCTGGTGAGGTAAATGTTCCTCCTGAAATGCCATGGTTTGAGCCAACCTACTGGGGGGGAGGGGATCTTATCTCCAGAGCACTTAAGGGCGCAATCCAATCAAGATGAGCGGGAACCTCCAAACTCAGAGGCTCACACTCATCCAATGCAGAGTGGGAGGAACAGCAGAAGTGATCTTTGCCTGCCTGCTCCTCCTGCTCTGCATTTTCACTAGATGGCTGTTTTCAACCTTCTAGTAATGCCATTTCAGACGAGGAGGGAAGGAGGCTGGAGTCTCCTCCCCTCAAAACACCTTTCCCCCCTCACTGTCACTTTCATGACCTTGGAGAGTAGCCAGTGCAGTTCTTTCCACGCCGGCAAGGGGGCAAGGAAGGGGGCTCAGAACTCTTGATTCCCAGCTCCGAGGTCAGAATGCTGATTCCAACCCCAGAGCTGAAAATCTTAACATCCTATGGCCCCCAGACAATGTCTACCGGCCATAGGATAATTCCCTTCCGCCTATTTCCCCCAGACCAGTTTATTTTTTAAAATACCCATGGGGCATTTTTTTACCCCACTATGTAGCATTGTTTGGGGACATAAAAACACCCCAATTGCAAAATGAAGAGATACTTGGCATTTTTTTTCTGCCCCGGATGTGTTTTTGTTTCCAGAAAGAAAACAGTAGCTGGTATGTGGCTTAAATTTGGGGACATTATGCAGGTAGCAGTAGACAAGATCCTCAGAGGGCTATGTTGTAGGTCTACTTTTGTGTAAATTCTGCAATGAAAAGTGCATTTGGGGTGCCCCTTTAGCTCGCCTTCTTGTAGCAGGGTTTTAAATTACAGTGGGTTTACTAATCTGACCTGTTTGGGGAAAATAAGTACCTAAATATGAGTGTTGGACTGGGACTTGGGAGATCCAGGTTCTAGTCCCCGCTTGGCCATGAAACTCACTGGGTGACTTTGGGCCAGTCACTGACTCTCAGCCTAACCTACCTCACAGGGTTGTTGTGAGGGTTAAATGGAGAGGAGGAGGATTATGTAAGCCGCCTTGGGTTCTTTGCAGGAAAAAAGGCGGGGCATAAATATAATAAATAAATAAATAAAATAAGAATACTCATTTATATTTGTATAATTTTTACTCACTGGATATTGGGAGAAAAGGTACTGAATACTGAATGTTTATCATTTATTTATTTATTTTTATCGTTATCATAGTTGTGCTGTCAGCAACCTGAAGAAGGTTTCTTTGGAACTGGGTGGAAAATCCCCACTGATCATATTCAGTGACTGTGAACTTGACAAAGCTGTGAGAATGGTAAGGCTGATCTTAAGCACAATATTAAAATCCTGATAAAAGTGTCTGCCAAATTCAACAGAGGAGGGGTGGGGTGGTGTAAAAAAAAAAAAGGCCACAACCGGGGAGAGATTCATAGATCATAGAGTTGGAAGGAGCCTATTGAGTCCAACCCCCTGCTCAGTGCAGGAAACTAGAGGAGGGGTCTCCCATCCAAGTGATAACCAGGCCTGACCCTGCTTAGCTTTCCACGCTCAGACAAGCTGAGCCAGCGAGAGCCACAGGCACATGCAGATCAGTCCAGATGTTGCTCACCCCTTCTCTAGAGAATGGTGACTTTCACTGCCTTGAAATCTGATTAAAGGCCAGTGTAAAAATGTTTAAAAACAAATATAAGTCAAAATGTTCTCTTTTCCCCCATTTATAAAGCATTAAACACTTAAGGAAAGCCTGTGGATGTGAAGAGAAATACCTTCCTTCTCCAGTTTTAGAGAAAGGAGCTACTGCTGATGGTACTGAAGTACTTTGCCCTGCTAGACAAGGAATGGGGGCAGGAACTGGTAGAGGTCAACCATACAGTTAGCAGCCTAGGAAGTAGCAGTCAGTGGCAGGCCAGATTGGGCCTGGCGAGGAACCTCCAGTTACCAGTCGTCACTCTTTCATGTCGCAAAAACCAAGAGAGAGAGGGGAAAAAAATCTCAGATGCCTGGAAAGAACGTTTATTTTGCCCAACATGTTTAGGAAAATCTTATTCCTCTGTCAGGGCATTTTAACAGCAGAAGAGACCCTGGAAGGACTTTTTTCTCAACACTTCTGTAAAAAGACAAGGGGCCCCTGACGAAGGAATAAGATTTTCCTAAACACATTGGGCAAAATAACTATTCCTTCCAGGCACCTGAGAAGTTTCTTTCTCTCTTTTGGTTTTTGTGTCACACAATTGCCTTCCCCTCACGTTGTTTTACTACTCTTTCATGTCACCCACCTTCCACTGCATCCAGATGCTCCTGGCTCCATGTAAACATCAGTGTGGAGATGGGAGAGAAGTTCACATTTGCTCCAGGTGAACATATTTTCCTTTGGCAAAATGTATGTTAATGACTGAAGGAGAAGGTGGATTTCATGGATCCAAATATAAGAAAGGAAAAATATTTATTTATTCATCATACTTGCATACCGCTACTATAATAAATCTCTAAGTGGTTTAGGGAGCAATCCTATGGCACCTAGATAGCATCCGAGGGGGCCAAAGGATATTTTGGATTCCCTGCTCCAACTTGGGAGCTGGGAATTGGAGCTCCGGCTCTCCTCCCCCCCGCCCCCTGCAGCTGGCACAGAAAGAACCGTGCTGGCCGCCTCTCTGAGGTCAGAAATTCAACCTTGGAGAGGGGTATAAGGGGGCGTTTTGGTGCTGACGCCTCCCCAGCCTCCTTCCCTCCCTCTCCGAAACGCTGTTGCTAGATGGGTAAAAAAGCCCATCTAGCGAAAATTCAGGGCGGGAGGACTGGGAGGCGAAGATCACCTCCACTGCTCCTCCTGCCCTGCATAGGAAACAGATCGTAAGCCTCTGAGTTTGGGGGCTTATGTTCATCATAATAGGATTGCACCCTTACATAACAAAAACACAAACAATTGATCGCCTCCAAAAAATCATCACCACAGACTGTTCTTTTTCCCTCCGCTGATATAGGGCATGGGAGCAGTTTTCTTCAACAAGGGGGAGAACTGCATTGCGGCTGGTAGACTTTTTGTGGAAGAATCAGTTCATGATGAATTTGTCCAGAGAGTGGTAAGAGATTGTAAATGTGACTAATTCTGCCTTAACAGTAGAACTTCGGAAGTCTCAGCCTTTGGTACATCTCAGCCTTCCCCAACCTGGCGCCCTCCAGATGTGTCATACTGCAACTTTCTTCATTCTCAGCCAGCGTGGCCACGAAATTATTGGAGTTGCAGCCTGACACATCTGGAGGACACCCAGTTAGAGAAGGCTAGTTATTTGCGACTGAACAGGGCTAAGCTCTATTTTCATGCTGCTCAATTTTCACTGCCCTTTTGAAACAGCAGGCTATTTTCCCCAAGCGAGTTCATTCGTTTCGAAAGTGCCTGCTGACCTTTTTTTTTTTTTAATTGAAATTGTAAACAGTTTCAAATTTTGTATAATGAAATGTTATGCTGTATTTTATGGTGACTGTGTTTTATGCTGTATTTTTTTAAATTGTATCTGTATTTTATTGTATTTGTGTTTTTTGTTTTGTGAATGGCTGTGAACCGCCCAGAGCTTCGGCTATTGGGCAGTATAGAAATGAAATGGAATGAAATAAATAACAACAGCATCAACATTGAGGGTATAATGAAAGCTCAGGCTGTGGTGAGGAGGGAGGATAATAGAGTCATAGAGTTGGAAGGGGCCTACCCCTGCTCAATGCAGGAAACTAGAGGAGGGGTCTCCCATCCAAGTAATAACCAGGCTTGACCCTGCTTAACTTCTATGATCTAAAGATCATAGAAGTCTAGTTCATTGGCTTGGGAGCTAGGAACATGTTCTGCTGTTATCACTATGGGTTTTTAATAGAAAGTGGGACAAAGAAGGACAATTTCCCCTTATTTGCTAATTAACTTTAACTTTAACCACCCTGGTTCAAGGTATTGTTTTGGATAGGGTTAGGACATTATTGCCTGAAAAGGTCTCAGCTATGTGATTTCCCCCCTCCCTCTGCTTTGGTAATCTGTAGGTGGAAGAAACCAAAAAGATGAAAATTGGTGATCCACTTGACAGATCTACAGACCATGGTCCACAAAACCATAAAGCACATATGGAAAAACTTCTGGAGTACTGTGAAACTGGAGTGAAAGAAGGAGCCACACTAGTATACGGAGGAAGACAAGTATGTAGACCAGGTAAACAAAACTCTAAAGTAGGATTCATCACGTAGATTAATTTATAATCAATCTAAAGATGTTTAATCAATAGTCCTGTCAGGTTAATTGGGCAGCAATTTTTTAAAAAGAAAAATGATTGTTTTTAATACAAGTATGTACAAAAACTGCTGCAGGCAGGTGACATCTTAGAAAAAGAAATCCTTGCCTCTTCTAAGGAGGTGCCTACTTCACAGTATCACCTAGAAACAAAGGATTATATCCACATTTTTTAAATCAATCAATTTGATTAATTGACCAAACATTGCAGCCCTCAATAAGCGATGAACAAAGTAACATATGGTGGTACAAGATGAACTGCCCTGAAGACGACAGATATCATAGAACTATCAATGTGTCAAGATGGAAAATGCTTGATAGTATTTCACAATTTGCATGTAACCTTCCACTTACTTTCTCTTTGATTAGGCTTCTTCATGGAACCTACCATATTTACAGACGTTGAAGACCATATGTATATTGCCCATGAAGAATCTTTTGGTCCTGTAATGGTCATTTCCAAGTTCAAAGAGGGGTATGTTCTGCTCTAGCAAAGTCATCTGATTATTACTATGTTGTTGTATGCTTCCGTTTTCATGCTTTCCATCCATCTGATTAGGAGGGGAAGAGCAAGGACGGACGTGCCTGCTTGCCCCCACACCCATGCATCCTCACCCCTCTGCGATCCACACATTAGGAGGGGGAATGTCTGTAGAGGAGACCCCTGCTGTATGTGTGGGGAATCTGTTGATTATTTGAAGGATCACCTGCATCACTATACGAACCTGCCTGGGGCCTACGATCAGCTGCGCAGGCCCTGCTCACATGCCCAGTAAGATCTATTAGTTTGGTGGGCACAAAAGATAGGGCTTTTTCTGTTGTGGCCCCATCCTTATGGAATGCCCTACCATGCGATATGCAGGTGGCTCCCTCCCTTACTGTTTTTAAACAGGCTTTAAAGACTTGGGATGACCCTGTCTGCTTTTATTGCTGCCATTTTAGTTAACTGTAGTTCATATTTTATTGTCTTGAAATTTTACTTTGCAAACCACCTTGAAGGGGCTCTGCCTCAAAAGGCGGTATAAAAATGTTTTACATGAATAACATAAATTGATGAAAACTAATGTGGACTGGTTAGGATCCATGATTAGGATCTCTGGTACATTCTACTTTGCCTGTGTTAGCAAATTATTCTCTCCTATTGTAGGGATGTTGATGGGGTGTTAGAACGAGCAAACAGAACAGAATATGGTTTAGCTTCAGGGGTCTTCACCAAAGACATAAACAAAGCTCTGTACGTCAGTGACAAATTAGAAGCTGGAACGGTTTTTATTAACACCTATAACAAAACTGATGTGGCAGCTCCATTTGGTGGATTCAAGCAGTCTGGCTTCGGAAAAGATTTAGGTAAGTTGCCTTTGACTTATAGATTCATAGTCCAACCCCCTGCTCAATGCAGGAAACTAGAGGAGGGGTCTCCCATCCAAGTAATAACCAGGCTTGACCCTGCTTAGCTTCCCACGCTCAGACAAGCTGAGCCAGCATAAGCCACAGGCCTGTATATACTTGATGTCCATTGATAAAAATAATCCTTATACAGTAAGGCTATTAAATCTATAATTTGTTCACAGTTGTTCTCCATATTTTCAGTTAAGATTGCAAGTGTATCTTGTATTGCTTTTGTCCTGATGCAGTAATTTTCAAACTGTGTTCCAGGGAAGTTTAGCGAGAAGACTGGCAATAGCAGGGAGTTTCCATAAAAGTCAGCTTGCCCACCACTACTGATCTGTTGAATGTGCTCTAAGTTATTCCCGTAGTTAATGCAGATTGATCACAAGACCAACACAGCCTGGCCAGTTCCCTGCATGAAATGAGCATGTACCCTAGAACATGTCCCTGAACCTGCTACAATAGGCAGGGGCACCCTAGAGGTTCAAAGTTTAAAACCCATTGTTCTAATGCAGCCTTTCCCAACCCAACACCCTCCAGGTGTTGGACTACAACTCCCATCACCCCCAGCCAGCATGTGTCAAACACATCTGAAGGGCATCAGGTTGGGGAAGGCTGTTCTAAAATATATTTTTGCAGTGATTCCATTTTAATGGCCTGATACCTCATTATGCCTTAATTGTCACCAGTATTTCAATAAATTGAAAAAAGATGAATTTGTTTCTAAATTCTTAAGAACTCAATCCAACTTTTATAAGGCTGTTTCTACTCTCATTTCCTTCAGGTGAAGAAGCTCTTCATGAGTATCTTAGGACAAAAGCTGTAACTGTGGAATATTAAGCCGCTCGGCTTCGGTGGAAAAGCAATTCTCTTGCCAATCAACTCAACTTTAAAGGTACTTCCTCAAGCACAAGACATGATTGCAGAATTACCAATAGCAAAAAGCAGAAACCCGAAGCAGAGGACTTTTCCTAGCATCAGTTCAGAAGCCAGAACTTATGGAATGCCCTACCATGGGATATGCAGGTGGCTCCCTCCCTTACTGTTTTTAAACAGGCTTTAAAGACTGAGCAATTGAAGAATGCTTGCATTCACAGTAGGAACGAGACATTCTCTTTTTAAAGTTATGCCATTGGTTCCAAATATTTTATTATGTGGATTTCCAAGTGGAGTTCTGCATTTGTTAGGGACTCATGTCTGAGCCACGTAGACTTTACTGTGACATAACTTCTCCTGTGGCTTCTTTTACTGTGTAGACTCCACCATCGGCACTTAACCTAAATGCTGACTTATAAGGCTACTGAACATACAGTGGTAGGCAGAAATCTAGATCTCAGTATACTGAAACTTCTGATCACTGCAACACCAGGGGGTTGTTTTTCCTAAGTATGAAGCAACAAGCTACATTCCGTATATGTCCAATGCAGTCACATGGGACCTGGTTTCTAAAAATGAGCATTACACTAGCATTATGCTCCCCACCCCCCGCGATGCAAATCCAGCATATTTTAAGCAGTATAGAAAAAAACTGCTTCATCATAAACCATTGTAAATAAATTCAAGGAAGTGCACTTATACTATGATTTTCTGATACAGAAGTCAACATCTGTTAAAGTATGCATATGAAAGCTATAACAACTATTTTATAATCTATTTGCCAACAGGGAATGTGTAATCAACCTAGAGTTATGAATGCCAATTATATTATTAAATCAAATTTGCGCTGGATGTGTTATGCAGTATTTTACAATCGTGAAATAAGTGCACATGCATATACACATACATACATCCACCTGCCTGCCTCTACTGCTTTTCCTAGCCAAAAAACAAACCACTGCAGCTTTATGCTGGCTGCCTCCTGCAGCCCTTCAGACTCTAAAGTTTAGAGCTACAGGAGGCAGCTGCATTGCTTCTTCCACACCATCCAGTTTTCACAAGCCATTTGTGCAATTTTAGGGCAGAAACCCAACTTTCCATATGTAGCTCTCAGTCATTTTCAACAAAATATTCAGCCTGACTATCCACTACCAAATAAGATGTAACAGCCCAAATACTATGCAAGGTTTATTCAGAAGTCCTCCTTCTTCAATAGGGCTTGCTCTCAAGGAAGAGTGCCTAAGAGAAAGCAACCTAAGAGAAAGTTCTACAACAGAAACTGGATTGCTCACTGGCTAATTAAGAACTTCTGAACAATTGTTCATAAAAATCAGAACATGACCAATTTAAGATCAAAGCAGAACATGACCTGTGAATTAGGGCCCAATCCTATCACAATGCCTGTAAGCCCCCAAACTCAGAGGCTTACAGACATCCAATGCAGAGCGGGAGGGGCAGCAGAGGCGATCTTCACCTCCCCGTCCTCACGCCCTGTATTTTCTGCTAGAAGGGTTTTTTCGTGCATCTAGCTGGAGCGTCTCAGAGGGGAATGGGGGAAGGATGATGGAGAGGCATCAGGATAGCTCATATGATCCTGGCCTCTCCAGCCTCCTCCCTTCCCCGTCCCCCTTTCCCCCTCTCCAAGGTTGCTTTCCCAACCTTGGAGAGCAGCCAACACCATTCTTTCTGCACTGGCTGTGAGCAGGAGAGGGGGGTTGGAGGTTTAGGAATCCGAACTATCCTATGGCCCCTCAGATGCTGTCTAGGGGCCATAGGAGTGCTCTCTTAGGGCACAATCCTATGCTTGTTTAGAAAGAAAAAAGCCCTACAATTCCCAGCATTCCCCAGTCAGCTATGCGCCCTTGGTGTATTTAATACTAAAGCACACACAGAAAACCTAAAAATAGTTGCTTTCTTTAGCCGACGTAAACTACTTGTAGGCTCCTTCCAACTCTATGATCTATGAAATCTATATCTCTATGAGAACACAAGACATATTATAACCTCAAATGCATGATATGACTGCTGGAATAGATATTGCCCCAAACTCTGCAGAATTCAGATGAAGAAGCTGAAAGTATAAGACAAGACAGTTTTTTCCTTAATGTGAGCATTTATACATATATGCTTGGTATATAAAAAAAGATGCTACAGGACTTTCAGTGGCATACCTCATGCTCTTCCATAAAAACAAAAAAGTGTTGACTCCCCCACCTACAACTCCTTATCCATAACAAGCCCCTCCCCTTTGAAGCCAATGAAGTCCTCCATTCCTCCCTTATAGCAGACCTAAGGCTAGTTCTGGCAAAGGTGGGCAACCTGTGGACCTCCAGATATAGTTAGACTCCAATTCCCATGAGCAGGACCAATGGTCAGAGATGATGGGAGTTGTAGTCCAACACCTGGTAGGCCATAGGTTCCCCAACCTGGGTTACAGCCATGTTGAAGCTGCTGGAAGCACTCCTGGGACAGATAGCCATAACATGCAAGAGTTGCTCACCACCCTGATTTTCCAAGTACCATTTCAGAGCAGTGGCTGGACAAGACTCTCCAAATTACAAATGCATTTCCATTGGTTTCCACACAGCAGCCAAAATAAAACTTAACATATGGATAGTCCCAGCGGCACTTCTGGTCTCTGTCGGGTTCCATGTTTCCTTCTGTTTTTTCTGACATGCTGATCTCGTGGGGAAAACTGAGCATCCTTCTTAATCTCTTCTACATTGAAACTGGATCTGCCTCTCAGCAATGCGAGGTGCAGGCATTAAGCTAGTCTGTAGGTAGCACAATTAATAATAAACTAGCTCTCCAAGAGGACTTCAAAAAAGTTATGGAACATCTCACGTAACAGAAATGGAAACCTGGAATAGCAGTAAAACATCTACTCATTCGTCTTACTGTCCAAAATTTCTATTCTGCCTTCTCCTTTCGATTTAGGAAGCTTAATGTTTTCTATAGTCACTTCTTCACAGACAGAGCTGTCCTCGCTTTCCGAGTCATCTTCTGAGACCGACTCCTCTTCCTCTGTATCAGAACCACTCAATTCAACCAAAGCCACATTCTGCAATAATAATAATCCCATTAAGTGCTGAACTAGGGGTGTAAAGCACATATGGGTGACCCGCAGCCCTTGGAGGTCTGCAGTGCAGCCCACAATGGGTGCCTAAGCCCTCCCCCTGCCATATTCTTACCTCCGACACCGCCAAATGTTCCGGCCTCTCCACTGCTTTTCCTTCCTTGCTAGGCTGGGAGAAAGAGAAGCCTTTTTGTCCCAACCTAGCATGGAATGAAAGCTAAATGGAAGGCAAGCGTGTGAATGGGGAGGGTGTGGATGGAAAGAAAGTGAGGGAATGGGAGTAGATGGGTGTAAAAGAGAATGGGAGGGAAGAGGGGGGTGTTTGAGGGTGTTCCAGATGGACGTTCAGTATGATCCAGAATGCTTTTTATGTTCTTAACTGGACACATTTAAATAAAGTTTTTTTAAAAAAATCACAGTATAGAAATCTGTTTCAATGATAAATTGGCAAGGTCTAGATATGTGACAGTGTTAGCCCAAGTGGCCATTGGTCCAGATAACAACGCCTGCATGAAATTATTATATTAATTTGAAATAGAGTGTCATTTGTGAAATATGTGGAACTGGAAGGAGTGAGGAGGGAAATGGCCCTCCTTTTTGAGCACTGTAAAAATGAGTACAACGCTCAACACAAAGGCATTCATTTTAGAAACAAAAACATATTCACCATTTCAATGACATTTTCAGTCGAAGCATCTACATGTTCTATATCAAACTCGTGAAGTGGTGCGCTGTCCATTTCTCTCCTTAGTTCGTCGTTCGCACTTGCCATCTGTGGCAGGAAGTTCTGAATCCTATCCAAAACTAACACATGAAAACAGTGTTTGTGCAAGTATTCAGGCGCTTCTAAAGAAATACTTTGATTTTTTTAAAAAATAAATGGAGCAGGGGGGGATGGGAGGTGGCAGCAACACACTACACAGAGTGTAGCGAGGAATAAGAACAGAGAAAAAGCGTTAAAATACATAGAACAGCTTTTGTAAGTACGCGGTAGACAAACTTGCCATACTGCATTGCAATAAGGAATAACTATATTGAAAGTTCCCAATTCCAAATGTTAGAAAATCAATATGAATAGATGGTCTACTGTGTATATACAGAGCTCTACATTTAACAGATGGTTGCTCTGTGAGACTTTTGCAGGCATTAAAGATTTGGGCAAAAGTGTATAATGTTCTATCTCCACCATGCAGTTCCCTAAGGAAAGGGATGGGCAGAAAGCAGATCTCCAGATGTTTTGGACCTCAACTCCCAGCGTTTCTGACCACTGGCCATGCTGGCAGGGGCTTCTGCACGTTGTAGTCCCTAAAAATCTGGAGAGCTACCTTCTGTCCATCTCTACCCTGAGATATTCACATATATCTACAATTTAAGTGCCTTGAAGACATTTGAGGATGGTGCTTCCTGGCCACACATGCAAGACTTTATTATTTGCCTTTCAGAAGTGAGTGCTGGTATACCCAAGCTTATAACCAGATACGGAAGGCGACACAAAATGCTTTGGAGCATCCATATATACCCATTCCTTTAACACAGCTTTTCCCAACTTGGTGCCCTCCAGATGTGTTGGGCTACAACTCCCATCATCCCCAGCCAGCATGGCCCTTGGAGGGCACCAGGTTGGGGAAGACTGCGTTAACAAAATGTAACTGGACACCCTTCTTTCAGAACTTCACAATATTGCCGCCCCCACACACGCCTAGTCAATTCCTCCCTCAGCTTTGTTCTAAGCATTTCTTGGGCTTACATGTGTAATGGGCAGGAACAGAAAATTCACCAGCTGTTTATGCCGGAACAATAATTCTGGCTCAGGAATGGTTCTACGCAAGTCTCAAAAGCAACAAACTAAGCAGCAGTGAGTTGATAAAAGTTTGGAAGACTCTGATTATGTATAAACTTATTCTGCAAGATCAAAAAGCAAGGAATCCCAATTTTGAGGATTATGGCACCAGCATTTCCATTTATTTCCTATGTGGAAGCCTTTCAAACTTTTGATCAAATTCCAACCAAACAGAGTTGCCTATATTTTTTCTGACCAATACAGAAAAAATACACATACACACTCTATACAATATAACTTGTATTTTCATTCTTTCATCAGATAGTCAGCTTCTACTTAGGCTGTTTTACTTTAGTTGTTCCACAAGAACACTGATGATAGACTTAAAAATTATCATTAGTGATTTTCTTTATTTCTTCAGTGATCTTACTATATTATTATGCATATTCTTTTTTTTTCTTTGGTTGTCTTTTTTAATTTTAAAATGTTAAAAAATGGAAAATAAAGCTTGTGAACTGCAGTTAGATACAAAAACCTCTGGAAGGACTTACGTTTGCTCCTTGGTAGCCTGACTGTCTGCAAGCTCGTGGCTTTCTTCTTCGCATGCTTTGAACTGAGCAACAGGGTCTCGTGAATGCCTACAATCCAGAAACCCTGCATCAGTTGAGGGGGTACAGACTGATTTTACTAGTATTCTTTAAAGACAGCTCTTTTTCTATTTCACACATTACAGCAGGGGTGGGCAACTTGGGACCCTCCAGATGTTTAGGCCTACAACTCCCATCAGCCCTAGCCAGCATAACCAATGGTGAGGGATCATGGGCGTTGAAGGCCAAAACATCTGGACGGCCACAAATTGCCCACTCCTGCATTACAGATTAACCAACACAGTGATTTTACTTGTCATGTACCCATCCTGTGAAACATATATTCATGTCTCTTTCACTGCATGTGCACACGGCAGGTGGCAGTGTTGCAAGTGTAGGGGCAATTAAAGAAATGTATATCTGCTTCAAACATTACAGGACAGTGTACCCTCTAAAGCTTGTATTACTGCAATGCGCTCTATGTGTGGCTGCCCTTAAGGTTGCTCCGGAAGCTGGAGCTAGTGCAGAATGCAGCAGCTCAGCTATTGTCGGGAGCTGCCCCTTTCCAGCTGCAACTCTTCTGCTGAAGGAACTACACTGGCTACCTATTCGCTACCAGGCCAGGTTTAAGGTTCTGCTACTAGTGTACAAAGCCCTAAACAACTTGGGACTAGGATACCTGAGAAAGCGCCTTCTCCCTCACCAATCTGTCCGGTCACTGAGGTAATCGGAAGACATTCTCCTGGTTGTGCCACATGGACCTATGGCCCGACTGGAGTCCACCAGGAGAAGAGCCCTCAGTGTGGCGGCTCCACTACTATGGAACTCCCTGCATCTGGAGGTCAGGCAGGCTACGACACTGTTGTTTTCGGTGCCTGCTGAGTACATCATTGATCCAGGAAGCCTTCCTTGCCGACCAACCATCATTTCAGTGTTACTCTGTTTTTAATGAGTTGCTTTAATTCTTTTATCTGATTTATCTTTTTATTGTTCACCGCTCCAGAATCTGTCTAGATGTGGAGCAGTATACAAATGCTATAAATAATTAAGTAAATCTGTAGCATATGAAGCAATCCACATCTACCTTAAGCAAGCATGTAATTCATGGTGTGCAGCAAGAGCACTGCTTCCAGAACAATGTGGCAATAGGTTTCCTACAACGTTAAGCATGTGTGAAAACTTTTTTTAAAGCAGTTTCCTGTAACACAGATAGCAAACGTCTATATTAGGATATCAAAAGTTACATGCATTCCTGAAGCACAAAAACATTGGAGGCATCAGTGTCGGTCCATTAGGGGGGGGGAAATCCAAAAGTAACTAGCATAATATTATTCACATAGAAGTGAGCAAGCCTTCAGGTTCATCCAAAACTCTTCATCAGAGTTTGAATGGATATTAAAGCAAATAACAGTGAGAGCCAGTGTGGCGTAGTGGTGAGAGTGTTGGACTGGGACTCGGGAGATCTGGGTTCTAGTCCCCGCTCCCCCATGAAACTCACTGGGTGACTTTGGGCCAGTCACTGACTCTCAGCCTAACCTACCTCACAGGGTTGTTGTGAGGATAAAATGGAGAGGAGGAGGAGTATTATGTAAGCCGCCTTGAGTTCCTTGTAGGAAAAAAGGTGGGGTATAAATATAATAAATAAATAACAGTCTGGAACAAAAAAGGGGAAGGGAAAGAAACGGTGCTTGCTAGAAATTATTTTTTTATTTCTCAAATTTATATACCACAGCGGTATCAAAGCGGTGAACGTAAAATGCAACGGCATCAGAACAATAAAATATATCAATAAAGCAACACAATACAAAATTAATTGGCAGGCAAACCGCATTTTACTGTGTGCATTTACAAACCATAGCTGGCTGGGTCACACTTCAGGGAAAGCCTGTGTGAAGAGATGGGTTTTAAGATGATGTCTAAGGGCGCAATCCTATGCATGTTTAGACAGAGAAAAGGCCTACAGTTGTAGACCTTTTCTCTGTCTAAACATGCATAGGATTGCGCCTTAAATGTCAGAACTGTGGGGGCCTGTCTAATGTTGATTTGTCAAGTGTTCCAGAGGGTGGGGGTGCTGCAACACTAAATGCCATACTGAAAGTGTGGCACCCTCAGACGTGCTCCCTCTAATAGTCACAGAGATCAGGCAGGGACATAAAGTGTGAGGCACCCCCTAAGATAACCCAGTCCCAAGTTGTTTAAGGCGTTATATGTTGACAACATCTTAGACTTGGCCTGGAAGCTTACTGGCATCCAGTGCTGTTCTTTTAGCAAAGATGTAACTTGCTGTCAGAAGGAGGCCCCAGTTAGCAGCCTCACTGCATTCTGCAGCAGCTGCAGCTTCCGGACCAAACCCAAAGGTAGCCCCACATAGAGCGTATTACAATACTCCAATCCTGAGGTTACCTATGCCTGCACTACCGTGGCTAAGCTATCTCGGTCCTGGAACTGCCATAGTGGCAAAATGACACACACACACCCAAAAAGCGCCCCATTCTGCTACTACAAACTGCAAATTGGGGATTTCATCGTTCACAGCAATATCCTTCTCCCCCACCTTAAACTTTTTTTGGGAGGATTAACATTTAGCCTGTTGCAAAATTCTGTTGAATATAAAAGCTTGCTAGCTTCTTCACGACTCTTTAGGTGCCCCCACTAAAGGTACTGTGCGACAGATTTGCTTTTGCTTTTTTAGCATGACATTTCACCGGCAGCACCTCCCTAACATGGTTGTGTTGCTATCATTCAGTGCATCCACTTGCAAAATCTGGATCCAAAGTAAAGAGCCCAACAAACAGCTACAGGTTCGTTTAAAGCAGGGGTTGTCAACCAGGGGGGGATTTCCCCCCCGGGGAGGAATTTTAGGGTTTATGGGGGGGGATTGGGACCACAGACTCAAACTGTTGGAATACTGATCTTTCTACAAATTACAATTCTACAGATTGTGCATAATCTACAGGACACCACACCTTATTGAATGGCACAGATTAAGTCAGACAATCTTGGAAAGGGGGGAATGACATTCTGACATATGGTGAAAAGGGCGCATGGGGCAAAAAAGGTTGAGAACCATTGGTTTAAAGAGATGAGCTCAGGGTAACCAGACGGTGTTCTGCTCTTGTCCTGGTGCCGCCTGCTCTAGCATTCTTGTCTACCCGCTCCTCGTCAATTACCTCCTTCGCATCCCGCAGAAAGGAGCTCCCGGGATACAGCCGGTCCCGCGCCGTCCCCACTCACCGCCATCCACCCCCGACCAGACCTTTCTACATCCACGCGCGCCTCTGCCAGGGGAAACAGGAACATGAGCGAGAGATGGAGGAAGGGCGAAGCCCAGAGCGGCCTCGAGAGCGCAAGGGCGCCACCTACAGCTCGGAGGGGCTAATTGGATGCTCCAAGCCGAAGAGGCGGCGACGGGATCTCTATGCTGGCAAATTCCTTATAGGAAGCCCCGTCGTGGGCTTTCGGGAAATGGGTGTTAAATTACCTCACCTGTACTCCACACTGTCTGAGAAAGGGTCAGATCAGAAGCAGTGGGGGAAAATACACAGGCACAAGCACACACATACACCATTCTGGATTGTAAGTGTGTTTTATATATGTATATTTTCATAGCGGAATTCCGCTAGTCGATTGATAAAGCCCTTTGGTTCTATGGTTCAGACATATACCCCTGGTCTTTTGCTTTTGCTTAAAACTACCCCTAGTTTCACTTAGGCTGCAATCCTATGCATACCTATCCGGGAGTAAATCCCACTGAACTCAGTGGGACTTCTGAGTAGACACAAGATTGCACTATTAAAAAGGTAGTACAATCGGAAGTCAGCTCCCGTGGCTTTTACAGGTATGCAGGATCAGCGTTTGCTGTTTTTTCTAACAGGGTGAGCCAGAGGAAGCATCACCAGCTAAATTCCGGGATTGTGTCAATCGAAACCAGAAAGGCTAAAGGTGCCAGCCCAGGACAGAGTGTCCCGGAATTTTAGGAAATTGCAGATTTTGCTTTTTGGACTTGCTGGGAAGGCTATTGAGAAATTGTTTACCCACCTCTCTTAAAACAGTACAGGATGTCTTATTATGAAACACAAATGCCAAATGTTTGGGTGTTTTTTTTTTAAGAATTAAGAATTTGCAAATGTAAGTAAGTAAAAAGTAGTAGTTGTATTAAAGGGAAGATGCACAAAGACACAAGCAGGTTCACAGTGAATTCTGGGTAACTGACATAAAAAAAACAGTTGTCAAGATGACCTGGATGCTATCCAAAGGGAAAATGCTGGGTTAAAGCCCTTTCATTAGGGGCAAAAAGTTATTTGAGTAATGAACAGGTGTAAGACTGTATTATTCCAGGTCAAAAATGTACTTAAAGTTTTCACTTATCAATTAATAAGCAAAAACTATTGTGTAAGGTATACACATCAAAAAGCTTGATCTACGGATGTCTAGAAAAAATTATAGACTTAGGTTTAATTGGCAAATTTTGAGTAAGAAGTTATCTTCTCAAAGGCATGATTCAGAATTGATATTATCTAGTCTGAAAGATGTATGTGTGAGCCTTTTTTGTATGTTCTAATTTTTAAGGAATGTTTAGAAACAATGAGAAAATTAAGACGATGAGCCCTAATTTATGGGACAGTAAATAGTATTAGCTATGAGGTAATTTCTACACAAAAGGTACAAATCTGTGCTGATTTTAGAATGTGGGAACTTCAGACGCTCACCAGGCCTGTGTACCTGTCAGCTGAACAGTCTATTCAGTATTAAACGGGGAACTTGGTACTCAGAATAAGATCTCTCCTTTTTCAGCTCTTAGGACTACAAGTCTAAAAACAAGAAATGTTTAACAATTATATTTCCTGTTAAGCTATTAAGATCTAGGAATCTTTAGCAAAGCTCTGTTGAACAAGAAATGCTTTTATGTTATTTTAGACAAGTTATATTTTGATGGGGTGCTACAAGTATATGTCTAATAAAAATTTAAAAAAGTGGATCAAAGGATTTTCCCCTTACTAATTCTTGTTAGTACAAAACCAAAATTGAACCCACCTAAAAAAAATTTTTGGTGTATGCTTTGCTTAAAATGCAAAGCTATGGGTATTTCCTGTATTTAGGAAGCCAAGGGCTTCCTAAATCCTGGAACTATAGTTTGAAAACACTCAGCAAAGACCAAATCTGTAACAAGAGCACAGCCAGGAGAAGAAAGAAAAAAAGGTGGGCAGTCCTGCTTTTAATGTTTGCGGAGAGGTGAGAAGTGGTGGGCCAGGCTTCCACAACTGCTCTCCAAAGAGGACTGCTAGCAAGTCCCATGGGCGTAGCCGCTGCATCCTCCAAATACTGCACTAGCAATTGGGATCCAGAGTTTATTTATTTAAATTATTTATAACCCATTTTTAAAAAATCCAAAGCAGCTTACAAAACTAGAAGAATAACAATAATAATAAAAAAACTAAGGTCAAATATCAACAAGATTTTTAAAAAACAAACAAACAAGCACAGTGAAAACCTATCCACATAAAAATCCACAGCATAAGTAACATAAATCAATCATAAAGAGCATCCTGGAATATATATTTTTTTAAAGTTTACAGAAACTGTCTAAGCAAAGAAACCAACAAATAGTTACAGGGAAGTGGAAAGAGATGGCTGACTTCCCCAGGGATGGAATTGCACAGCTGTAGTGCCACCACCAAAAAGGCCTTTATACATGGATTGAGGCCGTATTGGAAATAAGTAAAAAATGTGAGACCTACCGGTACATTCTGCACTCAGCCCAAACTACCATTGAGTCTCAGTCTGTACTATAAGTAGGGACCGTAGAAAGAGGAAAATAGGGAGCTGCCTTATGCTAAGTCTGATCACTGGTTTATCTAGCTCAGTATTCACTGACTGGCAGTGGTTCTCTAGGCTTTCAGAAAGCACTAACTCCCAGCTCTACCTGGGACATTCTGGAGATTACACTGGGGCCTTTTGCATGGGCTACCACCCTTTCCTAGTGCAGGGGGGCAGGGCGGAAACTTGCAGCCCTCCAGATGGGTTGGCCTACAACTTGCCTCATCCCTCACCATTGGCTATGCTGGCTAGGGCTGATGGTTGCTGTAGGCCAAAACATCTGTATGTTGCCCACCCCTGCCCTAGTGTGACACTGCAGAAGACTAGTGTCACACACAACCTAAACTTCTGGTATTAAAATAAAAGCCACCATTGGTCATGTTTTATGGACACACACAGAATAGCATGGCTCTATCGCTTAGCAGCTCTGAAAACCGTATCTACCTTGCACTCAAAATTTAGAGTGGCAACCAGTTCTCAATACTGGAAGTGCCAATAACGATTGCAACCAGAGTACATCCCTTGGTAGGATTATGGTATCAGCAAAGCCATTTCCCCTTAACTCTGGGACATCATGGGATATGCAGTGAATGGGACTATGCCAGCCTATGGACTCCTTTCAGGGTGCCTACAATATATCACATTGAAACAGGAGTTACAGTGGATTTTTCTCCTTTGAGGTGAACCCAGCTTCCTCTCACTATTGCACTGTAAATGACAGACCCAGCAATTTGAATGCTTGATTCAGCTGTCAGACATGTATTTTCCCTATACTTCAGATGGGCTGTAAAACACTGCATGTTTTTGTTATTTATTTTAAACATTTGGATCCCACCTTCCCCATCCCCCATATGGGTCTACAAGGTGGCTCACAACATGAATTAGCCCTCTGAAAATTAGCCCTCTGAAGTCTCCTACAAACATGACTACCAGCTCCCAGGGTCCAAGCATCTTTTTTGGGGTGGAGGGAGAGGGGAACTACAAACTTGTAACACAGTCCCCCTCCTGTTTATGTGGTAAATAAAAAGATGTGATTTATGTGGTAAATGGAAAGATGCAGCAACAGCTAGGCCTATGACCAAAGATTTATTGAAAATGAAAGTAAAAGCCCCCATGAGGCTGGGAGATGTTCCCTTGTGAACAGTTCCCCCCCAGGGAGCCTGTTCTCCTTAATTTCAGTTCTTCTAATCATGTTACCGTACATCTTCCTTATTTTACAAATAATTTTAACCAAAAACAAGAACAAATGATCTGCAACCCAACTTCCTCCCAGCGCTTATTAATATAATTTTCTAAAAATTATCCAGGGTGGAAACTTGTTAGGTTACATAGTCTTTGAGGTACTCTGGTCTTTTTACAAGGTGCCCATACTGAAAATATCCTCTCGTGGTTTCTGAGTCTTCTCTTTGAGGATCCTCTTCCTTCTCTGCTGAGTTAACTTCAGGAGCAGTCTCTTTTTCGTCAATCCTTGATAGTATCTGTTTGCAGGATGTCTTGTGGACGGTAAATACTTACTTCCTGTTTCTGCAGATCACTTGCACTTCTTGTGTAACCACTTCATATGACCTGGGTGCTACTTCATGTCTCACTATACTTTTTGTCCATTCTTTCTGGTTCATGACCGTTGGTTGGATATTAACAGGTGTACCTGGTCTTAGAGGTGGTAGGTCCTTTGCTGCCCTATTGTACAGAGATGCTTGCCTTCTCCTATTGTTGGCCATTTCTTCTCTGCATTGATCCACTCCTGCTGGCTGCGGAAGGTCTCCTCTCATTGGCAATAGGGTTTTGGTTTGATGTCCCATCAATGCCTATGCTGGACTAGTCTGGCAAACCTGTGATAGTGTATTTCTATGTGCCAGGAAGGCTAAGCAAGGGTCAGAATCTGATAACATTGCTTTGTGTAGCAATTTTATAGCTGTTTTGATGACAGATTCCACCTTGCCATTACGTTGTGAGTATGCTGGAGTTCTTTGCAAAATGAATGAAAGTCCTCAGTTCTTTGCAAATGAATGAAAGTCCTCAGATGCAAACTGGGACCCATTGTCTGAAAACACTGTGTCAGGGATGCTATATCTTGCAAAATGAGCCTTCAGTTTAACAATGGCTGCCTTGCTCCTTGTGTCTGAGAGAGCATCAACCTCCCAGAAATTGGAGTAATAATCACGTGCAACTAGATACTGCTTTCCCCTGAAAATAAACAAGTCAATTCCAATCTTTTCCTATGGCCTGATAGGTAACTCATGTGGTAGAAGAGGCTCTTTCTATTGTATGTTACCACATGACTGGCATGTATCACATCCTTCTGTCAAGGATTGAAGTTTTGAGTTCATTCCTGGCCAATAAACACATTCTTTGGCCCTCCTAAGACAGCTGTCAGTGCCCAGGTATGATGCATGATTTTGTACATGACTTCCTTAAGTAAGAAAGCGGAAACAACTGCTCTCTGTCCTCGAAATACAATCCCATCCTGTACACTGAGCTCATCTTTGATTAGGAAATATGGTTCCGCTCCTAATGGTACCTGACTCTTGTCCTCAGGCCATCCTTGACTGCCTGTAGCTGGATGTCTTTTTCAGTGGCCTCCTTAATTTCATTGTGCTTAGTTGCTGAAATTGGGAGATGGTGTAACATATTGATGGATTCAATGTCTGGGTCTCCTTCTCCAGTTACTGCTGTTGGGTGTATATGCTCTGCTAAGGGTATCTGCTAACACTAGTAATTGACCTGGGCAGTATTTAATCTTAATATCTTAGTGCTATAGGCACAGGAGTATGCACTGTGATCTCTTTGGAGCACTCAGGAAAGGTTTTTTTTCTGTTATTGTCTCCAGCAGTTTGTGGTCTGATAGCAACCTGACTACCTGACCATAGCAGCAACTGACAGCAGCAGGTGGCGGCAGCTGGAAGAACAAGAATAAGGAGCAAGGGTGGATTTCCACTTGCTCCTGGTCAGCTGCTGTTCTCTGTTTTATACTGTTTTATATTTTTATAATTTTAACATGTGCCTGGGGAATGTACTTTGTGACTCAGGGGGAGGAGGGGGTGCCCCTATTGCTGTGGTCACGGGTAGGGGGAGGTATGGCGTTAGGGGATTAACGAGCCAGGTAAGGAGAAGGGGGGATTAGACACGTTACGGCTATCCCCTCTTCTGGTTCTTCCCCCAACCAGATGGTTCCTGGTAGCCTTACCAGCTTGCCCTCGGGTCTGGTGGTGCTGTTGTTGAATGCCAGGTCGGTCCAAAATAAAATCTCCCTTATCCATGATTTGATTGTGGATGAGGAGCCTGACCTGGTATGTATTACCGAGACCTGGGTGGGGGAACTGGGTGGGGTTACTCTCTCCCAGCTGTGCCCTACTGGGTACTCGGTGCAGCACCAGCATCAACTCGAGGGTCGGGGAGGGGGTGTTGCTGTGGTCTATAGGGATTCTATCTCCCTCTCTAGGCTTCCTGTTCATTCGAGTGCAGGTCTCGAGTGTCTGTATCTTGTGTTGGGTACTCGGGACAGACTGGGGATTCTGCTGGTGTACCGCCCACCCCGCTGCCCAGCAGACTCCCTGCCTGAGCTGACGGAGGTGGTCTCGGACTTGGTGCTGAGGACCCCTAGGATGATGGTTCTGGGGGACTTCAACTTCCATGCCGAGACTGCTGTGTCCGGGGCGGCTCAGGACTTCATGGCTGCCATGACGACCATGGGGCTGTCCCAACATGTCATCGGCCCAACACATGTAAGAGGACACACACTTGATCTGGTCTTCTCGACTGGGCAGGAGGATGGTGATCTGAAAGTGGGGGAATTAACATCTGTTCCTCTGTCATGGTCAGATCACTTCCTATTGAGGTTTAGACTTTCAGCAGCCTTTCCCCTCCGCAAGGGTGGGGGGACCTATTAAAATGGTCCGCCCCCGGAGGTTAATGGATACCGATGGATTCCAGAGGGCTCTGGGGGATTTTCCTGCTGGTATGGCTGGTGGTCCTGTTGAAGGCCAGGTTGCTCTGTGGAATGCAGAGATGACCCGGGCGGTGGACACGATCGCGCCCAAGCGCCCTCTCCCTCTGGGCAGAGCCCAGCCAGCTCCCTGGTACACACCAGAGCTGAGGGCAATGAAGCAAGAGGGAAGACGGCTGGAACGCAGGTGGAGGAGAACTCGTGCTGAATTTGACCGAACACAGGTTAGAGCTCATTATCGAGCCTACTCTGTGACGGTGAGGGTGCCGTCCAGCGGCACTTTTCCGAGTGGTCTGTGGCCTTTTACACTCTGGGCCAGCGAGAGAAATGATAGAACCCTCAGTACCACGCTGTGACGAGTTTGCAAGGCACTTTGAAGATAAAGTCGCTCAAATTCGTCATGAATTGGACACCACAGTTAGTGCAGCTCCTTTAGTAGAGGTGTCTAGAGCACCATCTGGTCCGGTTTTGTTGGATGAATTTCAGTTATTGAGGCCCGAGGATGCGGACAAGGTGCTTGGCCAAGTCCGGTCTACCACCTGTGTGCTTGACCCTTGCCCATCATGGCTAATTACATCAAATAAGGAGGGGATAGCCGGCTGGGTCCAGGAGGTTGTAAATGCCTCCTTGAGAGAGGGAGTGGTGCTGGCCTCTTTGAAAGAGGCGGTGATTAGGCCACTCCTCAAAAAGCCTAACCTGGACCCAGATGATGTTAATAACTATAGGCTGGTAGCTAATATCCCATTCGTGGGCAAGGTGTTTGAGCGGGTGTTTGCTGGTCAACTCCAGGCACTCTTGGATGAAACGGACTATCTAGATCCATTTCAATCTGGATTCAGGCCTGGTTTTGGAACGGAAACTGCCTTGGTCGCCCTGTGGGATGACCTCTGCTGGGAGAGGGACAGGGGGAGTGCGACCCTGTTGATTCTCTTGGACCTCTCAGCGGCTTTCGATACCATCGACCATGGTATCCTTCTGGATAGGTTGTCTGGGTTGGGAGTTGGAGGCACTGCGCTCCAGTGGTTCCGATCCTACTTGGGCGGTCGATTCCATTAGGTGGTGCTGGGGTATTACTGCTCTGTCCCTTGGCAGTTATGCCATGGGGTGCCACAGGGCTCTATTTTATCCCCTATGCTGTTTAACATCTACATGAAACCACTGGGAGAGGTTATCCGGAGGTGTGGGCTGAAGTGTCATCAATATGCGGATGACACCCAGCTCTATCTCTCCTTTTCATCTAATCCAGGTGAGGCAGTGGCTGTTCTGAATCAGTGCCTGGACACAGTAATGGACTGGATGAGGGCTAATAAACTGAGACTCAATCCAGATAAGACGGAGGTACTGTTAGTGGGTGGTTCGTCTGCCCGGCTAAGTGATATTCAACCAGTTCTGGATGGGGTTGCACTCCCCCTGAAGGATCAGGTTCGTAGTTTGGGAGTGCTCTTGGATCCCCAACTGTCACTTGAGGCACAGGTCAACTCGGTGGCACGGAGCACCTTTTATCAGTTTAGGCTGATATACCAACTACGTCCTTATCTGGACAGAGATAGCCTAGCTACAGTTATCCATGCTCTGGTAACCTCTCGTTTGGATTACTGCAATGCGTTATACGTGGGGCTGCCTTTGAAAACGGTCCGGAAACTTCAGCTGATCCAAAATAGGGCAGCGAGATTATTAACCGGGACTGGCCGACGAGAACATATTATGCCAGTGCTTTCTCATCTGCACTGGCTGCCAGTCTGTTTCCGGGCCCGATTCAAAGTGCTGGTGCTAACATTTAAAGCCCTAAACGGCTTGGGACCAGGGTATCTGAAGGATTGTCTCCTCCCATATGTACCTGCCCGGACACTAAGATCTTCCTCAGCGGTCCTTCTCCGAGAGCCCCTGCCAAAGGAAGTGAGGCAGGTGGCTACTAGGAGGAGGGCCTTTTCTGCTGTGGCACCCCAGTTATGGAATGAGCTCCCCAAAGAGGTTCGCCTGGCGCCAGGTGAAGACCTTTCTGTTCTCCCAGGCATTTTAATCATTTTAATCATTTTAATCTTGTAATTGTTTTTAATTCCGTTATTGTAACTGCTGCTGCTAGCTCTGCTGTTTGTTTTTAATCTGTGGTTTTAAATTTTATATTTTATATTGTATTTTATGATTTTAACTGTTGTAAACCGCCCAGAGAGCTTTGGCTATTGGGCGGTATAAAAATGTATTAAATAAATAAATAAATAAAATAGATGTATTATTGATGGAATCGCTCCACTCCAAAAACCACTGCCAAGAGCTCTTTCTCTATCTGGGCATAAGCCTGCTCAGTCTGTGATAGTGCTCTGCTTGCATATGCAATTGAATGGTCCTGTAAAAGGCCTGCCGGATGGTCTTGCTCAGATGCATCACATTGTAGCATTAGTGGTGGTTCTGACTGATAGTATTGCAATACTGGGACACTGGTAATCATTCGTTTCACCAAATCAAAAACTTGCTGTTGGGGAGTTCCCAATTCCCACTCAACATCCTGCCTGGCAGGGCCGGCGCTACCGCTAGGCCAACTAGGCGGTTGCCTAGGGCGCGTAGCGGAAGAGGGCGCAGAACGCTGCGCTCCTCTTCGCTGCCGGCGTGCTCCTGCCCTGCCCGCCCGCCCGCCCTCCTCTCCGAGAAAGCCAGGTAAGTGCGCCCGGAGTAGTGGTGGGGCCGAGCCTGGGCGCCTCCCCCCTACCTTGCCTCGCCTCCGCGCCGCCTCCCACCTCGCCTCGCTTCGCCTCTGCGCCGCCTCCCCCCGCCTCGCCTCGCCTCGCGCCGCCTCCCCCCCCGCACCGCCTCCCCCCCGCGCCGCCTCCCCCCACCTCGCCTCGCCTCGCTTCGCCTCTGCGCCGCCTCCCCCCCGCGCCACCTCCCCCCCTCGCTTCGCTTCAACTCTCCTCCGCGCCGCCTTCCCCCCCCGACACCTACCTTCTCCGTGCTGTTTCCGGAGCCCCGCCCGCGCTCTGTTTTGGCGGGAAGTACCAGGGCAACAGGGCTTAAACAGCCCTGTTGCTCTGGTTTCCCCCGGCGAAAAACAGAGCGCGGGGGTCCCTTTTCGGAGGAGGCGTCGGACTGGGAAGGTAGGTGGGGGGGCGGCAGCGGCAGCGTGCGGGGGGGGGTCCGATGGAGGTTGCAGAGCAGGGCTGCTTTCCGGAGCCCCCCCCACGGCACGAGGGGGGGCGCTAAATATAATGTAGCCTAGGGCGCCAAACTGCCCTGCACCGGTCCTGCTGCCTGGTAAATTGTCGCGTTGGTTCTGCAACTGTAGCCAAATGAGGGCAAAACTTGGCTAGAAAGTTGATCATCCTGATGATGTGTTGCACTGCTTTTATATCTACCGGAGCTGGCATATCTCAGATTGCCTCAATCTTGCGGGAGTCTGCATTCAGTCCCTCTGCTGTTAGTACATGTCCAATATACAGTCATGCCTTGGATTGAGAGCATAATTCGTTCCGGAAACGTGCTTGTAATCCAAAACACTCTTATATCAAAACGAAATCCCCCCCAAAAAAATTTGTACAGAGATTTTTAATTTAAGCTGTACTACAGTACTTGTATTGCAAGACGTTGCTTGTATATCAAGTAAAAAATAAATAAATAAATATTTAAAAAGTTGCTTGTCTTGCAAAACGCTCTCAAACCAAGTTACTTGCAATCCAAGGTATTACTATGTTACCTCTTTCTGCTTCAGTCACATCTTTTCTGCATTCAGTTTAATATTTTTTATCTCTGCATTGCTGTAGAAAGGCCTGCAATTTCTTGTCATGGTCCTGTTCAGCTTCTGAGTCATCACATCCTTCACCTACTATGAGGATATCATTTGCTATTTGCTATTATTTTCACTCCAGGATGTCCTTCCAGTGCCTCGGATAGTCTCCTCTGAAACAGTTCAGGAGCTGGACTGATTCCCATTGGCATCCAAACCCATCTGAATCGTCCAAAGGGTGTTGCAAAGGTAGTAAGCATATTAAAGTCCTCATCCAATCTAACATGCTAAAATCCATTCTTTACATCACAAACTGTAAAGATTCGAGCTTTTGAAAGTTCTGGCAGTATTTCATCTATTGTGGGTAGTGGGTAGTGACATCTCTTCAGTGCTTGGTTCAGTGGCTTTGGGTCAATGCAAATGTGAAGTATTCCTGATGGCTTTTTTACCACTAGCATGGTGCTTACCCAGCCCAGGAAGTATTGGTTTCTACTGGTGCTATGATGTCTCTACTTTGTAATTTTTCAAGTTGCTCTTGTACTGGATGGTAAAGTCCAGCAGGCAGTTTTCTTTGTGGCAGGCATACTGGTTCCACTGCTGGGTCTATCTCAAGTCACAGCTCACCTTCCAGGCAACCTTTGCCCCTAAAAACATCGCCATATGATTTTAAAATTCTCTCCATTGTTTATGGGTGAGCACTTCTTGCTTCCTCAGCTGGAGCTATAAAATTGATCAGATCCATGGCCTTTGTGTCAGTGTACCCCAACAGGGGTTTACGTTTGTTTCCTTGCATGACCACAAAAGTCAGCTGATATCTCCTTTCACTTTTAGGGTTAGTTATTATAACATTGCATTTTCCTATTGGTTGCATTGTGCTGTCATCGTATAAAATTAATGTGCGTCAGCTCTGCTTGATCGGTGTGTTGGGATCCAATTCATTTTGTGGGATCACATCGAAAGAGGGCCCACTATCTAGCTGGAAGCGCACAGCCCGTTGTCCCACCAGCATGGTTGCATAGACTGCAGCTTGTGTAGTACCGGTACTTCTTTTCCTCTGTGATTCAACAGCCCGCACCTGACTTTTTGTACACTAAGGGAGAGGGATTATTTTGTGTATTGAATGTGCATTCAGAGATGTCTCCGGGGAGGTATTTATTTATTTATTTATTTTATTATATTTATACCCCGCCTTTTTTCCTGCAAGGAACCCAAGGCGGCTTACATAATCCTCCTGCTCCTCTCCATTTTATCCTCACAACAACCTTGTGAGGTAGGTTAGGCTGAGAGTCAGTGACTGGCCCAAAGTCACCCAGTGAGCTTCATGGCCGAGCAGGGACTAGAACCCAGATCTCCTGAGTGATGATTATGTCATCACTACTGTCTGATGTGCCATCCTCTTCCTGAACAAGTCTGACAGTGTCTCTAGTGGGCTTCCTTTTGCTTTTGCATATACTGCTGAAGTGATTCAGTTTGCCACATTCCCTGCAGCGCTGTCCTAGTGCCAGACACTTCTCCTTTATTCTCTCATGCTGTCTCCCAGTAAATACATTTCACACTGGGCCTGGAGGGCTGGGTTATTGCTTTCTTCAGATGTCATCTCCCTGCATAGATTTCAGAAGGCGTGGAGCACCTCCCAAAGCTTTCCCTCTTTCTCATGAGGCTTCTGCTGCATGCCCCATGTTTAAGCTTCGGTCTAGTATGAGATCACCTTCCCTGAGGAGCCGCTCTCGCAGAGAGTGGTCCCAAGTGCCACACTGCCACAGGCTATCATCCTTAATCAAAGAAACTGTTAAGTCTCCAAAACTGCAATTCGTAGCCAATGTGCACAGGACAGTGACATCAATACTTTCCCCTTCTGATTGCTCTCTGATGAAAAATCTAGGCCTCTCAACAGTTTCATTTCGTTTGGGGGAACAATAGGCATCTAGGCAATGGCATCACAGAACTGCTGTCTGGGTAGAGTCTGTGCTCACCTTTAGAGTGGTGCACACCTCTGCCCTGTTCCCCAACGAGATAAAACAAAAACTTTACTTTCCTGGTGGTGTCATCTTCTTGCACAGTCAAATCTGTGTACAGCTTGAACTCTTCCTTCCATTGGCGCCATTGCTGAGCTAGGTTGCTGTCTGTGAGATCTAGAGGTGCAGAAGGATTCAGACTAAGTTCCATAGCTTCAGGCTTCTAACTGCTGTATTTTGGAGAGGTTACAGTCCCACCTCTGCCACCATATTTATGTGGTAAATAGAAAGATGAGGCTGGGAGCTGTTCCCTTGTGAACAATTCCCCCCAGGGTGCCATGTTACACCTCCCCTACAAATAACTGTTATCCCATCCCATGTGTACCCAAAAGAAATGAGTCACAAAATAAATGCTCTGGGAGCATTTTTGGCTGAGGAGTGACATAAAAATATTTCAAATAAATAAAAAAATAAATAATAATAATAATATATGCATTTGTAATCCACCTTGTGTTTGATTCTATCATAGAAAAATGGGTTCAAGGATGGGGAAAGGTGGGTTCATGATGTCACAGCCCTGTTAGCATGAATGTACACAGGTAGTATTTGCTGTAAACTTACAGAACCAGTATTTCCTGAGCTTGACTGTAGAGATAAAAGTATTTGACCAAAACACGCTGCGCTCTCCTCACCACTCAAATAATATTGCGATTGTATGCAGTCTAACAGAGTGATCTCATGCGTCTCTACTCAGAAGTGTGCCCCATTTGATTCAATGGAACTTACTCCCAGGTAAGCTGGGAATAAGTTCCATTGAATTCAGTGGGGCTTACTTCTGAGTAGACATGCATAGCGCTGCGTTGCACTGTAAGAGTTCCTGTCCATCTGAAATTCAGCAACACTCTTAGCCAAAAAGTATTTTGTAAGAATGAAACTGCATGAGCTCAAGCATTTATTTATTTTTTTGAAGACAGGAAAAGGGTTGAAGTTAACTAAAGCATTTATTTTAAAAAGTAGTGATAAAATCAGCATAGCCCAGAAATAAAAAAAGAACATGATCAAACTATAAACTGTAGTTACGTAACGTATGTGCTAATCATAGGTGTAGATTAGGGGACCTTAACTTACATTATTAGGTCCCTGAAGGTCCATTTAGAAAGCAAAATCCTTGCCTATCCCAAATATCAGACAGGTGAGCAAGTCACAGACAGGGAGGACATTTGTTTGAACCAATCATGGCTTACAGAAGATGCCAGGGAGCCCTGCCCTGAGGTGGAAACAAGATACTCCCTTAATTCACATGCATCTCAAATAATAAAAAGTAAGACAAACAGCTCACAACATTCTCATGAGAGTATAGGAAGGTTGTGAGCTGATCATCATGCTGAAGTTCCTGCTTTAGTGTAAGGTAGCTGTTTGCCACACATCAGTGCAGTGTTGCATTGTATGACTGTGCACTGGCATAGTTCATATGGTTCAGGGGTTGCACCACCAAGCAACCAGAGATGATGCACCTGTGCTCATATCACTGCAACACACAAGTCCTTGAGCAAATCTCAGAAGAGGGAGAAGAAAGTCCCTGGTGTGGGCAGGAGTAGCAATGTTTGGTTTAATCCTGTCCATGCTCACAGGATCTGAACTTCTCCTTGGGCCAGTGCTTTCCATCTCCACAAACATCAAAAATGCACTCAGATCCATATGAACACAGGTTAGAAAATGCACAGGATCTCAGAGAAAGTAGACGGACAGCACAGCCAACATTGGGTTAATAGTACTATGCACCAGGCAAGCACACAGCACACAAGACAGACATCAAGTATCACAGCCTGCCCTTTCCTAGTCCATTACAGCATCCAGCGTGTCAGCAGCATACTAGTCACTATCTCGAAGGAAAGCTAGATCCCATAACACAGGACATGGCTGCACATGGCACAGCAGACAGAACCAGCAACAAACTCCTTGAAACAAACAGTGGTGATAGACAATATTTATTTATTTATTTATTTATTTGTTGCATTTATGAATCGCCCATCTGGCTGGCAAACCGGCCACTCTGGGCGATGTACAACATGATAAAATATAAAATACATTTAAAACAGTATAAAATTTTAAAATCTTAACCCACCCCATATTCCCGCCTGAATAGCCAAGTTTCTAGTGAGCAGCGGAAGCTCAGTAGAGAGGGGGCATGGCGGAGGTCACTAGGGAGAGAGTTCCACAGTATGGGGGCTGCCACAAAAAGGCCCTCTTCCTAGTCCCCACCAGTCTAGCTGCTCTGGGTGAAGGGACAAGGAGAAGGCCGTCTGTGGCAAATCTTGTTGAGCGGCCTACTTGGTGTTGCTGGAGATGCTCCTTGAGATAAACTGGACTGGAGCCGTATAGGGTTTTAAAGGTCAAAACCAACACCTTGAATTCGGCTCGGCAAGCAACTGGTAGCCAGTGCAGCTCCTTGAGCACTGGAGTGATGTGATCCCACCAGTGGCTGCCTTTAACCAGGCGAGCCGCCGCGTTCTGTACCAGCTGTAGCTTCCGAACCGTCTTCCAGGATGTGGAGGACCAGCACCCGGGTCCTATGCGTGAGTTCGGCACTTAACGGGTTAACCGGCACTGAGCTACAGCCCGTACAAGCGGTTGAAATTGACCAGGAGGTTTGCGCAGCAAAAGGAAACTCCAGAGCCTTTGTATGACTATATAAGGCGTTTATTTACTACACGTTAAATGGAGCGGAACTAATAGCTTTCTAGGAATACTACAACGTCAACACGACCTGAAGTAACCCCAAGGTTTGTGAATGAAAAGGTTCCCAGGCTAGCATATTGGGGAAAACAGTTACCTTAGCTCAGAGACTTTATGCTGGTTAGTTTTCTGCCTGGCTCCGGATCCACCTGACCCGGGGAAGAGAACAGCTTCGCCCAGCCACAGCTGGAGGACTGACTTGATGAAGTGACCCGTGTTCCCAACAACTCCCGGAAGATGTGCAAGGGGTTTTCTACCCCACCTTTTCCTGCTCTCCCGCCCCCTGCCTGTCAGGTGGGCTTATCCCTGCCCCCTGTGTGGCAGGTGGGCTTATGCCTGCCCGGGAAAAGATGACTATCCTGGTCCGGGGTGTACTTTACAGCTCATAGTGGCTAGCCCTGTCTTCTTGATGGTCCACAATTCTCCTTTGTGGATTCCGACCGAGAACTTCCTTGTTGGTCTGCTGGTTTCCTCTGGCAGAGCCAGCACCTCCAGTTCCCCTCCCACCCCCTGTGGAGAGGTTTATGCAGAGCTTGGCAGGAAAATGTGTGCGTGCGTTGTGTGTGTTCATGTTCCTTTTACAGTTGGGCTTTCTCCACACAGGGTAACCCCACGTAGAGCACATTACAGTAGTCTAGGTGAGAGGAGACCAAGGCATGAACCACTAATGGGAGCAGATGATTAGGAAGGTAGGGGCACAGCTGCCGTGTCAGATGGAGTTCATACAGCGCCGCTCGGCTCACAGCTGACACCTGAGCCTCCATGGACAGCTGGAAGTCTAGAATGACCCCCAAGCTGCGGACCTAGTTCCTTCAGGGGTAGATGTACCTCATTCAGCACCAGTTCAACATCCCCTAACCTCCCCTTGTCCCCCACCAGAAGTACCTCGGTCTTGTCGGAGTCAAACACAGAATGGGACTTTGAGTAGTAAACTGTATGTGCACAGTTTTTAAAAATTCAGTTTTATTACATTTCATCTTTGAACTTTCCAAGTGCCAGGTGGGTGGAAGAGGAAGAGGCGTAGCATCACAGGTCTGCAGGGACCAGACAGGTGTTAGTGCAACAATCGCCAGTTCATCGAATAACCTACATCAGCACTCTTTTCTATTTACATAACTTTATCACGATTCACTAATTAATTAGACATCTCATATGTTTAGACTGCAGAGCTGATAATCCAAGATACAGGGCGGATACAGATAATTCAACCCTGCAGTGTGCCACGTATCTGCAACTGTGTGGCGTAGTGGTTCGTTACATATCTGCAACTGCATATCTGCAAGAGCCAGTGTGGCGTAGTGGTTAGAATGCTGGACTGGGACATGGGAGATCTGGGTTCTAGTCCCCACTCAGCCGGGAATCTCACTGAGTGACTTTGGGCCAGTCACTGACTCTCAGCCTAACCTACCTCACAGGTTTGTTGTGAGGATAAAATGGAGAGGATTATGTAAGCCACCTTGGGTTCCTTGCAGGAAAAAGGTGATACAGAAATGTAATAAATAAATAAATAAACTGGTAAGACATTACCCTGGGGTAAGGGCTCAGAATTTTCACAGTTTGGCACTGATCACAAAACATACCTGTATGGAATGGTCACAGCACATCTCCCTGATGCTGGATTCCACGATAATGACCACAGAAATCAGAACATGGTCAAAGAGCAGAAGCTTTATCCTTGTCATTAGCCATCTCCTCCAGGATGGTCCCTCTGTTTTATGGATAGCAAATTCACAAAGAAGTCCGTCTAATGTCTTGCTTTGCTATATGGTTTGAAGCCTGAGGGCTCCATCCTATGCATGTTTAGACAGAAAAAAAGTCCTGCAACTCCCAGCATGCCCCAGCTGGCCATGGTGGCTGGGGCATGCTGGGAGTTGTAGGACTTCCCCCCATCTAAACATTTATTTCTTATTTATAAAAAAATAAATGGATAGGATTGCACCATGAGATTGTGAGGCACTAGCCAACCTAAGTCCTCTCTGCAAGAAAATCCAAAGGCATCGAATAACCAAAACACAAAATGTCCACTGTAACATTATATTTTGGGCCATTAAAAAAATACATCCCTGTTTTAAGACTAGGACCATGTTACAGTGGCCAGGCAGTTTCTCTTACTTGGGATGACCAACACTAATTTCACAAGAACTGTGTAGAATTCTCCTTCAGCTTCACAAAGGCTCCTACAATTAGAACTGTAGGGGAAAAGGCTAACACAGCAGGAAAGAGGCTTCCCCACCCTGGGGAGTGGGTACAATAATGTGATGTTTGGCATGGAAAACACCTTGAATTTAAAGGAGTGGTAGTGCTACATTAAATTAATCAAATGTGCAATGTGCTTGAATGCTGGCAAACAGACAACTAGTTGCTATTCTTGAAACCTTTCCTGTGCTAATTGTCAATGTTTGGCAGGTGCCTCTGAGATTAAAACATTCCCCTTAAGGCACTCAAATTATCTTTCAATAAAATTACACACTTGTAGCTGACTCAGGCTGAGTAAATAGAATTTGCTCTATGCTTTTATTGCTGTATATGCTTATTATGAAGTAGACCTTGAAATCACTAAAAGCAATTGGATAATTTAAACAGATTATGAGATGTGGTACTCGCTTCTAAATTGCAAAGTCCAGCTCAGATCAATTGTGGCACTCCCAGCCTGGTGCTCCCCAGATGTTTTGGACGACAAATCCCAGAATTCCTGACCATTGGTTATGTTGGCTGGGGCCGATGGGAGTTGAAGTGCAAAACAAATCTGGAGGGCACCAGGTTGGGGTAGGCTGTATTATACATTTACTGCCCTCTGAAGGTGCTTCCAAACAGAAGGCTCCTAGTGCTAGCAATGAAAATATATTGTGCAGCTATTCCATCTTTTCCTCCTTAATGGATATTTTTTCTGGTAAGAAAAAGGAGGGAAGAAATGGTAGGAAAACATGAGGTCGCAAGTGGAAGCCAATGATGTCTGGACTCTTGTGTAAAATTCCATGAATGACGCAGGTCAATGGACAATAAAAGCCTCATCAGGAAGCATCTTGAATGTCCCTAGATCAGGGCTCTCCAACCTTGGGTCCCCAGATGTTGCTGGCCTACAGCTCCCAGCATACCCAGCCAGCATGGCTAATGGCAAGGGATTCTGGGAGCTGTAGTCCAGCAACATCTAGGGACCCAAGGTTGGAGAGCCCTGCCCTAGATGGCTCATGGTTTGTATTCATACACTTGTTGAGCACACACATTTGGATTACGAAAAGGCCTATTAAAATGGGCAGATCCAAACAACAGTGAGCTTAGAGGCCCAATCAATCTTTCCTTCCTCAATTTCTGCACATTCTTGACTGTATTTATGTGCATAGCTCTGGGAAGGCTTTTGTATAGTAGGTTGCGATCTATATGGCTCTCTTAAGCTTTTTTAAAAAAACAACCCTTTAATGCAGCTTCTTGCAAAACACCATAGCAACTGAATTTGCAGCTGAGTTCTTGGTTTAATAGTAAGTGGGAGTATAATCAAAACACATTTAGCCTAGTCCTGCATGTTTACTCAGAAGTAAATCCCATTTAGTTCTGTTGAATTAAGGCTGCCATCTAAGCATACTTACTTTGAAACTAGTCCCATCAAACTCAGTGGAACCTATTCTAAGTAAATAGGCTTCATATTGGGCTGTAAATCCCAAAAGTACAATACATACTAGCCTTGTAAATGTATATCTATGCACTTTTCTTCATAAGGGCTGTGAGAGATCCACATAGCAAACACCAAGACTTTGTGTAGAAACTTTTTAAAGTGTAAAATCTTGTGGAGATGCGTATGATATGAGATTTTTGAGCAAGGATGATGAAAATGTCCCACAAAGTAGGAACCCTTTTCAAGAAAAATATTGTTCAGATTTTTCTTCCTAAATTTAATTCACTGGGTGGTGAGTGGCTAGAAACGGGTTTTCATGCACAGATCATTCTGCTGGATCTGCAAGTGGACATGCAAATGCCTGCATCTTACCCCTGCAGCCAGCCCCTGGGGTATGAATGTGTGTATACAATGTTCCTTTGCTGAGCACCCATAGTACCACACTCTGCCTACTCCTGATCACTTGTGTGGGGAGATGATTCCAGGTAGCCCCTTCTCCAACCCACATAATCAGTACTGTCAGTGCTGGCAGTACATCCCATCCCCTCATAAGTAGTAGCAGCAGGAGCGCTGCGGACTGTTGCTCAATCTTTGGACTTGGGCCACTTATTGCAGCCAAAAAACACTGTAACAATATTATTTTCAACTATCCCAGCTGATGTTTCCAAGGGAAGTGTATTTTACACCAAATGCAAAATAAGTTTTTAAAAATGTTGACTCTTCTCTTCCGTTGCCAATAAAGCTTTCACAAGTGCAAGCAAATGCATCTTCTTTGTTTGCCAAGAACATATACGGTACTTGATTCTTGCTTGGCTGTCCAGCCTTTTTTGTTCTGTTTTGCAGTCTTGCTGGGAAAGAGAGATGTGTGAAGCCGTTTATCTGCTACTCTTCTGAACTTTTAAAATTAATGACAAATTAGTAGTTGGAAAAGGGTATGGTACAGAATCAGGAAGTGATCAGGGCGGTAAGCAAGTTAAGCAGTGGAAAAAGATTTTGCATAGTCCCTTCTCTGTAATGACCTTTCAGTATGAACATGTCATTCTTAAATTCTTTCTTCATACTTTTTTGGCATAGCTCTTTCCTCAAAGCAAACTCACAATAAAAATTCCTTTTAAAGTAATTTCCCTGTAAGAAGAAAGATGTGATACAACAGAACAACACTGCTGGCATTTTAAGGTATTCTTCCTGGAGTTCAGGTAATTTAAAACAGGGCTAGTGTGGAAAGGTTGTTTATAATTAACTCTGTTATTTTCTTTGATTGAGAAATGGGCAGTATAGCTGTGGTTCCCTTTTGGAACCTTTGCTCAGGGCTTGAGGGAAGGAAATACTATAATTTCTGCATTTTATTCTTACTCCTTCTAAATGTGTTTATTATTCTTTGGTTGTTTCCTTTCTGTTTTGAGTTGAGGATGGGAAATACATTTGTTTATCTCTTTTATTTCCTTATTCATTACATTTCTATACTGCCCAATAGCGGAAGCTCTCTGGGCAGTTCACAACAATTAAAACCATAAAATACAGCATAAGATACAATTTAAAAGTTTAAAACTACAGTGTAAAATAAAAGTAAAAAACAAGATAAAACCTAGCAGCAATGCAGATTTAAAATACAGTAACAGATTTAAAACAACAGAAACTGAAAGACTAAAATGCCCGGGAAAACAAAAAGGTCTTCACCTGTCTCTGGAAAGAGTACAACGTAGGCGTTAGGCAAGCCTCTCTGGGAAGCTCTTTCCACAACCAAGCTGCCACAACAGAAAAGGCCCTCATCACTGGATTTCTGAATAATTTGAGATATATAAAATTTAGTGACTCCTTTTCCTCTAACTTTTAACTTCCATAACTGGGAATGCCAAAGGATTACCAAATGTTAAAAGAACTCTCATGAGTCAGAGGTGCAAAACATGAGATCAGTTTTCCAAAGTTATAAAATATGGGATCTTTGATTTGTTTATACTGAGTATTTAGGACATGATGTACATCCCCATGTGTTTATATCAGCAAGTGCAAAGGACAGAAACTATAATTAAAGGGAAATGAAAGTTAAGATTCTCAAGATTCTGTAAGAAGTTTAGCTCGTTTAGGTTTAATGGAACTTGAATGACAAAACCAAATAGTCAAAATCTATGTTTCACTGCCTATGTTTCATTAATAAGTAGTGTGTGTGTGGAAGGGCTGTATGGTTTGATTGGCATCTTTATTATGAGCTTACTTATTGTCATTATGGTTATTTTGTCATTATAATGGTTCATTCTCATTTTGAATAGTTATATTTATTGCTGTTCATTTGATACCTTGTGAGATGCTTTGAGCACAATCTTGTGAGAAAGTGGCACACAAATAAATGGATGTTGCTGCCAACATGATGCTATCATTCATATTCTTGTCTCCTCAATTTGTTAGGCTAACATTCCCCTACAATTCTTTCTCCGTTTGTTTTTGGATGTTGATTATGGTCCCTACCATCCCTTGCTGTGGGAGGCCCTGCCCCCAACATATATTTGCAAGAGGCCTACAGTAGGCTCTCATCTTTTGCTTGGGAGACACTGGCCTCTTCCACAGGGTGAATATGCCACTTCCTTAGTTACTTCCGCAATCCTTAACCCACCATCCTCCCACAGTTCTCCTAAGAGCCAGGAAAGCAGAAGGGAGCTTGGATTAAGAGTTGCACTGGATCTGGGGAGCTTGACTTAATAGTATCCAACAGATCCTAAACACTGCCTGACCTGGCTAAGTGGTGCTAGCACTGGCCAGGGCCACGGCTACTTCCAGATGAGGCTTTTATTGCCCTGCCTCATTCACAGAATTTCACAGGAGATCCAGAGACTACAACTTCTTCTAACATGTAATCCTCTTGTGTTCTCCCATTGCTTCTTCCATCCTTTTTTTTTTTTTTACCATCTTCTGCATTAAAGGAAAAGATGGAAGAAGCTGTAAGAAAACACGGAGGGTCATGTATATAAGATGACAACATCTGGACACACACGTATCCCCATAAACTTCCATGAATGGCAATAGCACCATAAAAGCCTTATCTGGAAGCACCCAAATAATCAATTAAGGAAGAAAATATGGAATATCTGCATGTTGCCTTTTGATTGTTAGAGCTAGGAGCCTTCTGTCTGCAATGACCCTTCAGCTCTGTATTTGAGTCTGTATTATCCTTTTACAGTCTTACCTGTATGAGCCAGTGTGGCATAGTGGTGAGAGTGTTGGACTGGGACTCAGGAGATCCAGGTTCTAGTCACCGCTCGGCCATGAAACTCACTGGGTGACTTTGGGCCAGTCACTGACTCTGAACCTAACCTACCTCACAGGGTTGTTGTGAGGATAAGATGGAGAGAAGTATCATTATGTAAGCCACCTTGGGTTCCTTGCAGGAAAAAAGATGGGGTATAAATATAATAAATAAAAATAAATAAATAATAAAATTACCTCCTCCAGTTTGCTATGGGAGGCTGTCACCCCTTCCACTGTTAATTGCAAGTATGTACTATTTCTGCCACTATCCCTTTGCTGATGTGCCCTTGGGATGCTCTTGTTTTAAGGGTATTAACTAGGAAAGCCTCAAACCTTGCCCCACCCATTGATTTGATTTCTTAGCTAGATAAAATAATAATAATAATCAGAACTCTCTTCAAGTTCAAGGGCAAGAGTGGGGGCCTACAACTTCCATCAGCCCTACCCAGGGCATAGCCAATGGTGAGCAGCGAGTTGCTGTCGGCCAAAACATCTGGAGGGCCACAAATTGCCCACCCTTGCCTTACATGAGGCGCACCCAAACTGATACCCGTGTGTGGCCTTCTTCACACATGCCATTCTGCACCAGTTGTATAAGAAGTGGCTCCCCTCGCCGCCCCATCTCAGTCTAGACGCCATGAACATGCGAGGGAAGCCGCTAGGGGGGCCGTGAAGAGGAGCCCCCTTTCGCTTCACAAAGGCCATTTTGACCTCCCCCGCTCAGTCTGCACTTCCTCGAAAGGGAGTCGGCGGTGGGTTTTCTCCCCCCCCCCGGAATTTCCCCTCAGAGGCGGCTCGGCTGCCAAGCATCGGTGACGACGGGCCACATCACCGCAGCCGGGGGCTCCCGGCCCAACAAGCCCGGCCTCTTTATTCCCCTCACACACACACTTCCCCCGCCTTCATTGATTTTTGCCGCGCCTGCTCAGTGGAGGCGGCGGCGGCGGCGGCATTTCTTCTAGCCGGAGGAGCTGTCACTGCCTCCGCCGCGGCCGCCTGGCAGGTTCCTTCCTGTGAAGAGTGGGCAGCCGCAGCAGCAGGGGCTGAAGCCGGCAGAGGATGGAGAGCGGCTGCGGGAGGCTGGTGCCCGCCACGCCGTCGCCATTGCCCAGGTAGGGGGGTAGGAGGGTGGGGGGGGGGGGCGGCCTGAGGCGAAAGGAGATGGGCGCGAGGGGTGGGGCGGGGGAGGGAAAGAGAGCGGACTCCCCCGGGATGGGGAAGGGAGTCCCAGCTGCGAAGTAAGCGGGTGACTGGAAAACGACGCCGAGGAAATCTTCCTCCCGTCCTAGCCAGCCCCGGGCCCGGCGGATGGAACCTTCCTCATCCTCACTCTTGCTGGCCACCTTCCCTCTCTCCCCGCCCACCTTATAAAATAATTAAGGCCAAACGTTAATAGCCTCAACCCTCTTCCCCCGTCCCTTGCAATTATCTTGACAAATGCACTGACTACTCCCTCCCCGGGTTCTCATCATCTAACAGATCTTATTTCCCTGTCTAGTCTGCCCCATCCCCAGGGCTTGAGGTGGATTAAGGATCAGTGTGTATGTATGTGTGTGTATGTATATATGTATATATAAACAGACTTTCACATAAGAACCTAACTGGCCTTCATACTCCTACAAAATAGGTCACCATTAAGAGTGTTACTCCGATGTTCTAACACATCTTGGGATACATCTACTGTGATGTATGTATCCCAACACAGCATAAGATCCAAGTTACATACAAAATGCTTTTTTATCTCAAACATACACATAGTATGTACACTATAGATATGAAACACATAACCATATGATCAACAAAGAGTCCAACTATGACACACACCTGTTTCGACAAATAGCCTTTATCAAGTTCATTTGATTCTAATTCCTTGGGAGGTTTTACAGCTGGAAGGGCAAGAGTACAACCAGAAAAGTGGGAGGGTTTCAGCTTGATAATTCATAGATAATGACACAGTGGGATACCAACAGAAAAGTTTTTAATGTGTATCTTTGTATACATGTTTGGGATAAAAGCATTTTGTATGTAATTTTGGTCTTGTGCTATATTGGGATATAAATTTAGAAGACCCACATTTTGTTCAGATGCTCTAACAATGACAGTCCTTGTCCATTCTTTCTAACTGTGTGCTTAATTCATTATAATGTTCTACAAGTCAGCCCATGTTTTTAAATGACCTTAGTCATCATGAATTACTGTACAGTTGTAATCATGATTTATGATCTTTCTTTGTAATTCTGCCCAGGAGGTGTTGTGGAAAGGAAAATTTGAGAACTTGGCTCCTTTAAAAAAAGTGCAATGCTGGGGGCAAAGCGAAGAAAGCTGCCCTGAAATATTAGTTGCAATCCCTGCACATCTGAATTGCAACAAAATGATTGTGCATATGACTGTGTACAAAGTTCACACTACCTTTTTAAATAGAGTACTTTAAAAAAAAGAATTGTCACCATACAAGTGCACCCTCATGGAACTACTATATTTATAGAAGCACTAAGGGTGTAATCCTATGCATGTAATGTGCATAGGATTGCACCCTAATGCTTTGAAAATATGTGAAAGTCAGAGAAAAATGAAAAGTTGGCTGTTGCTTGTATTAAAGCCATAGGTATTAAACAATGGAAATACAGAGTACCATGTGAAGAAAACATTAGAGACAGCAGAAATAACCAATATGATAATATCCCATCAATATTTGTTCTCCGTCATTACTAGAGGGCTAAAAATCTCTGGCAGGGCATCTCCATAATACACTTTGTCCATGTGGACCTATTGCATGTAGCTATAAATGTGGACCCAAGATATCAACCTTGAATGGGTTGGGCAGATGTCCTCCCACTCAGCCAGTGCTCAGTGGCCATGCCTATTAACTTTTTTATCCAGGTAAATAATTACCAGAATTTTACACCCAGCTACCAGTTCCGGTATGATGTGTGTACACATCAATCTGGGCAGGTGCTACTGTATTAGCAGCATCACACAGCACTGTTGGAAGAGAATTAGATGGAAAGGAGGCGTAGAATTAGATAGAAATGGGGCTTGAGGGGGTCTGTGTGCGTATGTGTTTTTGAGAACACTTCCATTACATGCTAAGAGGAGAATGACCAGTTAAAGCAATAATAAGAAACCAATGAACATAACTACCATGCTTGTGACACCTTTCTCCTTTGCCTCTGCCCAACCTACATTTAAAATATTTATGGAGACATGTAAAGACTTTGGCTTCTGTTTGTGGCAAATGTGTCATATGCCAGATAGCTTATTTGCCATGAGCTGTCAGACTGTGAGCAAAGCAAAACTACAAGCCAGACAGAGTTATATACATTGACTACTTGTCCAATGCTAATTTGCCACATTTCCCTTTTACCAAGTTGTACTTGCAACAAAATGTTGCAGTATAGAGTGCTCCTGTTCAGATTTCCAGCCAGCCCGCCAGCCATACTCCCATCTAGAATACTTCATTCCGTTCCATCCCCTCCCCCTTTTCCATTTCCCCCCTCTTAATAGTCAGTCAGTGTTCTGTGCCCACTGAACATGCTCAGTGCTCATTGGGCTGTTTTGGGGTTCCTTCCTAATGTATTTTTGTTGTACTTCTCCAAATCTTTGGGTTCCCCTGCTGATACCTCCCTCTTGTGTGTGGATGGTGCCATATAAGGACAGACACTTGGACAATGAGTTCACTATTAGTAAATAGGATGTTATTGTTTCTTTTCAACATAATTTCCATGAATACTGTACATGCACACAAGAAGGTGTGATTGATTCCAATGTATGTGCACCTTGAACATTCATTAGAAACCCAAGTTAAGATTTTGAGGTAATATGAGATCATATCTTTTGAACTGATCGTGTTCTGTTTTTTAGAAATGTGCAGACATGCACAAGTGGTCAGGGCTTACATAGTTCATTTTGTCCCAATAAAAATATTATGGAGGAAGAGACATTTACTTATAGTGCAATGCTACTCCATTAAGATAGATTTAATGGAAACACCTATGGGTGAATCCTCTACAGTTATGCGCCTTAAATCCTTTTGAAGTCAGTATGGGTAAGTAGTCTGTATACAAGATTGTAGACACTGGCTCAATTAGGCAAAATCACAGTTAAGGAAGTTTAACTGTGCTTCGGTGTGATATCTGAACTGACAAACCATAGTTTGCGGTCATCGGGCAAGCCAGATTCTGACCCATGGTTTGAAGTAGGCTTGCAAACTTGCTTTGTGCTTAACTGTGTCTTCTTATAATGTTTGCTTTTACAAACCATAGTGACAACTGCTATTGTATCATAGAAACTGTAGCATTTGGAAGCTCAAATCATGGTTTGGGTTCTAAAGTATGGTTTAGTGTGACATTTGAACTGAGCCATTGTCTTCAGGGGATGAAGAATTGTGCCCATTGTGCTGAAGCTATTAAGCAGATCTGTTCAGCTTTATCTAGAAATCTGTATTACAAAATGCAAGGTACAGATCATATGGTCAGTGCCTATGCTTGTAGACTCTGTGCAGACGTTCAGATCAGTGGGCATGGGCCCATCTCCCCCTCCAATGGTTGATTCTACACACATTTGTCATGTAATTAGGGCTAACATCATATTTGGGAGCAGGTAAAGTGTAGACTACTAAAGGAAAATATATTATAAGCCATGAGAACAAGAAGTATAGAAAGTTGAAACAAGATTCCTGCATTGTAGATTTGTCTACTCTCTCCAAAACAACTGAGCTAGTAATTCTCCTGAAAAATTGGTATAATGGATTTCCTATGAAAACTTTTCCTATGAACACATGAATGCAGAAACTATTATGCCTCGTAGTCAGTACTTATTTACTGATCTAGCAAGGGTAAGAGCAGGCTGTAAGTCCCTGACTAAGCAAAACATTTTGAGGTTTCTAATCCATATATTTAATGAAGACAATGTGATTATTGATAATACAATTTGGCAATTAGGAAGAGTAAAGAATTAATAGGACCTACCAGTCAAAAAATCCAAAAGGTGTGAAATAATTTGAACTACAGTGCACTCAGAAAAGGTTTACAGAGTATAGCAGTTCTTACAGTGCTATGGGACTTTCTTATCCTATGTCTTTGGTACCACACACTCCAACTGTTAAATTGAAAGGTTTACTTTTAAAGTGCCTTGAACTACATAGGTATATTCTTTTAATAGAATGGGATTTTTTTTTAAAGCTAAAGTTAGAATGCGGCATTTGCAGAACATTCCAATGAACAGTTTTTAAATACAGGTTCTGCAAGTTCCCATCACTGCTATTATTAGACAAAGTACCATTTCTGTAGAAGGTAAAACTAGATAGATCCTGAAGAAAGTACTTTTGTGTTGTAAAGACATATTTTAACATATATTAAATAGTCACCGATTTCCCCTGGAAAATAGGATTGCATCTTGAGTTATAAAATCAATATAAAAGTTACAGTGCTTAACTAGTAAGATTCTGCTGTGTTTTGGTTCACCAGTGGGTCCATTTTAATGTTCAGATTTTACATAATTTGAGAAAATATCTGTAGTCATATTGGGGTAATGCATGAAAGCTTATAAGGGTGCATCCAGGCCTGTTATTTCATTTTGCCTGCGTCCCTTAACGTCACCCAGTGTCTTAGTATGTTTCTGTATATGCTGCAACAGGAGCAACAGTGTAACTAGCTGCTGCTATGCTGTTGCTGGGATTGGGTCTCAATGCCTGACCAAGGGCACTGGAATTCTTAAGCAGTGACTCAAAGGACTGGACTGTGAAGCTTTGATTTTTCTTAAGTATATTTGTTTAGAAGTAGGCTTCAGTAAATCAGTGGGACATTATGAGCATATGTGTCTATCAAATATGATGTGGACTTAGATCGTATCTGAGGGCATTAATTCAAACCTTTTCTGCAAAAGCACAATTACAAAAAAAAACATTTATGAAAAATAGAAACTGTCTTACTCCAAGAAACTGCCCAACTACATTCCAGAATGATGAATAATTTCAAAGAGTCAGACTGTTCTTCCACATTATTATTTGTTGCAAGTGGGTCCAAAATATGCAATTAAAACCCAAGCTGTGGTGTTCTTTGCTGCTGAAATCATTCAGCAGGCATGTAAGAAGATTTTCAACCTCTTCTTTCATTCTTGTACCTTAGCACTACATGTTAATCAGCTCATAGAGTTCATAGATCATAGAGTTGGAAGGAGCCTACAAGGCTATCGAGTCCAACCCCCTGCTCAATGCAGGAAACTAGAGGAGGGGTCTCCCATCCAAGTAATAACCAGGCTTGACCCTGCTTAGCTTTCCACGCTCAGACAAGCTGAGCCAGCATAAGCCACAGGCCTGTATGTTGCTATGATGTCTGCCTTATCACCCAAAAATGTTTTGTGTATGGCAATTTTTAAAAGTAATTATCATGGTCTGTGCTTTTTGCATTTCAGTTCCCACTGACAACAACTTATATCCACCTTACCCTCAACCCCAGCATGCAGGATCAGGCCTGGTTATTACTTGGATGGGAGACCCCTCCTCTAGTTTCCTGCATTGAGCAGGGGGTTGGCCCTGATGGCCTTGTAGGCCCCTTCCAACTCCATGAATCTATGTGTATATAAATGTGCCAATTTGAGGTTAACTCTTCATACATCTGATGATGTGGACAGTTCCCATGAAAGCTGAACCCAGAATAAATTTGTTAGTCTTTAAGGTGCCACAAGACTGTTCTTTTGCTGCAACAAACTAACATGGCTGCCCCTCTAGAAATTAGCACTAATGCTGTGACTCTTGCTAAAATGATTTTATATCATACACATGTTTATGTCTGCTATTTATTAAAAGTATGGATGTGATTTTCAGGCAAAGCATTACAATGGTTCACTTACGATGATCACCATTATGCCAGAACCTATACTGGAGTAACTAGCTGGTATCCTGTCCTGTGCTCTTCCAGCAGAAACATCAACAACACAATAATAGCAGTAGAAAAGAGATGTAGGATAGCAAAGACAATGGTCACTCCCACAGAGTACCTACAACACCATCACAACCCACAAATCACAAAATCACTTCTGAAAATTTCCCTACTTTACCAATATATGGAAGGCATCAATATGTAAGTGATAATGGCAGCAGCATCATGTTAATGTCATTGAAGCCATTCTATACTCTCTCCCGGACACAAGGCACAAATGTGCTGCCAGAAAGCATTTTTACTGCCTTCTTCAGTACACCTAATGCCATAGCGCACTGGATTAGGCAGGAAGAAACTATGCTTAGAGCCAGGAACTCCAGGGCTCCCACAGACATGGGTTTACAAACAGGTGTGTACAGTTGCAGAACAACCCCTTTTTTAGGAACAAATTTTGATGAATTTTCTCTAAGTATGGGGATACAGTGATGTAGCCCCATGGTTGATATCTGAGATGTCTGTTCCCTGGCTGGTTCTTGTATACTGCTGATGGCATGCTGTGATTGGCTACAGAGTTAGTCCTCCATTGTTTCTGGAGAGGGGAGAGGAACAAGGGGACCCTCTCCATTAACTTCAATGGGTATGTATTTATTTATGACAGTTATTTTGCTGTTTGCACTGGAAGGGGAATCAGGCTTTTGCCTAGGATCTGAACTAAGGTGATCCTTCTGATATCATCTCCCTGAATCTACAACGGGGTGATGGTATCGCTATACCATTGTAACTTTTCTAGAGTCACACCTGTGTAGGGGATTAGTGGCAGTGTAACTCAAGGATACAATTACATTAGTTAGTATGCAAACAAAATTATAACAAAAATAATTTAGAAGCAGAAAAAAAGACATTTTAATACTTTTACTATGTTGTTTTTCAGATCCAAGCTTTGTTGTGGAGTTGTTCAAGACCAAAAATGTGAACAGAATACTGTCTACATAACAGACAACAAAGAAATCAGTTATATCAGATCCAATATTTGTGTATAATCATTTGATGCATCCGCAAAACATCCTTGGAATCTGACGTGATAATCAGAACAATATTTCTGAAACAGCATGACTAATTGTAAAGGAAGATCTGTCAGCAAGAAAACAAATGATAAAGCCTATCATGGAGAAGGTTTTGTAAATTGGACTATAAATCTAAATACAATTCAGTCTGACAAGTTCTTGAACCTGCTGTTGAGTATGGTTCCAATTGTTTATCACAAAACCCAGGAAGAGAGACATAAGAAAGTGAATGGTCTCTGGCAAGATGGATTACAGCCATCAGGACATAGTTTCAGTGTTAGGACTGATCAACACGTGGATTATCATCACTTTTCAGAGTCAAATTTTCATCATGGTAGTAATGGACATAATTCATCAAGCTGTAGTCCAAAGTATGATAACTTTGTAAGTTATAATTATGCAGATGCAATTGACACATCAGAAACGGATGCTATGCTGCAGGACAACAATGTATCTAGTGATGGTGATGAAGATACAATTGTGGAAGGGAACAGAAAACAGCCAAAAGAATCAAGTAGCATTATGGCGCTGCAGATACTTGTACCATTTTTGCTAGCGGGATTTGGAACAGTGTCTGCTGGAATGGTTCTGGATATTGTTCAGGTTGGTATTTGCTTAACATAGCTTTTACATACATTCAGGTTCTTTCTGGTATACTTAATCATGGCATTTAGTATGGTCTTGTATATTAAGGCTGAAGAATGTGTTTCTGTTTTTATATTTAAATTTGTTTTTTGGGTATGTAAGGGCACTTGCATATGTATCTTCCTCCAGGAGTGGGTTCTGTTTCCCCCCATCTCTGTTCCTCTACTACCACAAATCCTTGGCTTCAATTCCAGTATAGTCGACTGCTCTCTCTATGCTTTTGGCAGGTTATTTGGCTTTTTAAAACATTTTTTCATGTATTCCATATTTGTACAGTTAAATTTCATTAGGTGCCATAAAAAGTGCCTAAAAATGAAACTTTACTCTGGATGAGCAGGAGTGGGATCCTGACTGCCACAAGAATCAGCCAGTCAGCATTCTGCTCAGCTGGCAGGGGAGGGGATAGTGAGATATGGTTTCATGATTGTCAGAAGGGCCAGCTAATTGGTAGTCTTCACAGCTAGCCTGTGCTAGAAACACCAAGTGTCAGTTGCTCCCAAGCAAAATTTAGTTTACAAAATTTACTTTACAAAAGGGATGAGTGCAAACCTATAGTGGGGTAGCCTTATACAGTCATGCCTTGGATTGAGAGCATAATTCGTTCCGGAAACGTGCTTGTAATCCAAAACACTCTTATATCAAAACGAAATCCTCCCCAAAAAATTTGTACAGAGATTTTTAATTTAAGCCGTACTACAATACTTGTATTGCAAGATGTCGCTTGTATATCAAGTAAAAAAAAAATTAAATATTTAATAATTTGCTTGTCTTGCAAAACGCTCTCAAACCAAGTTACTTGCAATCCAAGGTATTACTGTATATGTTCTTTCCTTTTCATAGAAGCCCAAATTGCATACATCTTCCCATTGAAGATGCCATATTGCTTGGTTTCACATTTTAAAAGCAGCTTTATTTTCAGTTAAGCAGAATCTAGGCTGGAAGAGATATGCGTATCTTAGCCTTCAAGAAATTATTCTCCCACAATTTGTTATTATATCTCTAGAATGCCTGGTATGTTAATATTCTTGATGCAACTGATATTTTATTCCCACAGATTTAGGTTGTTTCTAGATGACACTTTTATTGTGCAGCCGCCCTGCCTCAAACACAGAATTTTGTTGTCTTCCATTTGTAAACCCACCCACCCCGTTTTCCCACTGCTTCTTAGAGCTTTTTTCTTACCACAGAAAATCTGTTAAGGAGAGAAAGATAGAATACCTGCTTTATTATTTTTTTTACTAGGAGCACTAGGAACCTTCTTTCTAGAATCACCCTGAGTAATTGGCTCATTTCCCCCCAGTTATCTCTAAAATTTGTTTTTCTTGCTTGAGAATGATTTTGCAAAAGAAAAGAAATGAGACCAGAATTTTCAAAGCCAGACTAATGATACTATTTTAAAAGCTAAAGGGAAGTGTCTGTTGCAAGTGCCATGATCTTTACAGGATCTTTTATTTCTTATAAAATATTCACATATTTCAAATTCCTAAGTTTTGCCAGTAGCAAATTAAATCTACTATGTAATTTAATCTACTGTGATATTAATAAATAGGGATTTTTGTTGATGATGTCAATTTTGGGGATGTAGTGAAAAGTTTCTGCTCCTCTGTCAAAATGTCCTCTGCCAAGGAAGTTACATATTGTGGATATCTGAGCTAATATAAGCAAATAATTTCATTCCCTCTTTTCCACACAGATGCACCATAGCCTACTATTCTGATAGCATCTAGGGTGGGGAAAAAGAGCAATATGTATAATTACAGTTAGTTTCTATGGTTTAAGGTTTACCTCAGACAACTGAAAGAAAGTTAGTATAACATGACACTGGTGATTAGATTAGTGTGACTAGTTGATTATGATTTTATCTCCAGTAGCAGTGTCAACAATACAATAATAGTAGAAAAAAAGAGCTAATATAGTAGTAATGAAGGCTGCACTTACAGAGATCCTAGTAACAGTGCCACCACCAGTCAGTCACAACGTTACTTCCTAGCTTGCAGATTTTGTCCGTATCCTATGCGCTATTGTTCTCATGGAGTGGTGGAACAGAAGGAAGTGGGAAGGCAGACAACGTTGGCTTTTGCTTGACTTCAGTGGGTGTCTAATTATTTACAACAACCTCTTTTCCTGTCTCAATTTTATGGCAGTGGGAAAAGCAGGATAGTGCCCTGGGAAAAGATAGAATCCAAACTAAACTGGACACTCTTCCAGCCCCCATAATTACCAATTTTCACCCTTTACACCAGCGTATACAGTATAGTGTAACTTTAAGGTGGTGTAACTTCTAACAGTATCATAATTTCATTATACCATAGTAATCATCCAAGGCTTGCATGGTAAGATCATTAAAATTAGTAGGTGAGACACCAAAGTAATTTATTTATTTATTTATTTATTACATATATATCCCATCTTTTTCTCTCTTGCAAGGAACCCAAGGCAGCTTACATGGTCCTCCTCATCTCATCCTCACAATAACCCTGTGAGGTAGGTTAGGCTGAGAGTCGGTGACTGGCTTAAAGTCACCCAGTGAGCTTCATTGCTGAGTAGGGACTAGAACTTGGTTCTGTCAAGTCCCAGGCAAACACTGACTCTCTGAGTTTTTCCAGTTAGCAGCTCTTCCTACTGAACCTGCATGGATGAGAAAAATAGCATGTGCACCAAATGCAACTTCCTTTTTAGCAGCTGTTGTTATTTTGTGGTGTAGTAGCTCTGCTGCTGTGAAAACAATAAGTGAAGCTCTAACTACATGCATAACTTTATCTGTGAATATCTACCTGCTTTGGATTTTAGCCAAAGGATTCATTTTCATTCCATCATCACCTATCTTGTTTCTATCAAAAGGCTCTGAAACTGCTGAACTGATTTGAACCTACAAGATGTCATTTGAAAGGCCTTAGTGTGTAGGCTATATTATACAGTAGAATAAGGAAAGCTGCTCGTTGATCTTAGAATTCATATTTTAAGGTCTCCTATGTCTCCCTACCCTTCAGCTGCTTAACCCAAGGATGACCAGTCCTGTAATGATGGAGCAACTAAGCCAATGGCAGCAAGAGAAGCCATGACATTTCTGTCTTGCAAGTCCGACTCTGATATTAAAGCAAATTCTTCTTCGTGGTCTCTGTGCATCACACATATGGGCTCTGCGCCTGCGCTGAACTTCCTTCGGAAATTCTTTAGCTGAGGTGAATTGGGCGGGAGCCCCTCCCCCATCGCGCCTGCTCCCTAGTGCGGCTCCCGCCCATTCCCTCAGTTCCTTTTCGACCGCCTATTGCTTTGGTAATCTCCTTCAGAGGTTCTTCTTCATCTATCTTTTGGCTGAGTACTAAACTGTTTTTTCTCTCACTTCTCCTCATAAACTTTACTCTTCTACCCTCCCTACCTATTTCTACAAAAAAATTAAAAATCTTTATCACCCCATCCTTTTTCTTCTATTACTTATAATGGCTCTTAAAGCCCCTTTTCGAAAATGTACAGGCTGCGGGGCTAAATTACCCCCAGTCGATGGGCATTCTCTATGCCTTCTTTGCTTAGGGCAGGGCCATATCGTGGAGACCTGCAAACATTGCCAGGCCTTCACAAAACCTACTAGGAAACAGCGGGCCCTAAAACTAAAGACCGCGCTGTGGCAGGAGACACTCTCGGCGGCAGGACTGTCCATGCCGAGAGCTACTACATCAAAAACTGCCCAGGCACAATCCCCTCTGTTGTGATGTGTATCACAATCACCAGCTGCAGCACATTGTTTACACTTGGAGAGGAACAGAATGGCGGTAAACAAGTGTGTTGTGTCTTTCTACTTTCCCGTGTTCTTTCTCATGGGAAAGCTAGATCCTAGGATCATTATGAGCTAGTCACATGGTTTGTATGTTCTGAATGACGTGCTAACTTGTTTTTCTGTCTGAAGCCATTTTAGAGAAGAGCAGGACTACTTTCTCTATTCTTTCTCTCTTCTGGCTATTGCTTGCTGGACTTAGCAACAATGTAACGTCTTTGCTGAGGTGGAGTGAAGCTCAAACCTACTCCACTGGAACTAATGCTTGCTATGCATTGTACTCTGCACATGGACTGTAACCAGGAAATGTATACTCTGTAGAATATTACATGCTAAGTAAATAAACAGGTAGAAATAGACCTGTGGAGTTACAGAGTGTTTCCTTGCTACTTGGATTAATCTGCAAACCGGGGAAGCTACAAGCTGGAGTCGGATTACAGGCAAGCTGGCTGGCAGCTGCAAACAGACACGCTGGAACGTTGCGCAGAGGGGGGTGAGATCTGGAGATCTGTGTGTAGAATAATGGGCCTCTATGCACAGACAGGTTTTTAATTCTCCCATCCAGCACACACGGAGCTCTGCTATCACTCACGCGCCTTCACCCTCAAGAGGAGATTGCGAGGAAGAAAAAGGACAAAAAAAGCGCACAAATGCGCTAAAGGACAGAAAGAGGAGAAGGAGGCCTCTTCCAAGAAACCCAAGAAAGATGGCCGACCTCCTTCTTCAAAGCCCGCAACTCCCGCCCAATCGGCCTCAAGTTGCGAGGCTTCGGCGTCGACAGCCCAGGTCAACCGACCAACTTCGGCTTCATCTCACCAACCTGATAAGCCGTCTCCACGTCGAGAGAGGATATCAGCACCGTCAACCCCAAGAAAATCAAAGGGTTCGTCGCTACAGATCGCCTCGATCTCGGAGGGAGAGATCATCAACTCCCCAAGACCGGCTGCAATACTCTCACCACAACAAGAGCAGGCGGGTTTGATGCATACGCCACACCTCAGCCGCCTCTCGACGCCGTATCAGGAGTCGTTCGAGATCAGTAAGCTCTTCTGAATGCTCCTCTGCCTCCTGGTATGGCATTTGATACCGGAGAGACGACGTCCATCGACCCCGATACCAAACCCCGCCACGGTATTGAAGGGACTTGGACCATGTCGACACCGACCGCGACCAGCATCGCCGCTCTTGATCACGCTGCCACTCCGTCAAGATAGAGGAGACCAGTCAACACCGAAGGCCAGTCGGCGTTGAGTGCAGGCGTCATCAGCAAACTGCCTTCGATGCCGATCGTTGCTCTCACTCTCCCCGCCGCTCCATCGACACCGGCCGATCTCGGGATCGTACTCCGGTCAACGTCAAGCGTCACCATTGACGCTGAAGGGACTCCGTTGGTGCCGACCAATTTCAGTTGCCATCGACACTGAGGAGACTCTGGCGGCATCGAAAGACGCTCTCGATCTCAACACCACCATGTCGACACCGAGCGCGCGTCCACAAGGCATAGATCAGCAGTCGACACCGATGACTCGGTCGACACCGACGTACGGTCTCGACATCGAGACACACCTGCACGTTCTGGTTCGCGCTGCAGCTCTTCCTCTTCTGATGGCAGTGCGCGTTCTTGACACCGCACACCATCAGTGCGAGCTGAGAAGGTGTCCGGACCTTGAAAGAAGGGGAAAGCACCCGCAAAGTCGTCCAAGCCCAAGCCACCGGCGACTAAGTGACTTGGGTCCTCGTCTGACATGCCCTATTCAGATACGGATTCGGAAATTTCAAGGCTGCCAGGCTCTTCCCTGGACCTTAATGTGGAATCAGGTCTCTCCACTTCACCTACGGAGGACCTGGGAACCTTCGCGGACCACATAATGAGGATGACAGCTGCATTGGGCATAGAGACCAAGACGGAAGAGCCAGAAGTAGAGGATCCAGTATACAATCTTATTCTGGCAACTCAAACTTCACCAACAGTGGTTCCCTACTTGCCCTACCTGCTCAAAACCGTTAAAAACACCTGGAAGACACCGGCGGTAATTCCTCCAATGGGGAAGAGGTTGGAATCCATCTATAGGGTCCAACCGGAAGGAGCAGAAGTTTTATTTTCTCATCCAGAGCGCCCAACTCCATAATTGTTCAATCCGCACAATCGTCCTCTAATAAACATGTGGAGGAAGGGGGGGCTGGCTGGCCCGCCACACCCTCACCCTTTCCTACTCCAAAGGAACCAAGACCCCCAGAGATCTCAAGGTACCAGATTGCCAGCCTCAGCTGTCTGCAATCCTACTTGGATCTCTGTTGAGGGACTCGCCTTTAATTCTGTAACCTGGATTTAGTTACTGAAGCCACAGAGCAATCCACAAACACCATGTGGGGTAAAACCAGGACAAGGTTTATTCTGGTAGCATTTTACAACAAGATTAGGGAAATGAGAGAAGCACACAAAATAAAGAGAGAGACACTTTAGTACACAGTAAAGCTGCAAAACAATAAAACCTGATTCCTTAATATCTCTCAGGCACACACCTGTTACCTGAGGGTGTTCTCTTCAAGGGTTAAATCCAGCACAGCCTCGCTGCCCGAGGGAGATTACCGCACCTACCCGAAGGTCCGAGATGGGTAAAACTCCCACAAGGCTTGCCTTTACTAGAGCCCTCAATCCAGCTAATTTCACCAGGAGCTGCCTGGGGTCTTTGGCTTACCGCCATTACCACAGCCGGGTAGAACAAAGACCAAAACCCACGCTTTGGGAAATATACCTTTCCCCCCCCTCCTCCGCTGCCTCTTAGCCAATCAACATGCACTCACAGGCAGGCAGGGGAAGGAATCTGACCCTCATGGCTTGAACTATTTAATGAAAGCCCCTAGGGCCAGCTCTCCAGGCATATAGAGCAATCCGAGGCTTTCGTTTCCTCCAGCTCTCAACTGGCCCCATGGTTTAAAATGAGGGGAGTGTGGTGTGCGTGGGTGGGTGTGCGTGGCGTGTTGTGTGTGCGCGCCTGTATGCAGGAACCCCCAAGGCCTTATCCACACGCTAACTATGCACACCCCACCCCAGCCGGTTCACACATGAGGTGTGATGTGATGTGTGTGTGGTGTGTGTTGAACCCTCAAAGGTCTTTTCTTCACAAAACAACCCACCAATGGGCAATCGACCCTGAGGGGGAAAATTGGACACTTGTGGAAGAAAAGTATATACATCTAGCTCCCTGGGACTGAAGGTGAGCAATTATCAAGCAATAATGGCACGCTACCAGCATTTCCTAATTGAAAAGTTAGGAAATATCTGTGATGAGCTACCAGCGAAGAGGAGGGACCTGGCTAGGGCACTTCAAGTGGAGGCCATGAGCATATCTACGCTCCAAATGAATAATGCCGGACACCAAACGGACTGTCACGTCAGGTCCCTAATTAGTTCTGTTGCTCTCAGGCGCCATGCATGGCTTCGCTCGACGGCATTGACAACTGATGTCAAAGCCCACATCGAGAACCAGCCATTTGACGGAGAAGGGCTCTTCAACAGATGATTCCCTGGACGCCGTCCAAAAGGCTAGAGTCACCGCACAGAAGATGGGACTTGGAACCCTGCCGCGGCAAAAGCAATACAAACCGTGACAGTGGACCAGGTTCCCTTCTTCCTCCGCTCCATTTCAGCCAAGGTACCAGCAAAGGGGCCAGGACACCCACCCCCAGGACAAGCAAGCTGCTGGAGCAAGAAAATCGTTCCAGCAGTCAAGATACCAAGGCTCTAAGAGGCCAGGTGCTTTTAGCAAACAGCGCCTTTGACTCTCCTGCCATACAGATGATGAGCAATTTACCGGACACGACAAAACCACCGATGATGACAAACTTACCAATTTTGACAACAACATCGAACATAAATATCTCCTACACGGACCGACTAGCCACGTACCTGCCGTCGTGGCACTCCATCATGACGGACCGCTGGGTCCTCAGCATCATCCAGCACGGGTACCGGATCGAGTTCGACATCCTCCTTTTCTCGGCATCAGTACCACGCAGCCCACTCCACCGTTGTTGGAGGAGGTGGACACTCTGTTGCAGAAAGGCGCCATCCGGCCTGTCCGCCCACATCACCTCCAGGAGGGGCTCTATTCCCGGTACTTCACAGTGTTGAAAAAAGGAGGAGGACTTCGACCAATCTTAGACCTCCGACTTGTCAACTTCTTCATAACAACGAAGAAGTTCAGAATGGTCACCATCCAGTCAATATTGCCACTACTTCGCAAGACGGATTGGTTTGCGTCAATAGACATGCAAGACCCATACTTTCACATCGCCATTCACAAGGACAGTCGGAAGTACCTACGGTTCAAGATAGGAGACGATGCATATCAGTTCGTGGTTCTTCCGTTCGGCCTCTCCACTGCTCCAAGAGTGTTCACCAAGTGCATGGCAGTAGTCTGTGCGAGTCTACGGGCCAGAGGGATCCGGATCTTCCCGTATCTCGATGACTGGCTAGTCGTGGATTCCTCAAGACTTCGCCTCCAGTCGGCACTTGGCACAACGCTGAACCTGCTCGAGGACCTGGGCTTGTGTCTCAACGTCAAAAAGTCCGTCCTCACTCCTGTCAAAGAGATACAGTTTATAGGAGCCGTCCTCAATTCAGTTCAAGGCCAAGCGTTTCTACCACTGGACAAGTAGACAAAATACTCACCATTTCAAAAAGTCTATATCTGGCTCGTTCACTGCCAGCAAAGACAATCCAACGTCTTCTCAGCCACATGGCCTCTACAGTACAGGTCGTGAGTTACGCCCGCCTACATATGAGAACCCTTCAGAACTGGTTCATCCACTCCTTCGATCCACAAAAACAGTCTCCTTCCACTCGCCTTCCCATTCCGAGGACGGTCAAAGCAACTCTGCTGTGGTGGATGGACAAGAGGAATCTAATCAAAGGAGTCCCCTTTCATCCACTAACACCAACAAAGATACTGACAACAGATGCCTCCCTCTTGGGCTGGGGAGCGCACTGTACAGGCCATATGACTCAAGGCACCTGGAACTCTATCCAGTGAAAGATGCATATAAATATGCTAGAGTTGTTGGCAGTATGGAACTCCATGAAGGCACTGGAGTCACACCTATGCAACCAGCACATCCAGGTGGTCACAGACAACACGACCGTCATTGCCTACCTCAACAAACAAGGGGGAACGTGGTCAATGAGACTGACGAGGCTGACCCTCAGAATTTTCAATTGGACAATTCAAAGATCCATCTCCCTCTTGGCGATTCACATCACAGGCAAGGACAACACCCTGGCAGACAGTTCTGAGCAGAGTCTCCTTGCAATCCCACGAGTGGCAGGCTGGCAGCTGGATCCAGAGATACGCCATTGGATCTTCTCAATCTGGGGTCATCCACAGATAGATCTTTTCGCCACATCAGAGAACACTGCATGCCGCCTTTCTTGCAGCAGAGCAGCATCAGATCCAGACTCCATTACAGACGCCTTTATGATGCAGTGGTTGGGGCATCTGTTTTACATCTTCCTGCCTCTTCCTCTGTTGACATGGGTCGTCTCGAGAGTCTGGAACGACAGGACAGATTGCATCATGGTGGCCCAGGCAACCGTGGCTCCCCACAGCTTCTGCACCTGTCCAGAGGGGAATGCCGGTCGCTTCCCATCACACCAACCCTGCTGACGCAGGCTCAGGGCAACATCCGACATCCAGAACTGAAGAGCCTGGCATTGATGGCGTGGCGCATACGGCATCACTGATATTAAGTCTACCTCCAGCAATACGCAGCATCTTACAAGCTGCCCATAAACCCTCAACAAGGGCATCATATGATAGAAAGTGGCAGGACTTCACAAAATTCACAGCTGCACGTGGACAGGACTCCAAAACTTGCAATGTCCAGACCATACTTGAGTATTTACACTCGTTGATGCTCAGAGGTTTGAAATTATCATCAATACGAATGTACTTGGCAGTGATTTCGGCCAACAGGCCTTATCTCACCAAGGGAACAGTCTTCACTCACCCGCTGGTGAAACAATTCTTGAAAGGCCTAAGGAACATCATTCCTCCAGTCAAGAACTTGGTGCCAGGCTGGGACTTACCACTAGTGCTGCGAGCGCTCACACAGAAACTTTTTGAGCCACTCACCACCATAGACCATCGTCTCCTGACATGGAAGACAGAGATCTAGTGAACTCTGTGCACTAAGGGATGGACTCACCTTATATGGTCTTTCATAAGGACAAGGTGATTGTCCGTCCAGAGCTCTCTTTCATGCCAAAAGTAGTGTCCGAATTTCATACAAGCCAAGACATAATCCTTCCTGCTTACTTTCTAAATCTGACTACCGACTTGGAAAGGAGGATGCATGCGCTAGACGTTCGCTGTGCATTCGCTTTCTATAAAGACCGAACAGCCGCGTTTCGCCAATCGTCAAGACTGTTCATTTGTTATGGTGGCAAATCACGAGGTTCACCTGTGTCCAACCAAAGATTTGCCAAGTGGATTGAGTGCAAACAATTGAACTTGCATACCAGCTTGCACACAAACAGTTACCCAGCTCAGTGAAGGCTCACTCGACCTGAGCACAGTCGATGTCCATGGCATTTGGTAAAGGCATCCCTCTACCAGAACTCTGTAGAGCAGCCACCTGGTCTGTGCCATCGATGTTCATCAAGCACTACAGACTTGATCTTCGAGCTCAGGAAGTGAACGCCTTTGGCCGGGCAGTCTTCTCATCGGTGTTGCAGTGACGTGTGCTGCCGTCCTGCCGCCGGTAAGTCAGCTTGTTACTCTGCCCATATGTGTGATGCACAGAGACCACAAAGAAGGACAGGTTGCTTACCTGTAACTGTAGTTCTTCGAGTGGTCATCTGTGCAGTCACACAACCCACCCAACCGTCCCCGCTCGGCGTCATTATCAATTTCGATGGATCTGCCGATGGAGACTGGGTGCGTCGCTGCAGCTCATTTTTGTTATAAATGAATATGTTTAGTGTGATTCCACAACTATGGATGGTAACACCAACAATTATCTCTCGGTTCATGGGGCCACAATAGGCGGTCTCAGAGGAACTGAGGGAATGGGCGGGAGCCGTGCTGAGGAGCAGGCACGATAGGGGAGGGGCTCCCGCCCAATTCACCTCAGCCGCAGGCGCAGAGCCCATATGTGTGACTGCACAGATGACCACTCGAAGAACTACAGTTACAGGTAAGCAACCTGTCCTTAGCCACTCAGTTACTGAATGACACTAACAGTCTTTGGGCTTTGAATATACTAGTTAAGTAATATTGGCAAAAGAAACAACACCTCCACATATTCAGTAATGATCTGTCATGACTCATTACAGGAGTGTTTCTGTACTGCTGAAGGTACTGATATTGGATAAGATATATATCAACTGATTATCTTTATTAGTTGCTGAAGCACTTTTATATTTGTGAATCTTCTGTCATTATTTGTGTCATTATTTAAAAACATTTATTTTATGTTTTTTATTTGTTAAATAGCATTGGGAAGTGTTCAAAAATATTACTGAAGTTTTCATCTTGGTTCCTGCACTGCTTGGTTTGAAGGGGAACCTGGAAATGACTTTGGCATCTCGACTATCAACAGCTGTAAGTATTTGTAGCATTTTGAGGCTGGGGTATTCGATATGGGCACTTTTTGTTATATAGGGATACCTGTCACATTTATTAAGACTGAAGCCTGTGGCTTCCACCTCCTTTTGTAGCCCCTCAGTTGAAGTGGCTACCTAACCCTTAAAAGACTTGACTTAGTATCTGGAAAGGAAGGAGGCAGAAACCTTCGTCAGTTCATAATGGTCTTAGAATTGATTATCTAGTTCTTCCACTGGCCATCTTCCTAGAGGCAAGCAATATTTGATTAGTGAATTGACTGGCATTTCAACTTTACACCCCACCCCATATTACATTAGAGCAGGGGTCCTCAAACTTTTTAAACGGGGCAGTTCATTGTCCCTGAGACTGTTGGGGGGGATTGGATAGATTATTTGAAAAAATATGAATGGATCAAGTAAAAAAAAGGACCCGGGTCCCTTTTTTTTACTTGATAGGGGTGATTTCCCCCCCTCTTAAATGGAAAGTTATTTTATTTATTTCATTTTTATACCGCCCAATAGCTGAAGCTCTCTGGGCGGTTCACAGCAATTAACAAGACAGTCCCTGCCCGCAGGCTTACAATCGTAAGCCCCTTTGAACACAATGGCTCTTACTTTTGAGTAGGATTGCATAGGATTGTGCAGTTAGTTGCATATAATTAACAATCCTCATAGCATTCATATAAACCGACAGCTGAACTACAACTAATAAACTGAGGCAGCAATCCTAAGTAATGAGAGTAATGGGAATGACTTCTGAGCTGACATATATACGGTTTTTCTGTTATTCTGCTAGATTATTATTATGAAATGAGAATCAACATTTTAGGATTCTGTTTCTGTTTCTCTTCCCTTTTTTACTTGCCAACTGCAGCTTGAGGAGTTTTATAAGTAAAAGGAATCTCAAAAGTGTTGTTACAAGTTATTAGTAACATTTTATTAAATTTAATTAGTTTTAAAAAGTATTAAAAGAGTTTTAAGAAGATTCCAGGTTTATGTTTCACAAATAACCATGTTAACAATGTCAGAGGTTGGCAACATATGACCCACAGATAACATGCAGTCCCTCCTTCTTTTCTATCAGTTTTGAATTACCAGTCAAATCATGTGATCATGTGCTTCAATTTTCCCCAAATAGGTATATTTTTATTTATTTATTTATTTATTTATTATAGTTATACCCCGCCTTTTTTCTTGCAAGGAACCCAAGGTGGCTTACATAATCCTTCTCCTCCTCTCCATTTTATCCTCACAACAACCCTGTGAGGTAGGTTAGGCTGAGAGTCAGTGACTGGCCCAAAGTCACCCAGTGAGTTTCATGGCCGAGCGGGGACTAGAACTTGGATCTCCCGAGTCCCAGTCCAACACTCTCACCACTATGCCACACTGGCTTAAGGTATACAATCCTTAAATGTGTTGAGACAAGTTTAATGATGTTAGCATAAAATGCTCACTGCCCAAATTCATTGTTAAACTCTATTATTGCTTTTTACAGGTAAATGTTGGGAAAATGGATTCACCAATTGAGAAGTGGAATCTAATAATTGGTAATTTGGCATTAAAGCAGGTAAGGATTCATAAGAACATTTTAAAAAATCATAGCAAATGCTGTGCAAATACCACCTTGATCCTCTTGTGTTCTAGCAGTCATAGCAAAGTCATAGCTGTTGTATTCAATTTTAGTGTATTGTTTACACTAAATGAATTTTATAGGATTTTGCAAGGTTACATAATATTATAAATGTATATCTAATCAGACGTGGTACATTTTTCTAAAAAACTCGTAACACAAATTTACAGCAAGTGTCTGTGGAACATACAAGCACTAAGTATCCTACAGTGCAAGCATGAAGATTTATCTTTTAGGTTATTTTTTCTTAAAACATAGACTTGGGCATGTTCCAAAATGAATTACCGGTAACTAGTCCTGTTCCAAAATATTTTTATCTGCTGCTATTTAAACTGTTTGTTTTTTTATGATTATTGTTTGTTACTTATGTTTTAATGTTTTAGGCTGCAATCCTAAGCACACTTACTAGGAGTAAGCTTCATTGAACTAAGTGGGATTTAATTTTGGGTAAACATTCTTAGGGTACAATCCCGGCCGTCTACCTGCAGCGCTTTGGAAGGGGAGGGAAGTAGGCTGAGGCTCCACCAGGATACATCATTTATTTATTTATTACATTTATACCCCACCTTTTTCCCTGCAAGGAACTCAAGGCAGCTTACATAATCCTCCTTCTCCTCTTCATTTTATCATCACAATAACCCTGTGAGGTAGGTTAGGCTGAGAGGCAGTGACTGGCCCAAAGTCACCCAGTGAGTTTCATGGCTGAGTGGGGACTAGAACCCGGATCTCCTGAATCCCAGTCCAACACTCTCACCACTACGCCACACTGGCTCTCATATCATGGCGGTGCCAGTCTCCTCCTCTCTTCACCCCCTGGAACACCCCCTAAACCCCTTCTCTGAGGTCGCTTTTGCAACCACAGAGAAGCAACCAGCGCGATCCTTTCCATGCCAACTGCGAGGGGGGGGGGGAGGGCACTCTGATCTCTAGCTCCGAGGTTGAAGCGATTTTCCAACCTCAGAGCTGGGAATCTGAATGGACCTCTAGATGCTGTCTAGGGGCCATAGGGTCACTCTGCCCAGATTTTACTGCACATATTTTTATTTTGTAAGCTGATTTATGTGTCCAAAAACAGGAAAGCAGGGTAAAAATAATAAATCAAATCAAAATCAAATCACTCTTATCAATGAACATCTTTCTGTTCACTTCACTTAATTCCTTACTTTGGCCTTGGAGTTTTACTTAGCAACTTTTTCCTACTTTCATACTAACCTAGATTAATAATAACCTAGATTACTAGTGTGATGACGTTTTTCAGGCTTTTGGAGCCCAAACCCTAGAAACTTTGAAAGAATAGCAGCCCCCCCCCCCCAATGAAGCAAATAAGCTTCACTTCTGCAAAAGAGAAAGCTAATAATTAACTCATATCTTCTTCAGCTGGAATGTGAAGGTGAAATGGATAAGTATTGTAGTATTTCCCCCCCAGTTTTCTAGTTGGTGTAATATGAGTACCACTGCCTTTGCCATGTTTAACAGAGCTATGCAAAGAAGATAGGGGGTCCATGATGGAAGAACTGCTAAATTCCAAGCCCTGCCAGGCTTGTGCTCACAAGGTGGGAGGGCAGCTGGAGGAAAAATACATATGCCAACTCTGGGGGCATGTTAGGTGAACAGCAGATCCAAAGTCTCTCTGAATCTGCATCCAACATGCCTCCTTTTTCCCGGCACTGCCATTAGAGTACTGATTGTGGAGCAGCAAGGGGACAGTAGGGAGGAGGCTTGTGAGGGCAGATCATCCTCTCCACTTGCAGACCTCCCACTCCATGGGTAGAGGGAGAGATCTACACCATCCTATGGCTCCTGGGATGTCCTTTGCAGCTTGTGTGTGTGTGTGTGTGTGTATGTATATATATGTATGTATGTATGTGTGTGTGTGTGTGTATGTATATATATATATATATATATATATATATACGGTATATATATATATATATATATGTATATAAATAATAATATTTTAGGTGCTATATAAATCAGTAAAAATAATGATGGAGCAGTTTGCTGTAAACACTCCAACTCTATCGCTGTACATTTGGGACAGTGGAGCTGGCGAGAGAGGTCCTGGAAAAAAGACCCCCTCTCTCATGGGCGTGAAGGGATAGGTATTGGGTGTCCCACCACAATCTTGAAAGCTGCTTGGATTTCCTGTCCACCAATATATGTTTCGTATATCAGTGTGTTTATAGAGAAACAAACTTTTCTAATGCTAAATATTTTTATGTTTGTAGGTACAAGCAACAGTAGTTGGTTTTTTGGCAGCTGTGGCAGCAGTTATACTGGGCTGGATTCCTGAGGGCAAGTACCGCCTTGATCACTCAGTCCTCTTGTGTTCTAGCAGTGTAGCAACAGCCTTCATAGCATCCCTTTTACAAGGTAAAAGAAACATTCTGTTACAGATATTTTTTAATTGCAAAGACTATTAATTCTATTGTTACAAATATTTTGCAACCCAAAGAAAGTGCAGGGTTAGAGCAGTGATCAATTTCATTCTGCATATATTCTAGCCAGCCAGAAGTATATACAAAGCTATATTCCAGGTAGTGCTGATTTTGTATGTAATACGATAATATTTTTAAAACACATTATCTTAGTTCATTTTGGCACAGGCTGTTTATGTTTGATGTAGTATTCCCTATTGCGACTGGGCATATCTTTCCCAACTACCTGACATCACATATTTTTATTCTCTTTGGTACTGGCTCTATCTTTGTTATATACATATAATAAAATAAAGAAAATATAAAGTTCTTTCTGAACCTGCTAACACTGTCACACTTATTAGACATGAAAATATTTGCTGTTTTGGGTAGTGGGCCAATAGATGCTGATGACATTATGCACATTAATAGCATTTTACAATGTACAAGTCGATAGGTCCCTGTGTTGAGGGGCACAGAATCTATAACTGAACTCAAGGAAGACAACAAAGGGAGGGAAGGGAAATGGAGACAGGAATAAATGGGATTTATTTCAGTTACATGTACTTAGGGTTTGTTTCTGTAGGGCATTAGAGACCTAATATCCTTCCTTTGTACAACAAGCCTTGCAAATAAGTCCACAAATGTTACCAGCAACACACACACACACCTTCCACTAGCTTGTCTGCCTACACGTGCAAGTACTTTGTGGCTGCCACCACCCAAACCACCTTTTGTTAAGGTTCTTACCATAGGCAACCAGGTGAGTGGCTTTTTAAAACCCTGTTCTGCATCCCCAGTTTCAGTAGAAGCCCTCCACTTCTTTCTCTTCTCCACGCCCCATTCCTAACCCATACTCGGAAAAACAACTTTACTCACTAAAATAATTATGTCTTGTAGGGAAATCTGAAAAATAACTGAGCACATGAGATTTAGAAGACACATGCCATTCAGCTTGAATTAAATAACATAATTATTAGACAGTTGCATGAAAGAGAACTGAAAGCTTTAAAAAAATGGTAACAAGATTTTTTAAAAATCACATAGCTCAAAGGTTATTTCATTATTCCATTAGTTTATTCAAAATGTTTTTAGTTAAAAGTTCCAAATACTATCTGTGTAACACTGATTTTTCAACAGTCTTTGCATAGATGTAATTCAAAATGATTACTTTAGACATAGAACACTAAGCAATGAAATGTTTTAAAATAATTGTTTCCTTTGATCTTTTCAAAATTATTCTGCTGCTTTTACAATGTATGACTTGCTGATTGGAGATATAACATCCTGAAATCTGAATTAACAATAAATTAAGTTTAGCTCAACAATAATAAATGCAAGTCCAAGTAAATGGGATCTATATATAGGAATGTTAAGTTAATAAGGGTGCAGTTCAATGGGGATGTCCATAACCCTTCAAACTCAGAGGATTACAGGCATCCTATGCAGAGTGGGAGGAGCGCAGAGGCGAAGGTTGCCTTTGTGCTCCTGCTCTGCAAAGCAGCTAGACCGCCAATTTAGGCCATCTAACTGCAGCGCTTTGGAGGGGGAGGGAAGGAGACAGAGCTGTCCCCAGGATACATTGTATCTTGGCGGCGGCGGTCTCCTCCCTTCCCCCGCCCCATGGAATGCCCCCTAAACCCCTTCTCCGAGGTCGCTCTTACGACCTCAGTGAAGCAGCCCGCACGGTTCTTTCTGCGCCAGCTGTGGGGTCAGGGGATGGAGCTCTGAGCACAGATCCCCAGCTCCAAGGTTGGAGCTGTTTTCCAACCTTGGAACTGGGAATCCTCTAAATGGAGGATTCTCTAGGGACCACAGGATTGCTCTGTAAGCTGTGTAAACTTTGGTAAAGGTCTTTTGGGGTTTTACAGTATTTAATTTGTACTGCTTGTAAACTGAAGTTATTACAAAGGATTGCTTTGTATTAAATGGGTTAATAAGTAGAGTTATTTTTAACAGGACAGTGAAGAAGATGTAAATTAGTAATAAAAGCATACCACTGAGCTGGAAAAAAGAGGAATTTTTGAGCTCTTCTAAAGTTTCCCAGTTTGGAATTGCAGCATGCAATTGACATACTTTCTATTTATAATGGCTCTAGGAATAATAATGGTTGGCGTTATCGTTGGGTCTAAGAAGACTGGCATAAATCCTGACAATGTTGCAACACCTATTGCAGCCAGCTTTGGAGACCTTATCACTCTTGCCATACTTGCTTGGATAAGTCAGGGTCTTTATGATTGCCTTGGTGAGTATTCTTTCTTTCAAATGATCTGTGGTGAATAATTTACTTGTTTAAAATATATGAACTTTTTTTCTCTGGATAGAGAAAAAACATAACAACATAAAATATTTAATTTTTAAGACAAAGGAATTAGTAAAGAAGACTATTTGTAGTTGAAACTTGGATTCCTAACTGGGCTATTGGAGTAGATGATGTTTGGTTTGCAGTATTCCCATGGGTGACTTGGATTACCTCAGATTGCATTACTTTTGGTGATTGAATAAGCCACTCAAACTCTGGCAGGACCTGCCATAAGTATCTGATCCTTTAAAGAAGGATCCTTTTATTGAGGGTGCACTAGTGTTTGGTAACAAGGATGTATTATTCATGTTAGCCTCATTTCTCCCTTTTCATGTTTTCATTCTGTTTCAGTAACAAAATGTCCTGCAGCATACATAATACACATGGCCACAGATCTTAGAGCATGTGGGGTTAGATCAGGACCGGTGCAAGGCAGTTTGGTGCCCTAGGCAAGATCAGATATTTAGGCGCCCCCCCTTCCCACTTGAGCGCTGTATTTTTTTTTCTAGCGCCCCCTTTAGCCCTGCGCCCTAGGCAGCTGCCTAGCTGGCCTAATGGTAGCACCGGCCCTGGGTTAGATCAAGGATCTGCCTTCTGTGGATAGAAGGGTTCTGCTCACAGAAATTGCCTCCACCCAGTTTTTGGGCACCCTCTCTTCCCCTGCATCACAGATGAGGTGTCATTGAGCAGGGTTCCCTGATTCTTTGTGTAGCATTTTCAGAGGGCTGGAAGGACTGCCATGAAGAGAAGGGGCAGAGAAGTCCACTTCTGCCGGCCCAGTTGCATTCACCTAAATCTGAATCCAAGCCATAGCCTATACCTTATGAGCTAAGATGTATCTTAGAGATCTGCATGCTCTAAGATCTCACTGTTATTAATTTGCTATTTTCTTTCTGAGACATCTCTCTAGTTTAACAGTAGATAAAGTGGTTGCTCCTACCTGCTCTTGAGAATGACTTTCTGACCTATCTTCCAAAGATAGGCAAGATGGTCCTCTTCACAGACTAATCGGAAATTACATTCGCATAAGGGAGCTCTGCCAATCTGCCCTGTTCCAGAAACGACTGTTTCCACTCTTTTCAGGACTTCTCCAGGAAGTGCTAAATCTCCATTCCACAAGCGGTAGGCGCTGCTTGCAGAAGGGAATCAGTAGGGCTGGCCACTTCTGGAATGGAAGCGGTAGTGAGCCATGTTCACAGACGGGCTGCAATGGATACTTCCCTTTGCTTTTGTTTTTTAAAACATTAAAATATATTTATTTTTAATGACTGGCTTGAACCTGCTTCTGCCTGCTCTCCTGGCCCAGTCAGTCTGGTGGTGGTAGCCACTGGGTTTTTATGTACTTGGCAGATTGTACCAGCATGTGGGAGACCACTTGTGGATGGACAGGAAAGAAAGAATTTCTCTCTCTCTCTGCCTTATCTTTTTAACTACCGCATTCTCTCTCTCTCTCTCTCTCTCTCTCTCTCTCTCTCTCTCTCCCCCCCTCCCTCCTTCACACACACACACACACACACACACCTTTTCTTTTTGTGGTCTGCCTGGGCCACATGTCAGAGTTGGAAGGAGCCTACAAGACTATCGAGTCCAACCCCCTGCTCAATGCAGGAAACTAGAGGAGGGGTTTCCCATCCAAGTAATAACCAGGCTTGACCCTGCTTAGCTTTCCACGCTCAGACAAGCTGAGCCAGCATAAGCCGCAGGCCTGTATCGATAAAGTATTGGTTTTCTCTCCAACCACTGGGGTCATAACCCAGAAATTATTCTACCCTGATCTAAGGAACTATCAGTGGCACAACCACCATTTACAAAATAATAATAATAATAATAATAATAATAATAATAATAATAATAATAAATGGAGAATGAAAAAGAGGGGAGGGAAGTGAAGAAATAGGTGACAGTTATATGGTAAATTACCCTTGAGTCCTATATTGCAGGTTGAAGGTAAAAGGAAGTCCAAAAAGACTAAAGATTGCTGTTTATGTTCATCCTTATCATGAATATGCTTTATTTATTTATTTATTTATTATATTTATATCCCGCCTTTTTTCCTGCAAGGAACCCAAGGTGGCTTACATAATCCTCCTCCATTTGTCCCAAAGGGACAGGCAGAATAACGAACAGTTGATTCACAGTTAAATTCCTCCATGGAACTGCATATAGGAGTAGACAACAATGTGGAGAAATATTGCATAAATCAGGCTTTCCATGCCATTTTTATGACCACAACTGTTCTTTGCACAGGTTTCCACATGTGTATGGAAACACATATCATATGGAGGAAATTTCTTAGTAACTAAATAAGGAGCCTATTCCAGCCACCTTTTCCTCCCTCTTCTCCTAACTCTCCTGTGTACTTGTCCCAGTTTTCCTGCTCTTTTAACCCAGTCCCTTTTAATCCAGGAGGTCTGTAAGATAGGTTCTTTGGAGTTAGATATCTTAGTATTCAGTGGAAGATGGACAGATAATGTATGCTATTTTTAGCCTGAAAATTCTGATTACCCCAGTTTAGCCTAATGCATGCAGATACAGGAAAAAAGAAAATGCACATTAGATATGTAGATTAGTAAGAGCAGCTTTGCTCGGCTCCTGCAAACCCCATCTGAGTCCCTGAGTCTACACAAAGTTGCAAAGGGACAATAGCTAGGGTTACCACTCTAAAGGAATCAGCATCACTCAAGGAAACTATTGAAAGCAATCCTGGAGATTTTAACAGGACTTCTAAGAATTTCCAACATTATATCATGTTGAGAGGGGAAAAAAGGCTCCAGGATTGGAATAACTTCAGTCAGAGTTTTTATTTTATTTATTATATTTATACCCCACCTTTTTTTCTTCAAGGAACCCAAGGCTGTTTACATAATCCTCCTCCTCCTCTCCATTTTATCCTCACAACAACCCTGTGAGGTAGGTTAGGCTGAGAGTCAGTGAGTCACCCAGTGAGTTTCATGGCCGAGCGGGGACTAGAACCCGGATCTCCCTAGTCCCAGTCCAACACTCTCACCACTACACCGCACTGGCATAGTGTGGCGTAGTGGTGAGAGTGTTGGACTGGGGATAATTAGATCTGTTATTTCTCATATCCATATATTGCTGTTAACAAGTATGTATCTCTGGAGGCACAAACTGAATTTGAGAACTGCAAAATTTTCTGATGGTATCTTCTGGGCTGAGTACTTGGGGAGATAGAAAGATTAATCTAAATAATCTATTCAGAAGCCTATGTAAGCGTATGTTTTATGGAATCCCATAAAATTAAGGCCCCAATCCAAGACTCTATTTACAAAACCTTTAAAAAAAGATTATATAAATACATTGCCTCATAATACAGAATTAGAATTTATAATTCCTATTACATTATGAGATCTTTGAACTATAACACATTTTAAATTAAAACTATGGTCATGTAGGGCTTTTTAAAACAACAAAACATTTAAACAAGAAAATTTGTTTAAAAAATCCGATTTAAATTTTTAAAAATCTGATTTAAATTTTAAAAATCCAATTTTTAATTTTAATTTTTTTTTTTAAATGATTTTTATCCACCCTGTTTATTGTGAAGCCCCACCTCCTGACATCCTCCGGTTTGCAGGCATGGTCCTAGAGGGTAATCCAGCCCCTGGACCAAAAGTGGTTGCCCTCTCCTGGTTTACATGTTTGAGATAAAAGCATTTTTTATGTAATTTGGGTCTCATGCTGTGTTGGGATCCATGGTAGCTACCATGTCATCTTCTAGTAATCTCCAGTGGTGCAGAAAGCAGGCCAGTAGTTCACTCCTCAGCCAAACTACCACAGGGCTCAGAAGGTAAGGCATCTGGGAGGGTCCTGCAGCTAGAGTTCTTTGTTTGAGTCTTTGTGCCTTAAACTAATTACTACTTAACAAATATTTGCCATGTATGTATGATGGCTTGCATCTGGAAACCAAATACATGTTAAGAATTTAAATATGTTTGATGCTTTGAAGAATATTATTACTTTTCTGAAAATGTTCTGTTCAGTTTTTTGACCCCATTCTGTGTTAATGTTGAAATGTGTTTTTTGTAATAATAACATAATCTGTGTTAAGATCACTTTGGAACACTAGAGGGCTCTATTGGGCTGTAATTTGGATACTTTTGGATATCTTTTTGAAGCTAGTTCAATGCCTGCAGAAATTTTAGTATTAAAACCACTGGGAGTAACTACTAAGTTAAATGTGACTAGGATTGAAGTATGAATACAACAATGGAAAGAGCGAAATTTGAAAAGTGCTCATCTCTGATACATTTGATATTTTGTCATTGGTTTTAGTCATTGGTTTTTAGAGATTCCTATGCTATTTCTATTTGAAATTTGGAATGAATTTAAAATAACATCTCTAACTTTGCATTATGATAGATAAATATATTCAGGTGAGTTGTGAGAACACTGATATGAATCTTCAGGGTGTCCTTCTCCCTGTAGCTATTAATAGGACTATCTAAAGATGTTGTCTGGGGTTTTTCCCCCCCCTTCAAGCTTATTGATCATTTATTCATTGACAAAGAATATCTGCAATATTTTCCTTGATGTGATTTCACTTTAGCTATCATTTTCCTAAGATACTTTATCATGGTTTCTTAGGATGTGCTAAATAGTTTTGTATAGTTATTAGCTGACTGTATGGAATGATAGCTGCTTTTCCAATGGAATCTTATGCATTTATGATATGTATAGATGACACTCTTTTCCCAAAGACACCAGGGATGAACTTTAGAATCACAATACATTTAAAAAAACCGTATACATTGTTTTAGGCCATGTGGTAAGAAGAAGGGTTTTTGTAAGGCAGTGAAGTTCAGAGATCTTTAAGAATGAAGTGGTACTCCGTTCTACAGACTCCCACCCCACCCCATATCCTTAGGTTATAGTGTACATTTACCTACTTTGCTACTTCAGTATGTGAGTGTATTTTGTACATTCTTGATGTGGTATTTAGAACTTGCTTAGCTCCAGAGCCACCATGAGATTGAGAGAATATATTCAATAGTGAGTAATGGTGATAGCAGAAAATCTGTACATCTCGAAACCGCCATAGACTAGATTGTGAGTCTTTTATGTTCATTCTCTGCAGGGTGAACGACTGTAAGACTGTAGAATAGATTTGCCTGCCCTTTTTGTGGTTATGGCATCTTCCTCTCCTCCCACAGTCACTTTGAGCTTGCAGGACTGCTTTGCTGCAATGCCCAGCCTGTGCACTGTATTCCCTGGAAGGAGAGGAGATTGCCATAGGCATCACTGCAGGCTCTCCTGTCATCACATTCATTTCCAGGTCCCTATAGATTTGCCTGCAGCCTTTTTCTGTATTGTATCCCATTGCTCTTATTTTATTCTACAGAGGAATCTTGCTAAATTATGAACAGACCCAGCTGAGTAAAATAATTCACTAGGACCATGAGTATTGTTATAGTATAATAAACAGTTATGCAAATAGGCTTGATTGTGGTTCAAAGGCCATATGCTGATGGACTGGAAAAAAAGGGGCAATTATGGTGTATGGGCTCTCCTTTATAAAGAAAAAGAACAGATGGAAGATGGAGAGATAAAATAAAGAATAAAGTACATATTGCTTCTAAAAATACAGAAATAATTCTCTAGTACCTCTTTCTGATTGAGATAATTTATTTAGTTGTTGCACTGAATAGATGAGAATGGAATGAAAATTAAAGGGGCTATCCATAAAATAATCTGTTGGCCTTCTTTGTAATGAAACATTTTGAGAATCATCTCTTTTATTACTAGAACTAACTGTATTTTTACCATTGCTAAAACTAAATTACAGATGCAAGAACAATTGCATGAAGAATATTTCACATTCATATGCATTCATTTTGGGTTTTAATTCTACATTAATTTACAAAAACAATTTATAATCTCAGATTGGTTGTGAAACTTAACAATTCTGCAATAAAATATGTTTATTAATGCTTTATGATGGGCATTATTTTATGTATCAAACAAGGTCCAGAAGTAGGGACAGTGCTGTTTTCAATTGTGAAAAAAGGACAAAATATTTGTTTGTAGAGATATCAAGTCTCTAGTTATTCAGGCAGAAAATAATATTCCTGAACCTGACATCCTAAGCTTTCTTTCTTGGAGATGAGACCTAATTAATAACAATTGGAATTGTTTCCAAGAAATTTGTTTAGGCATAAGGAGTAAATCAAGAAAAGTTTGCAATTGACAAACCAGATGTGTCAATACTTTAAAATGAGTTAGGGCACAATGCATGTTTAGACAAAAAAAAAGTCTTACAACAAGTCCCAGCATTCCCCAGCTAGCCATGGTTTTTGGGGGGGAATCCCATTGTACAAGCTAACACTATTGGCATTGCACTAGAGGTCCCTTAGGCTAGCACATTGTAATTTGTGTTAGTGGAATGATGCTGCCCAATATTTCCAGAATATTGTAGAAATTAACAATAATAAATAGCAATAAACATCTTGTGTTTTTTATTGTAGAGAAATATTATTATATATCTCCCTTAGTTGGTGCCTTTTTCTTGGCTCTGACTCCTATGTGGATTGTAATTGCTGCTAAACATCCAGCTACAAGAACTGTTCTCCATTCAGGGTGGGAGCCTGTTATAACTGCTATGGTCATAAGCAGGTAAGTAGCTTGAATCACAGCTGAGTGCAGAAAAATGTGTTTTTAAAAAAGGATTCAATCCAGCTTTAGTTGTGCCATAAATACTGTACCTAACAAATAATGCAAGAGACTATACAGGGATACACATTCCTATTCATATTTCAATGAAGAATGAAATGTGAATCCCCACCATGCAGTGCTTAACCAAGGTTAATTTTGTGTATTTATTTATACAGATACTGATATTTATTTATTTAAAATAGTTCCAAACTGCCCTTCATCCTGATGGATTCCAGTGTGATGTACAAAAGCATGAATAAAATTAATAATGCCAATATAAATACAATAAAACATCAATAACAATTAGAACAAACAAGTGGCAGATAAAACTATACAAACCACAAACCAATGAGTCTTACAATCCTATGGTCCCTGGGAAAGCATCCCAGGAACCATAAGATTGCTCAGAAAAACCCTTCCGAGGCCAGAGAAAGCACTCCGACCACGGAAGGGAGAGTCAGAGATCTTCCTCCTGTCCCCTGCCCCCTTGCAGCTGGCGTGGAAAGAACCGTGCCAGCTGTGTTCCGAGGTCGGAAAAGTGACCTTGGAGGAGGAGGAAAAGGCGCGTTCCAGTGGGCGAGGATGAGAGGAGACCGGAATGGCCAGGATATGAGATCTCCCGAGTCTCCTCCAGCCCCCTCCCCTTCCAAAGCGCCCTCACTAGATGAACTGAAAAGCCTGTCTAGCAAAAATGGTCAAAGACGGAGGATGGGGCGGAGGGTGAAGATTGTCTCCAGTGCTTCTCCCACTCTGCCAGCTTCAGCCCGGCAAGGCGTAGGAATCTCGGAAGCCTCCAGGTTCAGAGGTTTCTGAGCAGTTAAGGGTGCAATCAATAGGATTGCGCCCTTAACTACTGACCTGTATGCTGGAATTGGAAGCAGACCACACTTTGCTGAACCTTAGGGCTTTGGCGAGGATTTTATAATAAATGATCATTATATGGATGTGCATGTTCGCACTGATCTTTTGTATAGGTCTTTCAGATAGCACAGTTAGATACTAATGCTAAGAACATTACCTATTTTTCTTAGATTCATTTCTAGGAACCATACGGATTTCATACAGTAAAAATGTAACAAACCTCATGCAGAAGCTAGAGTTATGTAGTTTCCAGAATAGTTCTGTTTTTGTTTTTTAAAAAGACTTACATTGTTCAAAGAATTTGGATACTTTTTCACTTGTTTGAAATCTTGAACTCTTTTTCAGTATTGGTGGCCTTATTCTGGACACAACTGTATCTGATCCTAATTTGGTTGGGATTGTTGTTTATACTCCAGTAATCAATGGTAAGTCAGAAACAGGATTTCTTAAAATTGCTGTGGCTCAATGCATGCTGCTTTAATAAAAGAATATTCTAGACTAAATTGAGACATAAGTGGGTGGGTATCTACTACTGTAAAGTCACACTATAATTTTAGAGTAAAAACAGTTCCTGGTTTTGTGTTGCAGCAGAGGGAAAAGATAAATATACATTCAGGGTATGAGTGAGAATGAAAAAAATATTTTAAAAATGATCATGGTTTATATGTCTAGACCCTTGAAATAGATTTTAAAATATTCTGTTAGAAATATATACTTATATCCATATAAACACTCATGTAGGCAGAAAAGGCCTACAATGTTATCAGTTTGTAACATTGCAATAGTCAGTACATCCCACCCATTCACCTAAGCAATTAGGTATATTCCAGTGCATTGAGTCATCCCTATGGATGAGGTCATATCCAATTTCCACATGCATTTCATGTTTATTAGATAAGAGGTAATAGCATCAGTTTATTAGATAACAGGTAACAGCATCAGAAAACACAGCAGTGTATTAGAACAGCACTGCAAATACTGTTGATGACTGAATGAAATAATATTGATTTTTTTTCTGCATACACAAGCACACACATTTTAAAGGCATATGCATTACTATATTGGAAACTGTCCAATTATTTAAATGCAGACTTTTTCTACAGCCTTGTTGCTGAATGAATTCCCTAAGCCTACAAGTAGTGTGTTGCATTGATGCCTCAGAATGTTAAAATATTAGAAATATGTTTTGACTGGCTGACATATCTTCATAATTGGCTTCCAGCTTGATAAAGATTACTGTCAATAAAATATAGCACCTTAGCCATGCCTCTTGTTGTAACTCTCCTCAAAGTCTGGAGCTGTGTGTTTCCACTGACCCCTTTCCACAGATATAGTCTGTGCTATTGGCATGGCAAAACACACCATTTCTTGACTAGCCACTTTCTTCCAGTTCCTTTTCTTTTTTGTGCAATCTGGGCAGCCCCATGACAAATTCCGCCGCCACCCCCCGCCACCCTGTGTGCCATGCAACTTACCTTGTGTTCTGACATAGTTACGTTGTGTATTTTCCCATCCCACTCCAATTAATTGGCTGGGGAGCACAATGATGTCAAGACATGGGATAACATTATGAGGGGAAGGGTGAACTCAGCACGGGTGCTGCCATTTTTGCAGTAGCTCTGAGGTTCTTGTAGTTCCACTCTGTGATGTTCCACTTTAAACAGATACCCAGAGCTTTATTGTGCAATCTTGCCATGTGTATGAAACAAAGCACTCTTGGGTAGTCTAGGAGTGACTTCTTGTACTCATCTTCCACTCCTCTCCTTTTGGCAGCATTTCCTCCTTTCATTGCTTCATGATCACATGTTTCACTCACATGCTGTGTTTTTTCTCAACACCCATAAAAGACGTAACCTTTTAAAATCTGAATTTTTAAACTTGCTGCCTTAGAGGCTCTTCGCAGATTGCTGCCCTTATATTTGAGTGTTTAGGGGTTGTGTTTCTAAGCTGCCCCTTTTAATGGTAAGTGTAGCAACTGTAAATGAAGTTGAGTTTCTTGATTATGTACATAGCCCAGGAATTGTGGTTTTAAGAGAAATGCCAACCACCTCAAGTCTCTCACACTAAAATCACACATTTGTGAACACTGACTTTTCCTACTGTAGCCTTTTTCAAATGTCTTAAAAGACTTATTGTGATAGGTTCTCCCTCACTCAGAAACAAAAGGCTACACTGTTGGAGTGCAAAATGGTATGTCCCACTTTAGATATATCTGCATTAAAATGTTGTAACTTGCTAGAATACTTTAACTGGCCTATTTCGTTATTTGCTGCTGCCTGCTGTAGCCAGAATAGCTAAGTAAGGCTTCTGTGCAACAGCCTGTGACTCCATTCAAGTGTGCATATAAAGGAAGAGCACATTAGATAGGAAAGTTTAGGCATTCTGGGAGATTTTAGGTTACTGGTTCCTTAAGAATGTCACTGGCCGAGTGCACCAGCCAGGATTTTGAGCGCTAGACTCCTTCACTTATTCTTACGGATAGAGGAGCCATACTTAAGGTGATGTAACCAGACAGAGCTGTGATGAACTCAGGTGAATTATAAAAATACTTTGAATTGAAATTGTAGTGTATACTTTTTCCTAGGTGACTGTAAAGGAATTAACAGCTCAATCCTATACATTTTTACTTTTTCCTAGGTGACTGTAAAGGAATTAACAGCTCAGTCCTATACATTTTTACTCAGACGTGAGCCCCATTGACCTCTGAGATAAGTGTATATAGGATTGCAGCCTAGACTAGCAAAATTAGCCATTATAGTATCTTGAGATATTGAATAAAAATACATAAATCCTGAATAAGAATAAAATCCTGAATAAGAATAAAATTAATAATAAAGGATGGGGAGGGGCTGAAGCTTAGTAGTACAGCACATGCAAAAGGTCCCTAGGTTTAATCCCTGGCATCTCCATGTAGGGCTGAGAAGGTTCTCTGCCTGAAACCCCTGAAGAGCCGCTGCCAGTCATTGAAGACAATATTGAGGCAGATGGACCATGTGGTTGGACTTAGTATAAGGCAGCTTTCTATGTTCCGGTGTTATGAATTAAGATTCATGTGTTTTTTGAGCTTTGAGGGCATAAACCCTTCAGGCCTATACATAGCCTGAAGGCTTTATACAGCCCTCAAAGCTCAAAAAGATGAATCTTAATACATGCACACACACACACACACACACACACGATTAGCCTCAACATTTTACTGCAAAAGGCTTTTAAAGAGGTTATTCACTCATTAAAGTTTTGTGCCAATAGTTTGGTATATTGACAACCTGTTGTGTTCACTAGCTAATCTCTACCACATGTACATTTTAATGGCTTTCTACTACTCTTCATGAGGTAATTAGTCTGTATAACAATCCAGGTAATTCAACAAGCATATTAGCAGACAAGCTATTAGAAGAAACAAATTGTCCATTAGGTAAAGGGGGAAAAACACACATTTCTACTTGTTGAGGGCATATGCCTCAAGAGCAAAATGATAGAAAATAATTTTAACCATTTCATTTCATTTCATTTATTTCATTTCTATACCGCCCCACAGCTGAAGTTCTCTGGGCGGTTCACAATTTATATGTGCAAGTCACAGTCCCATTTAGAGCTGAAAACAAGATTTGAAAGAATCCATTAATAAATAAAAAATCAGTAATAGCAAAGCCTGATTTCTAACTCTTTTGTTAGTTTACTAAAACTAATGATCAAACTAGATATGATGTCTTCTGACAGATTTTTAAAAAACATTATTGTAGCTGTGCAGGGGCTCCAAATTTGAGCAGTAATACAGGGGGGGAGGGTGTTAATCTCTTCCTCTCCTGCCATTTTTACAATCAACATTGCCTCCAGTTGCTTTTCATCCCATGGGGGAAAAGACATTGGATCTATGCAGAAATGCAGCTGGCAGGGGCAATTTTACTTATTACAATTTATTTACTGAATTTTAACCCCACTTTTCAGACAATTATTGCCTCCCAAAGTGGCTCATACCAATTTTTTTTTTTAAAAAAAAGGCTGTGCCATCAGGCTTACAAACTAAAATGGCTAGACACAAGGGAAGGGGAATGGAGGGAAAGGGAAGAGGAGGGAGATCAGTTTTTCAAGGCCTAGAACAAGATGGTGAGCTATAAGCCAGCATTTAACTGCCCTTCAGGCTACTGCTGATCTTCCCTTGCTGGTGTTCTTGCTTGAATGAGGCTCTTGTTCCTTAGGTCAATGGATTTTCTCCTTACTTCAGCAGTCCCAAGAAAACTGTCAGTTAAAGCCAAGTGTTTTTTTCTGGCAGGGAGGGGGAAGCAAGCTTTCTGCAACTGCTCCTTCTCTGGTCAATAGATGGACCAGGTTGGCTTGATGTTATTCCTTGGATGCAGGGGGTGCAATCTTCCACCGACCCTAGGTCCCTTGGCTGATGGCAGAAGCCAGTCTTATTGGGGAAAATGGCCTTGGGAGAAAGAGTTAAGCATACTCTCCTCCTGCCCCACTGCTCCAAGAACCCCCTGTGGCTGCAATAAAACAAACAAAAACAACAACAAAAAAGCCAGGAGCACTCCACATGTCTACCATATCATGTATACGGTAGTTTGGCCCTATGTCTTCATGCCATTCAAGAACATGCAAGATATGCACACATCCCTACTACTGGTTTTAAGCCTTAAAATGTAAGGGATTTATGTTTTGCAAGAAGTCTACAGCAAGTGAAATTCAGTTCCTACTACCAAAATTGGTCACCCCGTCTTGGTCATCATTGCCCCCTAAAGGTTGCAAGGTCACACAGTAGAAGCCACAATTGGCAGAATTCTCACGTTGGGGTCTGGAGTCTATGTTCTCTTGGCTTCCTCTTTTGCCTGCTCACTTCCTTCATGCTAACAGTGCACAGTCCCTCCTGTCTCTAGGTCTATGTGTTATCCCAGTCATACTTTCCCCTTGGCTCCTCCTTTCTTTGTGTCTCCAGCACCCACTGTTTCCTCAGGTCCCTCCCTGTCAGGCGTCTGCCAGTTTTCCTCACTTCCTTTATCTATTCTGTTTATTGGACAGCCTTTCTAGCACTTCTCTTTCTCTCCTCCCCACTGAATACAGCCCCTTCTCCTCATAAGCACTGTGGGGTTTCTTCAGATCATCCTATTTGGGCAGCCCTTTCATTCCTCAGTTCCTTGTCTCCTCTGCCATTTTCCTCAAGCCTCATTCCTTTCCCTCTGTGCATTGCCTGCTCTGTATCCTTTCTTCAGCCTCTTTGCTTCAGAGTTCCCTGTTTCTGCATCCCAGGATGTCTGTTCTTAGCCTTCCCCTATTTAATCTCAGCCTAATGGACAACTTTACATTGACCTAGTTTGGATGATATGCCAGCCCACAGTGAGTTAATTAACTCTTGTAGGGCAGCAGGGTTATTTGAGGGTTAAACAACCCCCGTATAATCTACTGTCAGTTTTACAGTTAAGCAAGGGTTGTTTAACCTTCAAATACCCCCTGTCAGACAGGTTCACACAACACGACAAGCCATGGCAGCCCCTGGCCCAGGCTTGTAAATTCATAATTTACATTTACAGCACGTTGAAGCTGGGGAACTTCAACGTGCATTTGGGGGCTGCCCTCACGGGGGCACCTCGGGACTTCATGGAGACCATGGCTTCCCTGGGAGCTGCACCCTGTATTAACTGGACCTACCCATGTAGCCGGTCATGCACTGGACTTGGTTTTTGTTTCTGGAGAGGGGGGAAATGATCTGGAAATCGGGGGTATATCCACCCCCCCCTTGTCATGGTCAGATCACTATCTGGTGGGGTTGGATTTCTCGGTGCCACAACCCCTCTGCAGGGGTGAGGGGCCTATTAGGATGGTCCGCCCCAGGCGTCTTATGGATCCGGATGGATTCCTGAACGCGCTTGGGGAATTGAAGCACACAAACAGTAGCTCGGTCGAGACCCTGGTGGATGACTGGAATGCTGCAATCACCAGGGCATTAGACCGAGTTGCCCCGAAGCGCCCTCTTCGCCTAAACAGAGCTCGCGCGGCGCCATGGTTCACTCCTTCGCTGCGAACTCTGAAACGAGGTGAGAAGGCTAGAGCGCCGATGGCGTAATTCCCGCTCCGTAGACGATCGAACACGGGTTAGAGCTGCATCTTCAGCCTACCGGGTGGCGGTGAAGGCAGCAAGAAAGAATTTCTATGCTGCCTTCATTGTCTGCAGAGTGCTGCCCCAGGAGGCTGTTCCAAGTGGTCCGGAGTCTGGTCGGTCCAGTCACTCCAGACCCACTGGAACAGTCAAAAGCCTCCTGTGAGGCTTTAGCGAAGCACTTCGCAGATAAAATCGATCGGATTAGGAGTGGGATATCGTACGTCGTGGACACAGGGAGTGAGCGGGAGGAGGCCAATGGCAGACCAGTTTTGTGGGATCGGTTCCGGCTTCTTCCTTCTGATGAAGTGGACAAGGTGCTTTCATCTGTGAGGCCAATCACCTGCTTGTTTGATCCTTGCCCGTCCTGGCTCATCATGAGCTGTAGGGAGAGACTGGGTGAGGGGATCAAGGCGGATGGTGAATACCTCCCTCGAGGAGGGAGTGATGCCATCAGCCCTCAAGGAGTCAGTAATAAGACCGCTTCTAAAGAAGCCCTCCTTGGATCCCCAGGATTTAAACAACTTTCGCCCAGTCTCCAATTTACCATTTCTGGGCAAGGTGATCGAGCGGGTGGTGGGTGCTCAGTTGAAGGCACACTTGAAGCCGATTATTTAGATCCGTGCCAGTCGGGCTTCAGGTCTGGACATGGGACGGAGACTGCCATGGTCGCCTTGGTGGATGATATGAGGAGGGCTTTGGATAGGGGCGAATGCTCCTTTCTAGTCCTCCTCGATCTCTCGGCGGCTTTTGATACCGTTGACCACGGTATCCTCCTGGACCGCCTGGAGGGGTTGGGCTTGGGAGGCACTGTATTGCAGTGGTTCCGGTCCTTCCTCTCTGGAAGGTACCAGAGGGTAGTTCTCGGGGAGGAGGCTTCGGACCCTCGGCTGCTCACTTGTGGAGTGCCGCAGGGTTCCAGCCTCTCCCCGATGTTATTCAACATCTACCTCAAGCCGCTGGGAGCTATCATCAGGAGGTTTGGGGTACAGTGTCATCAGTATGCGGATGACACGCAGCTCTACCTCTGTTTCAAGTCCTCACCAAGGTTGGCCGTTGAGACCATGTCCAAGTGCTTGGAGTCAGTGGCTGGCTGGATGGGAAGGAACATGCTGAAACTGAACCCTGACAAGACCGAGGTACTTCTGGTGGGGGACAAGGGGAGGTTAGGGGATGTTGACCTGGTGCTGAATGGGGTACATCTACCCCTGAAGGACCAGGTCCGCAGCTTGGGGGTCATTCTAGACTCCCAGCTGTCCATGGAGGCTCAGGTGGCAGCTATGAGCCGGGCGGCGCTGTATCAACTCCATCTGATACGGCAGCTGCGCCCCTACCTTCCTAATCACCTGCTCCCATCAGTGGTTCATGCCTTGGTCTCCTCTCGCCTAGACTACTGTAATGCGCTCTACGTGGGGTTACCCTTGAAGACGGTTCGGAAGCTTCAGCTAGTACAGAACGCAGCGGCTCGCCTGATTAAGGGCAGCCACCGGCATGATCACATCACACCAGTGCTTAATGAGTTGTACTGGCTACCAGTTGCTTGCCGAGCCGAATTCAAGGTGTTGGTTTTGACCTTTAAAACCCTACACGGCTCCGGTCCAGTTTATCTCAAGGAGCGCCTCCAGCAACATCAAGTAGGCCGCTCAACAAGGTTTGCCATGGATGGCCTTCTCCTTATCCCATCAGCCAGAGCAGCCAGGCTGGTGGGGACTAGGAAAGGGCCTTCTCTGTGGTGGCCCTCACATTATGGAACTCCCTCCCTAGTGACCTTCGCCATGCCCCCTCCATGATGAGCTTCCGCCGTGCATTAAAAACATGGCTGTTCAGGCGGGAATATAGGGTGGGTTAGGTTTTTAAAAGAATTTTTTATATTGTTTTAATTATTATATTTTATTGTATTGTTTTATTGTATTTTAATTGTACATCGCCCAGGGTGGCCAGGTGACCGGCCAGATGGGCGATTAATAAATATAAGAAATAAATAAATAAATAAATAAATAAATAATTGCAGCCAGCACACACCACAGCTCCTCGGGGGGTGAATTAACCCATGCTGGGCTGTCATGTCATCTGAACTGGCTCACTCTCCAACAGAAACTGGATTGCATACTGCTTTGTTCCCACTCTGAGAAGCTGAGTGATCTGAGCCACACACTTGCTCAGCCAATCATTGTCAGAGGACTCACACATACAGGAGCAATACAATATACAGTAATACCTTGGATTGCAAGTAACTTGGTTTGAGAGCATTTTGCAAGACAAGCAAATTTTTAAATATTTATTTTTTACTTGATATACAAGCGACGTCTTGCAGTACAAGTACTGTAGTGCGGCTTAAATTAAAAATCTCTGTACAATTTTTTTGGGGGGATTTCGTTTTGATATAAGAGTGTTTTGGATTACAAGCACGTTTCCGGAACGAATTATGCTCTCAATCCAAGGCATGACTGTAGATCCAATTACAGAAAGGGATTTTAGATGTCCCAAGCCATTTTCTTAAAGCTGCCTTCCAGCATGCTTCCTTTTTCTCTTGCACATGATATGCTGACATATAGTAATGCATTGTATTTAGTAATGCATTGCATTGTAAATAGTAATGTGGGTGGCCAGCTAGATGGGCGATTAATAAATATAATAAATAAATATAATAAATAAATTGTGGTGGGATGGTTGCAGTTACTGTTCAATACTATTTTGGAATGAATTGTTCCTGTGGGACAAGAGAGTCATTGAACAGGAAGTAAAAATGGAGGCAAATACATTTCTTCCTTGTTACTGTAGGAGAAATGAAGGGGGAGTGGTTAATATGCCCCCAACATAGTAAGTAGTTGCATTTATGGCTGGTAAGGGTGTTTTTGTTTTGTTTTGTTATATTTCTACAAATATGTTACTGCATTGTTATAGCCCCAGCAACAACCCTTTAAGATAGGTGATTGTGTGTGTGAGAGTGAGATGCTTAAGACTACGGAGCAAGCTTCACAGTTGATTTGAAACTGGGGTTTCCACATTCAGGCCTAGCACTCGTATCCATTGCACCCTGTGGGTTCTTATGACAACTATCAGAGTAGGACCTGTTTTATAAATCTAATTAGATTTTAAGCTGGCTTGGTTGTCATTGCATCCTCCTCTGCATTAAGTCCCTACCATACTGTTGGCACTAAATAAGTAATAAGTCATAGGTTAGTCATCACTGAATGGGAAAATGCTGTATGTGTGGGTTGTCCTGTGTGTGACAGGTATAAAAGAATAGGTAGGTATGCTGCCAGAGATATCAGAAAATTTCCTGCTACATTTTTTACTTTACTCTGTTGCCTAATTATTAATAAACAGTGAAATTTCCTTTTCCCCACTCCCACCTCGTATTATTATATAGGTATTGGTGGAAATCTAGTGGCAATTCAAGCAAGCAGAATTTCAACATATTTACATTTACACAGTGTTCCTGGAGAATTACCAGAAGAAGCCAAGGGCTGCTATTATCCATGCAGGACATATTGTGGCACAGGTGTGTATTATATACACTCAGACATTTTTATCTTCCTATTTTCACTTTATGTATTCAGTAAATATCACATCTCCATCCTTAAAGCGAGCATTATTACTCAACATATTGTTATGTACACTTAATTGAACTCTTTTGGGTTTCACAAACTAGATAGCACTGAACCAAGGATCAGTACCCTGCGGGGCACATGTGGCCCTCAGAGGCCTCCTGTGCAGCCTCCCACAGGGGCCCAAGGGCCCCCGAATTCTCCCTCCTGCACCAAGGCATTGTGATTGTACTGGGGAAGAGGATGCACAGGGATGATTCTCCCCATGCGCCATGTTCTTCAGCTCAGTCATGTTTCCAACAGTCCTCCAAACAGTTGTCAGGACTTCCTCCTCATTATTTCTTTATTTAATAGATTTATATACCACTGAATGTTTTAAAAAATATCTCTAAGCAGTTTGTTTCATCATGTTCTGTTTAGTTAATAATACCACCAGTGTGATAAGTTAGACCTTAACATACATGTACAGAGGCATGATTGGTGTCTGATCATCAACTCTGAAATTCTCTGGTCTTGGAGGCTTAGCAAAGCCTGAGCATTAGCATTTTTGGATGCATTGTAAGATGCTGATACTTGCTAGAGGGAGATCAGCTATGGAGGTATAAGAATTTTACCATTTTGTTTCTTATCTCATATTGATCTTTTTAAAATGGTTGGCTATTTTACATACATTAATGTTTTTATTAAGTTTCCAGAGCCCACGGGAGGGATGGGTTAATAATCAAAAGAATAAACTAACCTAATTGTCACCAAAGACAAAGAATCAACATTGCTTTCTTGTCCATGCAAAGATGCTAAGCTGACCATGTTATTATTTATTCTTATTTGCAGGAGTAAATAATAAGTCAGCCCAAGTTCTTCTACTCTTGGTGATTCCTGGGCATTTAATTTTCTTGTACACTATTCATTTAATGAAGAGTGGTCACACATCCTTGACTCCAATCTTCATAGTGGTATATTTGTTCACAGCCCTTCTACAGGTAAGGATAAAAAGATCTGGAAATAGTAGTTTCCAAAGAATGATATATATAAAGATTGTTTTCAAACATTTTGAGATAGAGCAAGCCAATGTCCTTTTTCATGAATGATTAGTTAATCTTGAGTGCCATAAATTGTTCAAGTAAACATCAAGTTTTGCATCTTTTGCGTTCTTGGGATATTTCTTTCTCAATCCCTCCCCTGCCCAGCTTACTTCCTCTTGCTTTTTGTGGATGATGTTTACTTGTATCTTTGGGTCAGGGCAGACAGATGTTAGATTTATTTGTTAGTGGACTGCAGTTCTTGCATCCTTACATGGTATCAGGAGTCTGTATAGCTTTACTAGGCAAGAACCATATTATATGAAAATGTTCTATCAGATTATTTTATTTTCACCCTTTTTGTATAGTTAATAGTTCTTCTGTCTTTTTACTGGCATATCTGCTGTGACTGATTTATTAGCTTTACTAGCATTCACAAACTGTCCACAAAACTGCTGTTTTAACTTTCCATCTTTCCATTCCAAGATGATATGCATAGTTCAATATTAAGTTGTACCCCAGCCCATGTGTGTGTATGTGCACACACTCAAATATCTACCTGCACAACTGAAGTATCTCTGCTTGGTACATACTGAACACTGATGTGCTGCTATTGCATAATTTACAGTGCAATCCCATTCTTTTCTTTTGAATGGCATTGTGCTGTTTCCATTTCAGCACATGGGATACAGCACAATCCGATGGACTGCATCCCATTCAATGGGTGTTATACCTAGGTAAGTGTGTGCCTAAGACACACACACACACACACACACACAGAGAGACACAGAGAGTTAGTAAAATATCCTCTTAATGCCACTTCTTTCCTAGGCCCTCTGTTTCCTATCTTCTTCTTCCTCTGATCTCTTTGACACATCCCTTATTTTTCTAGCTAATAAGCCTGAAAAAAAGCCTCACAGCTAGTAATAGTCAGTGGTCAGAATCTAATGTGGTGCTTCCACCCCCACCAATTCTCTTCTGCCCCACCAACTGTGTAGCACAAGCAGCCCCCACTGCTTGCACAACTGGAAGCTTTAGCTCTTCCAGGGCAACTGATTTCTGGAAGGAGGCAGGTTGGTGGAGCTCTCATAAAGGAGCTCCGCTGACCTGCATCCTTCCAGAAATTAGTGTTTCTGCTTATTTGAGGGTTTCTCTTGGGAAGTGCTAAATCCCCCCAGTGTAAGCAGTGGGTCCCACTTGTGCAACGCAGTCGGCAGAACCCACCACTTGCTCAATGGAATCATCAGGATGGAAAGTAATCAGTGGGGGTATAAGCACCCTGTTGGATACTGCCCTAAGTGTTTATACTGAAAACGTATAAATGGTTTGTCTCTTTAAGCATCTTGCAAAAGTTGTGGCATCTCTAAAACTGCTAGTCTTAAGCCCTTTAGAACCAGTCTAGATTGCACTGTTCAGCAACATAGATTGCTTGTTTTACCCATGTACCTTTTCAGGGAAATATTGGGCTTGCCATCCCCTAAAAACCTGGGCAGTCACTTAAAAAAACGGGCAGTTTTGAAGATGTGATGACTTTTGTAAGAAGCTTGAATAGCCAAATCTTCTGGACCAACTGCCATATGACTGCATGAGTTCTTGGACAATTACAGTAATTTTAATTATCAACCAAATAAGTTACATGTCATCCTCTTCAGCAATACAAGGTTGCTAACATAACTCCACTAGTACTGCATTAATAATGTTCATTCTTTCAACTTCATATTGAAGCCACACTCTTTATCTTACAACACCTGCATTTTGGCAAATAAATTTAAAATATTCTGTGTTTGAAGTAGAAATTAATATCTCTAGAAAGCTGGAATAAAATAATGCCCCAAAGCAATAATAAGCAGTTATGAACTTCCCCAAATGTGGATTGATTTGATATAACATTGCTTTGTCCTGTCTAATTCATTATTCATTGAATTGATTTTAGGGCAAAACTCTGGAGTTCTCTATTTGCATTTTCCTTCTGTTGTGATGATTATGGCAGCATTTTGAACTTGTTCCTTGTGATCGGCTAAAATTGCTTCATTAGGGAAAATGTGTGACTTTCTAGTCTTGAAAAATCCCCATTAATATATTCAAAAAGATGTTTTGAGCATTTTCTGGTGAATTGACTAAACCTAAAGTGTAAATCACTGTTAAGGTGTTGCCATTTGACATAGTGTCAAAATAATGGCAGAGTAATGCAGTCAAGTAAATTTATCTTGTCTCATTCTGGTGTTTGTAGATAATTGTTGAAGGCCTGTGAGGACTCACTGTGGGGTGGTGGTGGGAATAAATAGTGGAAGAAATCCATTTCCCAGCAGCTATTCCAGAGCCCCAAAACCTACCACCCTCCATTCTCAGGCAAAATACCACTATTTAGGTCAGCTTTGGGTTTTAAACCCTCCTTCCCTGTGGTGTTCTGGAGAGTTCAAGGCTGGCAAGGGAAGTCTCCGGTTTTGCGTGCCACTTAATGTCAGTGATCAGAGATAACAGCAGGGATTCCTGTCCCCTAGAGGGCAGGGCTTGGAGGAAGGGGGCCTCCACAGGCTGGGTGGGGAACGTCTGTGGGCCAGATTCGGCCCACAGGCTGGAGGTTCCCCACCCCTGTCTTAGGAGAATAGAGGGAAGAGTAGGTTGGAATATCTCCAATGTTGATGACTCCCAAGGTGCTCATTGTATATCACACAATGATTAAACAACCCATGATTTGTTAACCATGATTTGTTTGGGATTGCGCCAGAGTGCGTGTGCTGGCTCCTGACTGCTTGCCCACTTCCAGTGTGCTAAACAACCCAGTGATGGCCTGTCCCTGGATTGTTTTCTGTTATGGCGGAACCCAGAACTGTGGGTTGTTGAGGGAGAAACAACCCAGAGATATAACCCATGGTTAGTTCTTATATGAGCCTTGGCTTATAACATCAGACATCTCATATTGTGAGATTTCTAAAAGAAAATGGGCTCCAACTGAGAGCGAGTTAATTTTAATGAGACTTGTTTAATGTTTAATGTTTAATGATCACAATTAACAGAACTAACTAGTCACAACTTTTTCATGGATTTGAAGGGACTTAAGTGCAATTAACGTTCTCTGGATAAGAGCCTGTGTATTTCAGCAGTCCTTGAGATACTTAATACGCTATCCAAAAATTACTGTAGCAATTTTTAAATAACAGTACACAATGGCCCCAGGTTCAATGCATGTTTGTATCACAAGATGAGTCTACATCACAAGATGACTTCAGAGATACTCTAAATCAGTGTTCTCCAACCTTGGGTCCCCAGAAGTTTTTGGCCTACAACTCCCAGCATGCCCCAGCCAGCTATGCTGGCTGGGGCATGCTGGGAGTTGTAGGCCAAAAACATCTGGGGATCCAAGGTTGGAGAACACTGCTCTAAATATAGCAATAGCATATACACACACACTTTTATGTATTGAGTAGCTATCTGTCACTTGCATACATTATTGGTGTGGTTAAATAATATTGCCAGATGGTTGAGGATACCATACACTGTATGTTATACTGTAAATTATATGAAATTCCAAGGGAAAAGTATCTGAAGAAAAGCTTTGAGTCAATAGCCACTTATAGTGACATGGATAAAATTACATATTTGTTGTTGTCTAGCACGGTGAAGCCTGTTATGTTTAATACAACCAAATTTGCTGCAATGCCCCCCCCCCCCCAACTCAGGCAAGCCTGTGAGGCTAATTTTTGGTCTAAGGACTTTGCCTCTTATGTATTATTTATGTATTGTATTGTATTGTAAATATTTGATTTGTTTGGTTGTAAATGTTTCTTTTGGCTATAACCTGTAATTGGTTGCCTTGGATCTGGATAAATACCAATATGTGCTGCCGAAGTCCATATTTGCTGATAATAGTTTGAATTAAGTGAGGATCCATCAAACTCATTGAATACAAACTGTTCTAAGAAAATGATACAAATTCAAGCATGGATGTATTCTTTGTAAAAGAATAACGCTGCTCTGTGACAGCCACGTATATATGATTGAATGATATTCTTTAAAATAATAACAAAGTACAGCCTGCTTGAACTATATTCATCTGGGTATAAAGAAAAAGGCTTCATTTTCAAACTTGTCAGCCATCATCAGACTGAAGGCCAGACTAGAGTAACCAAGCCGTCAGTTTTTAGTGATTCAGTGTTTGTGACTTTCAAAGGCTGCCTCTGTACTTCAGGTTCCTGCTGAGCCAGTAAAGAGCCCTCTGGAATTTTCACACCTCCAAGGCAAATCTCACAACACAGTTGTGTTAAGGGCTCTGGGAATAAACAAGTAATAGGAAACTCTAGATGTTATTGCCCAATAAATTTGCCAGGGTAAAATAAAATTGATTGTATCCACTAAGAATCAGAATTGTTGTTCTGCAAAATTGCACATTTTGGGTATTTCTGCGCTTGTAAGTCAGAATTCATTAGATTAGTCGCTGACCCTTCTCGTCTAAAAGCAACATTCTGGTCCCCTGGCAGTTAATTATCATTTTGGAAACATTTATGCCTTAATGTTAGGAGGACAACATTGGCTTAAAGCAGTCATACAAACAGCAAAAATGAATGGGTCTGGAGGAGAAAAAAATAATAAAAACTTAATTTGTCCTGGCCTTTGTTCTAACAATATGAAGATGGTATATCTCTATATTATATTAATTTTCCTGATGAGATTGTTCAATATACACATATTTTTCCATTAGTAGGGGTGAATATGTTGTGAGTTGCAACCTGAGCATGTTTGCCATTTGCAAAACTGATTTGATGTATAAAAATCCATTGTTAAGTTCAATTTGTGGGGACTTACAATATGTTAATAAACCATTATCTGAATCGGTCTAGGTTCAGTTCCAGTATTGGGCTACATTGGTTATAAATAACACAGGTACCTGTTCTTGTCATCATGTATTTTTTAGAATAGAGCTGTACTTATTGGAAAGGTATATTTATAACGAAAGGTAAGATAATAGGGGAAAAACTTAAACTAATCAATGGTCCAAAGAGCCTTCTCCATTTGCCCTCCAGATGTTTTGGAGTTCAACTCCCATCAACCAGCATAGTCAGTGTTTAGGAATGCTGGGAGTGGTAGTTAAAAACATCTGGAGGGCTTCAGGTTGGGGAAGGACTGGTTTAGATTCCCCCCACCCCCACCCATGGTTAAGGTGGAAAACATCTACAACATCATGTTAGGTAGCTGCATCATTAATTTTAGAGGCAACTGTGATAAGTGAGATAAGCTTATATTTCATAATACAGAAAGGCAAAGAACATAAGTAGGCAGAGTTCCAGTGGGTTGCTGCTAGTGACTGTGCAGGTTCCCTTTCTCTACTAAATGATATAAAAGTATTATTGACTTCAGACCAACAAAACATTTGCAACTGCATATTAACACTGATACCAAGATAATGGATATGAGGACTTAAGGCAAGACAAAAGTGTTAACGGTATGCACAGGCTCACTTTGTTGTGTTTCTTGCTTGGAAAATGTAATGAGGGTCTATGTTGGCTGTATACATAGGACGGTCTGCTTACTTGAAAAGGCTTGTGGTTCTTTAAGACCATAAGAAGACAAAGGGGTAGTTTGCACATGGTTAAACAAACCATGGGCTATCAGGGATGAGTGGGAGAGAGCAGGCACGCTGCCTGCAGCATGCCAGCCACTTCTTTTTCTTTTTTTTAAATTTTATTTATTTTTCAAAACAAAATATAACAAAATACAAGAAAAACACAAAAATATAACATAAACAACATACAATAAAACATAAAGTGCACCCCCACACACACCCTCCAAGGGACCAATTTATATACTTCCATCCCCTTGATCAAAAGAATTCCAAATTCCAATAATATAACATATCCTGACAAGGCATGCTCCCCTTCCCCTTTATTAATACATAGTCTAATAATTAATTCCATATATCCATAAAATTATTCTTCTTTAACTGTCCTTTTTTGCATTTGATACTACAAGTTAATTTATCATTTAGGGCTATATCCCAAACTTCCTTATACCAGTCAGTTATTAGGAAAACATGTTGTACTTGTTAGGTTTTGCATAGGCAGAACGAGATTACCACCTGACATCAGGATTATCACCTGACATGGAGGATGTCTCTTGAGATGAAGTACACAAGGTCTCCGGTCACCAGACATAGTCTCAAGGTGGTATGACTCAGCAGCCTTGGACAGGTTAGCAGTCAACATGTTGATGAATAGGTTATACAACTGGGGTGAGTAATATCCTATTTATAGGTACAGGGTCTGTGGTATAAAGACTGACACACTTGTTGACAGCTCCACTTCTCCTTGCTTCTTGCTTGCTTGCTCGTCTCACTCGACTTGTCTTGACTTCCTGGCTCTCTGGTCTTGTTCATCTAGCCTTACCACTGGGGTATTGGATTTGTATCTGCAATCATGTAGTGAGTAAGAGATGCATTGCTTGCCTTAATCCCATGTAATTGGGTCTTAGAAATAAACTCTTTAATCTTTATTAACTGCTGTTATCTCCTCCTTCCGTCTGCGTGACTGGGACTGAGGGTCACTGGCTAGGGAAGCTTTTGAACCCGGGTCAGTCCAGCTCTCACAGTACTTTCCATTTCCTCGCTATCATTAGCCTAGCCTCAGTTAACAAGTTTACAATTAATTCCTTCGTATTTTGGTCGCAAATAAGTTTCTCAGTTATTTATAACAATGCTAGTTTTGGACAGACCTCTAAATTAATACCAATAATTTCTGATATTTCTGTAAAAACCTCTCGCCAAAAAACCAGTACATTTTTACAACTCCACCACATATGAGCATATGTCCCTTTTTCCTGACATCCTCTCCAACAAAATGCATAACAATTATTATCTATTCTATTTAATCTTACTGGAGTTAAGTCCCATCTCCAAATTAGTTTATAGAAATTCTCCTTTATCCTAGTTGACATCACCTTCACAATCCGTCTATCCCATATGTTGTTCCAACCCACCTTCGATGTCACCTCTTCAAATTCATTATCCCATACTGCCTTTAGCTGGTCCTCTTGTTCTTCTGCTTTTTGAATCAATCTACGTATATAAATCTTAGGGATGTACCCGAGTAGCCCGGCAGACAGGAGCAAGGCCCGAACTGGGCCTGCTCGTGTCCGTCGGGCTACTCGGCCACCCGCACAGGCTTACCTGCAGGCTCTCTGGCTCTGCCTCCCCATCCGCTGGTCCTGTTGCGTCACTTCCGGCGTGGAGGAAGTGACGTGACGGGACCCTGCTCCATCGCGCTGGACCCCCCGCGCTCTGTTTTTGGCGCGGGAAACCAGGGCAACAGGGCTGTTTAAGCCCTGTTGCCCTGGTTCCTCCCACCAAAACAGAGTGCGGGTGGGGGTCCAGCGCGACAGAGCAGTGGCTCCGGCAGCGGCGGCGGTGGCGCGCAGGACCAGGTAGGCAGCAGGGGGGTCCTGGCGGCAGCAGGGGGGCCGGGGGGGCGGCAGCGGCGGCGGGGGGGCATGCGCGGGGGGTCCGGAGGTGGCGGCTCGAGCGGCACGGAGAATGCTCCGCGCCGCTCTGAGGAGCGAGATCGGGCCGCCGCCGCTCGCGGGGGGCCAAGCCCGGAGCGAGCCTCCAGCCGACTCCAGGCTTGGCCCCACCACTACTTGTTATACCTCTTGTTGATGCATTACCTTGTAGACCATCTCTAGACGTAACAATCTTTTCAAATTTAGTTAAATCTCTCTCATACTCAGTTTATGCCAGCCACTTCTGTTGTTTTTAATCAACAGCCTACAATTGGCTCATTTGTAGGTTGTTGAGTGTGACTTGCGGACCTGGACTGATGGATTGTTTACGGGCTAAACAACCTATCGGTCCGGGTTCACATGTCACACTGTAGGTTGTTGATTAAAAGTATAAGTGGCGGGCACGCAGGAGGCCCACCTTTAAACAGTCAGAACATGGCCCTGTGATAGCAATAGGATGGATGGCAGGACCATCAGTACTTGCAGTTTCAAACTGCTACAGGTGATTATGGCTGTCCACATAATCCTGATTCCACAGCGGCAGAAACACAAGCTCTTGAGCTTCTCATGTTTTCTTAGATATACAAAAATAGTAAAGGCTTGTTTGCAGTACTTTCCTAGAGTTTCTAGACTCCCCCCCCCCATACTATATGTATTGGACATGTAAAGATGTGAAGACAAATTAAAGTTGGCAGAGACCATGTGGGAATTAGTGTTTCTCTGTGACTTTCATGGACCAAATATTGTCCAGCACAATCCATTGTTCTTTCTTTGTGCTCCCTAATTGTGGGAGCACATGATGCACAGTGAAATTCAGCATGGAGCTGGGCCTCAAATCTTTATGCATATATATTGCGTATGCCAAATTTTCTTGGAAAAGGTTGAAGAGAAGGTGGCTAATGTCTTCAGTCTCAGGTGCTAGAAAGCTGCTGCCAGTCAGGGTTGACAACAATGGGGCTAGGTGAACTGTTGGTTTGACTTATGCTAAGAGTACTCTTTGTATCTGCTGCTGTGATTCTGGTCCACAAATCTATACCATATTGTGTCATAATCTGAGATACCAATCATTTGCTTTTCTTCAAATGTGTTTTTATGGATGTTATATTCAAAGGACAATTACGCTTTTTCAAGCAATGTCTTCTTTAAAACATCTTCCTTCCAAGCAGAATTGGTTTTTCTTTTCACCACAAAATGGCATATCATGATTGTTTTTCAAATGACCCAGACATTCAGGAACGTGTCTGAATACAGATCATAATTTTCCAAAGTATTTTTTGTTAAAATTGCACAACTGCATACGTTATTTTAGCTAGCCTGGATTCACCGTTTTTTTTAAAAAACAGGATTTCCAATCATTCGTTTTTTTCTAAAATAAATAATGCAAACCTGTGCCCAAAAGCCATTGCATATTCTATACTTGTCACTTCTCATTACAGGTTTTGCGCATCTGCAGGCTCCTTCTCACCCATCCCGCTACCCCAAGGGCTTATCTTTGGTACTTGGCAACATGCATAACCTCAGTACTGGGACAGGATGATGAAGCAGTCAGGATACTGGGGGGAGGGGGATAGATTTGTCTTTGAGCTCCTTGTTCATGCTGTGGTCTTAGTCAATTGAAATAATAAAACTGAATAATAACTACCCATGTGATGTGGCATGCCAGGAGATTAGTCATATTTATTTATTTATTTATTTACATTTATTAATCTCCCATCTGGCTGGCAACCGGTCACCCTGGGCGATGTACAGAGGATAAAAACAAGATAAAATACATTTAAAACAGTATAATTTTTTTAAAAAAATCTTAACCCACCCCATATTCCTGCCATATATTCCCCATATATTAACTATAGTGGTGTTCGTGTGTCTTGATTTTTGGAACTCCCAAAGGTTAACAGATTCTGCATGGTGATTTTAGTGGCTAGCATCGTTGTGTATAGACCCTTTGCCTACCTTGGAGAAAGAGGAGCTGTCTCAAAGAATTTGACAGGCTCTTCCAAAGAAAATATGTGCTTCCAAATATATTTGTTTGGATTGCAGAGTAACACACCTATCACATGCATAATTAGCTTAGACCACAGAATTGCCTTTTCAGCAAGGATATTTATCTAAATAACTTATGCATATTCCATAATGGAAAAAAGGGAGAAGAAATTTGCTAATTTTCAAACCATATGGATACAATCTTAAATATTCTTTTGTAGTACAAATCAAAGGTAAGGATTCTTTTAGAAGTATTACATTATTCCAGTGTGCTTAATACTGTAACGTCTTTCTAATCTTGCATTGGGTTAGTTATTTAAATAATCTTTAAGGAAATGAGAACTGTCAAAATGTTCTTTGAAACATTCAGTCAATATACCAAAGGTCACAATGTAGGTACACATTTTTTATTGTTGCTTTTGACCTGGAAAATCTTTTCACTTTAATATTGGAACGCTTTGGGTTATGAGTCAGTCCAAACTGATGGAGAGAGCAATCCTATGGTGCCTGGGCAAGCATCCCAGCGACTATAGGATTGTTCAGATTCCCCCTCCCAAGGTTGGAGACAGCGCTCTGACTTTGGAAGAGGGAGTCAGAGATCCGACCCCCCCCCAGCCCCTCATAGCCAGAGTGGAAAGAACCGCATTGGCTGCCCTCTGAGGTCAGAAAAGTGACCTCGGAGGAAAAGGGGTGTTCCGGTGGGCAGGGAGCGAAGGAGACTGGAGAGGCCAGGATATGAGTTATCCTGAGCCTTTTCCAGCTTCCTTCCCTCCTCCTCCAAAGCGCCCTCACTAGATGGGCTAAAAAGCCCATCTAGCAAAATATGCAAGGCGGGAGGATGGAGAGGCAAAAATTGCCTCCGTCGTTCCTCCCACCTTACATTGGATGATCGGATGCCTCTGAGTTTGGAGGCTTCCAAACACCAAGGGCAGAATCAATAGGATTGCGCCCTAGAATCCTAACTTTGCATACTCATTATTTAACCTAGGCAATCCTTGCAAAAAGATAAAGAACTAGGAGCTCAACTGATATATTCAAATACATTAGTAGGAATTAATAGATATTTTTTCAGATGGTTTTTATATAGTGTCCAGATAACCTTTTTTGTTATTCTCCCATAGGTGTTTACCTTGTTATGGATTGCTGACTGGATGGTGCACCACTTCTGGAAAAAAGGGAAAGATCCAGACAGTTTTTCTATTCCTTATCTTACTGCACTTGGGGATCTTCTTGGAACTGCCTTACTTGCAATGAGTTTTCACTTTCTGTGGCTCATTGGTGATAGAGACGGGGATGTAGGGGACTGATAATCCAGATGCGCCCACAATCTAGCCCCATTAGATGAAGATGACAAACAGGAGACAACCACTTGACTTATTATTTCATCTGAAGTATCTCAAGACAGTTATCGAATTTGATGATAGTAACTTACAGTGCAATCCTACACACATCTACTCAGAAGTAAGTTCCATTGTGTCCAATGGGAACTTACACTCAAATAAGAATGTTTCTAGGATTGCAGCATCAATATTGGCACTGATACAAAATGGCCTTAAATTTAAAAAATGGGGGGGGGGGACAGAACTGGAAGGATAGGCTTTAAATATTTTTACACTGCAAGGGAGTGTGGCTGTTGTTAGTGAACACCATCTGACCAGAGAAAGAGAAAGGTCAGCCAATATTGTGCCCAGAAACAAAGCCCAAAAGTGTAGTTGATGCCGAGTAAATAATAGAGTGATGTGATTTAACCACTGATACATCTGTCTTCATCACTAATTGTTTTGCATTTCAGTGCACAGACTGACTGGGTATTTTAACTCATACTATATAATGGTTTCACAAAATCAAATATTTCTATTTCATAGATAAAACTTATGGAATCATCAGATGCATTTGCTAAATAGTAGGCAAAACAGATGATTTGTGCATGTAATTAAGAAAAAAGGAAATTCAAGCAAGACATTCCACAGGGAATTCAACACTTCTTTTTAGTTATCAGTGATACAGAATAAAGCAATGTCTTGTCTGAAAACTAATTTAGTCTGAAAACTAATTTAATAAAGTGGAAATGGGGAAGATGTTTCTAACAGATAATCCAGTATGCATCATGCATGGACGTTACTGATGTTGTATTAATGATTGTATTTCAAAAGGTACATTGACACAGTTTTCAAATGTTCAATTTTGTCCTTTGCAATTTATTGCAAGGTATAGGGAATTAAGCTACTTACAAGAAGACGAAAAAGCAGCTTTTAATATGTAGTTATGGGAAAACTGCAATATATTCCTGAAGAGATAAATGGTGGAGATTTTGCTGGATTTTTAAAAAGATACTATTGAAGAAATGGAAATCTTGGACATATAACTACCAAGCAGTGCTGCTGCACAGCTACATAAAGCAAGTTGGTATTTACTATTGTGTGGCAGTTGGAGTTTTAAGGGCTTTTCCAAATTATCATTTTATTGTGCAATAAGAGGGAAATTGCTGCTCCGGTGTTTGTGGAGGATCCAGACATCTTTTTCAGATATGCCACTGCTGTTGTACGGAAATTGCATTTTCTCCAGCACTCAAACAAGAATATTTGTGTCAGTGCTTGTAGAATGAGTGCTCTGTAGAATGTAATTATGTGAGTATCACAGGCCCCTTTTGGTTAGTGCCTGTGGCGCATTGATGATGAGCAATACTGTGCCCATCGCATGTCTGCACCATTTCATGAACTAATGCAGCTTTCCCCGACCTGTGCCCTCCAGATGTTTTGGGCTACACCTCCTAGCATTCCTGACCATTGGCCGCGTCGTTGGGCGAGGGTGATGGGAGTTTAAGTCCAAAATATCTGGAAGGCACCAGGTTGGAGAAGGCTGACTAATGTGTTTGTTTTTAAAAAATAAATAAATCTGCATAGACTGTGCATTTCCCATTGTAGCACTTCAAGTGCAGGAACCTTTCTGCAATGCCTACCCTGAGCACTAATAATTTCTGTAGTGCTGCATTGCAGCATTGCATGTTATGTTCCAAACTTTAAAGCATTTATTGCTGTTCATGTAATTGGAATTTGAGATTTTGGGGGAAGATTACACAAGTGTTTGCATAACGATCAGTGCTTCCATTTATGGCTTGCTATGAGTTGTACATTGCTTTGGGGGTTCTATAAATAAGACAAATAACTTTTCAAACCATGGCAGCACAGTCCCCCATCCCACCTCACAAAACCACCAATGAGGTTGCACGTTTCATTGTAACGAATGGGTATTTTGCATTAATATCAATGGGATTGGCACACAATTGTTCCCATTATATATATCCACGTTACATTAATTGGTCTTGCTGGTTTATATCAAATATGGATATACAGACTTCTGCAACTAAGGCTGCAAGCCTATACCCACTTACCTGGGAGCAAGCTCCATTGAATTCAATGGAACTTACTTCTGAGTAGACACATATAGGATTGCATTGTTAAATCTATACATGGGGCTCCAGTTTTCACATGCTGATTTTTATTAATATCCCCCCCCCCCCAATACTCATAGGCATAGTTGCTTGCAGAGTACCTTCATCTTCACAGAAGTTCAAGACACTGGCAGCTGTTTAGCTTCCTACTTGAAACCTTACTTACAATAACTTCCCCATACATTAAAAGAATTACGGTATAAATGTTAATTGCCTTGTTGCTGGAATTGGAAGGAGAGCATAGACAATAAGATTTCAGAATTGTGAAGGAAAATTGTCCATCCAGGTTCCTTTGCTCCCCTTGAGGTGCAATCCTATGCAAGTTTAGACAGAAAAAAGGCCTACAAATCCCAGCTGGGAGTTGTAGGCCTTTTTCCTGTCTAAGCTTGAATAGGATTGCACCCAAAGTCTATATTCTTGTTAAACAAAAAGGTACCTTTGACTGTAGTACTGTGGATAACATTCCTATTCATTTTGTTTTCAGAAGCAGTTGGTGGTAACGTAAAATACTAGTATTTGGGGATGTAAATCTAGAAGAAATTAAGTTTTTAATTCTGCTTGGGTAATCTTCATGTGGAATTATGGTCTAATGGAAAACATTTTTATGTTTGAAGAAGCTATGGGTTTTTAAAGTTCTTTGGAACCAATCCAAACAAATAAAATGTCTTCTGTTTATAATATAATACGCTTTATATAGTGTATGTGTACTATTTCAATTTGCTTATGCCCTAGGATTTGTGTGTGCCTGTGCCTAAGATGTGATCAATATTTTCTAGACCAGACTAGCATTAGGTCACGCTACTTACCCTGAAATATAATGAAAAGTAAGCAGTAATTGGGAGAAAATAAAATGTGCCACAGGCAGTATGTTTGAGCTGGGTCTTTAGACAGAACTTTAATGCAAAGGATTCCTTTTTAAAGACCAATACAAGTTCTTGTTTGCCATATATTACTTACCGGTATAATTGAAGTCCCCTGTATTTTAGAGTACGGTGGCTCGCTAAGAGTTCTCTCATTTTACAGCTCCCTTGTACCCTGTAGAGTTCACCTGATGTACCTTTTGTGGAGAAGATAGATGCAGATGCTGGAACTGCACTTCTGCCATCATTCCCTTCCCCCCCCACACAAGTTTGGCTTGGTTAGTATGGCAACTATAGGGTCAGTCCTTCTCCCAGTTATCACTTAGATCTTGTTAAAAACTGTCCCTGAGTGGACAGAAATGGGGAAGTGTGCAGTGATGGTGGTATAGAGTTGCTGAACAACTTGAGGAAGGCACCAGAAGCTGAGTACTTCATTTTCAGTTGCTGTTATCTAGAGAGATTTGATCATTCACTGGTACCAAATGCTGTAAATATCCAACTGAATAATTATTTATACCCCAAACTTCTACTAAAAGTAGTGGAGTGGCATACATTATAGCAGTGATGGCGAACCTTTTTGAGCCCGAGTGCCCAAACTGCAACACAAAACCAACTTATTTATTTCAAAGTGCCTTAAATTTGGCAGGAAAGAGGAGGGGGCACTAGCTAATCGCGCCCCGCTCTGTCTCAGGGCATGGCTCTTCACCGGGTGCGCAAAGATTCGGGCGCATGCGCGCTGTGCTTCTGAGCTGTCTGTTCAGTTAGAAGGAGGGCTGGGTGCCTGCGCAGTCCGCTTCTGGGGGTGGAGATGTTGGAGTGTGCCTGCCTGTGGAGGCCAGCGAGGAATGAGTGGGGAGGAGTCACTATGGAAACCCGACACTGAATGCAGAAGGGGACGGTCTTTTCGCGATCTGGCGACCAATGGCTCGAGTGCCCACAGAGAGGTCCCTGCGTGCCAGCTGTGGCACGCGTGCCATAGGTTCACCATCACTGCATTATAGTCTTGGAATCATGTAAATGTGTTGGAATTAAGAGAAAGATCGGGGATTCCATTGATGTACTGCTCATACCTAACAATCACGCTGACTAATCCCTGAGTTGTCTAACCATTTGACATGCCCATTCTGGGACTTCCACTTGAGGTCTGGCTCAGGACCTCATGGCCTTCCAGATTGATGGATCCAACACATACAGCCGTGGTCACACCTTAGGTTTGTTTTAGTAGTAGTAGTAGGCGATCACTCGTGACTGAGTAAGATTGTCTTCCAGGATAAAATTACAAAAAGAAAATTATAAAAGGAGGAAATTCTAAAAAATTGTGTCAGTCAGTCAGGCGATCACTCGTGACTGAGTAAGATTGTCTTCCAGGATAAAAAAGAAAATTTACAAAAAGGAGATTTTAAAAGGAGGAGAATTCTAAAGAAAATTGTGTAGACTCTAGCGATGGGTCCGTAAGTGACTGTGGAGGCCAATTCTAGATCCACACAGCTTCCCACAGTGAGGACACAGGTTACCAGATGGAAGATGGTCTTGTAAAGGATTCATTTGACGTGCTTTTCGCTTAGCAGGATTTTCCGGAGGCAACGTTGATGAAATCTTTCAAGGAGGTGGAAATGACGTTTATAGATAGTCCATGTTTCGCAGGCATACAATGAAGTTGGTAATACAATGGTTTCATAAACCAGCGTTTTGGTCTTCTTACAGATATCCCGATCCTCGAACACTCTATGTTTCATTCGAGAAAACGCGGCACTTGCGGAGCTCAAACGATGCTGGATTTCACTGTCGATGTTAGCTGTAACAGAAAGATAGCTGCCAAGATAGAGAAAATGATTGACATTTTCCCGTATTGTCCCACCAAGCTGGATAGATGGCATCACCAAAGAGTTAACTTGCACTTGCTGATGAAGCACTTCAGGTTTTTTTGATGTTAAGCGAGAGACCAAGTTTTTCGTATGCTTCTGCAAAAGCATTTAGGATAGTTTGGAGATCATCCTCTGAATGTGCGGAGACCACATTATCTTCAGCATACTGAAGTTCCACAACGGAGGTTGTAATTACCTTACTTTTTGCTTTCAGCCTACTGAGATTAAAAAGCTTTCCATCTGTTCAATATATAATTCCCACACCAGTGGGAAGTTTCCCCTCGACAAGATGTAAAATCATGGCGATGAAAATATCAAATAATGTTGGGGCGATAACACATCCCTGTTTAACACCTGATCCCACTTTAAATGGAGCACTTGCTGGATCGTCACCTTGAAGTGGTGAGTGGGCTTGCGTGTTCCGATGAACCCTGTGAGCAATGCCGTCGGGAGCTATGTATTCCCAGTAGGGTCACCCATGGTGGTAAGGTCCAGGGAGAGGAACCAGACAAAGAACGATCCAAAACATAAAGTCCTCAATGGCAGATCAGGAAGATAAAAGGTTTGTTTTACTCTAGCATGGAAACAGGTACATTAAGACCTGTCATAGCTGGACCATTCCTGAACAATGTTTGCTTTGGATTGATAAGATGGTCATGACAATGGATAGAGTAGCTCCAACTGCCCGTTACCTTTGTTACACACTATGTGTCTCTGGTTTATCAAAGACGTGGAGTGTATAAGTAAATAAAAGGGTCAAGTGCCTCAGCAAATAGGACCATCAGCATTCGCCAGCAAGATAGTAAAACATTGTAAGGTTTTAAACATGCAGAAGCAACACAAGAGAGCAGATCAAGTTTGGTTATTTGGTATTAAAATTGTACTTTAAATATTTACATGTCTTAATAAATATTTAACAGGTTTTTCAACTAAGAGATTATTACATTACATTAATGTTTAATGGACCACAACTCCACAATTGGAACATACATCATCACAATTAATATGCACCTTTGGGAAATGTTAGATCTTCAGAAATGGAAATGGAGGTGTGATATGTAGATCTGAGCTTTTATGCTTCCTTACAGGGAGTGGAATGTTACTTCTGGATCACATACAAAAATGTCCAACAGCATCTATTGATTTCTTGCAAATTCTTCTGTGAAAAGTTAGCTAATTGGTACTTCTGGAGTGATCAGTGAAATAATTTGCCAGTCCAAAGTCCTGTCCTAACTAATACTGACAATGCAACATTGTGGCTGTTTGAATAATCAAGTACCGTACTTCTGATTAGGATATTAATCTAAAACCTCCAGGCACCACACTGATTACAGCATCAATCCAAAGGATGTATTTTTGGTGATCTGGTGGTGGTGGTGCTAGGCTTCTACCTAGTAGGGGTACAGACACAGCATTTATCTGTGAAAAAAAAGATCAGATTCAACATTCCCTGAAATTCTTACAAGCTCAGTGTAAAATATACATTTATAGTCTAAGAACAGAATGGCAAACATCTTGATGAGCTGTCTCCTCTGCAGCCACACAGACCTTTTCCCATAGGTTACCAAGGGCCGTAGAATTTTTTGTTTTCATGGTTCTTCCAAAGTTCACTTGTTTCACCTAACTGCATTGCACAAGAACATGGTTGGCAATTGCTCACTGCTTCTCTTGCCTGTCTGACCTATTACTGTTGCCTGGCAACAGTAGCAGCAGGGATGGAAAAAGAGGTGAAGACACTGGTGAGGTAGGATACAGGCAAGGGTGCAGACAGTGTACATTGGGATTTTGGGGGGCTGATGGGTAACCAGCTAAAGAAGTATGAGAAGTTCTCACTTAGAGAATGGGAGTGCTACAGATTTTAGTTGTAGCAAATAATATCTGGGAGAGGAAGAAAAGAAAATTTGAAAGGGCAAATTCATTTTGACCTCTATGCATAGCGGTTGGTGTGTGTGCACATGCGCACGCATATGTGTGTGCAGACACAGGACCTTTCTACAAATGCACAGAAGGGCTACCAATGGGAAAGGGGGTTGGTACAGCTTTGTAGCTGAGGAGGGCAAATGGGTGCACCGCCCCCTCTAGAATTGTGCTTCCCCCCCCCAGATTTTTTTGGGGGGAAATTATCTTTTTAATTTGTGACATGACAGACAATGGCAGCCTCCATTTAAAGAATGAGAGCTTGTTTTAAGACCAGGAGCAAGTTAAGAATAGGACCCTCTGAAAAAATTCAGTGAATAAGGCAGGGCGAGTGTACAACAAAAGCCTCATCTGGAAGAGCCCCCCAAAATCTTCTCACTCAAGATTTTCCTTGACTGAGGGTGGATTTTTCTTGATCACAATCGTAATTAAATGATCGGGGGACGGGACAGGACAGGACAACAGCCTGTATAGTAAGATGAGCCTTGAAGAGTTAAATATTAGAACTTTCTATTATGGGCTAGAGTTAGACTCCACCCCTTGGACTTCCCTTTGCTCTGCCTTTCAGTTTCAGTTGTGTTCTCCACCCAGCCAGCAATAAAGAAGCATATTTGTTTGCCTGCAGTAAGAAATAATAGTTTGTTTATTCTGCCCTTCTCATGACGAGTAGAGCAGATTGGGTGCTTATTGCTAAAGGGTGAAATAAAGAGATAACTTAAAGTGATCTGGGGAAAAAACTACCCTAAGGGCAATCCTAGACAGCGTCTAGATGGCTATAGGATTTTTCAAAGTCCCAGGCTCTGACCTGCCTCTGAAACTGAACACAGAGCACCCTGCCCCAGGGATGTTGAAGAGTCCTTGGTTTCGAGTCACGAGTCGAGTCACGAGTCTTTGGACCCGAGTCTCGAGTCCAAGTCCAAGTCCTTGGTCCAAAATGGTGACTCACGAGTCATGAGTCACTCCCAAAGCTGACTCCACGAGTCCCTATTAAAATCAATGGGGTTTTTTCCCAACAAAATAAGGCTATTTCAGATGTGAGGCTTAAATAAATTCTAGGCAAAGTGTGCCTTTTTATTTCAAAACTCTGCAACTGATTTTGGCAAGAACAGACCAGGCAGACAAACCCAAAATAACCAGGCAGGCAGAGGAGGCAGGGAACCCCAAAGCAGGCAGGCAGAGGCCTTTGTCTTGGACAATTCAAACTGTGGAACTGGTTAAGAAGAGACCAGGCAGGCAGAGGAGACTGGGAACCCCAAACAGGCAGGCAGAGGCAGCCAAACCCAAAATGTCTGAAAGGTTGCATTTTAGGGAAATGATTTTAAAAAAATAAACTTGCTGTACTTCCTAAAACCTATCCATGTTGCATTTGAGAAACACGATTTTGGAACATGAGTCCTTGGTCTCAAGTCCCGAGTCGAGTCTCGAGTCCCATTAAAAATATTGGGACTCGAGTCTGACTCGAGTCAGAGGGGGGACTCAGTCCGACTCACTGAGTTGAGTCCTGGAGTCCGAGTCCCCATCCCTGCCCTCCCCCCACCACTCGCAGCCAGCATGGAAAGAACTGTGCTGGCTGCTTCTCCAAGGTTGCTAATGTGACCTTGGTGATGGGGTTTAGTGGGCGTTCCAGGGGGCAGGGAGGAGAGGAGATTGGTACCGTCAAGATATGCGGTGTCCTGGTGGCACCTCAGCCTCCTTCCTCCTCTCTCTGAGGCATCTCAGCTAGATGGCTGAAATCGGCCATCTAGCTGAGTTGCAGGGTGGGAGGAGCATGGAGACAACCTTCGCCTTCGTGCTCTTCCTGCCCTGCATAGGATGCCCACAATCTTCTGAGTTTGGAGGGTTACAGGCATCCTGATTGGATTGCACCCAAAGTTACCTGTTACTCTTTTAAAGCTCTCACTATCCTCACAATCATAGTGGCTATTTGTGTTCTTCTTTTTCTTGAGTACTTGATGGCAGAGATGAAAATAGCCCTTTCTATGAAGTCCATCAAGAAGCTAAAAAAATTGCAGGAGCTCAACAATGAAGAAGAAACTCAGTCCCAGAGACTTAAGAAGACAAGTGTAACCCTAAAAGATGATATTTTAAGAAAAAAGATCGGTGAAAAATGTGAGGCAGAAAGTGAACAAGCGGAAATAATACATTTTTATGTCATTGATATTGTTCTTATTGAAATGAACAGGAGATTTTCTGAAAATGATGAAATACTCACTGCGGTGCCATCTGTTGACCTGAAGTCTGAGCAATTAAACCCACTTAGCTTCCTAGGAATCACAGTCCTGACAAAAGAAGAGTTTTCTGTGGCCAGACATTTTATTTATTTATTTATTACATTTATACCCCGCCTTTTTTCTTGCAAGGAACCCAAGGTGGCTTACATAATCCTCCTCCTTCCATTTTATCCTCACAACAACCCTGTGTGGTAGATTTCTTAGAAAAACAGAGCAACCCAAATGTATTTCAAGAAATGTACCAGCAAAGAGGGGTCTTTGCAGATACATACCAACTTCTGGCTGCTGCAAAGACTTTTGCCTGCAGTACAGCCATCTATGAGTCAACATTTTTGATTTTAATCGGATCAATCAGCTACATTTCAATGCCTCACAAGTATTTAGCAAATTTGGTTTTGCTTGCATTTGAAAAAGAAAGGATAGCTATCCTTAATTTTGATAATTTTTACATTACTTTCATTCTAGGAAAAACTGAAAGCTGCAAGTATTCTACAGTATGATTTTTAAGTGCTATGCATTTCTCTTTCTTTCTGAAAAGGTGTATTCTTAACCTACCATTCAGAAAGCTTTCTTGCATGTTTATCACACATTTGTATACAGTTTATGAAAGAAAGTCTATTATGCTGGTAAATATTTTACACAGTTCAGGACTCAGTCTCCTTGACTTCAACCAGAAAGTTATGCATATTTTTCTCAGCACCACTCAACCTAAATCAGTGTTCTCTAACCTTGAGTCCCCAGATGTTTTTGGCCTACAACTCCCAGCATGCCCCAGCCAGCTATGCTGGCCTGGGGCATGCTGGGAGCTGTAGGCCAAAAACATCTGGGGACCCAAGGTTGGAGAACACTGCCCTAAATGCTTGACTATGGTTGCATTGTAATGTGCTCTTACTCTGTTTCTAAAAGAGTGATCTTATGGCCCGCTAGACAACATTTAGGAGGCCATAGGATACTTTGGATTCCCAGGTCCATGGTCAGAAACAGAGGTCCAACCTCAGAGCTGGGATCCATGCTCGGATCCCCCCTCCCCCCTCGCAGCCGGCATGGAAAGAACAGTGATGGCTGCTTCTCTGAGGTCGGAAAATTGACCTTGGAAAGGGGGTAAAGGGGGTGGGGAGGGGCACAGGGGGGGTAGGAGATGGGGGCTATCAGGAGACAAGGTATCCTGGCGGTACTCTTTCCTCCTTCCCTTCCCCTCTGAAGCACCTCAGCTAGACTGCCGAAAATGGCTGGCTAGCTGAATTGCAGAGTGGGCGGTGTCGGGAGGTGGAGATCGCCTCCGCTGCTCTTTTCGCTCTGCACTGGATGCTTGTAAGCCTTCAGGTTTGGAGGCTTATGAGCCTCGAGGTCGCAGTCCATAGGATTGCACCCTAACCCTGTTTCTTTTTGTTGTTTCTTGTGATACAAGATAAAACTGAATTTTTGAGAAAACAAGCTGCCACACTAGTTAGTTATAGCATAAACTATTTTGTTTGTTTTACACCTTTTGATATTCCCTTGTTCACAGTATCCTTAACATCCCTTTTTTCTTATGAAACAAAAATTATGCCAGTCATTTACTTCCTGATGTCCATACTACATTTTCTGTTAACTTGACCTTTAGATGGACCAGCCCGTATGTACCTCAACACTCTCTCTGCATGGAGGAGGAGTGAGGGGGAAGGTCACTGCCATTCCCTTCCCCTGGCCTGGTCCTCAAATCCTCTCCACAGTGAATGGGGGGGGGGGCGATTAGCTCACACTTTGTGCCTCTCCACCCCAAAATGCCCCACCTAGAAATGTGGCTGCCCCACCTAACAAGGAAGGGCTGATCAGCCCTCTTTTAGAAATTGGTAGTTTGTGAACATACCCTAGGGGCAGATGGGGCTATTGTGGAGGAAGGGGGGGCTGGCTGGCCTGCCACACCCCCACCCTTTCCTACTCCAAAGGAACTAAGACCCCCAGAGATCTCAAGGTACCAGATTGCTAGCCTCAGCTGTTTGCAATCCTACTTGGATCTCTGTTGAGGGACTCGCCTTTAATTCTGTAACCTGGATTTAGTTACTGAAGCCACAGAGCAATCTACAAACACCATGTGGGGTAAAACCAGGACAAGGTTTATTCTGGTAGCATTTTACAACAAGATTAGGGAAATGAGAGAAGCACACAAAATAAAGAGAGAGACACTTTAGTACACAGTAAAGCTGCAAAACCCGATTCCTTAATATCTCTCAGGCACACACCTGTTACCTGAGGGTGTTCTCTTCAAGGGTTAAATCCAGCACAGCCTCGCTGCCCGAGGGAGATTACCACACCTACCCGAAGGTCCGAGATGGGTAAAACTCCCACAAGGCTTGCCTTTACTAGAGCCCTCAATCCAGCTAATTTCACCAGGAGCTGCCTGGGGTCCTTGGAATACCACCATTACCACAGCCGGGTAGAACAAAGACCAAAACCCACGCTTTGGGAAATATACCTTCCCCCCCTCCCCTGCTGCCTCTTAGCCAATCACTATGCATCTCACCTGGCCAGGCAGGGGGAAGGGAACTCATGACTCATGGCTTGAACTATTTACATATGAAAGCCCTAGGCCAGCTTCTCCAGGCATCTAGGCGCCATTCATTCAAGAGGAACTATGCACACACACACCCCAGCCTTCACACATGAGGGGGTGTTGTGTGTGTGCATGCATGCAGGAACCCCCAAAGGCCCCTTTCTCCACACGCTAACTATGCACACCCTACCCACCCCAGCCGGTTCACACATGAGGTGAGTGTGTGTGTGTGTGTGTGTGTGTGAGAGAGAGAGAGAGAGAACCTCCAAAGGCTCTTTTCTTCACAGCTATTAAAACAGAAGACACTCTGAGACCTACAGGGCTGAGTTGGTAATGAGGGAACACCGTGTAGAGCAGTGCGCATAGGAGCAGAAGGAAGGATGTGACAGAGCAGCAGCTGCCCCTAATTGTGAAAATGCATAAATGGAGTTAAGTTGTCCTGGAGAATTTTGAAGAGGAGACTAGATCAGTCTTCCCCAGCCTGGTGTCCTCCAGAAGCTTTGGACTTCAGCTCCCATCAGCCCCAGCATGGCCAATGGCAAGGAATGCTGGGAGTTGTAGTCCAAAAGATCTGGAGGACACCCAATTGAGGAAGACTGGACTACTGATCACCTGTTGTTGGATCATTTGCAGTCTGATTCCTAAATAACATTTTTATGTGTGGGAGGGAGTTCATTCTTCTGTATAATGAACATATATGTATTTTGTTCCCAATGTGCCAGGGGTGGTGGTGGTGGTGGGAGAGAGAATCCGTGTGTACGGAATGCACATCTTCTTATATGTGACTATGTGGATCTGCCTATACAAAAACGTACTGTGAAAATGAGCCTCCATCTAGGGCAGTGTTCTCCAACCTTGGGTCCCCAGATGTTTTTGGCCTACAACTCCCAGCATGCCCCAGGCCAGCATAGCATAGCTGGCTGGGGGGCATGCTGAGAGTTGTAGGCCAAAAACATCTGGGGACCCAAGGTTGGAGAACACTGATCTAGGGAATTGGAGATTGAAAGGATAGTCAGATGATGCTTGATTTCCTGTTCAATTTTAGGATTCTATAATCAGGTTTCAGAGTAAAATGCATAGGCAAGGGAACTGAACAACTCCTGATATGGAAAGTGCTGCCACGTCTGTGATAGACCCCCTATTGTAAAACAATTTTAATTCCCCTCGTCTGAATTGCATTTGATTTCCTTCTTAGCATCTGCTAGATCACTTTTTTCCCCAGGAAGTAAAAGTCTATCAGCAAAGTTCTTGTCGTTTCATTTTTCCATACTGCAAAGTTAGATTTTATTTTTAAAAGTGCCTTCTGTGATACAAATCGCACATAAAAGCTTATTGCATTCACTGTAATAACATTTTCATACCAGAGTAATAATGTACATTTAATACAAGCTGGCCAAGCTGTTCTGCAGCTCCATTTGATCGAAGACAAATGTAGCAATAACTCAGGCATGGCAGGAACATTTATAAATTATCATTTTCACTCATGAAGATAAATACGAACAGTGGGCTGCGATTATTCAGCCTCTCAGAAGGTCTCTCTTTTCCTGCATAGAATCTGATATGAAATATGGATGGGGAAAGTAATGCGTGGTTTTGCAGGGCAATTTAAATGCCAGCCTAGAATCCTGCTCTATTACTGGCACAGGAGCCTCCCCCATTCCAGCATAAGTGTTACAAACTGCCTTGTGTTTTAAATCAAATGCATATTTTAAGTGCCAATTTATTGTTTGAGGTCCTAACGAGGGAAGGGGACACATACACGCGACACAATCAAGTACTTCTTCCTGCATTAAACCTCCGCCCCAATAACATTGGCTGCATTCAGCTGTCATGATAAATCAGGAGTGGAAACTCGTGGGCCTTCAGGTGTTGGGCTACAAATCCCATCACCCCTGACTAAACGTTTTCATCGGCAGAGTCCGTCTACCATTTGTGCAGAGGTCTCAGAGTGTCTTCTGTTTTAATAGCCCCATCTGCCCCTAGGGCATGTTCACAAACTACCAATTTCTAAAAGAGGGCTGATCAGGCTATTATCCTATTGTGGAGGACCGGGACTGGTCCTTTGCGTGAGTTCGGCACTTAAAGGGTTAACCGGCACTGAGAAAATGCCCTTTATGTGGCTTCTGTGAACTTTAAACTCAACCACGATGAACCATTGACACTGAATCGCACTGAATCGTATTGAGACAGCAAGCGGCTAATTTTCAAAGTATTTAATGGAGCGGACTGCGGAACTAATAGACTACAGGAATTTCACACCATAAACAAGGAAGTCCATAAAAATCACCGAAGCGGAAAGCTTCAATACACATACGAGATATAGGCTTTGCGTAATACAGAGAAAAACTTTACATCAGAGACTCTGACTTACTGAACTAACATAGCGATCTGTGTAGCCAGTCTCCGGGCGCCGCTGCCGGGGTTGGAAGCTGCTTGGTCCTGACCGGAGCCAGGGACCTGATCCGTGCAAGCCTGCACTGTGTTCCCAACAACCCTTTGTTCCTTAGGACATGCTTTTTCTACCCTCCCTCGCCCCCTCCCCGCCCTTGATGACCAGGTGGGCTGGTTCCGCCCCACAGGGTGGTGGCGCCTCTAGGATGTTGGCACCTCCTGGATACTTTGGGGTACTTTGCAGCTCTTTGAGACTGCGCCCCCCACCTCCGGAATGTTTGCTCTTCCTTGAGGGCAGGTGTAAATGTGTCCTATTGAGGGTATGCAGATATAGCTATGCAGATATAGTGTGTACAACCGGTCTGCCCAGAACTGTGTCTCCTGTCCCCCGGGTGGGGATTATGCAGACAGATGAGGGAAGAGGGGTGTCAGTGAAAGGGGAAAACTGTCAGGGTTCAACCGTGTGTGATCAGGCTTTCTCCACACCTATGTTTCCTGGAAGGGCATGCCAAGAGCCATAGGACAGTTCAGATCTCTCTCCCTCTGAGGGTAGAGAGATCTTTCCTTCCCCATCCCTGCAGGGGGAAGAGCTGATCTCAGATTACACCTCCCAGTCCCCCAAGAAACCTCTGAGGCCCTTGCCTCTGTGGAAGCAGAGCTCTGACGTTGGTAGAGGCAACAAGGGGTCACATCAGTGGAGACTTTGGATCCAAAGCTCTCTCCCAGTCCCCAGACACACACCTGACATATTTGGTGGGGAATGCATGCCACCCCTGGAGCTGGTATATATAATTACCTCCCATTTCCTCCCAATTACCTCTGAGCCCGATTCAAGGCCTTATAAAGCCTTACATGGCTCAGGACTGGAATACCTGATGGAGTGTCTCTCCCGGCATGAACCTACCCGTACACTACATTCATCATCTAAGGCCCTCCTCCAGGTTCCTCCTCCAAGGAAGGCTTGGAAGGTGCCAACAAAGGAGAGGCCTTCTTGGTGGTGGCCCCCCAATTCTGGAATGATCTCCCCGACAAGGCCCGCCTGGCGCCAACATTATTATCTTTTTGGCACCAGGTTAAGACCTTCTTCTCTTAGGCATTTGGCAGCATACTATGAGATTTATCATTAGGCCTTGAATTTGTCATTTGTTTAAAATTGCTTTTAGACATATTTGTGTCTAACTGTGTTGTATGTTTGTATGTATGTATATGGTTTTATAATGTATTTGTAAGGTTTCAGTCTTTGTAAACTGCCCAGAGAACTTTTGGCTATTGGAGTATAGAAATGTGAGAAATGAAATGAAATGAAATTGGTTTCGGTGGGACTGAAAAGGAGAAGGGGAACACACACACACAACCAGGGCCAGCGCTACCGCTAGGCAAACTAGGCGGTTGCCTAGGGCACGCGGCTGAAGAGGGCACAGAAACGCTGCGCTCCTCTTCGCTGCCGCTGCGACGCCCCCACCAGGCCTCCGCCTCCCCGCCTGCCGCCGCGCCTCCCCCCGCCGCCGCTGCTGCCGCTGCGCCTCCCCCCGCCGGCCTTCCCTCTCTCCGCCTCCCCCCCACTGCCACTGCCACCTCCACGGTTGTTCTGCCCATGTCCCCAAAGTGATGGTCTCTAAAATCATCACTACGGAAGCAACATATGGAAAAGGAGACACATCCTTCCCACTTCCAAATCAAATTAGTAGCATAATATGTAGCCTGGCCCTCAGGTGCAATGGGTTTTTCCTCCTTCTCAGCTTTTTCTCCCTCCCACGAATTCACTAGAATTGTAGCCCAGTTATTTTATCCCATTGAATTCAATGACAGGGTTCAGACAACATGATAACCCACACTCAAGGCTTGAGTGTGGGTTGTCATTGCACCATGGAATGTTGTTGAAATGTGGGTTATCGTGTTGTCTGAACCCAGCTGAGATAACAAACCATGGTGAACAACCCACCGTTCACAACACAAGAACAAACCATGGGTTCTCTTCATGGGTTGTTCGTGGTTATTAATAAGCCATGGCTTGTTAGAGCAGCTGGGTTCAGAAAACATAACCCACGTTTCAACAACAACCCATGATTCAGTGACACCCCACACTCAGCCCATGAGTGTGGGTTGTCATGTTGTCTGAACCCAGTCAATGAGACACTTAAGAAGTGAGTCCCCACCTTGGACTCCATTTCTTGGTGTGGTAAAAGAGCAACTAAAATGATCATGGAGCTGGAGCAACTCCACTATAAGGAAAGCTTACAATGTTTGAGACTCCCCGCCCCCCATCTAAACAGGCATAGGGTTGCATCTTTAGTCTCTTAGGCTGCAATCCTATGGCCCTAGGACACCCTCCCAGGGTGCATGGGATATAGTCCATGGATGGGAAACTGGGAAACCTCCAGATGTAGTTGGACTGCAGGTCCCATCATCCCTCACCACTGGCTACGCTGGCTGGGGCTGATGGGAATTGCAGTCTAGACAAGACTGGACCCTTGGTCGGATCCAGCATGGCCATCCGGGGAACCATCTGGGGATGACCAGGCTGGGATTCCAGAAGGGCTGGATTTGGTCCCCGGGCCTGAGTTTCCCCACCCCTGATTTAGTGAATCACCAAAATAGGCAACGTGATAGCCATGATCCTCCTTATTAATACAGAGACACCAAGAGAGACGGCACTTTACTGTGCAGCATAAGCAGGACGGCCATTTATGCATGGCCAAAACAAGCAAGCAAAGGAGAAAGAGGACACCGGTTTGCATAACAGTTGTGCATGCTAATTTATGTGTGGAGGGGCACAGATGGGGGGGGGGATACTATAATTTAAATAGAAATACATCTCACCATAGTGGAGGAGATTCTGACCAGGTGTGACCTGTGTGCCTGCTCAGTCTGCCGCCTGGAAGCTAACGGCGGATGGGCAAGGTCAAGGCTCTCCTGGATCTCCCTTCTGAGTGTCCTTTACCTTTAAAGTGGACTTGGACCAGACAACCCTTCCAATAGAGCAGTGTTCTCCAACCTTGGGTCCCCAGATGTTTTGGGCCTACAACTCCCAGCATGCCCCAGCCAGCATAGCTGGCTGGGGCATGCTGGGAGTTGTAGGCCAAAAACACCTGAGGACCCAAGGTTGGAGAACACTGCAACAGAGGATGCCTTCAGCTTCAAACAGTCCTTTATAAAATAGGAACACACAGGCATGGCCACCCTAAGCAGGAAAAACAGTGATAGATCTCTGCCCCAAGGAGCTTACAATTTTGAAGTTTAACAATGGGGAGAGGCAAGAGCAGGAGGGGCGAGATGAATAGGAACAAAGGCATTTATGTGCATTTAGATTTCCTTGTGGAGGAGGAACAATTTCCTAATTTTTTTTCAGAGGCATTTCTCCGTTTGCTCCTGAAGATCTGATCAAACTAAGGTGATGCTGATCAGGATGATGGGTGACAGATGAAATATATTGTGAAGGGTTGAGGCCTACACAGGCTTAAGTTTGTTGAAGGCCCAAACACTTCCCTAGATTTGTTGAAGCCTGAAGGCCCAAACACTTCCCTAGATTAGTTGAAGCCTGAAGGCCCAAACACTCCAGGATGGGAGGGAGAGTTTAGTTCACCCAATAGAAGTTAGGAATTATATCTCCTGTTCAAAGTCACATGATTATAACCTTCCATTCCTGGGAAAGCTATATATGTGTGGGGTGTGGTCAGCAGACTGCAGAGAGAGCTAGCAGCAGAGAGAGCTAGCAGCAGAGAGAGAGAGAGAGAGAGAGAGAGAGAGAGAGAGAGAGAGACTGGCTGCAGAGGAGATAGGTAGTCTGAAGTTAAGCTAGAGAACCTTGGATTGTTTGTTTGTTTAATTTGATCATACTTGCTTTTGAATTATAACCACTCTATTAAGTAATTACCCTAATATAATAAGTAAAGTGTTGTTGTGTACCCTGAGAGTTTGGAGTGACTTATTCACCACGTCTAAAGCCTACACCCATGCTACTGGAAGCAGGCAAAGGATTTGATCTCCTGGAATGGGAGGGGCTTTGAGAAGAGGCAGAGATCTTCCAAAGGGCAGATCAAGGGGTCCCTGAGTAGCGGAACCTTGACATATATAGCCCATGATTATTACCATTATTGAATATATAGCCCACCCCTTGTGTAAGCTTCAATAAAAACTGCATGTTAATCACAGTAAAACATTATTAAAAACAACAACAGCAACAAGAAGAGTAAAAGCAACCACAAATGAAGCAGCAGATTAGGCGCACTGATGAGTCGCCCACTAAACATCCATAAAACAGCTGTCAGTCCAAACAGGAGGAGGGAAACTAATGATAATAAAATCAGGTACATTCCAATTTCTTGCAGGAGCCGTGGGTTTAAATCTGTGATTGGCAAACGCATATCAGAGGAGGGAAGATGCTGGTGTTCCACGCTACCGGGGCCGGTTCCAGGCTTCTAGGGGCCCTTGGCATGGTGCCACTGCCTGCCTCCGTCAGGCTCCCTTCCCAGCGCTGGCGCAGTTGTACCACTGTGTGCTGCCGCTAATCACTCACCTCACACACACCCCACCCCAGATGTGTTACATCGGTGGACAGCGGCGCTGCCGAACGGGCACTGATCTGTGCTGGCCAGCCACCATCTTAGATTGCTTAAGATGCAGTGCTTGAACAGCAGGACCGGTGCAAGGCAGTTTGGTGCCGTAGGCAAGATCAGATATTTAGCGCCCCCCCTTCCCACTTGAGAGCGCTGTATTTTTTTCCAAGGTGTTGCTGGCGCCCCCTTTAGCCCTGCGCCCTAGGCAGCTGCCTAGTTGACCTAATGGTAGCACCGGCCCTGCCGAGCAGGGATCCTGGTGTGTGTGTGGGGGGAGGTAGGAGGAGTGTCAATGGGTCCTTAGGAGCCCCGGGGCCATCAGCAGGTGTCAGACCGGGCCAGCTTCTGACCCAACCCTGAACACAAACCTGCATGGTTTTCAATGGGATGTGGATTGAATGTGCATGCAAATGCTACAGCCCACAGCCACCTGCGTGTAAAACAAGTCACTGAAGTGTGATTTGAGCTGGGCCAAGTGAAAGTGCAGCTGCAGCTAGATCAAGGGCCGGAGGGCCTGGAGGAGAGCACATGCTTTCCATGCAGAAGGACCCAGGTTCAATCCCCGGCATCTCCAGGTAGGGAGGGCGAGGAAATACTCCTGCCCAAATCCCCGGAGAGCCGCTGCCAGTCCGTGTCAACAAGACCGGGCTAGATGGACCAAGGGTCTGACTCAGTAGAAGGCAGTTTCCTTCCGGGGTTCCTAAATGAAAGTGTATATCTGCAGCTAGCCATGCCACCCCCACCCCCCCATTAAGTGTACCTGCATGAAATACATATTTGAAAAGGTTATTTGTTGCAATTACACTTTATGTGCAGAACAGAAATCACACGCACACACACACACACACACACACACACACATTTCACCACTATATGCTATATACAGGTGGCGGAAGGGGACCATTTTGTTGGTTTTGAGGTCTCCCCATGCGTAGGGGGCAGTGGTGCGATTGTCCTTTCTTTCCTTAAAAAACCCCAAACAAACCTATTCTATTGCAGCAGAGGTTCTTCCTTCCTCATCCTGCTCCTTCACTTCATCCGCTTCTCTTCTGAACATGGCAAATATGTAGGAAAACCTCACGCCCAATAAAAATGCAAAGACGTTTTATTTGTTTTCTTCAATTTAATTGAAGTTACTTAGAAAAATAATCAGGCTTGAATGGCTTTTTGTTGTTGTCGTCGTCAAGGAACAATTCGCGAGCAGTTAACATTTGTGTTGGCAACGATCTATAATTTAGTTTCTTTTTTTAATTATTAACAGTATATTCAGATATGAAGAGAAACTTTTCCTACAACAAGCCTTCTACTGCATACAAATAGGTAAAAAAAAGAAAGAAAGAAAGAAGAAGAGTCAAACCCCACATAGATGTTAAATTATATGTACACATTTTGTATTGTTCATGCATGTAAGAAAATAACACTCTCTGTAACAAGAGTAATATTAAGGACATCCCTTTTTGTACCTGAAAATAGAGCAGCCTTCTACAACCTTAAGAGGCCAAGGTCACTTGGCTGGCAGAAGCCCTCAACCTGTGCATCGCCTTACATACCTGTTGCATCAAATCACTTTTGGTTAAATCCTTCGAAAATGTTCTGAAACAAATGCTAACATTTGGATACATGCATCAATATGTTGAAGCTGAGAGGAATTTAAATGTGAGAATGTTCAGTATCCACCTGGCCATTTCGTAGCAAAAGGGGATAAGACAAGGCCAAAACCACAATGTGTGAATGGGCACGAATTCCCATGATGCAAATGGGACATGGAACTTTGCAAGTTGTGACATCGCTTTCCAACATTATCCCACTGCTCTGTTTCCTGGGGCCCGTGATACTGTTGGGATTGATCAGGGTCATGGCTCATTGGGAAAGGAAGATGGTAGGAAGAAAGGGATAGGAAGGGAAAGGGCCGGCATCATGGTCAGGCACCTGCCAAGGGCCCACACCCCAGCAGGAGCCCACTGGCAGAGCCTCCTAGAGTTGCTCTTCCTCCTCCTCACCATCGCAAGCTGCTTGTCCACTCTGGCCCAGATGATAATGGTGGTGAGGAGGAGCAGCAGGAGATGCCACTGCCTATTTGCCCATTGGCTCTCTGCCTGTCAAGCAAGCAAGTGGTAGCCATGATGAGAAAGAGGAGAAGGAGAGAGAGGAGCTGGCGATAATGGTGGTGAGAAGGTAGAGGGCCCACTGAGGGTGCCCTGTGCAAGGGCCCACAAACAACTGGAGCCAGCACTGGCATGGGGGGGGGGGCTTGGCAAAGTGCTCTCTCATGGGGGAGCGGTCCAAAGAGCATATGAAGCAGCCCTGTTGCATACTTTTGTATGCACATACACAGTGCTTCCATGCGAGCGGGGATCCTGGGCCAATCAGGATCTCCACTCATGTGGAGGAGCTGCATGTGTGTATGTTGGTACCTTCTTATGCTCGCTGAATGTGTGGTCAGTCTGGGCGTGATGGCAGTGGCTTTGTGGCCTCCCACAACCCATGAGGGGTGTCCATTTGAACACCCTTAATGTTTTTGCTCTACCATGTAGCTCACTAATCCTGCCTGGTTCATGATCCAAAGGGTCGGAAGGAAGTCCTCATGTGGAAGCCACCTTCCTTTGGCCCATTGCACCACACACTCTCAGTATTTGGGAATCAGTTCTCCAGCCCCATCAGCCTAATGGGCAGCCTGCCCCTGTTTCTGCAAATAATAGAGCTTTGTTTACAGAACAACAAAAGGCAACTTTTTCTTCGAACCATCTATTCTCCCCCTGTCTCTAGCGACAAGTCTAGAGTGCTACACTGACAAGTGAAGAGCACTTGATCAACATCTTCTTGCTCAGAAATGGAATTCTATTCCCCTTTCCAGTCACGGTAAATAAGACAGATGGGAACGGTAAAGAAAAGAATTCAATTTATTCTTCCCATGGTATATTCTCCTTCCTTTCATTGCAACAGCTTTGTAGATTTAAAAAAATCTGCTGTATGGCATCATAAATAGTCCTCTGGTTGCCCTAGCCAGCTGTGCATCCCATAAGTAAAAAATAATAATAAATCCCAAATTACTAACTACCATAACTCAAAAGTTTGAAGTGCTGTTCATTGAACTCGCCGCATGCTATGTCAGAATACCTGTTTCCCTCTCTCATTTATAATGAATAAATCATTCATACTTATCAGCCTAAAACAATTTCTAGGCAATCATCTACTCATTCTGTCACAATTTTTCATTCCAGACAAAAAATGTACACAGAACTGCTACCAGAAAAATCACCTTACCTAGAGGGGTCACATTCTTCTATCACAGTTTACTTAAGCACATTATTAATGTGACTTTTTTTTTTTTTTTTTTTTTTAAAGAAAAACATTCACAAAAAAGTTTTAATAGGCTGGGTTGAGTAGTAAACAGAAAGCAAAATTCCCCGGGAGAAACAGAACAACACGTCATGGAACAGCACAGACAAAAGGAAGTATTTCTTCACACAGTACAGACTGAAACGATGGAATTCACTACCACAATATTGTAGTGAGGGCCACAGCTTCAATGGCTTTAAAGGGGGATTAGACAGCTTCATGGAGGAGAAGGCTATCAATGGCTACTAGTCCTGATGGCTGTATATTACCTCCAGGGTCAGAGACACCATAACTCTCAATACCAGTTGCTGAAGAACACGAGTGGGAGGGTGCGGTTTTGTGCGTGTCCTGCCTGTGGGCTTCCCACAGCCATCTGGTTGGCCACAGTGGCCCGACTGTGGACAAAGCCTTTGGTCTGATCCAGCAGGACTCTACTTACGTCCTTATGTTCTATTGTCTCAAATGCTCTAAGATCAGCATATGCAGCTGTGCTCCTTATTCTCAAAGGCGACCAGAGATTTTAAACTATTGAAGAGGAAACTCCAATGAGATGTTATTTCCAGAGAATATTGAAATCAGCAACTGGAGGCAAAGTTGCTTCTGTAGAAAAGGCATATTCTACTTTCTGGTTGTATCCGCAAGGCATGTTCAGCACACTTGTGTGCCCTTAATTTATTTTATTTTTTTATTTTTGGGGGGGAGAGTGGGGGACTTGTTTATGTAATATGCAAACCACTCCAGTTCATATGATTGTCAGGGATGGGGACTCGGACTCCAGGACTCGACTCGTGAGTCGGACTGAGTCCCCCCTCTGACTCGAGTCAGACTCGAGTCCCAATATTTTTAATGGGACTCGAGACTCGACTCGGGACTCGAGACCAAGGACTCGTGCTCCAAAATCGTGTTCCTCAAATGCAACATGGATAGGTTTTAGGAAGTACAGCAAGTTTATTTTTTTTAAATCATTTCCCTAAAATGCAACCTTTCAGACATTTTGGGTTTGGCTGCCTCTGCCTGCCTGTTTGGGGTTCCCTGCCTCCTCTGCCTGCCTGGTCTCTTCTTAACCAGTTCCACAGTTTGAATTATCCAAGACAAAGGCCTCTGCCTGCCTGCTTTGGGGTTCCCTGCCTCCTCTGCCTGCCTGGTTATTTTGGATTTGTCTGCCTGGTCTGTTCTTGCCAAAATCAGTTGCAGAATTTTGAGATAAAAAGGCACACTTGTGCCTAGAATTTATTTAAGCCACACATCTGAAGTAGCCTTATTTTGTTGGGAAAAAACACCATTGATTTTAATAGGGACTCGTGGAGACAGCTTTGGGAGTGACTCGTGACTCATGAGTCACCAATTTGAACCAAGGATTCAGACTAGAACTCGAGACTCGGGTCCAAAAGACTCGTGACTCAACTCGTGACTCGAGACCAAGAACTCTTCAACATCCCTGCTGATTGTCCTTTGAAATGTGGCTGCTTCATTAAATGATCTGGTGGAGTCACTCACAGGATCCAAAGAGAACTACTTTAAGCACATCCAAGGGATTGACCTTGTCTGGCTGGATGTTCAATGCGTTTTCCTCAAAGAGGAGATCCAGGGCCAGCCTTGTCGGGTCCCTGCTGAAGCTGGCGTCTCAGCAGGGGGATCCCCTGACAAGCCCTGGAGTCCCCTGGCACCACTTAGTGGGGGCCACTTACACATTGTCCAAAAGAAAATGCATCACCAAAAAAAAGAAGACGGCAGAGGAGACAGATTTGCACAAAAGTTGCATATGCTAATTCATATGTGTAGATGCAAATTGAGAAATGATTCCTATACTTTAAATAGAAATACATTTCACCACAGTGTGGAAGAGTGTGACCAGGTGACTACTGGTGTGCCTACTCAGGCTGCTGTCCAGGTGCTCACTGTAGATGGGCAACTCCAAGGCCCCAGTTGCTCTCCCTTCTTACGTTTCTTGAACTTTAAGCTAGATTTGGACTGGGCACGACAGTCCTTCAGATAGACGCGTGTCTTCTGTAAGGTAGGACATATCGGGCAGTATCTAATGGGGCTGGCTCTGCCTCTGCTGTTCCGTTGTACTTGTGGGGCCCACTGCTTGCACAACGGTGCTTCTAAAAATAATCCCAGAAACGAGTGGAATGCTTGTTTCCAGATCGGGACAAATCAGCAGAGCTCCCTTCTGCAAGCCCTGCTAACAGACCTCATTCCAGAAGCAAGAGTTTCCGCTCATTTTTGCATTATTTTTTTAGAACAGCAAAAGTCCTGTTGCACAAGCGGTGGGCGAGTACACGGGCACAACTGCATATTGCCCAGGGCCACCCTAGCTCTGCTGTTCCTCCTTCCTGCTACATGGCCCTCTCCAAGGAGCAAGCGAGCAGTGAGAGAAGCAGGGAGGAAGAGCAGGGCTTTGTCCTCTCCATCTGAAAGGTGGAGCATATGGGGCCCAGGAGGAGAAGCAAACAAGTGAATGCGCAGTAACAACAATGGCCACTGGAAGGGAGGCGGCCCTAGAAGGCATCATGCCCGGGGCCACCCCAAACCTGGAATGGGCACTGAAGAGCCGCTGGCAGAATGACACTATTGGAAACAACACCAACGTCCCCTTGGGTGCACAAAACTAGTTTTGCAGTTCTTTGAATCCCAGGTTCCTTTTGCAGCGAATAAACATCAAGGTTGACCTGAAACGCTTGGCTGCTCCAAAGGGGTGATTATCACAGCAACAGGTGCATGCTCCCAGGATCCTCTGCCACTTGGCGGCGGATACAGTTGGAGCACAACGATGGGGTGACTCACTCGCATTTCATTTAGCAGCCTGAACTGAACGGAATGACCCAATCCAAGGTTGCCTGCCGCATCACAAGTTACATCGTGAGCTGACCCACTCAGATCATGTGACATCTGCTATCCTCCTTGGTCACTTTGCACTTAATGGCAGTGCCGAGTGGGCCGCATCCCTCAGACACTTCATCATTGGCCTTTCTTAGGCCCTCCATAAAAATATGTTGCCCCAAGTAGTTGCTTGAAATACTGAACTACTGGCCTAGCATGTAGGGATTACTGAGGTTATGGATGTGAAGAAGTTTGAACACTTAATAATGCCATTTCAAGATTGTACAGGTCTCAGCCTATGTATATGCATAATTTAGGGCAGCCTTCCCCAACCTGGTGCCATACAAATGTTTTGGACTACAACTCCCAGCATTCCTGACCATTGGCTATGCTACCCAGAGATGATGTGAAGCCCAAAATATATGGAGGGCACCAGCTTGGGGAAGGCTGATCTAGGGTAAAATCCCTTGTTTCCGATTGAGTAGGAGTGGCCAATTTCTCCAGTCAGACTCTCACTGAACACACAGTTTGGGTGCTGCGTGGGTTCCTCCTGGGCCATGATGTTGCCAAGGTGAGGCACTGCTTTTGACCCAAGAGCTGCCCACATGAAGTGGCAGGACATGCCACTTCAGAGGCCTCTGCCATGCTGGGGCATCTTCTGCTTTAGCATATGGAGGAGAAGGTCAGATGATGATTAGCCTGGCCAGCACTACTCTCTGAGTAAAGCCACTTATGAAAGCAGTGCTGGCTTCTAACCCAGGCAGGTATGATATCAGTTTGGACATTCCTGCCGTAGAGAAATGCAGTCTCTTCCCCCCAGGGGCAAACATACAAGGGCAATTGATGCTGCATGTATTTGCCACAGAGGTTAAGTCTGCCACCAAAGCATGAGAATTGGTGAGAGTTATTCTCTTTGTACATTCCTGGAGCCCCATCAGGCACGATTTTGTCTGTCTGAAAATAAATACTCTTCTACTACAGTCTTCCCCAACCTGGTGCACTCCAGGTTTTTGAGGGCTCTTGGACAAGACATCCTCAATGGGCCCCCTGAGGCTACCTTCTCACCCCCATGGTCACCCGCTGCTCTTGCTCCTCATCCTCTTCCTCATCATTGCTACCACCTGCTTTCTTGACAGGCAGCGAGCCCGGGAGCAAGTGAGCAGTGGTATCTCCAGCTCCTTCTCACCACCACAGGTACCTGGGTCAGAAAATGAGAGGCAGGTGAACAAGCAGGTTGCAATGGTGAAATGGAGCAAGTCTAGGGGGGCCTCATCAGAGGGCCTCTGCTGGAGTGTGGGCCCTCGGCAGATGTCCAACCAGGCCTACCCTTGACGCCGGCCATGCGCCCCAGATGTATCGGACTGCAATTCTCATCCTTCCCAGCCAGCATGGCCATGGCTATGCTTAGTGGTGCAGCTAGATAATTTTAGAGGCAGGACATAATGATCTTATTGGGGGGGCCTCTTCACATGGCCATGTGTATTACTTCAGCTGTGAAGCACACAACTAATATTCTTTTCTCCACCTACCCCCATAGCAATTCCATGCTTTACAGCTGCTTCTACATATTCCTGAGATGTTAGAACAACAACAACAACACAATTATGCACCAACTCTGATTAAAACAAAAACTCTGAGCATGTGCAGTTTTGGGTTTTAAACACACTTATATCATACCATAATGTCTACAGGGCTAAAATGAAATTTCCTTCTGCTGCCCCGCACCACCTGCTGCTCTCTGGGTAGTCATTTGGGCCTGACTGGGTTGTGGCCCCCTGGGCTTTGACCCCAAAGTCTAACCCTAGCAGTGCCACTGGCCATATTGGCTGGGAATGATGGGAATTGCAGTCCGACACGCTGGAAAGGCACTAGGTTTGGGAAGGCTGTCCTACTCTAATCTTCAGAACGGCTCAATCAGATAAGTACGGCTCAATCAGTACAGCTCAGTTAGACTAACTTTTTCACGTTTAGGATCAGGGTGCTCAGCTGGAAACTCAAAATCACTACTTACTTTGAACATGTTGTAATAATACTACTTTAGGGTTGTCGCTCAATTGAATACATCTTCGTTGATTAATCATATTATTTCAATTGATCAGTTGATTAAATCTGCATGCATTTGCATAGGAATAAACCACTGTTCTGAAGAAAAACACATTCTTCAAATGTTTTTAGGCAGTGGTGCCATCCGGGCAGGACTTTGGGGCAGAGATCTAGGGCCTCAGTCACCAGAATGACCAGGACGGCTGCCAGATGCAGCAGGACTGGCTTACTACATCTAGAAGTAAGTCACATAATACATAATACCAGCTAAAGGGCGGGTCCCCTGTACTACCTTTGGGCAGTATCCAATGGGGCACTTCTGCCCCCGCCGAGTCCCTTCCGGAAATGATGGGTCCAGCCGATTCCATTGCAGAAGCAGGACCACTTCTTATGCAACAGAGATTTAGCGCTTTGTAGAGAAAGTCCTGAAACCAGCAGAAGCCCCCGTTTCTGGATTGGGACAGGTTGGCAGAGCTCCCTTATGCAAGCTCTGCTGACTTGCCCCATAACAGAAACCAGCGTTTCTGGTCATTTTGGGTTGCCCCTGAAAGCACGAAATCGCCACTTGTGCAACGGAATTGGCGAAGTGCAAAAGAATGGGAGGGGACGTAAGTGCCCCGCTGGGTCCTGCCCATTAAGTCCAATTTCTAAAAATACTCAACTGCTCCACAGTTGTTAGGGGATGCATGGAGCTGTCATGCAGACACCGTCTTGGAAGCCTTCTAAGACGAGAAAGAAGGAATGCTCCTTCCTAAGGAGGTGTTGGCCATCTACGGCTTCCCTCAGTCCCGTCAGTGAAAACTAACAACGTTTGAAAAATCTGCAGTCCTATTAACTGGGGACAGCTCTTCAATTAAGCAATTAAGAGTGCAATCCTGCGCACGTTTAGTCAGAAAAACGTCCTACAGCTCCCAGCATGCCCCAGCCAGCATGGCTGGCTGGGGCATGCTGGGAATTGCAGGACTTTTTTTCCTGTCGAAACATGCACAGGATTGCGCCCTAAACATCTTTTGATCACTCTACCCAACTAATCAACTAAACACTGCCGTCAAAACCATATTACCACTATAATGGCAACGAATCCATCGTCACTCATCCACCTTGATGCCAAACATGGGAATGCCAAGAACAAGAACAGAAATTCTATTATTAACAACATGTCCAGCAAAGCAGAGCTTTGAAGATGTTTCTCCCTACAAGATACATTCACATTTCTTTCAGTCACAGACTTTAAATATCGTGTGTGTGCGTGTGTGTGTGTGTGTGTTTTAAAAAACCAACTTTAGCTCTCCCTTCCATGGCTGAAAGGATAACAGTACAATAATATCATTCTCTTTTAAAGTCATTGCTTCCAGTGTTGGCAGCACATACGGTATCGGGAGGAAATGGTTCCACTGCAGCAGTGGAGGCTGGTGACTCCGATGTCAGTCAGTGGGGCTGCATATCTGCTCCGGATTTTACGACAAACCTTTAAGGAGCTTTCCATGGTTCTGAACCTATGGGGGGGGGTAGGATTCAGCACCACGGATAGCTCCTCCAAAGCTCAGAATATAAAATCTAGAATGGATATGCAGCCCTGCTGACATTGCAGTCACCAGACTCCGCTGACTGCAGGCTATTCTTCTTTGTGCGGGCACTGCTCCATTGCAGGCTGTTTGATTCTGGTGCACGTGTTTGAGAGCGCTGGGGGGACCCACCAAAGCGAGGGGCCTTCTTGCTGTCATTTAATATCACCCTCTTTGCAATGGGCCCCTTTAACATTTCCTGCAGCTCAGAACATGGCGCGGGCTCACTCGTCGTTACCTCTTGCAGGAAAGCAACTCCCAACTGCAGACTGTTCTTTTTTATGGAGCACATTTCAGGGATGGAATGTGGCACGAAGGGGAGAGCATACGGAGCACATGCTCATTCCCTCCATTCCCCGGTCCTTTGGTGGCACCATCTCAGAAGGGCCGCACAGATCCGAGGAGCCTTGTATTGGTACAATGTGATTCTGTTCTGCTGCTCAGAAACATCAGGGACCAAGAGAAGACACTGGTACAAGGGGATCAGAAAAAAAGTCAGGAAACAGGGCAAAGCTGTTGCAAGGCCTCTTGTGGGCGCAAGTGTGCCCCAGACCCTCCTGCAGAAAGAATACCAATTCTGAGCACCGTGAGGGTTAACAGGACTTATTTTCTTGTCCCCGAGTTCTCAGACCCCTAAGAGTGCACTGTCATTTCTAAAGGACCAGGTATTACCATCAGATAAGGCCAAGAGGCCTTAAATGTGCCCATTTCATTGGGTGATTTTTGTCCATTACATTGCGGTTTCCTCTAACATAGAGGTGGGCAACTTGAGGCCCTCCAGACTTTGGGCCTACAATGCCCATCATCCCTCATCATTGGCTATGCTTGCTAAGGCTATGGGAGTTGTAGGTCAAAACATTTGTTGGCCCACAAGTGGCCCACCCCTGCTCTAGTGGGGCTTGGGAGTTGGCTGCCATGCTCGGGAGTCTCTGGCTTGGGTTGTGCTGGCCCCTTTGAAGGAGGAGAGGCTGAACCAGTCAAGTCACTCCTTCTTCTTCCCCTGGCGTGGAATTTGGGATGTACGCATGTGCGACATGTTAATACATTCCCTAGGGTAATGGCCTATGTCAGGGGCGGGCAGAAAGTAGATCTCCAGAAGTTTTGGACTTCAACCTCCAGCCTTCCTGACCACTGGCCATGCTGGCAGTCGAAAACATCTCTATGTGATCTTGAGTCCCAGTAGATAAATTCTGGGCCTTCATCAGTGTGTGATCATCGGCAGAAGAGTGTGTCTTACAAACCAGAGAACCAGGAGGCTTCAAAATATATTTCAGCTTAGCACACACACACACACCCCTGGTTTCTTTAACCCATCCCTCTTCCAATGTTTCCAAATATATGCACATATCCACCACTAGTGAAACATTCAGTAATAAAGGGACATTAGGAACAGAGGCAAACTCCAGCAAGGAGAGCACAGGAAACATTTTTTTCTTTGTCCACACAGTGTCATATTTCAGCTTCTAACCAGGAATCTATTGTGTTCTTAAATAAGCATAAATAACAAGAAGGATTGATGAAGAATGCAAAAGAAAAGAAATTCATCAGGATACAAACAACGTGTTTCTTCCTCACACAGTGTAGCACTTTCTAGTCACATCTAGAGCTACAGTCACCGTCATTTTCTTACCCTGCAAACAGAGCTGTCCTTTCTTACTGGCAATTTAAATAATACATTTCCAACCGTGCTGCTCGCAGCATCGTTCAAAAAAGAAAAAAAAATTAACTTACAAAATAACCCCATTCTTCATATGCAATTGTGACAAATAAAAATCTTAAATAAAATAGGTTTCATATTTCTCTCTCCCCTTCTCGCCACACCTCATTCCAACTTCAGGTAGCTCGGCATTGAGTAATTGAACATTAAAAAATCAAGTTTGTAGACTTCATACAGCTGTGTTTGGTGCTCTGCGCTGATGTTCTGGAAGAACTCTGTGGTCATTTCATCAGTAGTTCTTGTAGACTTTGCATAGGTGGGGAACTTGAGATAGTTTCCTACTCCTGCAAGCTGAAGGATGTAGTTGGAATCCTCTTCGAGTGTCTCGTATTTCCCTATGAGGTCATAATGGATGTGGCAGGGATGGCACAGAGAGTAGACAGTTTGCCAATGTTCATTGAAGGGCTCTTCTCTTTGGGTGTGAGGATCTATGAGATAAGCCACAAACTCCTCAAATTTCACATCATCACCTTTATGCAGGGCCTCCTGGGTTGCATTTTTCCTTTGGCGTTTCACAATTTTGGTACCATATCTCTTGTGAAAGGAGGTGTTGTACTTCTGGGTGAATTTGTTTCTGTAGGCTGACACCAGTCTCTCAAAAGGCTCACGGACAAACAGGAACTTCATGTAGTTTTTCAAGCGATGGTTGATCTCTGGGATGCTGTATTGGTTGAGTGTCTTCAGATTTGATGAGACATGGGCTTTGTTGGCTGGTATCTCCATTGGATCATTGTATTTGCCCCTCCCAGTCAAGACCATCATGACTCTCTTCCAGTTGGTACAGGCCACTTTGGGTACATAGCAATATATCAATTCATGATCCTCATCAACCACCAAATGTTTGAGGTCATTGGGCGTCAACACACGACGTTTTCTGCTGGACATGCTATTGGCTCGGCATGTATCTGTGACTTGATCCCTCCGGATCTGATGAAGGATGGCTGTGCTGGATAATTCCAACTGTGTAAAGAAAGCACAAATGTAGATAATTCAGGACAATTTGGAAACACTTGCTGCCATCTGAAGCAGAAATTCAGTACCTACTTCTAATTCTTCTGTACACACACATTCCTCTGTTGCATTATCAACACACGACCCTTCCTCTAACACTTTGGGGTGTAAAAATTACTTGAAAATGGAGAAATTACTTGAGAATTACTTTTATTGGAGAACTAGTGACTTGCTCAAGACCTCCTACCAACAACTGGAGGTCTGAACTGGAGTCTTCCATGTCCGCACACAACATTACAACTGCAGCGATCATGCTGAATCTTGTTGTAATTTAAACTTTAACATTTTACATGCTCGTTCCTTTATTTCTAGGCTGCAATTTCCACATTACAATACCAATTTTGCCATTCTGCTTAGGAAACTTAAGAAAATGAGCATACATGTAACCTATTCTGATGCCAGAATTTATAGCTTCTAAGGCAGGGGTGGAGAACTATTTTCAGCCTGAGGACGGAGACAGCAGGGGCTGCCTGCCGGCAGGAGGTGTAACAACCACACAAAGTGGGTGGTGATATCAGCCGAAGTGAGCAAAGCTACTGCTGGCATGCATTCCCCCCACTCTTTCTCTCTCTCACACACACATCACATGCACACACACACAACTTCCCCCATTCCCCCATTCTCAAACACACACACACACACACACACACACTCTGTAGAAACAGCTGTCACAGTCACTAAGGTTAAAGAATTCAGATGGAAGCAGAAGTACTTTACTGGGTCCTGTGTCTCTAGAACATTTAAGAATGGTACATTTATATCAGGATTGGTGAAACTCAGGCCTTCCCGGGGGCCAAATCTGACCTGCCGGTGTTTCCCAGATGGCCATGCCCCCTTCCCCTGGTTGGTCCTGTTCCCCCCAGCCACCATTCGTTTGGTGGTTTCCCGGCTTTTGTGCAGTCCCCCTCCCCGCCATTTTAAAAGGTCGAAATGCCTCTCCTGATGCTTAGTTACTAGCAGTTAAGCTACAATATATGTATTTTTGGCCTCACTCCTTTTCCTTTGGCCCTGCTCCCTTTGCCTTCAGCACCACCCACCACTGGAATGCAGCCCCCCCACCCCACCCGCTGAGCTTCTCCAAAACTGAATGTGGGTCTCAGGCAGAAAGAGGCTCAACACCCCTGTTTATATCCTGGAACTAAATCTAATATCCCATGTACCTCTTCTGAAACATCGTGACTCTCTTAGTCGTACATAGAAAAGGAACTCCTTCCTGCTCCAACAGTCAACCTCGTTTTCTACGGAAGTGCAGAACTCAAGCCGACCTTTGCTGCTAAGACGCAGCAGGAGGGCCCGAGTTTCAAAAAGACTCCGAAAATGAACACAGTATGAGCTCTTGCCGCTGCCGTCTGTCTCACTCTCAGATTAATCGCCTCGTCTTCCTCATCGGCCCTGACCTTGGCAAGTGAAATAAAATGTGTGGACGTTTTGGATATTCTCGAAGGAGGGCCAGCACTCCAAAGCACTGCCTGGAAGGTTTGTTTTTTTTTAGCTAGCAACACCAGCCGCTGGTGCCAGCCAGCTCAATAAGAGATCACAGGTCTATGCAGCCCTCTAACAGGCAGCTTTGGTCGTACACCATCCCACAAACTGCTAACTTCTGTTGCTACCCTCTGTTGCTAGAAGTAATATATTTCTTAAGGATTTTGCAGTGAAAATGGTAAGGATTACCTACTTCTGAGTAGGATTCTAGGAGTGGAACCTAGGAAACTTATACTGAGTCAGACCCTTCCAAGCCTGGAGATGCCGGGGATTGAACCTGGGACCCTCTGCATACAAAGCAGGGGCTCTACCACTGAGCCACAGATCCTCCCTACCACACCACAGAGCCTCCCTAGAAATACAAGAAGCTGCCTTCTACTGAGTCAGACCATGGGTCCACCTAGTCCAGTATTCTCAACACGGACTGGCAGCAATGGCTCTCCAGGGTTTCAGGCAGCATGCTTTCCTAACCCTACCTGGAGATGCCTGGAATTGAACCCAGGACCTTCTGCATGCAAAGCAACTGCTCTACCACTGAGGCAGAGGTACAGCACTTCCCTGGAAGGGTAAAAAAGCTGCAGGACTCCTGGCACCCGAGGATATGCTTTTGGCAGAGATACTGGACAAATAGCATTGATCTGGCCCAGGTGGGAGAGTTATCCTAAACACTTAAAGACATTCCAGCATCTGTATGGATGGAAAAAAGCTGCTTCTTTCTTCTTCTTCTTTTTACAGAATTCCCATGAGAGAGGAAGGCACAAAGGACCACAACTATGATTTCAGACAAATGGCAATGTTTGAAATGACTCAGGTTCAAATAATGGTCTCAGCTCTCCCATACCAGATGTTGACATTGACCAATGAATATTGCTACTCATAAGGAAAATATGCCATGTTATCTTGAGAATCTGCAGTGGAACCATAAGCTCACAATGTTTCTGACATCTAAGTTAATACACTTGTAATAACAGAGACCCTCATTCCTGCCCTAAAAGTTAGCCTTCATTCAGAAAAAAAAAGGTGCAAAAAGTAGATGAATTCAATGCAGCTTGTAATTTAAAGTTGTTGGCTGCATGCTGAATACTAATCAGATGCTACACTGAGAAAAGCACCAGTAAAACATTCTTTGCCAGGAGATAATTTGAGTAGAGTTGTCTGAATACGTCAAGATTTCTTGGCATTCAGTAGGAAAAAGGAAAAATGTGCCATTTTTGGTGACCTTGTTTACTATTCTGTATGAAGAGAGTTTTAGAGTTGGAAAGGAGTGGGATGTTGAAGGACATCTAGTTCAACCTCAATGCAGGATCTACAAAGCAGGATGCAAATACAGCATCCGTAAGAGATGGCCATCCAGCCCCAACTTAAATGTCTCCAGTGAAGGAGAGTCCACCACCTCCCAAGGCAGTCCGTTCCACTGTCAAACCGCTCTTTCCATTACGAAGTTTCTTCTAATGTTTAACCAAAATCTGCTTCCCTGCAATTCCCACCTCTTGGTTCTAGCCCTGCAACAGAGAACACATCTGCTGCATCCTCTGCATGACAGCTCTTCAGATATTTGAAGATAGCTATCATGATGTCTCCCCTCAATCTTCTCTTCTCCGGCTAAACATACCCAGCTTTTTCAACTGTTCCTCATAGAACTTGGGTACCAGACCCATCACCATCCTGGTCATCCTTTAGAAATGCTCCAGTTTGTCAATATCCCTTTTTAACATTCAGAAAAGAATAGGTAGTGGTGGAACTCAGTCTCATTGACACAAGAAGCAATAGCTTAGCAAAGAGCAAGAAATGACATATCCATACCAGGGAGGCATACACTTTAGGTCAGGGGTGGACAACATGTGGTCCTTGGGCCAATGCGGGCGCCAGAAACGCCTTGGGAAAAAAATACAGCACTCTCAAGTGGGAAGGGGGGCCGCTAAATATCTGATCTTGCCTAGGGTACCAAACTGCCTTGCACCGGTCCTGAGTCCACTTCAGGTAGGGATGGATTATTATCCCACCCGCTGTATAAAAATTGCTAGCCTGATCAAAGCTCTTTATACTTCAAAACTCCCCAGATGAATTAGCTGCCATGCAAAGGAGGGCCTTTTTATTGGGTAATAATTGAGAGCTGCTCCATCTCTATTTCTATGTATACTTTGCAAACGTTGTGGCTGGTTTTTATTTTTATGTGGGTCATATGACCGTAATAAACTGAATCGAATTGAATTGAATCCTCAGATGAATTGCGAGAGGGGCAAACCCCAAATTCACTTTGAATTTCCCCTTAGGTGAAATGTAGATGCCGACTCTGATTGGAACCTTCCTGGGTACATTTTCATATGAAATTTCCTCGTTCCTGGGTACATTTAATCTCTTCTTCCTGAGGACCTACTTAGCAACAACACCTCCCAGTGACTCACAAGGACAGAGATGTCTGTTTAATCACCCAGTTCTGCCTCATTGGTTAAGCAGATGTATAGCAAGTTTTTTGTTTTTTTCTTTAAAAAAAGAAGCCCTAAAGTCTCTTGACGTTTACAAATGTCCCTCAAGCTAGAAAAAAGAATATCCACTTATATTCCTAGTAGATAGGAATATTCCTTGCAGGGATGCATGCAGCACTGGCACTTAAAAAAAATATATATCAGCAGGGACCCTGACATCATCTGCCACCCCCATCAGACTTTCCTGTTCCCTCTGAGCTTAGGTGCAGCCCTCACAGGAGCTGGGGGGGGAATGGATTTCCCCAGCAAATCCATATATTGTCCCCTGTTGTAATGCAAATTATTACATTGGCTTGGTCTTGAATGGGCCATTAAGACTGACTGGCTGGCTGGGGATGATGGGAGTTGTAGTCCAACACATCTGGAGGGCGCCAGGTTGGGGAAGGCTGCTTTACATTGTTTTACTCTAATTGTCCCACGAGCTTAGCCACAATATATTGCAATTGGTGAATTTCCTTCTCCCCTTAATTAATGAGCTCATATCGTTCCATGTATCTTCCCTTTTTCAATGCCTGTATTTTTTAACTGTAATTCAAAATGTAATGCCATGCAAATTCCATAAATCTGCTGGAATCTAATTTCTGTACTCGACACCCCCGCTCTTCGAGCGTGTATTTTGCTCATACCGAGGCTTCAACTTAACCTTGATCTTGGAGGAGCAGGACTTTTCCATCCCCATTTGTAACTGCCACTCACTAATATGCACAGGAGGTAATTGACCTAGGAGGCCCTTTATCCACAGGCATAATGGCAGCAATTTGGGAGGCAGCAGCAGCAGCAGCAGCGTCTTTGCTTTTTGTACCTCCCTACTGATGTACCCTCACTAAAAAGAACAAAAAACTTGAAGGGCACAATCCTATGCATATTTAGACAGGAAAAAAAACTCCTATAACTCCCAGTATTTTCACAACCAGTCATGTAAGACTTTCCCCTGGTTAAGCATGCATAGGATTGCACCTTATACTTCCCATTAAACCAGTGCTCTCCAACCTTGGGTCCCCAGATGTTTTTGGCCTACAACTCCCAGCATGCCCCAGCCAGCGTAGCTGGCTGGGGCATGCTGGGAGTTGTAGGCCAAAAACATCTGGGGACCCAAGGTTGGAGAGCACTGCATTAAACACTAGTGGTCATTATGGAAGGAGAGATCTGTCAGTTTCACTTTCTCCCCATTCACATTTTTTTTAAAAATCTTAAGTTCTTTCAGTCATGAATATGAATAAATTTGTGGATTTTGATAAATTCTTATAAAAAACAAATTGAAATAAAATTCTCACCCATCTGCACCAAATTCAGTAGGTACAGGGGAGAGAACCATGTTGCACGTGCCTGTCAGCTAGCTGTTAAAGACGAGGAGCCTCTCAGAAAAAAAAAAAGAGGTGGCAACCCTAATTCAGTACCACTAACATGGTTGAATACAAGGAAATTCAAACCTGGACTTTTAAGAGCTGAGCACTCAAAGCCCTGGGCCTGGTTGGACAGATGTGTCTGTTTCAGTTTCCCCTGCATTCAATTTTTTTTTTTTTTTAAATCAAGTTCTTTCCATGTTGAATATGAAGAAATTTGTGGATTCTGGCAAATTCTTATGGAAAATGAACTCACACAACATCCTCACCTATCCCTAGCAGTCATGTACAAATGTAATTACAAATATGATTTGCTAGCAAATCCTTTTGGCTTAAAGCTGTGCTGCAATGAAGCCAATGCAGTCGGCTGTGTGAATGAGCAGACTGCATCAGGGTGCTCAGTAAACATTTTTGTAAGCATGACAATCTCCAGAAAGTTGGAGCATCTGCAAAAGCTATGACCCACTGCCATTGCTCAGCCCATTTCCAGGACAATCCTCAGCCCACCCCACCCCACCCCACAGTGTCACCAGTAATAAGATCAGAGCAGATGAAATAAATGCACAGAAGCGTATTGCTTTGCTATGTTAAAATGACGTCAATGTTATCCTCAAAGTCCACAAAGGCTGCAGCACTGAAATTAGTGGCAAACTCCTAAATCAATCTGATGCATGAGTATGAAAGTAGGTACATGACTGAAACCTCTGGCATGATTCACAAGTATATTTTTAATGAGATGTTATGGGGCAAAGTCATCACTAGCTGACTTATTAACATTTATAATGATGGTGACTAGTCCTAGATTCCATAGATCATAGAGTTGGAAGGAGCCAAGGCTATCGAGTCCAACCCCCTGCTCAATGAAGGAAACTAGAGGAGGGGTCTCCCATCCAAGTAATAACCAGGCTTGACCCTGCTTAGCTTTCCACGCTCAGACAAGCTGAGCCAGCGTAAGCCTGTGTATGTTTGCTGCCCAACTCCAGAAGATGTTTAGATGGCAACTCATTACCACTACCATTTTCCAGAAGGTGGTCAGTTGCAATTTCAACACATTTGGAGCATGCACAAGATCAGTCACTATGCTACAAAAGTCAATCCACTGTGGGTTCACCACATCACCACTAAGGTAAAACAACAGTCACATGAATCACATTTTGTCAGTAAGCATTTAGAATTAAAACCATTCTGGGGGGGAAACTAGGAAACTTGAATGATTCTTTTTGAAATAATGTCTGGGTTGTTTCTTTTTCTTGTGCTATTTATCATGAAAATGAATTAACTGTGTGTGGGATACAGGACACATTATAGCATTTAGGTTTGTTGACATATGGATTAAATCTACCGGTATGTATCATTTCTCAGCTTAGTGTTGGCTCTGTCTTATGTTCTGATTAGATGACATTTGAACCATTGAAACTATGTTTGTATTTGCCAGTATTTTGTAAAGGTGGCCAGTACATATTCTAATCCTCCATCAGTGTTATGGAAAGCCAGTGTGGTGTAGTGGTTAGAGTGTTGGACTGGGACTCAGGAGATCCAGGTTCTAGACCCATTTGGCTAGGAAGCTCTCTGGGTGACTTTGGGCCAATCCCTGACTCTCAGCCTAACCTACCTGACAGGGTTGCTGTGAGGATAAAATGGAGAGGATTATGTAAGCCTTGCAGGAAAAAAGGTGGGATATTATTATTATTATTATTATTATTATTATTATTATTATTATTATTATTATTATTATTGATGATGATGATGATGTACCCAGAAATCCTAGTGCAAAATTATCTTAGGATTCTCTAGGCCCAGATACAGATTGTTGCTGAAAGCAGGGCTGGGGAAACTTGTCACCTTCCAGATGGTGTTGGATTCCAGCTCCCATCAGCCCCTACATAGCCAATGGTCAAGGATGATGGAAGCTTTAGACACATCTCGTGGGCTACAGGTTTCTCACCCCTGGTCTACAGCACTTATGACACTGGAGATCCCAGGATAATATGCAAGAGTTAGAGGAGACTGTTCTTTATTCTTTCCTGTACTCTAAGACGGGAGGGGGGGACCTCTTTCAGCCCGAGGGACAAATTCTTTTTCAGAGAAGCTTTCAGAGGCCACATTCCAGTGGTGGGCAAGGCCAAAGCCAAAGCCAAAGATGGGGCCAAAAATACAAAAAAAGACCAGCCTATTGTATCTTAAAGCTCTTCTTACTGCCAGTAACTATGCCTCAGGAGAGGCATTTCAACCTTTTGGAATGGCGGGGGGGGGGGGTGCAGAAAAAGCCAGAAAACCACCAAATGATTGGTGGTTAGGGAAAAGGGGGCATGGCCATATAGGGAACACCGGAGGGCCAGGTTGGGACTACAGGAGGGGGGGCAGAGTTGGCCCCCCAGGCCTGACATTCCCCACTCCTGCAGTTAGGCAAGCTTCTTAGCCACGATATAACCATAAAAATCAACCTAATTACCCTTCCTCAGTGCCTGAATGATCCAATTTGGTTGCAAAGTTTCTGGAACAGTAAGTGCAGTGTCCCACTTTGAATCAGGACTGCAGTGTGTGGTAAGGGGAGGTTATTCATTTTATTTATTATATTTATAATACCCTGCCTTCTTTCCTGCAAGGAACCCAAGGCGGCTTACATAATCCTCCTCCTCCTCTCCATTTTATCCTCACAAGTTACAACCCTGTGAGGTAGGTTAGGCTAAACCCTTCCCTCTACCACTGCAGTTCTTTCCCCCCTCTGAATATTTTAAAACACAGAAAAAGAAAAAACACACACAAACACAACATACAACAAAACTAAACTAAAACGGACTTCCGATTTTGATTAAACTCACCCCCCTGCACTTCAACTAGCAAGGGAAAAAATAAGCTATTTTCATGTCGCTAATTGCAGCACACAGGGATGGGGTGGGTTTTTTTGGTCAGGATTGCAATGCAGGATTGCCCTCTCTGCATGCTGCAGTCCCAATTCAAAATCCCACCACCACGAACTCGCACGGTACACGCTTACTATTAAATGTAAAACCTCACACGGCGCTGCAGGCAACACGTTTAACATCACATGTAACTAGGCCCTAAAATCTATTCGGAAGAAGAAAAGCACCCGCACCCTACGGGCTGGCTCGTGTGGCACACCGTGGGTTAGCCATGACGTGTGTGGGTGACATTTTGAAAATGCAATCCCTGTTTGGGGGTTTGCATATTCAAAGTGTGGCCCACACATGCTCGCAGCTCATCATGGGTTAAACAACCCCGGATGAGCCCAGCGTGTAGTGGAAACTGGGTCACGATCTACAATTTCTGTAAGATATGGTTGGACCTCACCTCTTTCTTTAAACCGTAGTTCAAAAGTGGCATTTCTACCTTCAAAGAGCCCTTGTTGGGTCTCTTTCAAGTGCTTATTTTCTTCAGAGAGCTTCCTGTTAGTGTCTGGCTCTCCCCCCCTTTTGTATTTGCTCATTACTCTATTTCCAGTTGCAGACAGCGGCTGTCTGACTTGCATTATAACCCTTTCATCAGTTCTGAATACTTGCCAGGTCCTAATTGTTTCACTCCGTTGATCTGCTTGAAGATGCCAGCTCCACTTTTCGGTGCTTCTGCATCCTTGTCAGGTTTCCTGTCTCACCTGGCGCATGAAGAAATCCCAACACAAAAGCAGAAAGCCAGGAAGCTCCAAGGCACCTTTGTCAGGTATCTACCAGCAAGGCCTCTGCCTCTTTTGTTTCCCCAACATCCAAATTTCGAAGCACTCATCCAGAGTTACTAGATTAAATTGTGGGCAGGGGTGTTGCTAGGCACCTAAAAGATTCGGGGCGCAGGCCCATAAGACACAAATCCGCATACAATCTGCATATGCTAATTTATATCTATAAATGCAAATTTAGAATTAATTATGATGATTTATTTAAATTTCACAGGAGGCAAAGCCAAGCAATTAACGTCCCATCCAAATAATCTCAAACACAAGAAATTATTCAGTTTATTTATTTATTACATTTCTCTGTAGCTGCTATATATAGGGTGGAGATGGAGGTAGGAGGATTCACCCTGGTTGTACTTTTGCTGCCCAGGGCAATAGCAAATATTTGCTTCTCCTCAAGATGCATTATTGAGTCTGCATTATTCTGTGAGTGCTCCTCCCAGTTCCCTCGTGGGCAGAGCTGTGTTCTGCTGAGAAACAGTAGCATCCGCCCTTTCTGTACAGGTGAAATTAACAGGGATGGGAACTCGGACTCGAGGACTCGACTCGTGAGTCGGACTGAGTCCCCCCTCTGACTCGACTCGGACTCGAGTCCCAATATTTTTAATGGGACTCGAGACTCGACTCGGGACTCGAGACCAAGGACTCTTCAACATCCCTGGGCTGTGCCAGAAGGAGTGGAGAGGAGCGTGATTGCTGGCGAAGAGCGCATGGAAGCGAGGTGTGCCGCTGCTCGGCCACTATGGATGGCTACCAGGAGTGCAGCCCCAACAGTGTGTCAAGATTTATTTTGATTGATGTGTTGTGTACTTGGGAGAGGCAGAAGAAGGACCTGAGATTACTCTGTGTGGCTGCTTTGAGTGTGTTTCTGGTTCCAGCAAGTTCATCACCAGTGGAGCGGGTGTTCAGTGAGGGTGGAATTGTGATGAGATCTCACCGTTCCAGAATGGGGGCCAAACATTTATTTTTATTATTATTATTTTATTTCATTTTTATTATATTTATACCCCGCCTTTTTTCCTGCAAGGAACCCAAGGCGGCTTACATAATCCTCCTCGCCATTTTATCCTCACAACAACTTGCTACTGTTGTTTTTTTTGTACAACACCTTAAGCATTTTTATATGGGAAAGCAGGTTAAATAAGAAAGCATGTACACACACGAACACCACAGCACAAAGCATGGGTCTTGATGAGGCACAGAAGGCTTAGCAGGCAGCCAGCAGCCTAGGCCAAACTGGAGCTCACGGAAGTTGCACTCAGGTTCAACAAGCATAGAAAACAGTTATCAAAATATCTTCAAGCTGTAAAGCCTGAAAGAACAGAACACAGTGAAATCAAAGCATATTTCCAAGATAACAAAACAGGATTATATGTTTCCAGAAGGGTAGCTATGTTAGTCTGTTTCAGCAAAAAGAACAGTCTTGTGGCACCTTAAAGACTAAACTATTTATTCTGGCTGTCGTGGACATTGTCCACTTCATCAGATGCATGAGGGTTTATAAGTTGTTATTCTGAGGCTTTCACTTCCTTTTCTTTAAATGAAATATGCCACTCAAAATGTGACTATGTCAAGCTTATATATCCAAGGTTATCAGTATAAGGAAACCTCCTTTGTGCCAAACTGCTTAGAAAAAATCATGGTCCTCAAATACAACATGGATAAGTTTTAGGAAGTACAGCAAGTTTATTTTTTAAAATCATTTTTCTGAAATGCAACCTTTCAGACATTTTGGGTTTGGCTGCCTCTGCCTGCCTGTCTGGGTTCCCAGCCTCCTCTGCCTGCCTGGTCTCTTCTTGACCAGTTCAACAGTTGAATTGTCCAAGACAAAGGCCTCTGCCTGCCTGCTTTGGGGTTCCCTGCCTCCTCTGCCTGCCTGGTTATTTTGGGTTTGTCTGCCTGGTCTGTTCTTGCCAAAATCAGTTGCAGAGTTTTGAAATAAAAAGGCACACTTGTGCCTAGAATTTATTTAAATCACACATCTGAAGTAGCCTTATTTTGTTGGGAAAAAACCCCATTGCTTTTAATAGGGACTCGTGGAGTCAGCTTTGGGAGTGACTCGTGACTCGTGACTCGTGAGTCACCATTTTGGACCAAGGACTCGGACTCGGACTCAAGACTCGGGTCCAAAGACTCGTGACTCGACTCGTGACTCGAGACCAAGGACTCTTCAACATCCCTGGAAATTAACATCCTGGGGTCAAAACCTCCCCTGTGCTGCTTTTCAATTATTATGACCTCAGAAAGGTACTGCTTAGGAGAGTCTTTGGCTTGCCTGTAATTATACACATCTGGAACAGGTTTCCATTTTGTATTTTTGTTTTTATTTTTGTATTTTTTTTTACTCTTGAGGTTGTTTTGTTTTTCCTCATAGGAAGGTGCTCATTTTCTCCATTCAACCAGCAATGCTGATAATATGAAACTGAAATGTAAAATGAAAGCCATGTGTGTGTAATAGGTAATGAATGAGCTTTTAACTATCTGGAATCTATATTTCAAATGGCTTGAAAGGGAGAAACGGGCAATCAGCTGTCTTCTCATTTGACACAGTTGCTCATATTCATGCACAAGGTTTCTCATTTAAAACACACACACACACACACACACACACACACACACACACACACAGCATCACTTTTGTGACGGCTGTTTCTAATAATTAAAATGTCATTTTTTCATACTCCAGGGTGGTTTATAATGACATATGTCAAAATGGAATATTAAAATTCCAAATCACCCTTTTGAACTGAAACTATTTTCAGACAGACTTTAAAATATCAGTATTTATTTTTTTTATGAATTACTTTATGCCGAAATGTAAGCTTGATGCAACCCCAACTTTATCATTATAAGTGGCTCTTTTTGGCTGAGGAACAGGGTAAAAATGCTTTAAATAATACTAATAATGTTAATATTTTATGGCACAATCCTATGCATGTTCAAACAGATAAAAGGCCTACAACTCCCAGCATGCCCTGAGCAGGCTGGGGCATACTTGGAATTGTAGGCCTTTTTTCCTGTCTAAATATGCATAGGATTGTGCCTTTCTGTGGTTTCACTTTTGCCCATTGAATCTATAGTAGCTTACCAAAATCAGCTTTAAATAACAGGAGGGGCAGGGAGCCTGTGGTGGGTGCCAAGGGAAGTGTCATGAACGCTTTAACTGGAGGTTGGCCTTTCACAAAGGTTCCATGGACTTTGAAGAAGCCCGAGTGCAAGGTGAAAGGGAGAAACGTGCTAAGCGAAAAGCACGTCAAACGAATCCTTTACAGGACCATCTTCCATCTGGTAACCTGTGTCCTCACTGAGGGAAGCTATGTGGATCTAGAATTGGCCTCCACAGTCACTTACAGACCCATCGCTAGAGTCTACACAATTTTATACAATTTCCTCTTTATATAATTTTCTTTTGTAATTTTATCCTGGAAGACAATCTTACTCGGTCACGAGTGATCGCCTACTACTATGGGCCTATTGGTGCTCACGAGCATCATGTTGAGGAGCCCAGGCATAAACTAAAGCCTAAATAGGAATGAAATAATCTGAAGTCCAAATATTGTGGTCCCACCCAGGTGACAGGTCACTGCCTAGAGCTGTAGTGGTAACTCAGAGGCAATTTACAGATTACACATGAATGTGTGCAACAATACCCCAATGCCCTGTGTGTGTGTGTGTGTGTGTGTCTGTGTCTCTCTGTGTGTGTAAATACACTTTGGCAAAGGGATATTTCTGAACCTACCTGTATACTACAATCATCATCTGAGGCCCTCCTCCAAGGGAGGCTCAGAGGATGGCAACAAGGGAGAGTGTCTTCTCAGTGGTGGCCCGCTCCCCGCTGGTTACAGATTGCTCTCTCCGGTGAAGCCTGCCTGCCACCAACATTGTCATCTTTTCAGTCCCAGGTTAAGACCTTCCTCTCCTCCCAGGCATTTGACAACATATGATAAGATTTTTTTAACAGGTTCTCGGATTTATTGTCGATTGTTTAAAATTGTTATCTTTGCTGTAAGTAACTGGTTTTATATTATGTTCTTCCATTGTGTGTTTTTTTAGGGTTTTAATCTTTGTAAACTGCCCAGAGAGGAAGGAGGAGCAGTAGATGCCACTGCCTGCTTGCTCACTGGCTCTCTGCCTGTCAAGCAAGCCAATGGTAGCAATGATGAGAAAGAGGGGTGGAGCAAGAGCTGCCGGTGATGATGGCAGCGGTGAGAAGGTAGACTCACTGAGGGAGTGGGGCCCACTGAGGGTGTCTTTCCCAAGGGCCCTCAAAAACTTGGAGCCAGCACTGATGGAAGCAGTGGAGGTAGGGTGTGAGCACCAATTTGAGTCAGGTCCTGCTTGAAGCGGGGGGGGGGGTACCCATCTCAAATTGGGTCCACCATATTCACACAGGGGGTTGTGTCACGTTTTGAGCCTCTCCCTGTCAAACACTCAGCAGCCCACCCTGCTACTCCCATAGCTGCTTCACCAAAAGCATTGGCTTTGGGACATGCTTTGGCCATATCAAAATCCATTACTTTTTTTGGTATGCGTTGTATCCAATGTTATTCCTATTTAGAAATAGGACTTAGGTTAGACTAACAGTGTGGGGTAGCCACTGTGGTGTAGTGGTGAGAGTGTTGGACTGGGACTTGGGAGATCTGGGTTCTAGTCCCCACTCAGCCTTGAAGCTCACTGGGAGACTTTGGGCCAGTCACTGACTCTCAACCTAACCTACCTTACAGGGTTGTTGTGAGGATAAAATGGAGAGGAGGAGGGCCATGAAAGCTACCTTGGGTTGCTTACAAGAGAGAAAAAAAGGTGGGATATAAATGTAATAATAATAATAATAATAATAATAATAATAATAATAATAATAATAATAATAATAATAATAAACACTGGATACAACCCTATGTGTGCTGCTCACTGCCTTGTACAAAAGTGAGCAAGGGAGACTTATGACAGCAAACAAATTTCCATGTAGATCATGGGCTGGGAATCTGTGCCCATGTTGTTGGCTTCAAACTCCCATCTGCCCCAGCAAGCATGGACCATACTTAGGGTATGATGGGTACTGTAGTCCAGCAACATTTGGAGGGCCACAGTTTATCCACCCCCGATGTAGATGATCCACTGGTTTTGTTTTCTTTCAAACTCTTGCTCAGTACTCCCTCAGGCCAAGCATGAACTCAGTAACATCATTTGACTTCTGTCTGAGCTTTTTAAGCCAACAGGAAAGAAAGAAAGAAAGAAAGAAAGAAAGAAGAGGAAGCAAACGTTTGTGCACAGTAGTAAGGCTGAAAAGTTAAACACAAATAAGAAGAACTTGCCCCAGAGCAAAACCCTAGTCAGAGGATTAAGATAATGTAGCTGACGCAGTCCTGCTTTAAACCTGATGCGAAACATCTGCTCTTGCTTAGGTTTTAATCATTTCTGTTCTCTTGCCTCAATCTACAATGGGAAGGTGGTGGGCTGGGCTGGGCTGGGCTGGGCTGGGGAGAGGAGAGGAAGCATAAATGGCAGGCTAGATTGTCCCCTTGCTGGAAGCAGAGAAACCCTGCCATGCTCAGATGAGCATTCAGAAAGTCAGGCAGCTGACAGCAAGTTCAAGCGAGGAAAAAGGAGATGTTCTTTCCCCACTCTGTATTCACCCTTATTTCAGCCGCTGTATCTTAAGCGCTGCAAGTCATTTCCCTGCTTATGTGTCAGACACAGCAGGGACAGGCACCGTGGTGTGCATTTCATATGCAGAAGCTCTGACTAGGCTGGCAGTTGGATCTTACTTCCACACTGGCAACGGGCATCCTCCATCCGCACCTGAAGCAACAGGCTAGCTTAGGGCCCCCAGGACTGGCTGTGTGGCATACACAGCTCTTTTCTCTATCAGGAGGAACAGCTGGAGGGCTTTAGGAGGAATAGAGGGTGTGTGTGCCAATGCTGCCCCAGCATCTGTCACCTGAGGTAGTCACCTGACCTCACTCTGCTTAATGGGAGGGCCGGCCCTCAGAGTCTTGTTGCACTTTAGAGACTAACAAATGTATTATGACATAAGCTTTTGTGGACTACATTCCACTTCATCAGTTGCATGAAGTGTTATCCTCAGTTGGCAGGTGTGTGTGTGGGTATACAAACACACACACACACACACAGAGGGGAAAATTCAAAAAAGGTATGGACTGTGGCAATATATTTAAAACTTTCATGTATTGCAAAATGAGCATGGTGACCATTCACAACAGCAGTAGCGGATGATAATGCAACCATCCTTACATTGCTAAGGTACTAGTCCTGCTTCGTGCGTCGTCTTGTCAGGAAGCAGCTACAACAGCGGCATGCAGCCCCTGACATTTTAATTCTGCTGCTCTTTAAAGATATTTTCTCCAGCAGAACAAATGCACATGTGGGGCGGGGGGGGGGAGCAGCTTTGCAGCAACAGCAGGCTCCGCCCCCAACCGACTTGTGTTTCTTCAAAAGTCGGAAATGAGCTTAGGGGCACATTCGAGTGTACACACGTAGGGACCTCTCTCCACACGATCGAAAACCCTGGTAGACCAGCTTCTGATGTTCAATTGCGCTTAGGCTGAATTTTGGTAGAGGATTCAGGGGCCCGGCCACGGGGGGTGGGGGTTGCGAGATAGGGGTGCAGCCCCAGGTGGGGTTCAGGAGGAAAGGCAGCTCCCCGAGCCCCAGAGGTTGTCCACCCCTGTCCTGGCCTTACATTCACATTACACTTTCAACTACTCTCATTGTGAAATCATCACTTAGGCCACTGTTTAGGCAGGTCGAGGGGAAGAAGAGAAGCGTGCCCCCCCCCGTCACGTTTCAACCCTCATCTCATGTATCAGGAGCACCTATCTTCATGGCCAGCTCACCTGATCTGCACGAGTAGCTATCATTACAAAACAATAAAAAAGGGTTTATGTAGTCTAAATGCCCTAAGTACAAATCCTTTTGCAGACAAATTAAAAGCAAGGGTCATGTTCGCTTGCTCTAGACTGCAAGTATACTGAAATTCTATTGCCGAGGGAGGACATTCTGGGCACTGTTAGTGCAAGGCTCCTGTGTTGTTGTTCCTCTGGAAAAATACTGCAGGAAGAGAGACAAGGAGTGTTCAGTTTCTGTTGCATAGTAGCGCCATAACATGGCCCAAAGGAGCCAGATTAGAGAACTAGTATTAATTGTGAAAAACTGTGTTTTGGTGGCTGACTGAGGAATGAGCTACTAACCACCCAAATTAGTAAGTATGTTTGAGCCATGCAAATACCTGCCCCTTGTAGGGATTTGAGAACATAAGAACTGCTATACAGAATCAGACCAACACTTCTACCACCAGACTTTGGGGTACCATTTAAGGCCACCTTTCCTAAACCGGTGCCCTTGGGTTGCTTAATTACCGTATTTGCATTTCTGTGCATCTACATGCCAATGCCTCTTGCCTTCTAAAAGGTGCATTTGTAGGCCAATGCCTCCTCCCCACTAAAAGGTGCTCACAGTTGTCAAGTTAGACAACTGAACTCCCAAATGCAATTTTCAAATTAGAGAGCGGAGCTCACAGACCTTAGCCCACACATCTTTTCTGTTGTGAAGTGATGTTGGGAGGATGCAATTTGAAGGAAAGAAGGAAAGGCATGCTTAACCCTTCCACTTCTCACTTCTTTTTGACTGTAACACTATAACACCTAGTCTATTTTATCCCCAACAAGCATCTCAGGTTCCAAAGCAACTGCAGATGTCTTGCAGCATGCCCGCTGATGGAAATCTAAACACAATAGTGAACAAACATTTTTCTGTTGTTCATCATGTTGCAATTCCAATTGCAGAATAAGAAACTTGAACTCTCCTGTCATTCAGTCTTACTGTTGTGCCACACAAAAACCTCCCCTGCGTTGAGCCTGCATAAGGATGGGGAAGGGTGCTAGAAGACCCCCCTTGACCCACTGTTTAAGCCATCTCCTCCACAGATACACATCTTGAAAGCCTGCATAGGGCTGTAGAACCCACTAGATTCCAGTGAGAGCCAGTGTGGCATAGTGGTTAGAGCAGGGGTTCTCAACCAGGGGGGAATTCCCCCCCCGGGGGGGGAATTTTAGGGTTTATGGAGGGGAATTGGGACCACAGACTCAAACTGTTGGAATACTGATCTTTCTACAAATTACAATTCTACAGATTGTACATAATCTACAGGACATCATACCTTATTGTATGGCACAGATTAGGTCAGACAATCTTGGAAAGGGGGGAATGACATTCTGACATATGGTGAAAAGGGTGCATGGGGCAAAAAAGGTTGAGAACCACCGGGTTAGAGTGTTGGACTGGGACTCGGGCGATCTGGGTTCTAGTCCCCGCTCGGCCATGAAGCCCACTGGGTGACTTTGGACCAATCACTGACTCTCAGCCTAACTTACCTCACAGGGTTGTTGTGAGGATGAAATGGAGAGGAGCAGGAAGATTATGTAAGCCGCCTTGGGATCTTTGCAGGAAAATAGGTGGGCTATAAATATAATAAATAAATAAATAGAAACCCTCTGCAAACACTGGAGTACTGACAGCAGTCTAGCTTACGAATGAAACTGAGCACATAGTTACTGCCATAGACTTTTAACGGGGCAAAAAAAACTTTGCTACCTGTTGAGCCGCTGCTCAGAACTTCACCAAACCAATGAAGGATTGCCTTCCTTGACCAATCTGAATAAAACACATCAGTATGTTTCAGACAAATTTGACAGAAATATAAGATATGCCTCTTTTAAAATGGCAGTGACAAAGGTAAATGTGTCAATTTTCTTGTTGTATAGGTGACAATTTTTATTGGATTGGTTTGAAATTTGGCATGCTCATAGAATTTAATATGTAGAATATTGAGGCTTACAATGGGTGTTTTGTTTTGTTTTTTGCAACTCGCTTTAACTAAAGGGCTACTTCTGTGCCCGTTTAATAAACACAACCCTTGTTACCTTCTCTTGGCAAACTGTTCTATTATACAGGTAATTAGGTTTTCCTGATACCCCCAACCAAAATTCACCCAAACATTTAGTCTCCTGCCCCTCATCTTGAAGGCTACCAACCCTTGTACTCCTCTCCAGTGTATCTGTGGCCTGCTTAAAATGCAGTGGACACTTTTGTCTGGCAAGTACAACAGCAGTATCATCTCCCATTTATTTCATGTACGACACTTCTGCTAATGCAGAATTTGGCAACATGTTCAGACAAGTTACAGCACAAATTTATCATGAACTGACATGCTGCAATTAGTTTGAATATTCTGTGTGCATGTAAAATAATGCAATTTACACACAACTTCTGTTAACACAGCAGATGAACAGTTGGACACATTGAACTTAATCAGTAATAGGTTGCCCTGCTCCGAATGTGGAAATACTGAGAGCTACCTTTAAAAAAAAGAAAGAAAAGAAAACTTGGTATAGGGATTCAGCAACCTCGATGGTTGTAAAGTGTAACGGAATTGAGCATTAAAAGAAAACTAGTTTCGGATTGTTTTGAATTTTCCACCCAAACAGGCCTACAACTTACCTTTGAAACCATAAAGGTAGGAACTGGGTTTCTATAAGACATTTTGACTCAAAGACTATGTGTTGCCAGCACCCGTATTAATACAGCTCAAAATAGCATTTGGGGTTTTTGGCCACAGACTCATGAAAATTGCTACACCAGATTTTTCTCAGTGGTGCTACAGCTTCTGCCCATTACTCCCTGCAGTTTTAAATACGTGTTTAACCTTAGGATACATCTCAGGCAATAAAAGAACACTGCAGTATGGAACATCTCATGCACATTGTACATTAAAAATAGTCAGTCGAAAAGTGAAAATTCTACAGTCAGTCACAGATAAACTAATTGATTTGTTTAAAATTATTTTTAGGCCACCTTTAAGGGCAGAACCCTCTCAAGGTGGCATACAAGATTAAAAACCATACAAAGTGGATACAATAAAAAAAATCAATAAGTATATATTCAATGTACTTCCTGGCAAAAAATAGTGAGTTTAATGGCAGCTTCTTAAGAATCCTCCACAGCAATTCTGACGCTTGAACATATGTTCAATTTCTACTTCTTCCATCTTTTTTTTTTCTTCTTTTTTTTTTTAAAGAACTCATTGATGCACAGAAGTGGTTTAAAAGGCTTGGCTTGGCTCATAATGAAGCCCCAAGAGTAGTCTCGAAGGCAGCTACTGAACAAAGAACCTTCAAGGGAAGGCTGACACATGATAAAATGAAAGGAATGGATCGGGAAGAGGCCAATAGATATTATACACAGAAAGAGAGTCAAATATGAGATGAGCAGGCTTCTTCTTTTGAAAGAGTGCGAGCTTCCAACGGCACTAAGTGACATCTGGTATGATGGGGGGGGGGGCATGAAGTGAAGTTGAAAAGCCTGCGAGGAACATGAACCACTGAGTGACAGGAAGGAATATTTGGGGAAATTAATATTTATGACATGCAGAAAAGAAAAAGAAAAGAACAAACCCTATTAAAGGAAGAGACGACACATATGAAAGTGTCATTTGAGTGAAGGTAGACATGCAAACCAGCTGCTCAGTCTTGTTTCAGGAAGGACCTAGTTCTCCTTGGAGAAGGCTCTCTTCTGAAGAACAGTGTCAAAATACAGCATGGGGAAGATATGCTGTATTTGGTGGTGACACAAAAGAGGGCATCTTGGTGGCCACTCCCAGGCTGTGGAACTCCCTGCTGGGGGAGGTTAAATTTGCTCCCTCTCCGCTGTCCTTCCACCAGCAGGCAAAGACCTTTTTATTCAAGCAGGCCTTTGGTGTGAAAGCCAGTTTGCCGGTCTGGATGTTGTTTTTATTCTGTTATTATTGAGTTTTAATGCATTTGTTTTATTATGGTTTTAATCAAGTTTTATTTGTGATTGTAGGCCACCTTGAGTGCCATCCTTCTTGGTAGAAAGGCAGGATACAAATCAAATCAATCAATAAAATAAAATAAATATAAGAATCTTGTTCATACTCATGCTGAAACCAATAGCAAGTTTCCCGTGCAGATTCTCTTCTTACTCAGAAGGATTTTTGGTGCCCCACATTCAGACTACAGAGGTATGGTACAGGTTCATCTCCTCATACACTATCTATATAAACAGGGCCAGAGCAGGTGGAACTAGGTATTACAGACAAGAAGAAGCTCCTGCCAAAACAGTATTCCCACATAGAGTTCCTCTCCAGTCCTCCCATAATGATTAGTCAAACAACATGGGATGTGATATTATCATGTGGGACTGCCATGCCATCTGGAAGTTACTGGCCTTCATAGGACCACCCATGCTGGAGCAATGGGGTTGTGGGGAGGAGGAACATAAGGAGCTGCCTTATATCATGTCGGACAATTTGTCCATCTAGCCCAGTATGGCCTACGCTGACTGGCAGAGGCTTCTCCAGGGTCTCAGCCAACCGTCTTCCCCATGACTCTTACAGGAAATGCTGGGGATTGAACCAGGGGGACCTTCTGCATGCAAAGCAGGTGCTCTATCACTGAGCTATGGTCCCTCCCATGGGGGAAGCTGCACAAAGCTCAGGGACGAGTCCTATTGGCCACTGAGATGGAAACGTTAGTTTAGCTCCCTGTTTCCTTGTGACTTGCTTCAGAACAAAACAGGAGCTGAAAAGGTGGGGGGGGGAGTAAGTCAATGCTGCTAAAAGAGCAAAACAACAAGATGTTGAGCACATGAGAGGATGCATCGGACACACTGCATTAAAAACCACAGCAGCTTTTCCTTCTATCTCCGAAATGGATTGAACAATTTTCAATAAGAAAGGGGGGAAATAATCTGGCACTTAATGATAAAGTTTATAATTAGTTTCCTAGCGAGTCCACAATGTGTGCTGAGTTTCTGAAGAACTTTCTCTCTCTCCACCCCGCCCTCCTGGCAATATGGATGATAAATTATTCCACATCTCAACCAGCTTCAAGTGCTTGGGAAGCCAAGTTTTAGAATGGTTCCGGTTCATTGCATATTCCTATTAATTGGATTCAGCTACACGCTCAGATCTGCCTCACCTATCATAATTGTCCAGGAGCCATTCCGCACACGCAGCACAGAAGGCAATTTTAACAGTACTGTTCTGGATTTAGCTATCTTGTTACATAAAGTTGCCCAGATGTGGACTGGCCAACTGGGTATTATACTCTTGTGAGTTGGCCTTCTCACTCCATAAGATGGTTTCTACTGCTCTCAAGTCAGGAGGAGGCAGAACGTATAACAAAAATGGATTGGAGAGCAGGTGGTCACCCCATGGTATCAATATTAGGTATTTTATATTACGTAGGAGTAAAAGATAATTGGGTTTATACAATTAAACCCTTGTGAGACAGCCAATACTGATATTAAGCCATTGTACTCTTTTACAAGAGTACAATGTGGTGTGGTGGTGAGAGCCAGTGTGGTGTAGTGGTGAGAGTGTTGGACTGGGACTCAGGAGATCTGGGTTCTAGTCCCCGCTCAGCCATGAAACTCACTGGGTGACTTTGGGCCAGTCACTGACTCTCAGCCTAACCTACCTCACAGGGTTGTTGTGAGGATAAAATGGAGAGGAGGAGGAGGAGGATTATGTAAGCCGCCTTGGGTTCCTTGCAGGAAAAAAGGCGGGGTATAAATATAATAAATAAATAAATAAATATATCAGATTTAAGTATCTCTTAAATATATAAAAAAACTTGTACAATGATTTTTGGGTAGGAAATGGGAAGTGTAATTCAAGAGAAACTTTGGCAATAGTAATAGTAATAGTAACAGGAGGAGGAGGAGGAGGAGGAGGAGGAGGAGATGGTGATGATGATGGTGGTGATGATGATGATGATAATGGCAGAGCGGGTTCTAGTCCCCGCTCCACCATGAAACTCACTGGGTGACTTTGGGCCAGTCACTGACTCTCAGCCTAACCTACCTCACAGGGTTGTTGTGAGGATAAAATGGAGAGGAGGAGGATTATGTAAGCCGCCTTGGGTTCCTTGCAGGAAAAAAGGTGGGGTATAAATATAATAAATAAATAAATAAATAAATAAAACAATGTTTTGCTAGTACATCATGGAAAAAGGCTCAGTATAAAGGTTTATTTATAGGGGTGGGCAATGAGCGTGGAAAGCTAAGTAGGGTCAAGCCTGGTTATTACTTGGATGGGAGACCCCTCCTCTAGTTTCCTGCATTGAGCAGGGGGTTGGACTTGATAGCCTTGTAGGCTCCTTCCAGCTCTATGATCTATGAAATCTAATTTGTGGGCCTTCTGATGTTTTAGCCTACAATTCTCATCAGTCCTAGCCATCATAGCCAATGGTGAGGATCATGGGAATTGTAGGTCAAAACATCTGGAGGGCCACAAGTTGCTCACCATATACCATTTACATGGTATATGTCATGATATCTTGAAAATTAAATAGGATGATCTTTGGATGTTGTATGAAAATCCGGTTGTGATTTTCCTGATTGCAGCCAGAATTATACCTGCTCACTGATGATAAAACTCTTCCATCTCTGCTATTAGGGAATCATTATTAAAGACTCTAGAAATAATTTAAATAGACAAATTGTTGGACTTGATCTGCAGAAGAAACAGACCAGCAATATTGACAGATTTCTTCTCAAAGTAGTGCCTCTTTATTATGTATTTGGAACCCTCTTGTGGAAAGATTGGATGTTTATGTATTTATGTAATGATGTAATACATCTCATATTTAATCAATTTTAAAAGAATTGATTGGAGACCCCCTAAGAACACCATGCCCCACTTAACAGCTTCCCTGATGCAAAACAGCAAACACCTTGTGTTAACGATTCAAGTTTAATTGGAAAGATAAGGGGGGGGGACAGGGACCACAAACATTGTGGATTGACTCTTCCTCTCTGGCCCACATCTCCTGAACAAAGAGACCCCATGTAAGGAATAACCAAAAGAACTATGCTCAGGTACCACTCCGATCAAGACAAGACAAACCATCTCCCCAGTGGTCCATACAGTCTGCTTTTCTTTCTTTTCCTTGCTGAAGTTGCAGTTAGATAGGCTGGAGTAGGAATGGGAGAACAAGCAATGTTTGAGATCATCAAGGTTCTTGGTTTTCCATCTTGATGCTCATCTCACCTTGTTCCCACTCCGGAACACAAGCACCTTTCTTTCTTTCTTTCTTTCTTTCTCCAATAGGAAAAGTGCACATTTCTGAACACAAAAAATTGCACATTTTTCCAAGCACACATCCCAAATGTGCATCCCCCCTCCCCAGGCTAAAGCATGAAAATGTCAGGGTTTGGGGGGGGGAGGGAATGTGCATTTTCGGAAGTGCACAGTTGCACAAATGCACATTTTTGGAAGTGCACTCACTCTTGCCAACATGAATGCAAGCTCAGGAAATTGCAAACGTTTTCTGAGAATTGCACGTTTGCTTGTGTTCACGTTTGGGGCTGCGAACGGGACATGTCTGCATGATTTGCAATCAGGAACAAAATTTTCATACATCTCTACGGGCCGTGGCACCTGACAGAATCGGAGGACAACTGATAGGTGAATACTCAGTTGGCTGTTCTATCTGGAAAGGCTTGATCATGGTTCTCCTCTTCTTGTTGTCTACTAAAGGCCTTTCTAGACACTGCTCTCCCAGTGCAACTGTTGTAGATTTCTGGTGTAACAAAGTTGGCTTTATTATCCTATTGGAGAGTGCCTCTGACCACTGTAGGAGGCACGGCATACCTTTATCCCCTGTAGCATAGTCATCCTCTGACAGCCTCTAGTCCTCTAAAGCTCCTGGCAGAGAAGATATTGCTGCAGATGACTAGCAGAAGCCGGTGGGAAGGAAGATTCCATCAAATCTTCATATAACACCAAATAATAAAATACCCCAGCAGCACCACCCTGTCCCAACACGCACACAACTACAGAAGGATGTATAAACCTGTCAGAATTCAGATGGATCGATAGTGTTTGGTTTTTATGGAGGCTTTTAAAAACTCGACTGCTAAGGACAGACAAGGGGGGCATATAGAGAGTGCAAAGCTGTATACGCTCTGTATAACATTCTATGCTAGCGCTGCAAGAAACAAAATTGTTTGCAACGACACTTGAGTTGACACAGGAACCATTCAACAAGCTGTTCAGGTCGGAGGTGATGCGTTGGGAGCCATTTTGTGAAAGAGGCCTTATTAAAAACAACCCATTTGATAAGTTCTTTCATTTCCTTTATGTTCTTCTCCATTTCCTTGCACTTACCTACAGCTTTCATGAAGCTGTAGGCAAAGTGTAAGACCCTTGGTGCCATGAACCTAGTCTTTCATGCGCGCCCACACACAGACATAAGGGGTAAAATCCAATGTAAGTCCTACTTAGAGTAGACCCATTGAAATGAACGGAACTTAAGTTGCGTTGGATGATGTGTAATTTTTCAGTTGTTTGCCAGTGCTACTTTAGTTGGGTGTTGTTTTTAGTGTACTTGTTTTGTTTTTTGATGTTATGCACCTGATAGTCGGAAAGGCAGCGTAGAAATGTTTTAAATTGGGGTGCAGAACCTCTTTCAGTGCAAGGGCTGAATTCCATTTTGGAGAAGCTCTTGGGGGCTGCATCCCAGTGGTGGGCAGTGCCAAAGGCAAAAGGGGCAGGGCCAAAATACCAAAAATACCAGCATATTTTAGCTTAAGGATCTTACTGCCAGGAACCAAGCCTTGGGGAAAGCATTTCAACTCCTTAAAATGGGGTGTGTGGGGAGGAACTGGCCAGAACCTGGGAAACCACCAAATGATTGCTGGTTGGGGGGGGAGGGCCAGGAAAAGTGGGCATAACTTTCTGGGGAAGCTTGGAGGGCTGGATTTGGCCCCCAGGTGGGTCTAAGGTTCTTCACCCATTTTAAATAAATCAAATATATAAGGCCTGTGGCTTACGCTGGCTCAGCTTGTCTGAGCGTGGAAAGCTAAGCAGGGTCAAGCCTGGTTATTACTTGGATGGGAGACCCCCTCCTCTAGTTTCCTGCATTCAGCAGGGGGTTGGACTCGATAGCCTTGTAGGCTCCTTCCAACTCTATGATCTATGAAATCTATGAAATTAAATAAGCCAACTGCGACAGCATGGCTTAAAACAAGGAGATGTGCTTCCTGAGCAACCTGTGACCATATGCTACACAGTAAGTGGCCACAGGTGGCTTGGAAGTTGGGCTGGAGGCAGGGTTGCCAAGCCAAAGCAGTCAGCTGAGAAGCAAGGTTCCAGATAGTGTGCAGGGAAAATGAGACCAAGGAAGAGCCAAAGTGTTCCTGAGGCAAATGTACCGGTATGTACCTGAGTCACCTCCCTATAGAAATTGCAACAGAAGAGAGAAAGAAAATGCATGTGCAGCCTTTATCTTATTGCCTAACAGTTTTCTCTGTGACTCCAGATCGTTTGGTTCCACTGCTACTGAACTGAGTCGGTCTTGTAAATAAGAATGAGGCAGATACAACACCAGCTCCGTGATGTCTACGTTGTCATAACAATAAAAAAAAACTACAGGCAGCGATTCACGGTTTTCATTCACTTCACCGAGCGCTGACATTCATGCAGCTCAGTAAGGCACTTAGCCCCTTGGCGTGGAAAGAGGCTTCCCCCCCCCCCCCCCGTTTGCATTTCGAAGCGCTTAACATAGAGTCTCTGAATTAACTGAAATATCAGTGCAGTCAAGGTCTCAATTCGCTGAATGAATATTCAGTGAATTAGCGTACTGTATAAATAGAAGCAATAATGGAACACCCAGGAAAAGAAAACCCAGAGGTTAGGTCACATTACACAGGAAATGTGGCATTATCTACAGTGCTTACATTGCAAAGGGGTAATTTATCTGGACTGAAAAGCTTCAGACTCTACTTTCTCAAAACAGGAAATGTCAGTGTTTCTTTTATAATTCCCGGGAGCCAAAAAGCCTTAATGACAATCTAAGTGGTCAGAGATAATGTCAGATACTCATGCTTCAGTTTTAAATTCTTGCTTTTGCAGTTTGCACTATTCATTCACAGACACCCAGCAAAGATACATGTTGGTTGTTTTATATCAAATCAGTTTGGCTTCAATTCTCTAAATCATACTCATCATCAGGTTTTTGCTATGTAATGAACAGTTATTTATGCTTTTTTTATCATACAACACAACCAATTGCATGAGAACTTTAAAAGCAAGCGGAATGGGCTCAACTTTGCCATTCTCAAGGTAATTTCGGCCTTTTACATTGCAAATCACTTCAGCAATTTTCTGGCCATTTCCATGAGACCATTTGGAAGAAAATGTAGTTAGATTTTAGCTATAAAATAAATTATAGTGCCTGGTAGCTCCAGCCACTTGAGCAATTATGGTAGGCTTTTTAAAAAAAGATGATGATGATGATGATGATGATGATGATGATGATGAAAAATATTTTTAGACTGCCCTTCATCATTGTGTATACCAGGACGGTGTACAAGAGTATGATCAAAATGGTCATACAATGTACAATACAAATAAAACAACATCATCATAAAACCAAAAAAGGGCAACAAATACAACAGACAGACACATCAGATCAATCATTTCAAATACCTGGACAAATGAAAAGGTTTTGACCTAGTGCCAGAAAGAGTACAATGTCAGCACCAATCACACCTGGGGGGGGGGGGATTCCACGATGATTAAGGGCTTCTCTACACGAGGCATTTATTGTGCACTCGTGATTCCTCACTCACAGAAGTTTGCAGGACCTTTACACAACATTGTCATCCTCCAAGGCCTCTCCCATGTTTTGCAGCCATTTTCACAGTTTTTTTTAGAGAGAGGAAACTGCAGTATTATTTCCTAATCTCGCGATAAGACGCTATGAAAAACCCGTGTATTTTCGCAATTCCGCTATATCACAGCTATACCACAGCACCACCTTGTGCTTGTGTAATGGAATATATAGTCAGAGAAAGAAAAAGGCAGAGAACGGCAGAGATAGAAACCCCCCCCCCCAGAAAAAAACACTTGTAAAGGACCCACGCTTAATCCCGCAAAGAAAATGGAAGCAGAAGCCTGGGTAAAGTGGTGGGTGAAAAGCCTAATGTAGAAGCCCTAGATTCACCTAGGGACATTCATTACGATGGACTCTTCACACACATTATAAAGGAACATGGGTAGGTCGCAGGAGGAGCTTCACTGTAAATCCCTATCATGTCTGCAAAGGGCGGCCAATTCCAATATTGTTAGGGTCAACCCCTTCCTGGGACTAGACCCATTAGAGCAGCGTCCCCCAAGCTGGTGACCTCCAGAAGAGTTGGAGTACCACTCCCATCATCCCCAGCCGCCATGGCCATCCTGGCTGGGGTTGATGGAGTGGTAGTGCAACACATCTGACATACACGGGTGCCTGCGCTCAGGGTGAGGTCTATCCCTTCTGCCTTTCCCATGCTCCTCCAGGCAACAACTACTCCCTGCATTTCCCTTTCTCTGTTTAGAGGAATAGACCGGCAGGGGAAGGAGGACGAGCCTTGGAAGAGCCTCCCAAGCATTTCCATGGGGAAAAGCTCCTAATTCTATGCCTCTCCCTTGAAACTGCCACTACTGGGGCAAGTTAGGAATGGCTGTGAACCTTTAAAGGTCCTGTTGAAACTCCCAGCTGGCTGGGGCATGCTGGGAGTTGTCAGCTTTTTTTCTGTCTAAACGTGCATAGGATTGCACCTTTACTGTGTTAGGTGCAGAGAAAGCAAAGGGAGAATGAGGAGCTGCAGTGGTGCCACTCTGCCTAGCCTACTGCCCATTTTAAGCCTCTGAGCAAGCTCATATCTGGATTTTCCTTTACCACTGTGAAAGCACTCTTAATTATTCCACAACCACATTACAAAGGAAACATTGAATTATGTAATGTTCTTTTAATAACTGTCTACACATAATAACTGATGCCCATTTTGCATCCCTGTCCAGGCAGTACCCAGACAGAAGAGGTCCCCTATCGCCCCATGCTAGTCAGACCACTGCTCACAAGGCATGCCTTGCGAGTCCCATCTCTATTTCAAATAGAGGAAGCCTTCAAATAGAGGACTGTCCTCTGAGAACCCTTCAAATAGAAGACTGTCCTCTGTAAAGTAGGACGCATGGCCACCCAAGGCCAGATCCTGCCGTGCTTAGTGCTCAGCAAGCAAGGATTGCTGCTGCATCAAGTGCCTTTAGGCCAGTGTTCTCCAACCTTGGGTCCCCAGATGTTTTTGGCCTACAACTCCCAGCATGCCCCAGCCAGCTACTGCTTTAGGCCATGCCCTGAGAAGAATTAATTATTCTGTTTTCCCCCAAGGTAATTAGATAGGCGCAGGCTTAAAAAAATAAATAAAAATCAAGTAATTTAAGGTGGCCAGGTGTCCTTCTTTACAGAGGACAATCCTTTATTTTTGAGAGCTGGCGGAGGGTAGTCCTATGTTTGAAGGTGTCCTCTATTTGATGGTCTGTCCAGTTCAACTCTGGTTTAAAGTGTGGCTTACGCTGGCTCGGCTTGTCTGAGTGTGGAAAGCTAAGCAGGGTCAGGCCTGGTTATTACTTGGATGAGAGACCCCTCCTCTAGTTTCCTGCACTGAGCAGGGGGTTGGACTCGATGGCCTTGTAGGCCCCTTCCAACTCTATGATCTATGAAATCTATGAAATCTATGAAAGAACCATAAGAAGGGGAAACCATCCGGGGCCTTGAAGTTGTCTGACAACAGTTAGCACCTGGAAAAAAAAGACTTTTGAGCAGGCACACATAGGTCACTATGGTCTTGTATTTCTGTTGAAATAATAGCAATCCTTTCTAAATTTGCATCTATACATATAAATACATATGCATATACATACTGCTTCCTCTCCATCAGAGGGAGAGGAAGCAGCAGTCAGGCACTGCTCCATCATGCCTGGATCTGCACGAGGCCATCAGAGGGAGAGGAAAGGAAACAGCAGTCCTTCCACTGTGTCCATGACCTGCTGAACTTTGCAGCTAAGAATCTAGAGCCTGAATTTGCTTTCCCCCCCCTCAATCCCCCTTCCTTTTGTGTCCTGTTTTTAGATTGTAAGCCTGTGGGCAGGACTGTCCCAAGAAATATATTTGTGAGCCACCTTGGGAGCCTTTTTGGCTAAAGGGCAGGATAAAAATGCTATAAACAAACAAACAAACAAACAACAAACAATACATAGGCAAATTGTGGAGGAAGGGGGGGCTGGCTGGCCCACCACAGCCCCACCCTTTCCTACCCCAAAGGAACCAAGACCCCCCAGAGATCTCAAGGTACCAGACTGCCAAGCCTCAGCTCCTTGCAAACCTACTTGAATCTCTGTTCAGGGACTCGCCTTTAATTCTGTAACCTGGATTTAGATACTGAACCAAGCAGAGCAATCCACAAACACCATGTGGGGTAAAAAACCAAAAGAAAGGTTTATTCTGGTAGCATTTAACAACAAAAGGTGGGAAATGAGGGAAGCACACAAAATTAGAGAGACACACTTTGGCACACAGTAAAGCTGCAAAATAACAAAACCTGATTCTTAATATCTCTCAGGCACACACCGGTTACCTGAGGGTCAATCCTCTTCCTTCCAGGGTTAGATCCAGCACAGCCCTGCCGCCCGATGGAGAATTACCACACCTACCCGAAGGTGCGAGATGGGTAAACTCCCACAAGGCTTGCCTTTACTAGAGCCCTTATTCAGCTAATTTCACCAGGAGCTACCTGGGGTCCTTGGCTTACCGCCATTGCCCAACAGCCGGGCAGCCACGCGATTCAAAGACAAAGACACAGAGGCTACACGTTGGGAAATAGCTCTTCCCCCCTCCCCCTTTCTGTAGCTTTCCTGCCTCCAGCCAATTAGAATGAACTTCACCTGGCCAGGCAGGGGGAGGGAGACTCATGAGTCATGACTCATGGCTTACTGGGCCTGAACTACATTTGCATATACAAGCCCCTAGACCAGCTTCTCTGGGCTTCCAGGCACCATCCATTCCAGAGAAACTATGCACACCCGCCCCCAGCCTTTAGCCGGTTCACACATGAGGGTGTGGGTGTGTGTGGGAACCCCCCAAGGCTCTTCCTTCACACAAATACCATGCAAGTTGGTGTCCTCTGTTGTCCTCATCCTTTGGGGATCCATTTCCTCTTTTCTGGCGAAGCATAAGCGGCCACCCTAATGTAATTTCAATTGGTGCAGATGAGAGCATGTGTACACAAGGCAAACCTCCTCTGGATTCCTGAGTGCTCCAGGCCCCAGGGGTACATTTCATCCACCCCAGCTCAGTCACTAGGGAAAGCGTTGCCCATTCAGTTCTTTACTGAACGGGAAACCACCTACAGTACACAATCGAGGCTGCCAGAGAATTCTCACACACTTTGCATTTGCGCTCTTGCACCCTTGCAGGGAAGTGACACATGCTCCTGCAATCTGGCCACGCAGCTGGACAACCTGTCCTTGAGAGGCAAGAGCAAAAGTCCCGTTGGTCATCTAACTGCACAGCCTGAGGCGCTACATGATAGCTTCAAAGCTGTCACAAACCTTTCTAGAACTCTATCAGTCCGTGACAGTGACAGAACACTTGCTGACAGAGTGCTCTCTGCTCAAAAATGTTCCCCTCGGCTTCGCTTTGTCACAGTCTGAATGCTTCATTGCTTCCTCCTCCTCCTCCAGCCAGGTGGAGGCATCAGCCACCAAGTGACTCTCTCTTGCCGGGAGGGACTTTTCAGCAACCTTCCCCAACCTAGCACCATCCAGATGTGTTGGACTATAAGTCCCATCATCTACCAGCCATTATCTCCCTGGTAGTCAGGAATAATAGGAGTTGTAGTCCAACAACATTCTGAAGACCCAGGTTTGGGAAAGTCTGCATTAGATGAATCTGGGAAAGAAGTCTGGATTGCAGATTCTGGCCTCATCCATAGGCCAGGGCACCAAGGGCCACTGGGAGGCTGCACCCCTTGCCTCCCAGGAAGAACATCATGGCAAGGTGGAGACCAGCCTAGCCTCATACATCGCCCAGAGAAGGAACAGCTGCAGCCAGGGAGCTTGTTTTGCCCTTTCCTGCCAGAAAGAACACCTATAAGAACTTGAAACTAAGGACTGGTGCCTGAGTTTTGTTTCTTCTTTTTTTCCCCCTCCTCCCTCCCAATCCCTTTTCCTTTTGTGTCGTGTCTTTTAGATTGTAAGCCTGAGGGCAGGGACTATCTCATTATTAATCACTGTAAGCTACTCTGGGATCCTTTTTAATTTTATTTTTTGGCTGAAGAGCTGGGTAAAAATACCATAAAAAATAAATAAAGTAAATTCAAGGTGATAGATTTGTAATTTTTTTGATCCCTTCAACCCCAGATTCTCATTTTAAAAATCACTGTTACATTGGCTGTTCTCTAGCTCCCTGGAAAGTGGGCTGATAAGTAACATATTTTATTTATAAAACGAACAATATCGCATTTGAGTACTTTAAGAAATTGGATGAATGCCATCTGATCTGGTTCCAGTAACTGGTGGTGATGACTCTGTATGGAAGGTTCTATATTCACATAGCATATTATATATTTGAAACCAAAGAACTGAAAAACTAATTACACTGAAGGAAATACACAGCCCTATATCACTGAAAGGAAGGGGGGAAATGCACTTCCTGGACTTTCTGTTCTAGTTACAGGTAAAGACAAGGATGGTTTTTGTCTTAAGAATAAAAGTCAGTTCCCAAGATAGCTGCAGCACTGAATCCTAGTTTGCTAGTGGGCAGCATCCCTTGCAGATTTTTAACAGTAACCAAAGAAGCACTGCAGAATGAGATGTTATCATTTTAAAGGAAAATTTCAGTGATTTTTTTGGGGGGGAAAGCAGCTGCTTCCTACACAGCTTCGCCTGTGGCTTGCTATGTATCTTAGAAAAACAACTTTGCCAATCATAAAGGATCCTTCTCCCATTACTTTTTTTTAGCACTACACTGCAGTACATATAAAATGTTCTGTGCAAACATATGAAACTGCCCCAGTGTACAAAGATGCTCTTTTGCTACAGGAACTGGACGGCGGGCAAAGGTGGCTCCGAAAATACCATTTAAAACGTTTTGACCACTTTGACTATTTGGGGCCGCACTACTTCTGTGTAAGACGCTATGTGCTGGAATTCATGTAGAAGGCCAGGTCTTAAATTTTTTTAATAGAATGTCAACACCAACAAGCACTACTGTGTATCCCTTCCCCAACAAAGCACAGCTCAAATGGATGCTGAATGAAATTTAACATTGACAGAGGGGAGCTGCAAACATTTAATGGGTCACTTAGCACCTAAGTGGGACAAAATGGTGCATATCCTCAATGGTTGAACCACTGGATGATTGTAAACTTTTACTCAGAGCAGCAGATGGAGGGTTTAAGTTTGCAGAACTTCATAATAAGAGCCGCTAGCAATGTACAGTATTTAGAATCTACCTTCCCCAACCTAGTGCTCTTGAGATATCAGATGAGTTGGACTACAACTCTCAGCATTCCTGACCATTAGCCATGCTGGCTAATGCTGATGTGAGTTGATGCCCAAAACATCAGGAATGCATCAGGTAGGAGAAGCCTGGCTTAGATGAAGAATAAGCAGAACAGGAAGGGCTTGAGTAAGGCTTGAGTTAAAGGGCCACCTTTGGCACTCCCTTCAGAGCTCTACCCACAAGGAATATACCGGGTCAGACAATTTGTCCCTCTAGCCCAGGAGTGGAGAACCTCTTTTAGCTCGCTGGCCGAATTCAACTTTGGAGAAGCTCTCAAGGACCACATTCCGGTGCTGGGCAAGGCAAAAGGGGCGGGGCCAAAAATACCAGCACATTGTAGTTTAAAGCTCTCAGTGCCAGGAATTCAGCCTTAGGAGCGGCATTTCAACTTTTTAGAATGGGGGGGGGGACTGCACAAAAGCCTGGAAATCACCAAATGATTGGTGCTTGGGGGGGGGAATGGGTGGGGCCAGGGGAAGGGGCATGGCCTTCTAGGGAACCCCAGAGGGCCAGATTGAGACCCCAGGAGGACCAGAATTGGCCCCGGGCTGGAGGTTCCCCAGACCTGCTCTAGCTCATTACTGTCTACTTTGACAAACAGCAGCGCTTGAGCATCTCAGGCAGAGGTCTTTGATATCACCTGTTACCTGAATAAGTGTGGAGTGCAGCATCAACAAAGTGAGCCATTCTTCTGTATTCCCACTGCACACCTGGTTGCTCCCACCAAGTAGCCTGTTTGCAACCCTGGAAGCAGCACAGGTCACCTCTGAGCAGTGCACCGCCGCCACCTAAGGTTTTCGAAGCATACCTACAAGGTGAGGCAGCAGCAGCATCCTCTTCCGCTACCCCCGCCGGTGTTGCCATTCCTGCATTCAATCTATCCTGCTTCTTCATGGGGCTCTCAGTCTCATGCTTCTCACGCACCTTTCTTACCAGCTCTACGCTTGAAAGGCTGTCACATAGAAGAGGGCAAATACTTGTTCCCCACTGCCCCAGAGGCTATATCTAAAGGGGCTTGTCTTTACAGGAGGGTAGATTGCAGCTGAACATTAGGAGAAACACCTCGATAAGAAGAGCAGTTTGACAACGGGACCGATTACCTAGAGGTGATGGTGTTTTCCCCCCTCGCTGAAGGTCTTTAAGCGGAGGCTGGACACAGACATCTGCTGGGGAAGATCTCGCTCTGCATTTCCTGCACTGAGCAGGGGGTTAGATTAGATGGCCTATGACAGGGGTGGGCAGAAATTACATCTCCAAATGCAGGCACTGCCAGTTGTAGGGGCAAGTAGAGCCACGAACCGCCACTTCCCTCCCGCTCCTCCCCTCCCTGCGTGCTCTGACGTCGTGCTCTCTACAAGCCACTTTGAGCGCCATTAGCCGCCTTGAGCGCCATTTTTTCGGTAGAAAGGCAGGGTACAAATAAAATGAATAAATAAATCCTTCCTCGGCCGATCACATTGGCTGCTGCTGTGCTGCGTGGACCAGGAAGGGACCAGCATCATTTCTCTGTGTCTCTGTGTCTCTCTCTGTGTGTGTGTGTGTAGCTCCTCTGAAACTGCACGGATTGTTTACAAGAAAGAGAGAGAGAGAGAGAGAGGCACAGGCTTTCTGCCGTAGGGCAGTCAATCAGATTCAACCTTGAACCTTCCAAAACGGATGAGTTTGGAAGGGTGCTGGTGCCCAGCTGCTGCAGCTCAATTTGGCTAAGATGATTCAAATAGCCTGGCCAGCAGTCAGTGCCCAAGCAGAGCACTTGGGGGCAGACCCACTGACTGCTCAGGGTCACTCAGGCAGCATGCTCGACTCCCAAGGCTAATGCGACAGAGAGCAGCTGGTTTTCGTGTACACACACACACACACACACACACACACACACACACGTGTGTGTGTGTGTGTGTGTAGAGACAGACTGTTTTCACGGTCATCATCATCATCATCATCATCATCATCATCATCATCATCGTATGGTTTTTTAAAAATGTTTCTTATTGCTGCTGGCTGGTTGCTGATTTCTTGATTCATTTCTTGGGCGGAGGGGAATGTTTCCCCCTTTGTGAGTGTGGGTCTCTCATTTCCCCCAGCACAAATATTTACAGTTAAAATAAAAAATCAACTGCATGGGTGGTGGTGGTAAAAAAAAAACCTATTTCCCTCTTGTGGGTGGGAAGGAGAATATAAAGGCTTTGACCATTAATTTTTAAAAAAATCATGTCTAGACAAGGGAAAATGATTAGCTCATACTAATCCATTTCCACTTCTGTGGTTCCGAATTACCGGTAATTCATTTATGGAGCAATCCTATATGTGTCTACTCAGAAGTAATTCCCATTGAGTTTAGTGGGGCTTACTCCCAGGTAAGTGGCTATAGGATGCAGCCTTAAAATCCATTTCCCTCTGTGTGCTCTCTGGTGAGACAAACTCATTTGGCCTAATGTGGGTTTTAGAACTCCTTTCTCTAGGTTGGGAGTATGGAGAAATTCATGAAAGACTGCCTCTGTTGTGGCTCTGGGGATGTCATTATCATCACAGCATGCAAAGAGGTGGATTTGGATGCTCTCAGAACTTGCTGCTGGATTCCAAAGACTGCTTCTCCACGTGGCTCTAAGAATATTACTATTCTTCTTGTTGTTGTTGTTATTGTCTTGTTTTGTGTGGACCTCAGTGTCACACTTCCTAATCAGAAGTCTCTCTATGACAACGACAACGGAGCACAGACACACTTGGGAGCAGTCTCTTTGCTCTCCTTGCCCCAATAATTATTTTATTTTATTAGGTCTCAGGTAGGTGATTGGTGTGTGTGTGGGGTGATTATGATGCACTTACAACAGCTAACAGGCCTGTGGCTCACGCTGGCTCAGCTTGTCTGAGTGTGGAAAGCTAAGCAGGGTCAGGCCTGGTTGTTACTTGGATGGGAGACTCCTCCTCTAGTTTTCTGCACTGAGCAGGGGGTTGGACTCGATGGCCTTGTAGGCTCCTTCCAACTCTATAATCTACAGGGATGGGGACTCGGACTCGAGGACTCGACTCGTGAGTCGGACTGAGTCCCCCCTCGGACTCGAGTCCCAATATTTTTAATGGGACTCGAGACTCGACTTGGGACTCACTCGAGACCAAGGACTCTTCAACATCCCTGGGCTGTGCCAGAAGGAGTGGAGAGGAGCGTGATTGCTGGCGAAGAGCGCATGGAAGCGAGGTGTGCCGCTGCTCGGCCACTATGGATGGCTACCAGGAGTGCAGCCCCAACAGTGTGTCAAGATTTATTTTGATTGATGTGTTGCGTACTTGGGAGAGGCAGAAGAAGGACCTGAGATTACTCTGTGTGGCTGCTTTGAGTGTGTTTCTGGTTCCAGCAAGTTCATCACCAGTGGAGCGGGTGTTCAATGAGGGTGGAATTGTGATGAGATCTCACCGTTCCAGAATGGGGGCCAAACATTTATTTTTATTATTATTTTGAGTTTTTATTTATTATATTTATACCCCGCCTTTTTTCCTGCAAGGAACCCAAGGCGGCTTACATAATCCTCCTCTCCATTTTATCCTCACAACAACTTGCTACTGTTGTTTTTTTTGTACAACACCTTAAGCATTTTTATATGGGAAAGCAGGTTAAATAAGAAAGCATGTACACACACGAACACCACAGCACAAAGCATGGGTCTTGATGAGGCACAGAAAGCTTAGCAGGCAGCCAACAGCCTAGGCCAAAATGGAGCTCACAGAAGTTGCACTCAGGTTCAACAAGCATAGAAAACAGTTATCAAAATATCTTCAAGCTGTAAAGCCTGAAAGAACAGAACACAGTGAAATCAAAGCATATTTCCAAGATAACAAAACAGGATTATATGTTTCCAGAAGGGTAGCTATGTTAGTCTGTTTCAGCAAAAAGAACAGTCTTGTGGCACCTTAAAGACTAAACTATTTATTCTGGCTGTCGTGGACATTGTCCACTTCATCAGATGCATGAGGGTTTATAAGTTGTTATTCTGAGGCTTTCACTTCCTTTTCTTTAAATGAAATATGCCCAGGGCTTTTTTTCTGGTGGAACTCACAGGAACTGAGTTCCAGCACCTTTTCTTCTATTAATTGCATTACAATTTAATCGCCATCTACTCCTGAGGAAATGTAATCCAAGAGTTCCGGTACCTTTTTCTCCAGAAAAAAAGCACTGAATATGCCACTCAAAATGTGACTATGTCAAGCTTATATATCCAAGGTTATCAGTATAAGGAAACCTCCTTTGTGCCAAACTGCTTAGAAAAAATCATGTTCCTCAAATGCAACATGGATAAGTTTTAGGAAGAACAGCAAGTTTATTTTTTAAAATCATTTTTCCGAAATGCAACCTTTCAGACATTTTGGGTTTGGCTGCCTCTGCCTGCCTGTCTGGGTTCCCAGCTTCCTCTGCCTGCCTGGTCTCTTCTTGACCAGTTCAACAGTTGAATTGTCCAAGACAAAGGCCTCTGCCTGCCTGCTTTGGGGTTCCCTGCCTCCTCTGCCTGCCTGGTTATTTTGGGTTTGTCTGCCTGGTCTGTTCTTGCCAAAATCAGTTGCAGAGTTTTGAAATAAAAAGGCACACTTGTGCCTAGAATTTATTTAAATCACACATCTGAAGTAGCCTTATTTTGTTGGGAAAAAACCCCATTGCTTTTAATAGGGACTCGTGGAGTCAGCTTTGGGAGTGACTCGTGACTCGTGACTCGTGAGTCACCATTTTGGACCAAGGACTCGGACTCGGACTCGAGACTCGGGTCCAAAGACTCGTGACTCGACTCGTGACTCGAGACCAAGGACTCTTCAACATCCCTGATAATCTATGAAATCTATGAAAATTTCGGGAGAGAGAAAGAGCCATACTGGATAGCAATAAATAAGTACTGCACACAGTGTTGCTAGACTGTGGCCTTTCTCAAAAGTCTACCACTTTTTCACACCATACATCCGCTTTTGATCTTTCAATCCCAACCTACAACACAGGCTCACTATTACCGGTATGTTTTTACCATATCTGCTTGTCTTATACTTTGTCCTCCTCTCCCCCTCCTGCTCATTAAAAAAACTGAAGGAAGAAATAAGGAAGGAAGGAAAGAAGGAAGGAAGGAAGGAAGGAAGGACAGTGATGGTGCTTGTTGATCCACCTTACCTTGGGTGGGGTGTTCCAACTTGAGGGTCCCAGTCCATCAGTTGAAGACGAATAACCTAACCTATTTCATAAGCCAGGGGTGCAGAACCTCTTTCAGCCCGAGCGCCAGATTCCATTTCGGAGAAGCTGTCGGGGGCTGCATTACAGTGGTGGGTGGGGCCGAAGGCAAAAGGGGCGGATCCAAAATACCAACAATACCAGCATATTGTAGCTTAAAGCTCTTACTGCTGGTGACTAAGCCTCAGGAGAGGCAAGCTTGAGAGAATCTTTCAAGCTTGTAGAATGAGGGGGAAAACTGCACAAAAGCCAGGAAACCACCAAATGATTGGTGGCTGGGAAAGGGGGTGGGGGCCAGGAAAAGGGGGCGTGGTCATCAGGGGAACTTGGAGTACCAGGTTGGGACCCCAGGGGGCCAGATTTGGCCCCCGGGCCTGAGGTTCTACACCCCTGTCATAAGCAAATGGAGAGCTACAATGTAACATTTGAGATACACTCCATTTTACATGCCAAGGTTTTTGCTGCTTTAAAAAAATGCCTGAGAGGAACTTGCAAGGAGGAGACTAGGTCAGAGAAAGAAAGAAAGAAAGAAAGAAAGAAAGAAAGAAAAGGAGAGAAAGGGGAGAGGGGGAGAGTAGGACCCTCCCTCTCTCCTTCCCCCAAACCAGAAGTTTCTCATCTGGCAGGTAAAGGACCTTGAGGAGGACAGAGCCATATCACAAGATCTCTGGGGATACAATGTTCATCCTCCGCAGGGTGGGTCCACATTACCCACCAGGCAAGGCGCTCTTGGTGAGGCTGGTACAACATCTGGAGAACTCTCTGAAGATGTCACTGAGCAGAGTCCCCTCACTTGGCCACCACAAAGGATGCAGGAGTAAAGGGTGGAGGTGAGTTTGCACCTCTACCCCTTTGGCTACAAGGCAAGCGAAGCGCCCCCTCAAACATCCATCCCTTGCACTTCCATGCTGCTCTCCTCCTACCAAGGAGTTCCCTTGGCAGCGTAGGATAGTGCAAATGAGCAACCCTCAGACTGTGGCAGTTTTGAGAGGAGGCGAGGATTGCTTCATTCTCTTACACACATGGTTTGGGGACAAGCATCTTTCCTGTTGGGTCTGATCCCCTACTTTCCATCTCCTGTATCCACGTATACCATGGAGGGTGACAGTTTACAGCAGGGGTGGGCAACATGTGGCTCTCCTGAAATGTTGGCCTACAACTCCCATCATCCCTCACCATTGGCTAGGCTGGCTAGGGCTGGTGGGAGTTGCAGGTGAAAACATCTGGAGAGTCACAAGTCGCCCAACCATGGTTTACAGACAGATAAATGATAACATGTCTATGCATTTAGTTAATCTCCCATTTCTCTGTTACACAGCATTCTGTACTGGAAAAAATGGAACAAAGAAGATGTTTCATGTAAACCCGGGTACTGGAAGAATGTTTCATGTAAACCCGGGTACTGGAAGAGATGGCTGAAAGGCAGAGTTTTTTTTACAATTGCACTTGTCTCTCATCCAGGTCAATTTCAAACCATACTGAAGGACCGTCCTCTTCAGACTCCTTAACCTCCATTAACCTCAACATATGATCATTCCAGATGCTATAGATGCATTTTTTTACAATGGCACCCCAGAGTCTTTCTATCTAATTAGGCAGGGACATTTATAAACAGAGGACAAAGATGAAGGGGGAGGGGGGAGCTTCTGTTTCCTCTTAGATGTCATTTTAGCTTCTCAAACCATCAATCCCTGATCCACTATAAAGCCCTGCTCTTGCTGGGTGCTTCTCTTGCACGGGAGAATGCCTCCAGAGTGGGAGAGCCCACCACCTCCCTAGGTAGTGGGTTCCATTGTCTTATTGCTCTGACAGTCAGGAAATTCTAGCATTTGCCTTCTTTGCAGCCACATCACATTGCTGGCTCATATTTTCTGGTAGTAAGCCCTCACCCTCTATTAAGTACTGGTCTGGGTAAATTGCACTGAAAGAATTATCATTCTGTGTTCAAAGCTTATTCAGATAAATAAAATGAAGTGGAATAATATATTCTGATGATAGCATTTGGGGTTTTAGCATTCACAATAGTTTCTCATTGGATTGTGACTTTTCTAAATTTATGCTGAGAGTCTCAGAAAACCAAAATCTAACACTCCACAGAGCCTGACAAGTGTGCATGGTCCTGGCTAAACAGATCCTATACAGAAGCCCTTTTTCCAGGGGTGGTGCTAGGTACCGAAAAGATCTGGGGCTCAGGTCCACAGAACAAAGAAAATGCGCAAACTTGCATATGCTAATTTACAGGGTCGATAGTTTAGTGCAGGGTCTTTAAAGAACCCTGTCTCCTAAGGACACCCCTATTTGTAAAAAGGGATGTATGGACAGGAGCGGAGGGCATTCGATTTCAGAAAAAAACCCTCAGTCAGAAAGATTCAAGGAGGGGGCAGCAGGAGGTGAAGCACATGTGGGCAAAAACCCAGCTAGTCCAGGGGGATCAGATGCAACAGAGAACATCTGGGCCCCTGTACCTTTATTTCAGCAAGTGCCCATGGACAGCAGGGTGGTGGGGCAGATGGCCTCCCAGAGATTTAGGGCTCCCAATGAAAGATTCTGGGCTCCAGCCCTAGTGTGCTGGCCCCTAGCACTGCCTCTGCCTTTTTCAATTGGGCAAAGAGCAGTGACTGCATCATGTCACCGTCAGGACCCCCCCACCGAGCAGCAGCCTGGGCTCTGACTCCGAGAAGGAGGGGCCAGCTAGATCTGTTGGCCTAGTGAGGCGGGAGCACTGGAAACTGGCCCAGGCCCCAGCATAATGACCCGGTTTGAGCCAGAGCCCATTGGATTGGGGAATCTTGAGCGAGAGATCCCTGTGACCATCTGGCCCAGTACTGTCCAGTCTGGCTGGCAGTGGCTCTCCAAGGTCTTGGGCAGAGGTCTTTTCTGCTATGGGAAAAAGTACAAATAACTGTATCATGCCTGTATTTCCACCACCCCTGCAACAGTACCGTATTAACAGCAGCTCTGAGGAGGGGCAATTCAGATCAGGGAAATGACTGGGTTCAGACAACACAATAACCCATACTCAAGGGTTGAGTATGGGTTGAGTGTGAGTTGTTGTTGAAATGTGGGTTATCGTGTTGTCTGAACTCAGCCGAGATAACAAAGCATGGTGAACAATCCACAGTTCAAAACCCAACAACAAACCATAGCTTCTCTTCATGGGTTGTTCGTGGTTAACAAGCCATGGCTTGTTAGCGCAGCTGGGTTCAGACAACACGATAACCCACATTTCAACAACCCACACTCAATTCATACTCAACACTTGAGTGTGGGTTATCATGTTGTCTGAACCCAGTCAGTGTGTGTGAAGAAATACCTCAACACCCCTTGCGCCCACCCCAGTGCTACTGTTCTTATAAACAACAACCAGAGCCTCCAGTAGCTGCATTGAAGTTTTTTTTAAAAAGCAAGGAAATATGATCCTGCACTGAGCAGGGGGTTGGACTCGATGGCCTTGCAGGCCCCTTCCAACTCTATTATCTACTATGATCTATGAATCTATATATCCCGTGGCATGTCTGCTTTGACCCTCAGAGTATAAGCATGTGCTCAGTTCCCACAGTGGAATTTAAAGATGCTGAATCTTGGATGGATTGTACCCATCCAAGCATATCAAGCTGGGCCCCTCACTTCGACCTCCCACATGAGCCCCACCTTGGCTTCCTCTACAAAAGCAGGCTCTCATGGGCTGCATGTGGCTTGCAGATTGTCCATCGCAGCCTTAAATGACTCCTCATATAATCCCCGGCTGTCTTGAGATGGCTGCATGTCAGAGCCCATGATTTCTTGAAGCCTGAGAGCCAGGTGACTTGTGCTTCAAACACAGGATCTTCTTAGAAGAGGGTAGATGCATATAGAAGCTGGCTTGTTGCACTTAAAATGGCTCTCACCCAAAACCAACACGGAGTGAGTGAAAGACAAGAACTCTATATCCAGTTATAAACTGACCTTAAGTTTGAGGATATGTTTTTTTTTCCCGCCTCTTCTACTTTCATGCCATATTGCCTATGCTCTGATTGACAGCCCTTCGGCTTTTCAGAACAGGATTACATTGTGCAATGCGTTGCCTGTTATTCCCTGAACTTCACTGGCTCATAGACAGCATCCACGAACTAGCCATGTTTTAGGGGTGTAACATATGATCGTGCTTCCATTCCAGATTGAACAATTCAAAGCAGAATATCAACCATGGCTTCTGATCATAGAATCATAGAAAAGTAGAGTTGGAAGGGGCCTACCACCAGGCCATCGAGTCCAACCCCCTGCTCAATGCAGGAATCCAGGTCAAAGCATCCCTGACAGATGGCTGTCCAGCTGCACCTTGAATGCCTCCAGATTGGGAGATCCTCTGAAGTGCTCAAACTTCAACACAAAACACATGTCTTCCACCTTTGGCTTAGCCCTTTATTTCCAACCCCAACTGAAACAGAGCACTGTAATCCTATACATGTCTTCTTAGAAGTAAGCCCCCTTGAGCTCAGTAGGACTTACTCCCAGGTAAGTGTGTACACGATTGCAGCCTTAAGTATGCGTAACACGTTCACACATATTCGTACCGTACTATTACCCTTTCCTCCTTTCTGTCAACATTCTAAAAGGATTTTTATTCTACTCCCTTCCAAAAATAATAATATCCAGGGAAGTTTCACAAACACATAAAAGCGAAAATGCAATCCATTTTAAAAGTCAGTAATATGTGGTATGTTTTTTTTTTAAGTTTTTTTTTTTTAAAACACACAACCCTAAGTAAAAGCAGATATAAACAGCACAGAACTAATTCCATCAAGGATTAAGGATACATTAAAATGCCAAGGAAAATAATAATAATAAAAAAGGTTTCCACCTGGCAGCACCAAAAAGGTAACAAAGGAGGTGTCAGGTGAGATCCTCTCTGGGAAGAGCATTCTAAGACTGGGGGGCTACCACTGACAAGGCCTTCTCTCTACATAGCAAGCTCCTCAGTGTGAAAAATTCCCAGACTGGGTACACATGTAGTCCAAGACACTCCAACTACTAGAAAAGACTGAAAATGAAACATTTTTACACATCTCCCTCAACATGGGAGACACAAAAGCCATATTCACCCCTTCACGCTCACGTGTTCCCCATCACATGAGTGGGGACATGCTTGTTGGCCCCACTCCCTCTGTCACATTCCTGATGACCCACCCCCACAGCCGCCTCTACGTTGGGCCTAAATGTCTGCACCGGGGAGTCTGCTGTCCTTGTGTAGGTGCCTTGCACAATTTAGAACCCTTAATCACACAGCATTCTATGTCACACGCAGGGAACCTGCACAAGTACAGCAGCCTCTCCTACTGCAGACGTTCAGCCCCATGATGTGGAGGGCCGTGGAGACGGGTCATTAGGAATGCAACGGAGGGGGCAGGTGGAATGAGTGCATCCCTGCCCTCCCCGGCCACATGATGGGAGACACATGAGGGGGAATAAGTGAACAGGGCTAAAGTGTACACTGAAATCATTCAGCTATTCCCACACTCACTAACTAGGTAGCTGAAATTTGGTACACAATGAGGCACTTCCATATTTCCATTCTTGCAGAATGGAAACCTTATTTACTGGCCTGCACACAAACATACACACACACACACAAGTAGTTAAGTTCCCTGCAAACATATTCAGAAGTACAGCTGTATACTCGTAAGAGTAGGCAAGTGTCACATTCTTTGACATTTGTTTATGGGTTCATTAATTCTCAGCATATTAACCTGTTACTTTTAGGACTGACTAATTATCATGGCGTGTTCTCACTAGACGTCAGCAATTTGGAATTCAGAATGAAATCCCAGTGGAAAAATTGAATCTATCTATCTATCTATCTATCTATCTATCTATCTATCTATCTATCTCTTCCTCTCTTGATTGCACGAACCAAAGGTATGAAGGGGTTGTTCATTCACTGGCACCCAATCCTAAACCATGGGAGTGGGACTCACAAAAGGAAGTGAATTACAGAATTCACTGTCACAAGATGTGGTGACCAGAGCCGGTCCTACTGGTATGCACAGTCAGGCAATGGCCCCAGGCGGCAGATGTGAGTGGGGGATAGTGATGGCAGCCTCCTGGCAATTCATCCTACACTCCCCAGCTGCTCCCCTCTGTTGGAGGACAGAGCTGTATTTGCCACACAACCTGTCCTGGTCCCACTAATCTAGCCTGTTGCCTCAGGTGTGGTGGAGGACACTGTCTCATCACCAGTATTGAAGTAAGATTCACCTGCCAATCCAGCCAGCTTCTGCACATGGCATGGTAAGGGGGTGCCATCTTGTCCTTTGCCTCAGGTGGCAAAATGTCTTGAGAGGTGCCTGATGGTGATAGCCACTAGCTTATGTTGGCTTTTTTTTTTTTTTTTTTTTTAAGGGCTGACATCCTATAGCTATCAACCATAGCAAGTAAACAGAACCCCCATATACGGAGGCAGCATACCTTCAAGTAAAAGAAGCCGTGAGCAAACAGGGGGAGATGGCAGCACCTTCATGTTTCTGAGCTTCTAACAACGCTTTCAACATTTCAATGGGCGGTGTATAGATGCCACCTGCCAATGGATACTTACTTGGATATTTAGGTAGTCTGCTTTAGTTGAAGTTTATGTATAATTCTTAGAAAGTCGTATTTTCATATCTATTGCAGTATAATGGTTAGAGTGTTGGGATAGGACTTGGGAGATCCAGGTTCTACTCCCCACTCGGCCATGAAACCCACTGGGTAACTTTGGGCCAGTCACTGACTATCAACCTAACCTACCTCACAGGGTTGTTGTGAGGATAAAATAGAGAGGAGGAGGATTATGTAAGCCGCCTTGGGTTCCTTGCAGGAAAAAAGGTGGGATGTAAATATAATTACACACACACACACACACACACACACACACTTCAAATGCATGCACTGAAATTGATATATTCAAATTTATGTAGCTAAAAAAATCCCCCCCCCTCTTTTTTGTTTTGTTGAAATTTCACAATAAACCATTTTTAAAAATGTTTCTGAGCTTCCAGGGGCATCTGGCTGGCCACTATTGAAAACAAAATGCCGGACCAGATGGATCTTGGTCTGGTTCAACAAGGCAATCCGTATGTTCTTATAGGCCTCGTAATCCCTCTGCAATGCTGGCATAATATGACATTGTATGACACTGACTGGCATCTGGAAGCTGTTGCTACAGGTCCTAGGAATGCATACCTGGTGCCAGAAATCTTAGGAACAGACCATGTCATAGTGTAACTTCCCTTCTCCCAAGTTAAATAAATAGCAAGGAGCTGGTCTATTGCCAAAAGCATTAAAATATTTGCTGTTCCATAAAAACTAAGCCGGGTTCTAATAGCATCTGAGAGAGATGACTAAAGGCTGATTCACAAGGCCATTTTGCTGCTCTCTTTTCAATTAGTATGCCTACGGGGATAGTGTGAATTGTCTGTCAATGGCAAGAGAGCTGATGGGGAAGTTATACCAGCCTTCAAACACCATTCCTTGAATCTCAAGAGATTGGAGAGGTTACACAGTGTTCCATAGTTGTCAAATCTGGACATATCCTGGTGGAATAAGAAAACGGATAATGACAACCCAGTTTTTCCAAGGACCAAGTTTGACTGTGGGTGCCTTCACGGGAAAATAATATTCGTTAACACGAGTAAAACAAGAATCATTTTCTAAACACATGCAGACAACCTCCATATGGCCCTTCCACACGATCCCTGAATACAGGGCTCATGTCGAGTAAGAATGGTGGGGTGGGGGTGGGGAGGACTGTGGCCCTCCTGATGTTGATGGACTCCATTTCCCACCAGCCCCCACCAGCATGGCCAGTGGTCTGGGATTATGGGAGTTTTAGTCCAGCAACGTCTAGAGGAAAACAAGTTCCCCACTCCATTCTGTTTCAGTCCCCCAAACCATGCCTGACTGAAAATTGAAATGAATCTAGATAATTCCTTTCATCCAAGCACCCTTGGAGCCAAGATACCACTACAAGCTCAAAAACCTTGCCCAAGAATGGCTAATTTGAGACTGGTGGGTAGTTGTCCAACACAGTGGGGTCCAGAGAGGGCTTTTTCAAGAAGGGACTTCTTGCAACAGTCATCTTAAGGCTAGACGGAACTACACACCTTCCTCTAAGGAAGCATTCACCACTCTCCGCACACACTACTCAACCGTCCAAACCTCCTCTGGCTGTGTTAATCAGCCAGGATGAGCAAGGACCTTGGTCCCACACTACCAACGATCTTGTCCATACACTTGGGCTGTACAAAGCAAAACATATCCATCACAACTGTACAAAAAGGTGCCTAGGGTACTTCTCTAGGATCTGCTATAACCATAGTATCCAGGTCGGAGCGGATACAAGCAACTTTATCCACAATGTGTCTGGCATAACTGTTATAGCAGGACGCCAAGATTGCATCCTCAATTCTCTCTGTTCCTTGATGTAGTAGAAATTTTACTACTCAAAGAGCTCCACTGGATAATTCGGCGAGGATGCAATGGTGGCAGAAAAACATGGGTTTTTTGCCACTGTTACGTTTCCCCACCCCCCACAATATAGGCCTTAATATGGGCTCTCTCTAGCCTGTGTTCAGCTGGATTCATCCTGCAGGGCTTTTGTGTGTGTGTGGAAGAATTGTTACTGGGTGTCCATTTTTTCTTTCTAATGGCTTGCACATGGAAGCCTCTCTATCATGTACAAGCCCTGACATTTGGACTGAGGCGAAAGTGGTCCAAACTAAAAACAACAAGAACTGTGACTACACTACAGCCTTGCAAAAGCATTTACACAAGTTACCGGTACTAGCCTAGCAAAATTCTTGCCGGCCTGCCCACCCACCAGTAAATACATGAATTAAAAAGCAAAATCATCATCATTGTCATCTCTAAAACTCTAATTTCAGAACTTAGAAAAAATGGTTAAAAAACAACTGTTCTGTTAGTACAAAAATATATATTTGGGGATTATTTTTATTTTTGATTTGCAGTAACTTAAAGAAGTTATTTAAAAAACTGCATAGCACACAATAAAAAAGAATGAAGATACAGAGAACCAGACATCACAGTGTACAGGGAGAGAGATTTTGTAAATATGTTTTTCAGAAAGACTGAAGGTTTATGAACCCTAAGAATTGCTGTGTAATCTATCTATTTTTTAATTTATTTTTGATATTTATATCCTGCCTTTTTTCCTGCAGAACACAAGGCAGCTTACACAATCCTCCTCCTCCTCCTCCTCCTCCTCCTCCTCCTCCTCCTCCTCCTCCTCCTCCTCCTCCTCTCCATTTTATCCTCACAACAAACCTGTGAGGTAGGTTAGGCTGAGAGAATCAGTGACTGGCCCAAAGTCACCCAGTGAGCTTCATGGCCGAATGGGGAATTGAATCCGGGTCTCCCAAGTCCCAGCCCAACACTCTAACCACTACACCACACTCGCTCTCTAGTAATGTGCCCCTTTGTTCTACTGTTTCTATTCAATTTCACTAAAATTTCATACCCCTAGTCAGTGTTTCAGTGGCTTCCATTCTGAATTTGTGTTCTTGATTCATTGATTAAATTTCATGTGTACATTTGTGTCCACTGGGTGTCCAAAAGCTAGGACTCGGTGTCCATTGGGACACACAACTATAACTTAAAACAATGCCTTGTCATCCTGAGTCTTCCTTCATTGTCATTCTAGTCAGCTTCACCAAACTGAGCTCCCTGGAACACCAGGGAGCTCGTTCGGCTCTATCACAGGGATAAGACACTTGGGAGCAATTGTGTCACCACCGGGGTCATCATTTCTCTATTCCAGAAACTGACCAGGATTTTGACAGTTTCACTGGGGGAAGCAGCAGGCGACTCCCCCTGGACAGTCAGGAAACCATTTGGATCCATCTTTCTTTAGGAGCAGACCTTTGTAATAGCCCCCCACCCCACCCCTGTGCAGGTTAGACGCTCCCATTACTTTAAAGCAGGGCTCTCCAACCTTGGGTCCCCAGATGTTGCTGGATTACAGTTCCCAGTATCCCTTGCCATTAGCCATGCTGGCTGGGTATGCTGGGAGCTGTAGTCCAGCAACATCTGGGGACCCAAGGTTGGAGAGCCCTGCTTTAAAGCCTACCAGGTAGTGATCTTCCCATAATAAAGGCACCAAGTATTGTCCATCCATACCCAGATCACTCTCCTCCTTTCCAGAACAAAACGCAAAGTTCAGAGTATGCCTGCCCTGCTATATGAGTGGGGGCTGATATCATTTAGGACAGGCCCATGGTTGCCACAGAGGCCATGAAGTCCTGAGTCACACTTCCTACTAGGGAATGTCAGAGAAATCCACAACGAATTCAAATAAGTTCAGATTTCTATGAATCCGACCCACGGATCCTGCAGCGGCCTGGCTTTTCCAGAGTCACACAGATTCCGTGGACTTGCAGACCAGTTGTTTTTTTTTAAAAAAAAACCCTTTCCATAATTTTACGCAAATTTAGTCATAGAAAAAAAAACTGGCAGAAAATATGCATCCCCCCCCCCCCCCCCCATGGACTAAGGCATGAAAATGCACATTTGGTTTTTTTTTTTACATATTTTGGGGGGATTTGCAAATCTTTATAAGTGTGAATTTGTGCAAATGCATATGAACACATTTGTGCAAAATCCAATTCCATCCATGAAGGGATGATGGAACGAAAGGCACCTGACAATTAGCAAAACGCAGACGGAACAGATGTCACAAAGTCCATACATCCCTTCTTCCAACAAGGGTGTTGAAGTAGCCCAGCTCCATCAGTCTGGGAGACCCCAACACCATATCCAAGACCACCCCAGCTAGCTCAGGTAGGGAGACTGTTGGGTTGCAGGATGGGTGGTACACCAACCCAATCTCCATTCTGCCCTGGCTAACTATCGTCAAGAAAGAACAATCAGAACTGGTAGATTCCCTTAACATGGCTCCTAGTCAGGGGGATGGGATCGTAATAGACCCAGCAACTCTACCTCCTTCCTCCCCCAAGTCTTGGCTGGTGTTGTACAAAGAAACATGGTGGACAGAGTAGGGGAAATCTTACCCCACCCCCTTCCTTTCAACCACATCTCTGTAACACACACCAGTCAGCTCCCGCATCCATTATGAGATGCTGGGTGGTAATTGTGGAGTAATGGGGGGCTGGCTGACCCACCACACCCCCACCCTTTCCTACCTCAAAGGACCCAAGACCCCCAGAGATCTCAAGGTACCAGATTGCCAGCCTCAGCTGTCTGCAATCCTACTTGAATCTCTGTTCAGGGACTTGCCTTTGTCTATAACCTGGATTTAGTTACTGAACCAAGCAGAGCAATCCACAAACACCATGCGGGGTAAAACCAAGAAAGGTTTATTCTGGTAGCATTTTACAACAAAAGGTGGGAAATGAGAGAAGCACAAAAGAGAGAGACACTTTGGTACAAAGTACAAAGCTGCAAAATAACAAAACCTGATAACTTAATATCTCCCAGGCACACAACTCTGTTACCTGGGGGTCAGTTCTCTTCCAGGGTTAGATCCAGCACAGCCTTGCTGCCCGGGGAGGACTACTTCACCTACCCGAAGGTCCGAGATGGGTAGCCCCCCACAAGGCTTGCCTTTACCAGAGCCCTCATTAAGCTAATTTCACCAGGAGCTACCTGGGGTCATATCCTGAGGCCACCCGAAGGCTTGGGCCTCTCCTTGGCTTACCGCCATTGCTCCAACAGCCGGCAGCCACGCGATGACCAAAGACCAAGACAAAAACCCACACATTGGGAAATATACCTTTCCCCCCCTCCTCTCCTCCTTCCTGTAGCTCTGCTGCCTTTTAGCCAATCATGATGCACTTCACCTGGCCAGGCAGGGGGAGGGGAACTCATGACTCTTGACTTACTGGGCCTGAACTACATTTGCATTTGAAAGCCGGGTCACTGTAGACTTTGGGACGCCGGCATACACCCCCTGCCCCCCCAGCCTTTAGCCGGTTCACACATGAGGGTGTGTGTGTTTGTGTGCATGTAGGAACCCCCAAAGGCTCCTTCCTTCACAGTAATGCTCTTCCCATTTACTGACTTGGCATTCAAAAGCACTACCTTCAGACCTGGGGAGAGGATTTGCAGTCCACACACTCCAGGATTAACAGACAGGCTGGAAGGAAAGGAAAACAAGTGGCGATCCCCCTTTCTCCTGGAACGGCCACTTTGCCTCCAATCACCATTCCTCTCTCTGCCAACTACCCTTGTAATGGCTGCCCAAAAACGTTGAGAAGTTTAAAACCAAAATGACATTGTTCCGATTTAACCAATGAATCCTGCCTGAAGATGCACCTACTTCGCTATTATCTCTCAGCTTTATTCCAGTCAAGGGTTTGTATCTCTCAAGCTCACTAAGCCTGAGAAAATGGTTTCAAAATGTCTCATAGATGAGAGTTAACTGGGAAGAAGTGATCAATTCACTTGATCTCCCGGCAACTTCATCTGTCCTCCCTGAGATGAAAAAGCAAGTAACTCTGGAAAGAAGAGGGAAAGGGGGAAAGGGGTAATAGGATTACACAAAGCTAAAATGCTAGCAATTGATTCATCCCAACAGAAGACATCAGGACAATTCTACAGCGTGCCAAATATCAATGAGCAGCTGATTTTAACATCACCCTAGCAACACCATAATGGCATTTTCTCTCTCTCTCTCTCTCTCTCTCTCTCTCTTTGAGGCACTATTTTTAGACTCCTTTACATCCACCAAGGCAATTACCTACTGGGCTGTAATTTACTGGGCTTGCTTTCCTCTGGTTAGGGGTAAACATTATACTGCTACATTTCTTCCCAAAACTACATGTTGCATTTTGTTCACTTCAGTACATATCTTAATTTGAGAAGATAAGAGGTGGTTAATTTCACTTTCCTTAATATATTTTCCAGTCAAACAAACTAAACTAAACTAAACTAAACTAAACTAAAATAATACTTGAGGGCCATCATATGAAGGCCAATATTTCACCTTACCATATTATGGTTTTAGGGGACCAGGCTTATGGCACTTGGTTAACAAAAACATTTACATAGTCAAGCAAGTGCTCCACTGGTATACTGAAAGCCAGCGTGGCGTAGTGGTGAGAGTGCTGAACTGGGACTCGGGAGATCCGGGTTCTAGTCCCCACTTGGCCACAAAGCTCACTGGGTGACTTTGGGCCAGTCCCTGACTCTCAGCCTAACCTACCTCACAGGGTTGTTGTGAGGCTAAAATAGAGAGGAGGAGGAGGATTATGTAAGTCACCTTTCCTTGCAGGAAAAAAGGCAGGATATAGATATAATAAATAAATACAAATAAATGTAAACTGCACTCACAGGAGAAATAAGGCAAGCGCTTCAGGTTTTATTGCTCAGTACCTTATAGCCCAATTCATATTCCTTTGTGATGGTTGCCATGGAGGAACTGGAGGTTTGTGCTGCAGAATGTATCATGGCATTCTGTATCAGCAAGAGGAGCTAGGGATGTCTATTCTGCCTCCTACCAAAAAATACTTTCCCTCCAGCCCACTTATCTCTCTCTCTCTCTCTTACCCAAGGCTGATGGAGAGTGGCAACATCCTCTGGGTAGAATTTGGGAGCAATGCTAAAGTGAAATTTCATGGTGAATGTTGAGGTTCCTGCTTGGAAGAAGTATTCAAAGAATTGGAAGAGGGGAAAAGAGGGGATCCCCTTCCAATGGTGCCTATGGAAGTTCCCCCTTCTTTTTAGCCTGTACACAGGGTGGGTGGGCAATTTAGGGAGAAAAAGCAGCTGAATGAGAAGGCTTAAACCCAATTTGGATTGTGGCCTTGCATGCTTACTTGAATGGAAAAAAGAAGTTAGGATCATCTTGGGTAGACATTGCTTGGGTAAACTCTTATAGTGTATTTGGACTCGATGGCCTTATAGGACCCTTCCAACTCTACTATTCTATGATTCTACTTTCATGGTTTTAATTGTTGTGAACCGCCCAGAGAGCTTCGGCTATCAGGTGGTATCGAAATGTAATCAATAAATGAATCAGTCAATCAGTCTGCATGCTACGTATTTAAAGCAGTGTGTAGTTTGGCCCTTAGAGAAGGATCCAGATTGAAGGAGTATTTGGAGGCAAGTTACAAATCAAACACACTAGATACCAAAAAGGAATTTGAAGGCTGAGGGAAAGTGTTCTGATAATTATTCATCAAGCAGTGCAGGCCGGGCGTGCCCTTTTGCTCCATTTTGGGCAGTTAAAAATATATATTCACAAACAGAGGAAGACATGCTCCATCCCCTATTAATCTCACATAGACTTTGCTCAAAAGCATGCACCGAAGGGACCACACAGTTAATATTCTGGCATACCTCAGGCCTCAAATCATAACATTCCTCCTGCAACAGAGGGGCTTGCTACAAAACCTTAACCATGTCGTGAAAAGGTTATGCATTCAATACCTGACCGAGTATCATTCATTCTGCCATGCCCGGAGAAGTGTTACAGGGGGCACCAATCTGTATAAATGGAGGAACAATCTCTTATTCAGGTTACTGAATAATATCATTGTCCACAGGCACAGCCAACTTTTGGGCCTGGAGTCGTGTCCCTTGTTTTGCTTAAGCTGCCCTCCCTCGCTCCATTCTCCTGTGACTCCCAAAACCAGGCATTCAGTTTAATCCTCTGGCAAAAGAACACCAGTCTTGGGTTGCTCAGTGCAGCGGAGTTCTCTTGAGGCACTGGTCTCCTTGCTCTGAATTTACAGATGGGGAGAAATTCTGAATTCTCTCACCTGAAAAAAGGAGCACTCTTCGTCTGGCTCAGAAATATTTTCAATGAAAGGACTTTTCCATTCATTGCAACTAAGATTACCTGAGCTGTAATTAGGGTGGCCGTGTGTCCGATTTTACAGAGGACATCCTCTAAAATTATCGAGGGGCTGGTGGAGCAACTCCCTTATGAGGAAATGTTACAATGTCTGGGACTCAGGGCTGGCCCAAGACATTTTGCTGCCCGAGGCAAAGAACAAGATGGTGCCCCCTTCCCATTCCATGTACAAAAGCTGACTGGACTGGTAGTTGGATCTTTCCTCAACACTGGGAGCGGGACAGCCTCCTCCACACCACCTGAAGGCAGCAGGCTAACTTACGGGGGGCGCAGAGCAGGCCCACAGGGCGCACCGGTCCCTCCTTCAGCATCCTGCTGCCGCTTCCCAGCATCTGCTGCCTGGGGCAAGTGCTTCACTCCTCCTAATACGGCGATATACATAAGTGCGGACTGCGCTCTTTTCCGTTTTGAACACTGATGGTTTGTGTGAAGAGAAAGCCAACCCAAGTACACCCCCATACACACCGCACCCGTCCTCAAGGCTTCTGCCTAGGGCAGAAGCAGCTCAGCAAGCAGCTCAGTTCCGAGCAGTCATTTGCATCAGCCTTCATTTACATTCACCTCAATAGGATCCATCTACACATACTCCCCGCAGTGACTTCCCCTGGCAGCCCACAAAGAGCTGCGAAGCACCCTCAAGCACCAGGAAGGGGGGGCAAGATGCCTGGCAGTCTCAAAGAGCTGCCAAGTATTGCCAAATACCCAGGGGCACCGAAGAACCAGCCGGAGGAACTGGTTCTTCCTGCCAGCAAGAAGGGAGGGGGAGCGAGAAGGGAGGGGGAGCAAGAGAGGAGGTAAAAGAGGGGTGCCATGCCCCAGTAGGTTGTTGACCACTGGGTGCGGGACTGCACGGACCCTTCTGTCTACGGTCGGGAATCAACCCCGGGTAACGTGCCCGATAATGCCTAGCAAGCAGCAAGGCTTCTAGGGGCTCGCTTTTGAGGAAACAAGGTAACTCCAGGACGCTGCATATTGCTCTCTGTCTCTGCTAGCTGAGCTCAGATGTGGATTGAGGTTTGCATGCCTCATTAAACTTTATGGACTCTGCTGTATTGATGGTTGAGTTCTGATCTGTTTGTTTTGATACGCCTCATTAAACATACTATCCACAAGCCTGTATTCTAGTCAATTTCACTCTCATTCAGTGTCAAATCATAGCTTGGAAGGGGTTTTCGCAGCTCTGGTTAACCTGTTAACTCCTGAACTCATGCAAAGGACCGGTGGCAGTCCTTTACACTTTGTTACAGACTGTATAAAACCTGCTTTATGAAATGGAAAAGCCAATTCCTAGTGGAAACATGACATGACCTCCAAAAGACTGATTAAACACTGCTGCGCCTCACGTCCTGCCACTGCTGCGAACCGCAGCAATATATCCTGCATATATATATAGCTTCTTTACCAATAAACAGGCTTAATCCAGGGTGTTTAAAATGAAATACTGTTTGACAGGCAGGCTTCCACCATATGCCCTCACCATTTGTACCAATCACCTGGTCAACAGAATAGTTCTTTGTTTCTAATAACCCCCCCCCCCCCTTTTAATGGCAGTCCATTCTATTCTCTGGTTTGCTTTCCTTACCACTTATTTTTACTCCCCTGATTAAGGACACACACAGTTATGAAACACAACTCTACTTGAAAACAAAACTGCATTCTTTCATCAGTGCTTCGCTGCAATATTTTCACAAAACGCTGTGATTAGTGACTGCTGGCAATCCTAGCATATACATGCTTTATTCATAAAATGAGGGTTTGGAAGGAGAAATAACTGGAGCTACAATTTGTTGCCCAGGAGAGGCTCAGATACGGAATAGGAGAGAAGATGCAAGTAAAAGCCTGCAGGGCTTTGGTAAAGAGCTGTCGAAAGAAAGTTTGCAGAGAGCTTGCCAATACTGTGCCTTGCTCTACATGCTGTTACCCAAGGCCGGCTTTCATGAGGGCTAAAATCTTCTTCACAAACAAAAGCCAAGGCAGGCTAAATCCTTCCTGTTTGGACGGTGCATTTGTTTATAAGCAGAAGCTTTCAATTAGGGATGTGCAGAACGTGTACCTCTATTTCCAAAAAAGTTTCTCTAACTGTTCAACCCCCTATAATGCCAGATATCCAAGGAAACTCAGAGTTTCCAGGATATCTGCAGAATTTCCAGACAATTCCACCAGTAACTCAGAACAGTCCACCAATAAATTCTTCTCCCTGTACTGATGGAAATGAAATCAGAAAGGATCAGATCTAAACAGGTTCTGGAAAACTTGATTTTGAGGCAAAAATAACAGAGTCTTGTGGGACCTTAAAAACTAACAAATTTATTATGGCATAAGTTTTCATGGACTACAGTCCACTTCATCAGATGCATGAAGTGTTATCCTAAGTTGGCAGGTATATATACACATGGGTGTAGAGAGAGAAAAGTAAACAGTGCAGGAGTTTGTTTTTATTAATCTTAATAATAACCTTGTTGGTTCATTTGTAAGGAAATCAAGTTAAAATATCAATTCACTAAATTCAATACTTTTATGTGCTGACTTTTCTAAAATTCCTGAATTTAGGAGAGAGTGTGTAATTGGTCATGATGAAAAATCTTGAAGTAAGTCTTACTTAGTAGGAGAATATAACTTCAATTTTTTTGCAAGCAAATTCAGGCATGAGGGATTTCTTTGACACAACACACACACACACACACACACACTTCCTCTCAATCTATTTCTGTGTTGTTAGGATATTTGAGCATTCATTGGGAAACATGTCTGTTACAGGACAAAGGTATGAAGTGGCAATGACAGTGACAGCAGCAGAAGGTAAAAGAAGGCCAGTGATGGCACCCAAACTCTCTGTCTGCTCAGCCCTCCTTTCTTTCTTCACTCCCTTCAACTCAGTTCCACACACTCTCCTGCCCTTCGGTTGTCTGAGATGGGTCCAACAGCCACCCACTCCAAGAGTAGTCCCTCCTTTTCTCAACTTCGCTGTCACTTCTATTCTCCATTTCCTCCTCCCCTTCCCACAGATCGTCTCTTGAGGACCACCAACCTATGGCCCTCAGAACACACAAAGCCACATAACCACTTGTGTCCCCCCCTTCCCTGTTTATTTTAAAACACACATCAGGAGGACATGATCTATAATGGGGAAACAGAAAGGGAGGAGCGCTTAACCCTTGTCCTCAGTGTTGGCTCAGTGGTTTTGGAGGGCCCTTGGGCAAGACACCCTCAGTGCCCCCCCCCACTTTGTCAGCAAATCTACCTTCTCACTGCCCCTGCCACCAGCCGCTTTTGCTGCTCCTCTTTCTTACTTGCTTGGCAGTCAGACAGCCAGTGAGCAAGTAGGCAGAGGCAATTACTGCTCCTCCTTCCTCCGCACCAACACCGTTGTCTGGGCCAGAGCGAGAGGCAGGTGAACGAGCAAGCTGTAATGGGGAAGAGGAGGAGCCAGTCCAGTGGGCTCTTGTTGGTAGGCCCCGTGCTTGGGTGTGGGCCCTTGGCAGGTGCCCAACCATGCCTGCTCTTGATGCAGGCCCTGCTTCTCCTGCTCCCTCTTCTCCTGCTCACTCCTGCACTCCACCCCAGATTTTAATTGTGTGCGTTTTTTTTTTTTTTTTTTTGCAAAGTAGAATACCACTCAGGGGAGATCTGGACAAGGGAGACAGCAGCTAGGAAAAGGTGTAAGTACCACTGCCCCACCCTGACTGTTTCTCCACTATCAGTCATGGCCTCCTAAAGCAGAAGGCTTCAAACAAACAAGTCCATTAGGCCAGTGTTCTCCAACCTTGGGTCCCCAGATGTTTTTGGCCTATAGCTCCCAGCATGCCCCAGCCAGCTACGCTGGCTGGGGCATGCTGGGAGTTGTAGGCCAAGAACATCTGGGGACCCAAGGTTGGAGAACACTGCATTAGGCTACAGTACCTTGCACTGGTGTACAAGATATAGTTTGGGCATCAATAGGTTGCCAGTGATGGGCCTTCCTTCAGCCACCCTACTCGCTGCTCCTGAGAGTCTCTACTTCCTGAGTTTTCCAGTCATCAGTCTCCCTATCTTTCCCATCTAACTGCTCCTCTGCCCTCAAGTCCCCATGTTTAGTTTTTAAACCAACCACTAACTGTTTGCTTTAACTCAGAAAGTTGGGATTTCGCAAACCTTCTAATATTGACAACTATTGTCAACAGTAGACAGAATGCTCCACGACATCACACCAGCCCAGCCAATAGGAGCCGGGCACTTCATCACTGTCACCTCTGCCACCGCTGCCTTCACCACGGGTGACTGCCATGAATTCCCTTAACTCATGATCTATATAGATAATAATGAGTCAGGTTCCGACAACTTCAGCTTTGAGGATTTTAATTAAAACAGGAATCTGGTGACAGAGTTGTTAATAAATAATAACAACAATAACTGGAAGAGCAGGAAAATGAACTTTAAGGATGCCACCAATGATCAAAAGCCAAGAAAGCAGAGAGGTTTGTCAAAAACATACGCCGCTCTTAGCGTTCAGCCAAGCTGCAGGCATCATTGTTGCCAAAAGCAGCAGTTAACACACTGCATTCACCAAAGGAGAGACGGAATGGGACAAACGGCAGGGCAGATCCTTGTAGAATTGGACATCTCACAGTCAGATATCTCTGGAATGCGAATTTGCGGGGGGGGGGGATTTAGACTGGAGAAGCAGCAAGGGGAGTTGTGCTAAACCCTTTCCCTGTCCAAATAGACCTTGATTAGCTTGTGTACCAGGGAAGGGGGGATTTGGAGAGAAGCTACAGGATGTCCAAGGGCTAAGCACCTCTCTCCTACTGCTTTTCTACTCCGAATCCCTCTTCCTGGAGCCGGCGTGAAGCATAGGCATGATCGGGCACTTGCCAAGGACCCACACTCCAGCAGGGGCCCACTGACAAGGGTTCCTCCTCTCCCCCCACCCCCTGGAGTGGTTCCTCCTCTTCACCGTTGCAACCGTCTTGTTCACCTGCCTCTTGCTCTGTCCCAAACAATGGTGGTGGTATAAGGACAGGAGGAGCAGTAGATGCCACCGCCTCTTTGCCCATTGGTTCTCTGTCTGGCAAGCAAGCAGGTGATAGCAATGAGGAGAAAGAAGATGAGAGGCGCAACAGCAGTTGGCAACAATGGTGGTGAGAAGGTAGGCTCACTGAGGGAGGGGGGCCATGGAGCGTGTCTTGCCGAAGCGAAGGACCCTCAAAAACCTGGAGCTGGCACTGCCACTTCCCAAAGCTGCTTTTACTTTTTTTTTTTTTTAAGAAAGGAGAAGGTGGGTTTGGGGGGAATTTATCCATCAGGCACAGTTAGCCCCTGAGGCAACAGCGAAAAATTTTATATGGCAAGACTGACAATACAAGCCGAAGATGACAGGATACACACGACCAAAATGTCTTTAGAAAAATGTAACATTAATTCAAGTTGTGCGCTTAAAAAAAAAAAAAATCCATTCCCCCTTCAATATTCTTGTAAAATGGCATATAAAAGTAGATGCGGTTGCAGAATTCTCTAGCCTGTAAGCAAAGCAATGCGATGTCCCTTGTTGGGGTGACTGCCACTTTTGCACGCTTTGATCCATGTGTGCAAAATTTATGCTTCAGGAACTTAGCTGTAAAATATTACATTAAGTGGAACAAATTAAGAGGCAGTAAAAAAAACAACAAACCCACCCCCTATTCCTGAAGGAGAAACCATTCCCAATACCACAAGAGCTTTGTGAGACTGAGTTGGAATATGGAGTCGTTCAATCCTTTCATCTTCACACAGCTATTGATCTACGAACCTGTAAGATGTGGAATTTAGTATCATGTCTTTAGCCTTCAGGAAGCTTCTGTTGCTATGATTTATTTCCCTTGCACTTTCAGCTGTGAGTGCCTCGCCATCTTCACTGCAGTGTGCCCTCAAGACAATTGTGTGTGAGGTAGTCCCCATTATTCCCATTTCACAGAATGGAACTGAGGCTGCCAGATACTAACTTGGCCAAAAGTCTCAAATTAAATTCATGGCAGAAATGTGTCTGACTGCAGTTCCCATCACCACCACACCCGCCAACACTGCCAATGGCCATCCTGGCTGGGGATGATGGGAGTTGTAGTCCACCACATCTAGAGAGTGCCAGGTTGAAGAAGGCTGGTGTAAATTCACCCTTAAGTTTGATTGCACCTATTAATTTTATATAAAAATACACAATATGGAATATATGCCAAAGACATTTCATTCTGCATCATTTTGTGATACAACCCCGAATGGTCAATCAAGGAGTCGGTCCAACCGGTCATATCCCAAGTGAACATTTCACAAGGTGTTAAATTATGCGCTTAATTCAGGGTTAGACACAACTGCAGGGAATGGGAGAAAACTCCCCCTTTTCATAGCTTTCTCTTACAGGCCCGAAGGGCTGTGAAATCTTAAACCTGCCAAGGGTCCAAGGCTAAACAAATCATGATTAAAAAGGTGTTTCTCAGAAGAAAGTTTGCTGAAGCACAGCAGGGCAGAGGAAAGGAAGACAAATCCCCAAATATATGGGTTGCCAGATCTGCTGATCCATCTAATTGACCAGTAGCCAATTACGGAAAATTCTGGGGACTGAAGGGAATAGCTGAGGATACAACCTGCTACTTTCTTCTAGCACACAACCCAGCCTTTGAGAAACGGCTTCCTTTGCCAAATTATGCCGCTGCTCCTATCAAATGCCTGTTGCCTTCCTTCTCAATTGCTGTGATTCACTTGAGGCTTCCAGCGTAGCACTGGGATTACTGGACTGTCAGCAATTATAAAGACCCTCCACCAAATTGCACACTCTCTGCTTGTGCAGGGTTTAGCAGGAATGCCTTCTTTCTGTCACTGCAAACATACGATTCTACAAAGAAAGACAGATCTGTCTATATGTTGTTTATGATGAACTATACACACAAGAACAAAGATTTTAAAAACAACAACAAACAGATAGATGCTTCTTGCTAGCCAAGACAGTCCAGCACAGTTCTGTACTTCTAGCTCAGGTCAGTCTACTTTGGCAGTACTCAAGAACATGAGGAGCTGTGAGATCATAGGGCCTTCTAGCTCATTCTTGTCAACACTGATCAAGGCCAGCCCAAGACATTTTGCTGCCTGAGGCTGAGAACAAGATGGCGTCCCTCCCATTTCATGTACAAACGCCAACTGGACTGGCAGATGAATCTGTTTTCAGCACTGAGGATGGAACAGCATCCTCCACTTTACCTGAAGGCAGCAGAATAACTTAGGGGGTGCAGAGCAGGCTGCATTGGACACGGGTCTCTCCTCCAACATCTTGCTTCTGCCTCCCAGCATCTGCTGCCTGAGGCAGCTGCTTCACCTGCCTAATGGTAGGGCCAGCCCTGACACTGACTGGCAGTGGCTCCCCAGGGTTTCATATAGGAAGTCTTTCCCAGCTCTACCTGGAGATGCCAGGGGTTGAACTTAGGATCTTTTGCATGCAGTGCTCTACTGCTGAGCTATGGAAGGCAGAGGTCTCTCTTGAACCGCCCTGCTGAAATCCTTTAATCGGCTAGATAACAGGGATTGTACTTAGGAAGTATAGTAGGCCAATGGGCTGGATCTGGGCCCCAAGGAAAATTTATTCAACCCTTGGAAGTCCTACTAAATTTTAATACAGGTGTGGCAAAAGGTTTGGCCACTCAGTTTTGCTCACAAGGTGGAAAAATGTGTCGAGCCTATACAAAATCAGGATGTCCCAGACTAATATTACATCTCTCTTCGATTTTGTATGTATCATATATGTTGTAGAGATACTCCATCATTGTAAACCTCTTGCTGGTGCCAACTTCATTATGGATCCTGACCACTCATGGGTGTGCAGGTCATTTTATGCAGCAAAATACACATCCAGCCCGCAGACCACTCTCTGGAGAATGGCCCCCGGGGAACAAAGGTTGGCTATCCCTGCCCTAGATCAGGGGTGTTGGAGCTCTTGTAGCTTGAGGGCCAGATTCCATTCTGGAGAAGTTCTTGGGGGCTGCATTCCAGTGGTGGATGGGGCTGAAGGTAAAACAGGGTGGGCCCAAAGAGGGCAGGGCCAAAATACCAGCATATTGTAGCTTAAAACTCTTACTGCCAGTAACAAAGCCTTAGGAGAGGCATTTCAATCTTTTAGAATTCCAGGGAAGGGGGGAATGCACAAAAGCTGGGAGCCCACCAGACAACTGGCAGTCAGAGGAATGGGGCAGGGCCAGGAGAAGGGGTGAGGCCATCTGTGGAACTGTGGAGGGCTTGATTGACACCCTTGGCAGGCCAGAGTTGGCCCATGGGCCCAAAGTACTGCACCCCCTGCTCCAGATTAGTAACACTCATAATAATACACTCGCATCAATACATGAAAACTCCTATTTTTAAAGCACATAGATGGTGCCAGAGGGGTGCAAACACCGCACCCATAGACAAGCAGATCAGCCCCATTGCTTAAACCTTTGGTTACTTGAAGGAAAGGCACTTTTCACACACAATCTATAAATGAATCATCAAACTGGGAATAAAAATAAGGCTGCAATCCTAAGCATGTTTACCTAAAAGTTAACTCCCCAAGACTTTAATTCAGAGAAAATAAGTTGAGGGTGTGAGTGTTCATGTGAAATATACCATTATTTCTCTTTCAGAAATCTAGCATCTTTAGGCATTGGAAAAATACAGAATTGCTGCCTATTTCTCACATCAAAGAATGTGAAGACTCACTGGTGTGGCATGCTTGAAGTTAGAACAGAAGGAGAGCCATGCTGGCTCAGACCAAGGGTCCATCTAGTCCAGCATTCTGTTTAGACAGTGGCCAACCAGATGTTCACGGGAGACCCACAAGCAGGACAACAGCTTGTGCAACAGCATCCCCCTCACCCATGTTCCCCAGCAACTGGTGTACATAGGCATACTGACTCAGATACTAGAGGTAGCATACAGCCAGCAGGACTAGTAACCATTGATAACCTTCTCCTCCAATAATTTGTACCATTCCCTTTTAAAGTCATCCAATTGGTGGCCATCACTACATTCTGCAGTAGTGAATTCCACAGTTTAACTATGCGCTGTGTGAAGATGTACTTCCTTTTCTGTCCTGAATCTCCACCCAATCAGCTTCATGGGATGACCCTGGGTTCTAGTATGATGTGAGAGGGAGAAAAATGCCTCCCTATTCACTTTCTCCACACTGTGCATAATTTTGTACACCTCTATCATGTCTCCCCTTACTTGCCTTTTTTCTAAGTTAAACAGTTCCAGATTTTGTAGTCTTTCCTTATAGGGGAATTGCTCCAGCCTCTTCATCAATGTGTCTCTAATGAGGGATTGTCTAATTCAGTTAATTACTGGCGGTGTAATACAGTTAATGCTTCTTTTAAACATGTGTTTTGGCAATGTCCAGTAGCTGCTTCTTTTTGGGAGGAGGAGATTACACAGCTAAATCTTGTACTGGAAAAGTCTTTAATATTCACTGATGTACACACTCCTTTGAATTATTTACCTACTTGATGGAAATTAACAAATGGAAGGGGAAATGGATTCTCCAGGCACTTTTGACAGCTAAAAGACTGATATTACAAAATTGGAATGATAAACACTCACCTCCTATAATGCAATGGAGTGAGGACCTTACAATGCTTTCGATATATGAACGGGTGGCATATAGACACCAACTTCAAATGGATACTTGTTGAAGCCTATGTATAATTGCTAGAAAGTTGTATGCATTTCCATGGATGCATATTAAAAAACTGGGGGGGGGGGAGTAACAAAAATATTTTTCCCAGGTGTGGGCTGTGGGCACCATGTTGGGGACCCCTTTGCAGGCACTATTGGATGTGCTTGCAGCTGCTGGGGGGGGGGGGAGTAACAAAAATATTTTTCCCAGGTGGCACCTGCGGGCACCGCGTTGGGGACCCCTGGTTTAACAGATTTACAGGCTGGCTTCAACTAGTGATGTAATGTGTTTACGATTGGGGTGCAAGTCCAATGGACCTTTCTACAGCGTTAGGAAATTGAATTTTTAAAACTCCAAAATAAATCCCTCATCTTATTGTGAAAGACCTGTAGAATCCTTTGCTCTTTTTTTATTTCATTTATTTATTTATTTATTTATTTCCTGCCTTTTTTCCTGCAAGGAAAGGTGACTTACATAATCCTCCTCCTCCTCTCCATTTTATCCTCACAACAACCCTGTGAGGTAGGTTAGGCTGAGAGCCGGTGACTGGCCCAAAGTCACCCAGTGAGTTTCATGGCCGAGCGGGGAATAGAACCTGGATCTCCCGAGTCCCAGTCCAACACTCTCACCACTACGCCACTTTTGCATTTTTAAAGAAAGAAGTAGGACTGTGTGCTTGTGCAAAGCAAAAAATAAAATAAAACAAGATGGCCAAGAGCCAGGTCTAGTGGTCATAGCATGTGGCTTTGGCAGCTCTTCATAATCCTGAATTATTACATACATGGTGGGTCACTCCTCTAAAGAGGAGTCCAAGTCCCTAGAGCAGAAAACTGCAAACCAAGCCAAATTTACCCATTAGAGTTGTGATGCATGCAAAACAGTGACAAAGCTCAGAGCATGGCTTCATTTTCACATACAACGTATGCTAATATTTCAGCTGGGCTGCTGGAGGCAAAAGGATAACCATCCAAGTAGCTGAACTTCTGTGTGTCTTTATTTTGCTCAACCGTTTGCTAAAGATCACCACTATTTGCTGTAAGCTAAAACAAATTAAAGCCAAGTTGGCATGCATCTTGTTTAACCATTGTAGCTTCTGAGTGGGAAAGCATAAAACATGCACAACTTCATATCTTGAGCTATTTTCATTTGTGATGTCAAGATTCTCTGTCTTCTGGTCTTGGTGAGTCTCAGCTTTCCAAAGGCTGTTTCTGACTTGGTTAGAATCACAAGCCTGGAGTATGTGATGGGCTTGAAGTTCTGCCATGTGCTGATGGACACAGAGTAGATTTATTTAACATTTTTAGCTGCCTTTGAGGTCACAGCCTTACATTCTGGTCCCTAAAGTTCCCCCCCCCCCAGTACAAATGTCAGGGCCGGCCCTACCATTAGGCAGAGTGAGGCATTTGTCTAAGGTGGCAGATAGGTGTTTGGGAGGTGGCAGCAAGGTGTGGGAGGAGAGAGCTGTGTGATAAAGGAATTCAAGAACAAGCAAACTTTTGCAAATACCATTGAGTGCTTTTAAAATGATCCAGTTGATGTTCAAGATTGCATGCTCATATTTTTCTGAGTTTAAAAACAAGTTCCTGATTGTAGAGTTTTAGTATCAGTCAGTCTTTAAAACACACACACACACACACACACACACCAAATGTGCCAGTGGTATAGGAACATTTAGTAAAGCTGGTCTAATACACAGAGTATATGATTGTGTGTGATTAACAAAATTGTGCCTTCATATTTAGCTAACTTATCTCAGGCTCTTTTTTCCAGAACAAACGCTCAGAGGGTTAATGACTTTTTACTTGCCAGAAGACTCTAAAGCAGGGGTTCTCAACCAGGGGGGAATTCCCCCCCCGGGGGGGATTTTATGGTTTCGGGGGGGGGGGAATTGGGACCACAGACTCAAACTGTTGGAATACTGATCTGTCTACAAATTACAATTCTACAGATTGTACATAATCTGCAGGATATCACAATTTATTGTATGGCACAGATTAAATTAAAAATAAAGATAAATATTTCACTTGTTATCTGTGGAAATATTCCATTTATAATTATTATATATTATATGCATATTATTTGGAATAACCTTCCTTCCAATGGGCCAACCCACACTCACCACAAGGTGAATTTATAATGTCGTCTTTGGGAGGTGCTTAAGCATCAGAGTGCACACAGCAGCTTCACAGTGACTGTTCTGTGTATGCATATATGTCAAGCTGCTAAGCTATCTATTGTTTTAATGACTGTCCAGCTATTCAAACATTTGGTCAAACATGTTGGACTCAGAGCTCAAATTATGGCGGGGGGGGGGGGGAGGCAAGGAGTGCTCTTAATGAAACCCACAAGCTCCCCTGCCCCCCAATGGTATCCAGAACACACCTCCACTGCCACCCATAGCCTTCCAAAAACATCAGCTAAGGGGGCCATCAGAAAAGGGACTGCCTCCCCCCAACTCAGACTTGGACCAGGGTTCAAACAGCTGCTCCTCCAGGCTCCGGCAAATTACATTCCCCAGCGCATCTCCCTCTTGAATCAATAGAAACCTGACAGGCACATTACAGGTCCTAAGTAATTTGAAAAACAAAACTAAAAGGAACGCATTCTGTATGGCACATCATCGCACGGGCCACAAAGAAAGCCATTCAGAGACTGAATGCTCCTCTACATAAAACATCTTGGAGAAAATAAACATCTGTAAGGATATGGTTCTGTTAGCTACTCATGGAATAGTATATTCCAAGCTGCACAACTCTGCATGAGAAAATAAGCAAGTAACTAATAAACATACAATACCAAGGGGAGGCATATAAAAGTTCCTGCTGTAAACTTCTTTTCCTTTCTGCCTAAGATCCAGTATGATTCATATGACCCATTTATCGTTCCCTTTATTTCTGATGTTCAGACACAACTGCCGTTGCTTGTGTAGCCAAAATGGCACCACCCTGAGTATCAGCAGCCTCGGGGCGGGAGGGGGGGAATGCTAAGGGGGGATGCCAAAACCTGCCCGAGGAGGACGAAATGTGCTCAGTGGCCACAGAATGTTGACTGGCAGTTGGGCAAACAAAGCTGGAAAACTGGGAGAGACTATGGAGCAGGGGGCCTCAACCTTTTTAGACCTGTGGGTGCATTGGGGAATTTGAGAAACTGCTGTGTGCGCCACCACAAAAAGTCCCCCATGGAGGATGTGGCTAGTCACAGAGAGCCAGTGTGGTGTAGTGGTTAGTGTTGGACTGGGACTCGGGAGATCCAGGTTCTAGTCCCTGCTTGGCCATGAAACTCACTGGCGGGGTATAAATAGAATAAATAAATAAATAATGGCTGCCATGGGGGCCTGGCTAGTGAAAACAGCAGGGGGAGAAATAGTGAGGCTGGGAGGGTGGGGGAAATACCGAGGCAAAGGGGTAGAGGGGAGAGAAAGTGTGAGGCTAGGAGCGGGGAGAAACAGAGAGGTAAAGTGGTTGGGGAGAGAAATAGCGAAGCTATGAGGGGATAGAAACAACAAGATAAAGTGGTGAGTGGGAGAGAAAGTGATAGAAAGGGCAAAGCTAGGGGTTAGGAGGGGGAGAAAGAGCAAGAAAAGGGGATGGGTAGAGAGAAAAAGCAAAGCTAGAGGCTGGGAGCAGAGAAAACTTCTGCGGGGATGGAAGAAAATTGGGTAGGGACAGGAAGCAACTCTTTCCTTCTCTTCCTGCCTGCTATTGGGCGGTATAAAAATGTATTAAACAAACAAACAAACAAACAAACAGCTGATCAGTGATCAGGAACAGGAAGAAGAACCTGGTGCACTAACATTTTCCAAGTTTTTTTAAATTAAAAACAAACTTCTGAAGGGGGCAAGGGAGTGGAGAGCTTCATGGACACCAACAGTGGAATGAAGTATCATGGTGGAGGGCATGGCTGACTGGAATAGTGAACAGACACACTCCACACTGCAACATTTTGTTGTAGATCCCACTTGTGATTGGCTATTTCTTTATTACTGCAGCTCTTGCATATATATTTTTTTATAGGGCACTCCGTGCCCAAACGACTTCTAGGCACATGTAGATAACCAAACTACAAAAATATAATTTAACCTGCAAGCTGTCCAATGTCTTACAGGCAAGGAAAATTATCTGTTCTTCCTTGCTGGTAAGGGCGTTCATCCCCAGGCACTGATGTCCCCCCCCCAAACAGAATCAAAAGGGGTCAGCCTTTAGTTTTTATGGCCTACCAGGGCACAAAGACCACTCTGGGCAGTGGTGGTGAGGAACAGCATTGCATATTGGTGGCGGTTGCCTAGCAAATATCTACACACTCAGTAGGCTCGTAACTCAAAAGGGGGACTACAGCAATCCCCGATGTTGTTTACTTTGTCAGCACTGTAAAAAATGGACCGGGGGGCGGGGGGCAGCAGGGAAGCTATTGCCAGGGACTTGGGTTTGTTGAACCCAAAACTCCACAGGCTTAGGTCAGAGCCTCGCCTAGTGAGTTATCTTTGAAGTGTGTGCCCGGCCGCCTCAGAGCTCTCTTCAAACACAGAACGGAGTAGACGTGTGCAATGTCAGCCCCTATGATTGGCAGGCAATATGAAGCCTCCAGATTGGCCAGGGCTGTTATAAATATTGGGACCCTGGCCTTCTGTTTTTGCCTAGTCAGCTGAGCAGTACCTTCTACCTCCTGTTCCATGTCAGGCTCCTCCAGGTCCAGGAACTGACTTCAGGGATCCAGGGCTACAAAAATACAATCTTTAGGTTTCAATCTTGCCATGACCATCCACAGCCCAATCTGGCTCTGACAGCTAACTCAACCCCCAAACCATTTTGAACGGCAGGGTTTCTCTGATGGAAATGAGGACAGAGCACTGGTGCTTGACCCAAGTATATAGCACCTATTCAGTCCAGACCTGACATTCAAGCTGTGGTCCTGGATTTGTATTTATTTATTTGTTATATTTATATCCCACCTTTTCTTCCAAGGAGACCAAGGCAGCGTATATGGTCTTCCTCTTCTCTATTCTACCCTCACAACAACCTGGTGAGGTAGATTAGGCCGAGAGTTGGCGACTGGCCCAAAGTCACCCAGTGAGTTTCATGGCCAAGTGGGGATTTGAACCCAGGTCTCCCGAGTCCTAGTCCAACACACTAACTACTACACCGACACTCTAACCACTATACCAAACCAGCTCTCTGTAACGGGTATAATGAATTTACTTTAGTCCATAGAAATGTTCCTTGGGATTATGTGCACTTTTAGGCCTTCTATCTTAATTTTATTCCACACACTAGCAAATAAAGCAATTATCAGATAATAAAATGGAAACCTGAACGAGGACCACGTGAGCAGTTTAAGTCTTTTATTGTAGTAATTTTTTTAATAAAAAAAAAGTATCCCCATGGAACAGTTGACATCTGTGGCTCCTTTGGCTGTGGTGGCTGCAGCTGTATAATAAGCGTCACATTAAATATGTTAGTGGCTCCTGTGTAGCCATTCTGGCACCATTTGTGTCTTGCACAATGCCTCCCGTTTTTCTGTTTAACTCAAATCATTTATCAATCATTCCCCAACACCAATAAATCACCACACCTGGGGACCCTTAAATATAAAAATAAGAAGCTGTTTTTAAAAAATTAGCGCGGCAATTAAAGAGGGAAGGGGTAATAAACCGGACTCGCAGTATACATTTAGAAAGCTCTCCTGAAATTAAATAAACATTGAGGAGTAAGAATGTGAAAAGAGCTTTCAGAGTTTCCAGCAGCTACTATCTTGTGCAAAAATTCATTATAACCATTTCCCCCCCTTAGTACAGAGGAAAGGGATAGTATGAAGGCAAGGCAGAGAGGGGAACAGATAGAGGTTTAAATTTAGTTGGGTTCCCACCCCACCCTTCTTCCAGTGATTTACAATATTTGTAAATTATTGGTAAATAATTGGTTCCTCACAGGAAAAAAGGTAGGATATAAATATAATAAATAATATGTAATAAATAAAATAAATGTTTGCCATTAAAGAAGGGCAAATCTCTGATGTTTGTTATTTTAGGCAGAGCACAATCCAAGCATAACGCTCAATGTACAAGATTCCCCTCTCATGAGTCTTGCCTCTAAAGTGTTTATGGTGTCTGAGCAGTAATTAAGAATTAAAAACAAACCCAGAGCAGAACAGTTTAAACACAATTAGACAATTCTAAAATGGAAGTTATACAACCAGGCTGGGACAAGAGGAGATAGCTGTACCCAAACCCAGAGCTGGGTAGGGATTTTCCATCTGAGACTCACTGATGCCTCTTGCAGAACCTTGGGATGGGACCAGAGGGCAGAAGCAGTGGGATATTTGCAGCAAGGGCTTGCAGGAACACAGAGCCAGCACTTTTCTACTAGCAGGCATGCTGAGGCCATCTACCAACCCCCTCAGAACTCCGTTTCCTCGGAGCTTAGCTGCAATCCTCCCAGTAGCTGGTGGGGGGGGGATTTTCCCAGGGAAAATATATTGTTCCCCATTGTAAATGCAAAGTATTTTGGGTATCCTGGTCTTGAATGGGCAATTAAGTCCCATGAGCTTTACAAGAGACCTGTTTCTGGTAGAGATGAGAACTCCTAGAACTAGTCTGTTGATCTGGTACCAACACAGCTGCCTGAAGTTTTGGACTTTCCTTGTGGGTGTGGCTACGGGCACTGTCACGATGAGTGCCTGCACTTCACAATTTATTTACCACTACACCACTGTGAGCTCTGTTCATTTCTGGTACTCAGAACAAATTCCTGGACTCAAAATTCTTTAATTCTTTGTGTGTGACTACTAACAATGAGTAGTTAGGTTAACTGTGGGTTGTTTAACCCATGATTGACATATAGTGTCTGGGTTTGGACGACATGTAGCAATCCCTAATCAAATGAATATTTGAATATTCAAAAGGGCTGCAGAACGCATCTGGCCCACGCTGTGGCAAATCATGGATTAATTAATTCACAATTTGCTGCCGTTACATGCAAACAGTCCCTATGTCTTTTGCACCAGGCTCCAGTTGGGGTATCTTAAAGGTTTTGGTTAAAAAAAAAAACCACACACATGAAGTAGATCCCACAACCCTACCTACCCCCACAAGAAGAGTCCAGAAATTTAGGCAACTATGTTGATCCATATCAACAAACCAGTACTAGGAGTTTTCATCTCCACCAGGAACAGGTATTTTGTAAAGCTCATCATGGGTCAACTGCCCATTCAGGTCCAAGCCACCCCCAAAATACTTTGCGTTACAACATGAAAAAAATATATGGTGGTTAGGAATATTCATTTCCTCCCAGCTAAGTTGAGGGCTGCAGCTAAGCTAGGAGGGGACAGGGAATTCTGAGTGGAGGGGCACACGGCATCAGCATCCCTGCTAATGGAAAGGTGTTGGCACAGCATCCCTGCGAGCACTGGCTCCACTGCACCACTGCTCATAATCCTTCCACACAAAAATCCACTCCTGGTTACTGGTTACCCCAAGTTTTCTTCATTTTTGCAGTACAATTTAGGGCTAATAATAACAATAAAAATATTTTTTCCTTTTTTTTTTCTTTTTTTTTTTAAAAAAGGTCAGTGGACCCTGTGGAAATTTCCCTCACAATATTTTCTGTCATGCAAAGTATTACACTGTTGGTAGTTTCTTCTCTTGCTATGAAGTGTTCTTTCAGGTTCTAGCGATGTGCCTAAAATAGAGGAAACCACCGCAGTGTGTTTTTCTAAGAGCAAAATGGCAAAGCTGTGCTGTTTGAGACACATCAGGAGGCTCATCAAAGCCATCCATTCAGCAAAACATTCACCTGTGCCAAGCACAGGCAAGTGCCAACATGGCCAAGAAGCAGGGCCAGTGAGGTGCTCTGCACCAGTCTGTGTCATTTCATTTCTGAGCCCCATCGCTGTTTATTACTTGTGTATCATCGCTGGCATCATAAGCAAGGCTACAAACTCATGTGAAGAGGAAAATGGAGCAGAAGCAGTCTAACGCCACAGTCTGCAGAGCTTTGGATGGGCAAACCTGTCAATTTCAGTTTCATCCAGTTCCTAATTCTTCCAGTCTTTAATCTGGTTCATCTCAAACTTTGGGAATTTCTCCAGTCTTGAATTCAATTTGTACTGAACTTTGAGGGAAAAAATATATCTGAGAATACCTGGACTTTATATCGCTCAAAATGGAGGATCCAACATCACCCCTCCTCCCAATTCCCAGTATAACCGGGGGAAACTGTACCTTCCTGTAAGTATCACATGACTTGCTGACCACAGACTCTTCCTCCTACACTACACCTTGGGGCTGGTTTTAACTTGGAGATAATACGACTTTATAAGAAAATAACAACATAAGAAGAGCCATGCCTGAATCAGATCAGGTCCATCTAGTCCAGCATTCTGTTCACACAGCGACCAACCAGCTGCTGTGGGAAACCCACAAGCAGGACATGAGTGCAACAGCATCCTCCCACCCCTGTTCCCCAGCAAATGGTGTACATAGGTATACTGCCTCTGATATTGGAGGTAGCATATCAACATCAGGACCAGTAGCCACTGATAGCCTTATCATCCAGGAATTTGTCCATTGCAAAATTCGGAGAAGTTTGAATTTCAAAGGATAACTGAGTTTTGGTTCACATATTTATTTTATTTTTATTTATTATATTTATACCCCACCTTTTTTCCTGCAAGGAACCCAAGGCGGCTTACATAATCCTCCTCCACCTCTCTATTTTATAGCACATAGTGCTTTGAAAGTGCAGAATTATCTAAGTTGGCATTAAAATGCAGAAATTCCAAAATCTAAAGTTTTGTCAAACCAAATGGACCTTTGTAATCAATGTTGATGGTGTCCAGAATGGTATCTCCTCAGATTGTGCATTAAAAGTAAGCTGTTATGTGGACATTCTCATAGGACACTTCCATGGCTGAAATTCATAATCTCAGTCTGACACAGGGCAGCCCTGGGTTTCTTGTCCTATGCAATCCATAAACATGCACAAAGGTGACATCTGAGTAGTGAGTGGGTGTGGCCAATCTTACGTTTCAAAAAAATTGCATCAGTTTCACTACAGTCGTCCCCTGCCCCACTTCTTCTGTATAACTCTTTGCACAATGCAAAGCTCAAAAGGAAAACTGGGCCTGTGTTGACTAGGTTCAGTCCAATTTTATATTTGCAAAAATAATGTTAGGGAGTTACCTAACTTATGCAGCACAGAGGGAATTGTTTGCTGTCACACAGTTAATAGTCTCACTGAAATCATGAAGGCTGGAATGGGGTTTTTATTCATTCATTCATTTAAAATACTTCTGGATAACCCCTCCACTCAGTGGCTTGGATCCAGAATCGTTCCAACAGCAGAAGAATATCACTCGCAGAATGGGACTGCCACGCCTTTTCCTCCTCCCTGCAGTCCCCCACATGCCCTCCAGATCTGCTCCAGAGTGTTGGAGGACACTCCAGAGGAGATTTGGAGGGTGAATGGGGGGCTGCAGGAGGGGAGTAGAGGGCACAGAAGTCCAGTTCCATCAGCAGTCTCCTTCCACTGGTGGAAGAACGATTCTGCATCCAACCCACTGAGTGCTCAAGGTGATTGACAATAAAACCATAAATACAATAAAAGACAACCATTTCAAAGGGGACTAAAAACAAAACTGATAAAGTAAATCACAATAAAACAGGGGAACCTTCTAAAACCAAGGAGCAGCCTTGATCAGTAAAAGCTTGGTGCAGTTTTTACCAGCCATCTAAAATCCAGTTATAAGGGAGCCAACCAAACCTCCCTGGGAAAGGAGTTCCACAACCAGGGTGCTGCTACACAGAAGGCTCTATCTTGGGTTTTCACCAGCCTCACCTCTCCAGGAGGTGGGACATGCAACAGGGCCTCAGATGAAGAATACAGGCCCCAGGCAGGTTCATATGGCAGGAGGCAGTCTTCTACATATCCTGGTCCCAGATATCCTGCTCAAGGATTTCATTTGGTCCACTTCTCAAACTGAACTGACTGGACTGGCACCTCCTGGACTAATGTGCCAGCCGGAATGCAGTTACCCTTCAGATTTTTCCCTGCTCCAAATTTTGCAATGCAGTTCTCGGCTCAAAAAATGTACCAAAACACATATTTTAGGAATTTGAGAAATGCAGATTTTGTGAGAAAATACGTTCCAAAATACATATCTAAATAAATACGTGTTAAATGAGAATTTGTGTACAGAATGCAGATTAATGCAGAAACAGGATGGACCTGACTTGTGAATGAGCACATGCAAAATTGAAAAGGACCAGAAATAGAATGATCCATCCCTGGCTAGAAAATAACCAAGACCTACAGACTGGGCAACTGTATGTACCATCTTTCACCCCCTGAAGCTGATGAAGAACAGTGTTTTATACCAGCAGAACGTTTGGTAGAGAAACACGAGGCCAAATACTGCATGCAAAGTATCAAAGATGACTAAACCAGAAACGCAGGCGGAAAGCTGACAAGCAAAAGGCAATCTATATTGAAGGTAAAACAAAGCAAATATCAAGCTCGTATAGTGGTTGGCTTTTGCTCCTTTATTGGCTGCCAGAGCAAGATCACACAGCAAGGAGACAAGTGTGACTGGCCGCTCCCTTTGCTTATTTTCTTTATGTGTGTACTTATTTAATTTCTGAACCAGGGCCTTAAGCTCTTCATTGCAGATTACACAGTTATTGCTGCTACTGTGGAAAACTACCCAAAAGCGGTAGTCTGGTGTCAGGGAACACTGTTGACTTTGTTCCGCTCCCCAGCCCCCCTGCAACCTTCCAACTCAGACGCCTAGGAACTCAAGGAGAGAAGAATGACTGGTTTTATTCTACTCCAGGCTCACTTGGATGCTAAACATTCCGTCCGTCCCCCCACATCACCTGAAGCCAAAGCGGCCATAGATAGCTCATTGAACAAGGTTCTCTTGCCCACGTCCTGTATGTTGCAGTAGAACCCTCCAAAAACATCCAGGACGAATGAATACCTTAAAAACAGACGTCTAAAACAGCTGTTGGACTATAATAGGCCTGGTCAGTTACACAGTGCTCTGATTAACATTGCACACCTGAAATTTTTTATTTAGTCCTCTCCTTTCATAAAACCCTGCAGTGGGGAGACAGTTAAACCTAATTTAACAAGCAGTGAAATTTAATATCTATTGTATATCGTGTGCTAACAGTGTCACACCCAGTTGGGAAGCCCATTAAATGACAGTAGGGGTACAGCTCTTTTAACATGACACAGGTTGTCATCTTTGGACACTGCACTAGTTACCCCAAGCAAGGATTTCATCTCTCCAACTTCAGACAGATCCTGAACCACTTTCATTCTGAAGTGTTTGAAACAGTGAACCGCAGGGGACCCAGGCAAGCTCATGAATGACCCTCTTTGCTCCAACTCTGTTAAAAGCTCTTTATGTCCCTAATCAATCTCGTCATTCACACACCGGGGAGAATTAGCTAAAAGGCTCTTTAACAATGCATGGCTTCTAAAATCACAGCACATCCTGTATTATCCCTTCCTTTTTTTCTTTTCTTTCCTGAAAAGATTTACCTCTGCAAATAAATAATTAAAAACAAACCAGAAAGATAAGCCAGGTGAAAGAAAAGAAGCTCCCTGCAGAGTAGCTCAGGTTTTCACTCCAGGGGAGGAAAGACACAGGAGCTGAGAGTCTATGCCAAAGGCGGTGAGCTATATAATAGCCTTACACTTATTTATCACGCATTCATCTCACCATTCACTCCAAGAAGCTTAGAGGAGAGTATATATTTTTCTTCCCTATTTTATTCTCTCAACAGCCTTGTGAGACAGGTTAAGCCAGCCTTCCATATGTGTTGGACAACAACTAGCTAGGGATTATGGGAGCTGTAGACCAATTTATCTGGAGGGTGCTAGCTTGGGGAAGGTTGGGCTAGGCCAAGGGCAAAATGATGCGTGATCAGGGCCGGTGCTACCATTAGGCCAACTAGGCAGCTGCCTAGGGCGCAGGGCTAAAGGGGGCGCCAGAAACGCCTTGAAAAAAAATACAGTGCTCTCAAGTGGGAAGGGGGGGCGCTAAATATCTGATCTTGCCTAGGGCACCAAACTGCCTTGCACCGGTCCTGTGCGTGATGCAGGATATTTGTATTTGCAGCAAGATCTGTGTGCAAATGGGCTCTCGAAATTCTCTACCCCATTTGTGAGCAGAGAAACCGGAGGAACAATTTCACAGAAATTCTACAGGAATGGGGTGGGGGGAGAAATTCTCCAACAGTTTCTTGGGGATGAAGAATCTCCTTCCATTAGCAGGAGAGCCTTTTTCTTACTTTCCTAAGGATTGTGTGTGTGTGTGTGTGTGTGTGTGTGTGTGTTGCTTCTGTGTTGGTAGCTTGGCTCCTGGTCTGGACTGGGATTCTAGCATGGAGGTAAGGTGTACAGAGGCTTTAAGATCAGGGGCCCTGTGCCTACTCTAGAGTAAAAATGGAAAAAAGACATAGTTGCTAGATACACATTTTAAAGTAATGTCTGTTTTGGCCCTAAGGTATCAGAGGTCTAGTCTGTGATAGCTTGGAATAAGGCCTTTAGAATCGTAGGTCCCCTTCTCTGGAATTCCCTACCAGTACAAATTAGACAGGCACCAACCTTTATGGTTTTTTGCCGCCTATAGAAATATACTGTAATAATATACAGTAGTATATTATAGCAAATGTACGGTGGAGAGAAAGTGATGGAAACGTGACACATGACGTTTTATTCATGTTGAATGGAAACGTGACACATGACGTTTTATTATGATCTTATACTGCATTGTTTTGTACATTGCTTAGAAATGCGATTTAATGTAAGTGATTCATCAATATTGTTCAACAAACAAACATCCCACGGTTTCTCCAAGGAGCTTAGGGCAGCATACTTGGTTCTTCCCACTTCCCTAGATTTTATGCTCACAACAATCCTGCATGGTAGGTTAGGCTGGAAGACCTTAATGGCCGAGTGGGGATTTCAACCCATTTCTCTCCACTCTCAATCTGACATGCTAACCCAAACTGCTGAAGTCCAGATGCTTTGGACTTCAGTTCCCAACAGCCTCAATTAGCATGGCCAATGGTCAGCATCGTTGGGAGTTGTGGTCCAAAACATTTGGAGGGCAACAGGTTGGGGAAGGCTGCTCTAACCACAGCACTACCCTGGCTCTCTAGTCTATTGAGCTGTAAAGCAGGCAGCAGCGGCAGCAGCAGCAGCAGCGGCAGCAGCAGCACAGGACTGGCGAGGAAGGACGGAGTTCAGATCTGCTGTCTACCATACATAGCCAAGCCCAGAGCTCCTGTGCAGAAGTGCCACAAATGCCCACTGTCCATGCCGCTTGTGGCACTGGAACCACAGCAGGGCTGCTCATGAGCTGGATCTGGGTTCCTGCAGGGAAGTATAGGGTACCAATTTTACAAAAACCAACAAGATCTTCGGCACTTGCCTTCAACTCCCTCCCAACATGCTTTGGACTACAACCTGCAGCAGCATGGCCAAAGGTCAGGAATGCTGGGGGGTGTAGTCCAAAGCATCTGGAGAGCACCAGGTTGGGGGAGGCTTCCTTGTATGCTTCCATAAATGAATGCATGAGAACAGAAGCTGGACTGGGCTAACCTTGTTAATTTCCAGGATATTTTCGCCATCGCAGTGGTCTAGGCCATCCTTGGTTCCCTCCAGATATACTGGACTGCAACTCCCAGCATTCCCAGCCAGCATGGAAATTGGTCTTGGTCTCGATGAATTCTGGTCTTGGTGAATTCTGAGGTGCCTTCAAGCTATATAAATTCTATGGCACTATAACATTAGTTGGGCCACAGTGGGCGTAAATAAATTAAGGCGTAATTTACTCAAGATTTCCCCCATCATGTCAGTTTGTCATCTTCCTGACAAACCTTGTTCCAGGAAGGCCGAAGCATTCAACAACAAATATCTCCCACAGTCCCGGACATGGTTAAAAAATACCAGGAGTTTGAGCTGTTCTTGTTGTTGTTTTGCAGCAAATGTACGGTGGAGAGAAAGTGATAAATTATTGACATCAGAAAGAACTGCAGCACAGCAGTGTACCCTGGCTGTGCATTTGTTGGTTTTATTTTCTTTCTGGCGGGTCTGAGTGGGTTCCCGCTAGTGCTGCTAACAAGAAATTGAATGGAAACGTGACACATGACGTTTTAGAAGTAGATGTACTCTTAGCATTAAGACACCCTACTCTTTGCAGGTGATAAAGAAATCTGTTCCTCCATACACTTTTCCTGGAAACGTTTATTTGCTGTATCAGGCATGATGTATGCTCATACACTGTAAGTGATACATGCAATGAAACAGGCACCGCACAAGAGCCCCTGTGGTGGTACGCTTCTAACAGTACAATCCAATGCATGCTTACTCAGAAGTAAGTCCCACTGTGGCTTATGCTGGCCCAGCTTGTCTGAGCGTGGAAAGCTAAGCAGGGTCAGGCCTGGTTATTACTTGGATGGGAGGCCCCTCCTCTAGTTTCCTGCATCGAGCAGGGGGTTGGACTCGATAGCCTTGTAGGCTCCTTCCAACTCTATGATCTATGAAATCTATGAAAATCTATGAATTCAGTACAGCAGCTGTGCATAGGGTTGCAGTCTTAGGCTGTAAGGCAGCCTTCTCCAACCTGCTGCCCTCTGCATTCAGCAAGTAGGAGGGGTTTTGTTAAGTAAGGAGGGCGACAGACAGCCCTTGAGTTTGGCTCCTTGAAACAAGGTACAACTCTTGTCTAACACTGGCCTGTTCTTTTCCATGGACAACCTCAAGTCTACGGAGCAGATTGGGGAGGGATGGGAACCAATTTACACTGAATTAAGCATCGACGTTTAGAAAAGTACTCATAGCTTCAAAGCCCCACACATTTTATTCAATTATCAGAACTCTGCCCTTCTAGCGCAGGGCAATTAAAGTTCAAAATGTAAGCTCTGAACCAGACGGCAAGATTCACAACATTCAATGTACATTTCGCCACTATGACTTCAGTGCGGTGTGGCTTACACAGTTCACCTTAAATAGCTGGAACTGATCAGATTAATCCCTAACAGGTTTTTTGCTGTTTTTTTAGATTGCAATTTCTATGAGCAGCTTTAAAAATATGACTCTGTGAAAGTAACAGAAACACATACGTCAACTGCAAAATCCCTACATCTGTAAAACGTGGATGTGACATGCTTATGTGCTAATACGAGCACTCAGCCAGAGGAAATCAGATGTCTTTTTAAAATGATTTAGGGTGCCATCCTATACCTGTTCAGACTGAAAGAAGCCCTACAAGTCCCAACATTCTCCAGTGAGCCATGCTGGCTGGGGAATGCTGGGAGATGTAGGATTTCTTTCTGTCTAAACATGCATAGGATGGCACCCTAAGTGGGGGGAAAATTATATCAAAGTAATGGGCACTTTGGAGGGACTGTCAACTTGAAGATCGTGAAAAGCGATCTTTGGAAAAAAGCACGGGAGGGGGGAAGCTGTAGCAAGCAAAAAAGGGCTTGTGATCACGGCGGGGAGAGGAGGAGTGGGGGGAGGACAACCCACGGTGAGCCTGATCGTCTGTCAGGAGCGTCGTGGGTTGTTTCATGAACAACCCACCCTGCGTAGCTTATTCGCAAGGTAGGTTGTCATGACATGCGAACCCGCCCTGTCAGTATAAAAACACCCACTGCTTGAGGTCATTATAGCACAATTCTCTAGGTCGACACAATAAAGACTTGCATCCTAGTTTAGGCACATGTATGAATGAATGTATAAAATTAAGCTCCGCACTCTATCCCCTGGATCCTGGCCATCTCTTGGGAGTTCCCTAACCATCAGCCTCCAAACTTTCCTTTGCATTTCTATGCCAATCCATAGATACCAATACTATATAATAACAATGGATGAATCTGTCAAGTTCAATTCTGCTCATTTTCTAATTTCTCCCACATTAAGTTCATTCTTTCCCATTTCTGCATCAGTTTAGGGGGATCCCCCCCCAAGTCCACACAAAAATTGGAAGCCTTTTAAAAGCCCTAATTGCTGCATGGGAGGGGGAGCAGCGTTGCAGTGCAGGGTAATATGCAACCCCACAAAATCACCCTCTCATGGCAGTGGAGCTTTTAAAAAGCCTAACTAATGTGTGGGGTGCTTTTCAATGGGGGCTTGCAGCACGGGGAGGGGGAGAGGGTTAGCCCTTTCCTCGCCAGCAGCAATCTTCCCCAAAATTCCCCCCTGCATGTCATTTGGGCTTTTAAAAAGCCTAACTGCTGCACGGGGGTGAGGGGAGGCCGTGGCATATGACAAGGTGGCCACACATGTTTGAGCCCCGTACATCACCACACTACCTCTTTTGCCAACATAACGTGCAATCAGAAGATAGTATCCTACTGAGCCCATGTGCATGTGGGACCCACTGCTCATGCAATGGGGCTTTGGTGCTTCAAAAAAACCCACACCCAAATCCCGAAATGAGCAGAACAGACTTCCACTGGCCCCTCACCTGGGGCCAGGGAGAAGATTTGCGAGTGGGGGAGGAGAGAGGAGTCAGGTAACAGGTCAGGTTGGTCACAGATATTGAGCCAATGGCTCATGGACGGGTCGCCGCAGCATGAGATGGCAGAACCTCCTCCACACTTTGTTCTGGACTGACCAGTGTTCTTCCCCCCAGATGTCCTGGTCCCCATTGGGGGGGGGGGGATAATTTGGGCTTGTCAAAAGGCAAGGCCCTGATTTTGCAGGTGTCATGCGATATGGCATACATACGGCAACGATGGCCGGGAGTTCTGATCCTTGGTCGTTCATGATACCACGTTCAGTTGGCCCAAGGCCTTGAACAGAGCGGTTAGAAAGGTGAACGGCGAGATTTGTAGGGTCGTAGGAGGGATTGGGTTTTGTATTCCCCATCCCACAATATCCTTGGCCCGGAGGGAGCTGTATAGCCCAGATGGGGTTTGCCCGGATGGGGTTCACCTATCCGGTGTAGGTAATGAGAATAATATTGGAGATCTGCGAAGGGCCCTGCTCGCTTGTTTATCGGGCAGGTGGGGGAGATTCGACTAAGCGATAGCTTGTCTCTCTCTGTGGCGGGAAGTGCAGGATTAGGCAGTATGGCTTAGGCTTATGGTGATCATCCAGTGGCACCTTTCAAGGTGACTGACGTTTACCCAAGGCTGCCCTCGCTAATGCCCTTGAGGCTTGGCAGGAGGGAGATTGGGACGTCTTTGGGGTTTTGCCTTTCTCGCCTACAGTGGGTGCCTGGAGGCATCAAAGTAAGGCGACGATGGTAAAGCCCTCCAGCTCCACATGGAGGGCAACTGGCCGGGGGCGGACCAACCCGCCTCCGGTACGGTTAGGATGTATTCACCAAAATATTGGTTTTTTCCCGGCCAATGGCTGGGCTAGGTTAGTACCGCACTTCGCCCTTCACAGATCTTCAATTCAATAAATGTGGCCCTGATTTGAAACCATATACTCTGTGTCTGACTCTTCTTTATCTCACCCATACACTCGCAAATGCTAATTCCTGGAATGGGGCAGGTCAATGGAACTCACAGAAGGGAGCTCCGCTGACCTGTCCTGATCTGGAAACAAGCGTTTCTGCTCATTTCTGGGGTTATGTTTAGAAGCACCAAAGCCCGATTGCACAAGCTGTGGGTCCCATGAGCACAACGGGGGTAGACCAACCCTGTTGGATACTGCTCAGAGAACCCAGTACCTCTCCACAGTAATTTACTCCTGGTTTTCTCTCTATCCAGTTTCTAGTCACTCCTCAAAAAAGTGCTCTCCCTTTCCCCCAAATGTTCTTCCCCTGCCAACAGACAAGTTCTCCCTTCTTTAGCTTCACGTCGGACTACATTGTGTCAGGATGCTGTTGGGCAATCTGTTTTTAATTCCACAACTGAATGCAGAATGTCCCTCCTTTCCCTCTACAAAAAGTTATCGGTCTCTCATGCACGCGCATGCACACACACACACACACACACACACACACCTCCTTTCTTTCCACCATCTGCCCCACACTCCACATCTCTGTCATATGCACTGATCATTTCAATGCTCCACTGCCACGATTGCATTACAAGAGAAGACACATCAAAAGAAAACTCTGTGTTCCCGTTACAGCTATTTGGATATTCGGGTTTTGAAAAGTCTGCCTCATCTAGACAAAATGGTGGACAATTTTCCACTTGAAGATTGCAAGGAATCGGGTTGGAATTCATTTTTTTTCTTAGTATAAAGTATCATTTTTATAAGATTTGGGTACATAACAAGTATTGTATGGTCTGTGCCACTAGAAAACAGGAAATGATTAAAAGGTAACAGTGTTGAGATGAAACAGTTCTTGATAGCCATTTGTGTGTGTGCGCGTCATAGACATTTAGAGCACACTGGGTCAAAAAAGGTGCTTCCAGAAAGAGCAAGCACTTTCTTCCATTCCCAGAACAGAACAGAACAGAACAAAAGGAGAACCAGCAAATTAGCTTTGTGTCAACAAAATTGACTCATTTGCTAGCTTCCCAAAATTTTGGACAGGTATCCGGATGCAATATTTATCCCCCCCCCTCTCTCCCCCTTTCGGAAGCTGAGCATTTAAAATGAGAAGATGCTATAATGTTTGAGAGACAATTTATTTATTTATTTAATTTTTAAATCGCCCATCTGGCCAGCCACCCAGCCACCCTGGGCGATGTACATTTCAACAATAAAACAGACATACATACAGTGATGGGATCCAAGCTGGTGGAGATCTTGGGTTTGTGGTGGATAACTTGTTGAAAAATGACAACCCAGCGGGAGATTTTTCATACAGTGAATAGTTGAACTATGGAATTAGGTTCCATAAGATGTAGTGATGGCCACCAGCTTAGATGGCTATAAAGGGGATTAGACAAATTCATGGGAGATAAGACTACTAGTTCTGATGGCTATATATTACCTCCTATCCTGTTCAGCTCCTTGCCATGCAAACACACACACAGTTAATTGCAATGGAGGAGTCAATTAAGCAGCCCAAGAGTGAGGCAGAGATTTTACTGGCAAATAAGGATTTTCCAGAGAAGTCAGAGACATAGCCAAGGTCAAGCATACAGGCAAGTATAATCAGAATCCAGAGGCAGCATCAGGCAGAAGTCCAAGGTCAATAATACAGAGGTCCAAACACAAGTTAAGGTCAGATTACAAGGAGCTGAGAACCAGTATTGTTTTCAGCAAAGTCAAGATAGAAAATGCAGACTTATATTCCCAGGGCCTCCTGAGTGCCACCCAGAGCTCAGCTGCTGCATATTACAACCATTACTCCTGAGGAGTTCTTCCTTGGAGTCGGGTACTTCTTCTTAAAGGAGCCTTACTGATCTGCCTCTTAAGGTGACAGCGCTCTCTGGGTTGGATGTTCAGTGGTTGGATGCTCAGCCGCTGAAGCAGCACTTCCCGCTTCTGACAGGGTGAGACCCATGGTCTTCTCCCCTGAGGGCCCAGTCCCCCCCCCCCCGTGTCCCCTGACAGAGGTGGCTCCATGGTTTCATCTGTCTCAGGGAGTTCTAGCTGAGGAGGAGAATCCCTCCAGCGGGGACATAACACCTCCAGTATTGGAGGTCATACGCGCCCTGTTGGGGAACACGAGCAGGATGCATTCATGTCTTACTTGTGGGCTTCCTGCAGGCAACTGTGTGGCCGCTATGAGAACATAATGCTGGACTAGATAGGCTTTAAGTCTGATTCAGCATGGTTATGAGGCTCATGCCTGCAAATCCCTGTAATACCAAACCATGGTTTGATGTTATGTCAGGAATGACCCCAACATACTACACCTTAATTAAAGTAATGGAGGCAAGCTTCAGAGCAGGCAGTATTGGGTCAGAGTCAGACAGAAAAATAGTCCAACTTGGCACAGGTCGACCATGCGTTCATATATTTTGCTAGCCAAGCTCCTTATGCAGATCTATCTCCTGAGCATCAGACATCCTGAGACAGTCCATCAAGCATTGCCCACATCTTCAAATTTATCCCGGCAGCCATAAGGACTAGAAACCTGCTTATAAAAAATAAACAGACATTTTCAGTATGCTAAAAACTGTGCCTACTATCATGGTCGTGCTTTAATGGTGGACACTGCATTAGTGGGGAATACACACCCCTACCCAGCTACCATCCTATGGACATTTTGGCTTTCACAAAGTCATTCACACCAGCACAAAGCGGGGGGCTGGGGCTGGGCTGAGATGTGGTAATAACCTTTTACCTTGGTTTCTGAATTTGCATAGGGCATGTCACTACATTCTTACCACATGGAGGCAGGACGGCTATGCAGTCAAATGAGAGTCAGCGTGACGTAGTGGTTGGACTGGGACTCGGGAGATCCGGGTTCTAGTCCCCACTCAGCCATGAAACTCACAGGGTGACTTTGGGCCAGTCCCTGACTCTCAGCCTAACCTACCTCACAGGGTTACTGTGAAGATAAAATGGAGAGGAGGAGGATTATGTAAGCTGCCTTAGGTTCTTTGCAGGAAAAAAGGAGGGAAATAAAATAAAATATTAACAAACAAACAAACAAACAAATGGGGAAGACCTGCAACCCAGCAGAATAGCTCATGATTTGCATGCAGAAGGTCCCAGGATTAATTCCTGGCATCTCCAGGCAGGGCTGGGAAAGTTCCCTGACTGAAACCCCGGAGAGTCGCTGCAAGTCAGTGGAAACCTGGGGTGAGGGACCTCTGCCCTAGGGGCCAAATCCAGCCCTCCTGAGGTCTCAGTCCAGCCCTCTGGGGTTCTTCAGAGGGCCATGCCCCTTCCCCTCTATGATTGTTTGGTGGTCTCCTGGCTTTTGTGCAGTCCCCCCCCCATTCTAAAAGGTTGACGCAACTCTCCTAAGGCTTAATTGCTGGCCGTAAGAGCTTTAAGTCACAATAGGCTGGTATTGTTTGTACTTTGGTTCCACCCCTTCTGCCCTTGCCCCCGCCCCCCACTGGAACGTGGTCCCCAAGAGCTTCTCTGAAACTGAATTTGGCCCTTGGGTTGAAGGAGTTTCCCCACCAGACACTGAACAAAATGGGCCAGTGGTCTGACTGTAAGATAGCTTCAGAGGTTCCAAAAGGCAGGTACTCAGTACAGCATCTTTATCATCAGGATTGAATGATAAAAGACCCAGAGGAACTTTTTTTTTTTTTTTTTAGGAAGCTGAAACACTAACCCTCATCAGTCCCAGCTGAAAAGACATCTCTTTACCTCATGAGAGAGCAGAAGTCTGTTGCTTCATTAGTGCAAATGCCCCTTTTAAATCAATCCCCCCCCCCCGTTTCTCTCTCTCTCTCTCTCTCCCTAGCGCACGATGAGAAATGTTACAGTAAAGGTATCTGCAAAGCTAACAAAGGAACAGCCTGCTGGAATCCATCCATCTTCAGCCAGTGTGAAAAAGAAGGGCTTTATTCTATTAGCAGCAGACATTTAAATGATTACATTTTATTACAGTGACATTAACTACCTTTTTATTTGCCTTTGGGTAGAAGAATCAGCAAATCTTCCTCCTGTGTAGGGCTGGCAGGAATACTTAGAAGATTCAACTGTTAAAACAGACCCAGTAGCCTACTAATAAAGTTATTAATTCGTGTCACATAAACCATAGTAACCTGCAATTTTTTTTTATTAATGCCAAAAATCGAGGCATCGCCTATTATGGTGGGTGTGGGGTATAATTTTTATATTATCCTCATTCAGTGTGGGGATAGGGTGGCTCCTCAAACAGTTTCTTGGAGGTGGAGCTCAGCATTTGCTGTGGTTGTAGCACAGCTTTTTGCTTTTTTCCTCAGTGCTGCCATTGCAAGCGGCAACAGCAGAAAAATGTGAGTTCTCAACTCATTCAAGTTTCATTGTGCTAGCCAAAGGCTATGACAAAATTAAAATACAACTATACACATATATAAATGTATAATTTAATTAATTTGAAGGAACAATATATATCAAAGGAGAATAATTTATAAAATCATCTTGTTCGGAATGCAGGTTAGTATTCTGAATCACCGTGACCATTAATGACAATTTTATCAAGTTCTTTTTTTCCTAATCTTTTTTGTTGCCAGGGCGAAGAGGGCCACTTTATATGTCACGAAGCTGTTAGTGTCACTCAGCAAAAAGTGCACTATATTTGTACAGTAATACCTTGGATTGCAAGTAACTTGGTCTGAGAGCATTTTGCAAGACAAGCAATTTTTTAAAATAAATTTTGACTTGATAAACAAGCGACGTCTTCCAATACAAGGTAGGGATGTAACTGCTCGCCTCGAGTGGGCATAGCGGGCCGAAATCGGCCCCGCTCACACCCGCCAGAGACTCGCTTTGATATAAGAGTGTTTTGGATTACAAGCACAGTTCTGGAACAAATTATGCTTGCAATCCAAGGTATTACTGTACGAGCGTTTCCTCCTCCATTCATCAGCAATGGTCTCAACAATTTCTCTCTCGGTTCTCTATATAAAGGGCAGATTAACACATAGTGGATAATGTCTTCTACGTGTAATTGGCCACATATGCAGAATCTGCGTTCGTGTGGTATTTTATTATAACGCCCAGCCAGGACCGCAGCTGGCATGACCTGAACTCACAATTCAATAAAGGCATTTCTTAGGGAAGCTGGTCTAAGTTTGGATAAGTACGGTAACCAGCTCTGAAATGTTCTGTTTTTAAGAGGGCAAAACATGGGGGAAAGTTGGATGTCTTAATTGATTGCAGGTCCTTTCTGGAGTCTATGCAAAAGAGCCAGTCCCTAAGTTGTCTCTTGTTCATGTCCAAAACTGCCTTCAGCTCAGGAATAAAATAGTGGCGTAGGAGTTTTTTAACTGTTTGCTTCCAATTTTGTGTTCCACTTAATTCCATATATAGCATAGAGCAGGGAAGTGGTTGTTAGAAAGAGAAGCCATCCTTTTGACATATTTCAATTGGGCACTATCTACTCTCACCTTGACAGATGGCCATCCCGATCCTGTTCGCAAAGAGGATGCTGGCATGCCATGTGGTAAGGAGTAAAGTTTTCTGGAAAATTTATTCTGCGCAATTTCTATGGCATTAATGGGACTTATATCTCCTCCCCAAATTTCAGCACCGTAAAGCAAGCAAATGTGTTGGCAGCCTGGCCCCCATTTTGCATCCTTCACCATGTGCCTCATACCTTGTGCCCTCCAAGGGCATTGTGTATAGTGGGAGGGGGCCACCACAAAAATGGTAGAGAAAATTTGGTGGTGGCCAAGAGTGCCTTGTGTGTGTTTTTCTTTCTGTTATTCATCTCTCCATTGCTTTGCAGATTCCCAGGCTGCCTGCCCTTCCTGATCCTAAAAAGCCCCATGGGAGGAATTACCTCCTGATGACTTCGTATGGGCTTTAATTGAAGTGCAGGAAGCTGAGGATGCTGCAGGCTGCCAGATAGATTGTGCCATGAAAGACAGGACACTCGCACACACGCCTTGGCCACCTGATAAGTATGGTAAGCGCAAGAACACTGAACCCAACCCACGAGAATTTCTCCGAAATGTTTTTCTCCTTTTTGAAAGCAATTCCTTCAAGCTGAATGAGAATGCTCAAAAACACGTGGAAGAAATTTTCGGCACAGCACCAATATAATAAAACTTAAACGCTATAACATAATAGGCCAAACGTTTCTCGACATCACCCTTCACCAAACAGAGATATACTCTTCTCCTCAACAAAAGCTCAGCTTCTGATGAGCTGTGCAAGGGCCTGCAAAAATTAATTGAAAGGGGGATGCTGGCGGGGGATGTACTTGAAAGCTTTCACAAAAAGCACCCCACAACCATTTTGCCTCAGCATTTATGCATATGTGGATTCACTGTGTGTCCCACCTGGACAGTGGCTGTGCTGTTCTGTGTCCTTGTCCCCTTCTCAGAACTGCCAAAAGGTTAAAGAAACAGATTCAAAGGGTAATATTGAATAGTGATTTGATTTAAAATTAGAAGGGGGGGGAAATACCCAGCAGTGTTATGCGGGGGTCATGCTCTTCAACATTTTCATTAATAAATGGGATGAAGGAGAGGACATTACACTTGTTATATTAGAGCCAATATAAACCTAAGGGGATTATACAGTAGACTTTTTAAAAATTCTTAGAAAATTGGAGAGCTGGAGAAATTAAATTTAATTCAGCAAGGTCAAATGCAAGGAATTAGACATAACAACAACAAAAACCACACCCTAACACGTTCGTTCTTTACACAACCATGTGGGTACGTAGCAACAACAGGAATGCCAGCTCGCATAGTTCCTCGCCTGTGATAATCCAGGAGTATGCGTCTGCATTTGTGTGAACCAGTCCTATCCTTATGGTGCAGCAACTACCTCGATCTCCCTCTCACATGGAATTCAAATAACCAAATCCTCAGTGTAAGAGGGGGCTGGCTGAACAAAGACAGACAGAGCTGTGAATATACCCTCCACATGGAGGTGCCACTTCATAACATAGCAAGTTCAAGTGATCCCAGTCCCAGAAGAGGGAAGACCATGTAGGGGAATACACAAAACAAGATGAGTCAGTTTGGAACCTGGCTTTCTCACAACTAAAACTGGCACTGCAGGACTGAGATCAGGGCCAGGCAACCTTTTTTTCTGTCAAGGGCTGAGGTAAAGACAGCAGAAGGTGGGGCCACCCTTTTCTCTCCCTCCGTCCTGCGCTCCCCTTTCTCTCTCTCCCTTTCTTGGGCACCCGCAATCATGCAAACTGGGTCAGTGAGTTCAAATAACCACGTCCACAGTGTGGGAGGCTACCACATACGGTATTCCTAATTAATTAAACAAATAGCTTATTTATTTATTTATTTATTATGAAATTTATGACCTGCATTTCATAATAAAATAATCCTAATGTGGGGTAGAAAACCACTAAAAGATAGTTAAATCATACAACGCTGGCCGATCAAATAGTAAAACCGGGGAGAGAACAGTCAGTAACACAGATAAACAACAGCTTACAAGATGCAGCAACACAATTTCAGTCAAAACCCTGGGTGAGCAAATAGGTCTTTAGTTGGTGCTGAAAGCTTGTAAGACTTGGCACTGACCATATTTGAAGGGGGAGGAAATTCCAAAGTTGGGGTGCCTGTATGGAGAACATGCTCTCTTGGGTCACCATGTATCAAACCCCAGGCCCAGGCAAATGCAGCACCATCCAGATGGCATCTCCACTAGATCTTAATGCTGGGGCAGGTACATAAAGCAGAAGGCGCTCCATCAGATATCCAGGTCCTACGTTTAGACCAGTCTTCCCCAATGTAGCATCTTCCTGATGTGTTGGACTGCAATTCCCATCATCCCCACCATCATGCTGGCTGCAGATAGTGTTAGTTAACACATCTGGAAGGGCATCAGGTTGGGGAAGGTTAGATGTTACTGCAGGGAAGGGAAAGTCTCACCACCTGGATGTCACTTTTCAGCATCATAGATTTCATAGATCATAGAGTTGGAAGGGGCCTACAAGGCCATCGAGTCCAACCCCCTGCTCAATGCAGGAAACTAGAGGAGGGGTCTCCCATCCAAGTAATAACCAGGCCTGACCCTGCTTAGCTTTCCACGCTCAGACAAGCTGAGCCAGCGTAAGCCACAGGCCTGTTTCATCTCCATCTTATGTGTAACATAACCCAGCTATTGTAAGAATGGAGGCATAATCCATTCACCAACACTCCCCATATGACATGTGGAAGAAAACCCAGCATTTTATTGGAAAGAATCCTTCCTGATGATCACACTTCTAGAAAAAAAGAAACAAGAATACAATTTATTCCAATTGAGATTCTTTTGTTCCTATTTGCATTTTTCTTTCATTGTCTGATGCATTGTCATTAATACTTGGCACTTCTGGTTACCTATGTTGATTGCTTTTTGTCTCCCTCTTATTAGGAATTTTAATTTCCAGCTTTATTTATGGTTTTTAATTTAGTCCTCCATTGTCTGTTTTGTGCTTCATGGCTCATGCATATACATGAATTATGCTTCAGATTTTTATCTAACTTGCCATGTTGAGATTTCTTCTGTATTTTTGGAAGAATTACGCACTCTCCATTGTCCAGTTTCAGCAAACACAACCCTCCCTTGTTCCTCATCTAATTTCAATGAATAGGAGTTCCATAAAGCTTTTTATGATCATGAATACCCCAGCAAGCAATTATGCATATTCTTCATCAAGAACAAAGGGCAAACCCTTATAGTTAAAGTCCTTCAGAAGCTTCTTAGAGGTTCCTCAAGAAGAGCTGTAATGGCAAACAAGCTTCCCTTGAAGGCAACCTTCGTATAATGTGAAGCCCCAGGCCTGTCAGAGGGCAACTTGCAGCTTATACGGCTTTGGCATGTACCCAGCGCCATAAATGGAGTGTCAATTAACATAGAAATGTTAGAAGGGTTGTGTTAGAATTAGAGCTGTGTGCAAATGGCCTCTTGTAATTCTCCACCCTATTTGTGGGCAGAGAAATTGGGAAGGCTAGGCAATTTTGCCAAATGTCTCCAGTGGCAAGAAAAGTTTTCCAACAGTTTCTCCCAGGGCTTTTGCTTTTTTTGCACTACCACTGCATGTAGTGCAAACAGCAGTGACAGTGTTGGCAGCATCACCTCGCTTTTGCATCCTGGAGGTGCAAGGGGCCAGCACTGTGCCCAGCTCCAGGGAAGACGTGGAGCGAGTGCTGAGCCAAAATCTGTCCTCCAATTTCCTGAAAGTGTTTTTCCCCCCATGAAAGAGGCTGCCAATTTTCTGTCTCATTCTCAGGGCATTCTATAATTTATTTTTAATTTCTTTTGGTGGTGTTTTTGAGCTTACCTAATCACTGTGAGGTGGCTAAGGGTGCTGTGTGTGTGTCTTCCTTTCTATAACACATCTCCCCATTGCTCTGCAGCCTCCCAGGCTGCCTGCACTTCCTGATCTGAACATGCCCTAAGGGAGGAATTACCTCATGTCTCCCCCTGAGCTTTAATTGAAATGTGGGAAGCAGAGGCGGCTGCAGACGAGTTGACTGTGTATAATGAAAAACAGGACACTCACGCACACTCCTTGGTCACCTCATAAGTAAGTTATGTTGTGACATGTATCACATTCACCAGCTGTGGCACATTGTTTACACATGGAAGGAACAGAATGGCTGGTAAACAAGTTTGTTATGTCTTTCTATGAATCTCATGCTTTCGCAGGGGTTACTAGAGTGTATGGGAAACAGTATGAGCCTGTCACATGGTTTGTATGTTCTGGTGACGTACTGACTTGTTGTTTTTCTGTCTGAAGCCATTTTAGAGAGATGCTGAACTTCTCTTTTTCTCTCTTGTCTTCTGACTAGTGCTTGCTGGACTAATGCAATCATGTAACGTCTTTGTTGAGTGGAGTAAACCTCAACTTGCTCCACTGGATTAAATGCTTGCTATGCATTGTACTCTGCACATGGACTGTAACTAGGAAATGTATACTCTGTAGCATATACTTTGCTATTCAAATAAACAGGTAGCTAAATAGACCTGTGGAGTTTACAGAGTTATTTCCTTGCTACTTGAAGTAATCTGCAAACGGAGGAAGCTGGGCTGGTGTCAGATTACAGGGAGCTGGCTGACAACCAAAACGCTGGAAAGCTGCGCAGGGAGAGGGGGAGAAGGATCTGAACTTCTGTGTGTGGATTTATGGGCGTCTGCACACAGGAATAGGATTTTAAATCTTCCATCTCACACACGGGAGGCACTCTGCTTTTCCTCACGCCCCTTCAAATTAAGCACAAGAACCATGAATCCAACCTATGATCATTTCTCCAATATTTTCTTCTCCTTGGAATTTCTTTTTGAAAGCGGTTTCTTTTCTATCAGATTGAATGAGGATGGTTGGCACAGCACCAGTGAGAACCACCGGCTTCCTTTAACCCTGGATGGAGTTCAGAGCTAGATTAATCATTGAGTGAAGAATGCAATACAGGGGCCGCTGGCTAAATTGGAACCACCAGCTTAGCATAGTTAGCTGAGACCGTAGGGATGAGTGAATCGATCAAGCTCGATTTCGATCAGGCTCTCATTATTCCACAGCTACGTTCATTCTATAGCCAGGCTGGCTGAGGATGATGGGAATTGTAGTCCAACACATCTGGAAGACACCAGGTTGGGGAAGGCTGCCCTAAACTATTGAACTTCACCTCCCTTCCTCCCGTGTTGTTTTTTTCTTTTTGAGTCAGAGTTAAACTTCCAACTGCCTGCTGTTAATCAGTAGTGTTTCCAAGCAAGGATGCTCAGGTACTTGGAATGGTTCCTATGCAACATAATGTCCTCCCAGAACACTGAGAAAAGCAGTTGCTCAAAGTGGGTGAACACAGATACACCTGCCTAGCCCCTTGCCGGCATGACTGGAATTTTAAGCACAGCATTTGCCACCTCCTCCGCTTTCTCTGAAGCACCTACTTGTGTATTCCTGGCTGGCTGGTTGTTGTTGTTGTTGTTTTGTATTTTTTGTTGTTGTTTAAAAAGGATTATTATTTGTTAGAGTGAAATCACGTGGTACTGTGAACCAAGTCTGAATTTTCAATTTTCACTCTCTGAAATGCTTCAGTCTATACCCTGGATGTGTGTGTGGTGGCGGGGGGGGGGAGCACATACTGTTAGGGATGGGTGACACTGAAGAACTCGACCCACTTGGCACACTTCACCGACTTGGGCGCACTTTGCCGACTTGAGAGACGAAAGTGGGCTGAGTTGAGTGGGTTGCAGCTTCCGCTTTTAAAGCGGGCCGCAATTTGTGTTTTTTTTTTTTAAAGGCTGGGAAATGTGCGTAAAATACGGCCATATTTATGCAAATTTCTCTGCCTTTATAAAACAACAACACAAATTGTGGCCCCCTTTAAAAGTGGGATACTGTGAGCTGGCTTGACTCGCATCAGAGCAAGTTGGCACCAGCGCTGGGGAGACGGGCTGGAAGCGGGGGCCCGGGGCCAATCCACCAGATTTTGACCCCCAGAGCAGATTCTTTGCCCATCCCTACACTTTATGACTCAGCCTCTGCTCGGGGGCCTCACAGCCTGCACACTTGGTCACATCTTACTTGTTTCGTAATTTATTTAATACGTGTTGATAGGACTGAAAGGCCTCAGAACATGGACAGCCAACCTGGTGCCTTCCAGATACTTTGGACCACAGCTCCCATCAGCCCCAGCCAGCATGGCCGATACCTGAGGATTATGGGAGTTGCAGTCCAAAACCTCTGGAGAGTACCAGGTTGCCTACCCCACCCTTAGAAGAAATGTCTATTTGGGCTCACAAATAGCACCTCTTACATAAACTGAAACAGCTGCCGACCAGCAGCAACGGACCAAGACGCTATGTTCTTGCCAAGTCTGCCCTGCTGTCCTGTATTTTGGCAACACTCTTAGAGGGTCTAATAGCTTCAGTATCAAGGGCTCTTTTCCATAAAGTCATACATCCAGGCTGCTCAAAATTCCTAAGCCAAAATCCTCATATGGTCAAGAGGCGTCAGGCTTCCAATTTTCCTCTCTGCCTAGCCATTTCTCCCACCCAGGGCTGGCCCCAAGACATTTTGCTGCCTGAGGCAGAGCAGAATATGGCATCCCACCCATCAAAGTGCCCACTTACCCAAGGCTCGCTGAGTTATTTTGGCAGCTGAGGCAACCCCCCCTCCCCCAAGCACCTCTTCTCCTCCCTGGCAGTAAAAAAATGCAATACATTAAATAACTAATCTGCTGCCCCATCACAAAAACAGCTGCCTGAGGCGGCACCTCACTCTGCCTAATGGTGCCTTGAGGCCCTGCTTCCACCTCAACCCAGCAATCAACTCCATGGCTCCCACACTTGTCTCTCTGAAGCGTCCAACATTTGGCTCTCTCATTTCGCTCCATGGCCACAATCCCCTTTGTTCTAGGACAGTGTTCTCTTTAGTGAGCATGCTGGGAGTTGTAGGCCAAAAACATCTGGGGACCCACAGTTGGAGAACACTGTTCTAGGACACACACACACACCCCTATAAATCCTCAGCATGATCCCAGCTCCCTCCTTCCTTTCTTCAACCCAACCAGGGTGGTGAGTGCTATGATTTGGGGCTACCAGGGTATGCAGCTGGTAGGCCCTTCTAAGCTCCCTGGCTGTGAAATGCAGCTTAGGCCTGGTCTACATGAACAGCAGAATGAGGGGGTAGAATCCTGTGGTGGGCTGAGTCACATTGACATGATCATTCTGTTGTTTGCTCACCCTGAAAGGGTCCAGTTTTTGCAAGTGTTCAGCTCAGGTGTTCACAGAAGGCTTGCAGGCACGTGTAAAGCACCTGCCTCCACCTTCCCCTTCTCTTTTAAGATAAAAGCAGGTGGCAGTGAGTACTCCAGAAGTCCAGAAGCCACATTCATTCTGCTGCCTGGGATGGGACTGAAATGACGAGGACCACAATCCCCAGTGGCAAACGGAAGCTATTTGTGTCACTAAAAGCCAGTGTGACGTAGTGGTGTTGGACTGGGACTCAGGAGATCTGGGTTCTAGTCCCCCCTCGGCCATGAAGCTCACTGGGTGACTTTGGGCCAGTCACTGACTCTCAGCCTAACCTACCTCACAGGGTTGTTGTGAGGATAAAACGGAGAGGAGGAGGATCATGTAAACCGCCTTGGGTTCCTTGCAGGAGGAAAAAAGGCAGGATATAAATGTAACAAATAAATTTTCCTGGGGAAGAATGCCCTCAGAAATGACAAGCTCCACTGGGGCCTCCAAATTGGTGGCTGCCACTAGTCCCTATCGATTGTCCAAGCTAAGTAACTAGGTGCTTGGGGAAGGGAAACAGGGAGGCTGTAGGACTCAGATGCCTGAGGCAAGCAGGGCCCTCCTCACAAGGGCTCAAGCAAGGGCGCTCGCTTTTGTGGAGGCCCCTGCTCAATCCTCATGACATCCCTAGCCAATTTTTACCCTCACCAAAAGGCCCTTGAAATTCAGCCCGGCCAGCTTTATTCAGCCATGACGGAAATAGACCCAACATGCATAGAGTAGCCCTTGCAACCCCAAGCACTCAGTCTGCGTCCTTAAGGGGAACCCCCCCCTGAACTGATCAATCCAAGCAATATCGACAAGTGCTTAGTACTAAAGAAAAATGCAAGCCGATCAGCCCCCTGAGCATGAGTTAGGATTCCAAACATACGACGACATGCAAATTATTTGGAAAATACTTCATATATATCTAAATATCACATCACACACACACACACACACACACACAAGCACACACATATTATCAGCCTGCCCACACTTCTCACTCGCCTACCTTTGAGGGCAGTTAGGTGAGCGAGTACACGAGGGAGGGCCTTTACTGCAGTGGCCCCACACCTCTGGAATGGGTTGTTGTCAGGTGTCTGTGAAGCCCCATCAGCGCAGGCATTTTGGAAGGACCTGAAGACTCACTTGTTTACTCTGGCCTTCTCCTGAACTGGACTGTTCTGGTTTGTAGCTGCAATTGTGTTATAGGTTTTTAGCACTGTCTAGACCAGATGTTTTATTGCTGGTGTTTGTTGATTTACGTCTACTTACCAGGCACTTGGGACAATGTACGATAAAAATATAATTAACATTTCTCATGAACCAAAAAATACGAGGAGGAAAACAAACAATAAATTTTGAGAGCAATATTAAAATTGAAGAATGACAAAACATTATAGAGCATTAAAAGCCCAACAGAAAAACACAGTCTTTACTGCCCACCTAAAGGCAAATAAGTAAAGGGGCAATCACATCTCCTTTGGGAGAGAGTTCTGCAATTGGGATCCCGCTACCAAAAAGGCCCCCCTGTCTCAAGTACCCACGAACCCAGCCTGTCTAGGTAGTGGAACATAAAACAGGGCTTCCGATGATGATCTGCCTTTGCAGATAATTATCCCACAAACATACCACGTCACTTTTTGGTGAGGCAGGGCAAACATTTTCAGGTAGGCAACATTTTTAATGGGATTCAATGTGAGGATTACACTCAACCCTAATTTGCCCTAACATAGACTATTACGTATTTGTTATTTACAGAAATCTGCATAAGTGCTCCAACGTCAACCTTAATGTTAATCTCAGTAGATTCTTTTATCCTCAGTAGCATAGTGCTCAAACAGTGAACACCAATTCTTTCCCCTCGTGTGTTAGTAGTACAGTAATACCTTGGATTGCAAGTAACTTGGTTTGAGAGCATTTTGCAAGACAAGCAAATTTTTAAATATTTATTTAATATTTTTTTTACTTGATATACAAGCGACGTCTTGCAATACAAGTACTGTAGTACGGCTGAAATTAAAAATCTCTGTACAAAACTTTTTTGGGGGGATTTCGTTTTGATATAAGAGTGTTTTGGATTACAAGCAAGTTTCCGGAACGAATTATGCTCTCAATCCAAGGCATGACTGTATTTCTCACTGACTTCAAAAGGGAACTTCAACCACACATCTAAAAACAGGTCATAGTCTACCATCGCTATGATGTTTTCCAAAAGGAACTGTGCATGCGAATGAAAGAAAACCCTATAGACTTTTTATTTTAACTGAAAACGTCCTGAAGGTTTAGTCATACACAGTGGTGTTTTTATTTGGAGCTGCTTTTGTCAGAACTACGTTTATGCAGAAGCTAAGTGACCAAAATAGAAGAGACTGGTGCTGTTTGATATCATTGTTCCTCGCTGACTGGCTCTCAAAAGCAGAGATGTTTGAGAGGCACATTTAAACTGGTGATTGCCCTGCTCATGGGCTTATTTATTTTATTTTTATTTATTTACAACATTTATATACCACTCCACATCTAAACAGATTCAGGAGCGGTGAACAATAAAAGATAAAAGGAATAAAACACAATATTAACACTTATTTAAAAACAGAGTACGAATAAAAAAAAACATGGCTGGTCAATCGGGGAAGACTTCCTATTGGTATCTGGTTGGCCACTGTGTGAACAGAATGCTGGATTAGATAGGCCTTTGGTCTGAATCAGCATGGCTCGTCTTATGTTAATAATTAAGCAAGCAACAACCATGTCAGCCTCCATTTTCTATCTGTAAAATGGGAATAATATTGCCTTATCTCACCAGAGCATTGCAAAGGTCAATGTGATAACTGTAAAGCATTTCTCACATATTATAGACATGGCCAATTCACCGCTTCAGTTCCTCTTGTGTAAAATGGGGGAGGGAGAATGACCTCCTCCACACCCACCGCCATCAAGCAGGAATGTTGTGGGGATGGATGAAGTAAAGATTCTGTATAGTTAAAAAGGTCAGCGACAAAACCCGAAAAGACAGGGACAGGAAAGCATCCACAGTTCAATGTAAAAACCTTATTAACACCACCTAGTATTCATATCATTCTATATACAGTTCAAAACTTGTAATATACATTATGTCAGTGTTGTATAGCAGTGGTAGGCAAACTTCAGGTTTGTGGGATCCACTTTGCTTTTTCCTAGAACCCCGAGGTTAACCAGCCAGAGCCGTGGGCAGATAGTGGCTTAGAGGCAGACGTACACTTGGTTCTAGTCCCCGCTCGGCATGAAACTCACTGGGTGACTTTGGGCCAGTCACTGACTCTCAGCCTAACCTACCTCACAGGGTTGTTGTGAGGATAAAAGGGAGAGGAGGAGGAGGATTATGTAAGCCACCTTGGGTTCCTTGCAGGAAAAAAGGCGGGGTATAAATATAATAAATAAATAAATAAATAAATAAATAGCCAACGCTTTCTGGGTGGATCACAAAAATTAAAACCCTAAAGTGCAATGTGCTCAAACATAATATAAAACCCTTAACATGCAAACGTTTAAAACAGTTTGAAATAGTTAAAAACAATTAACAATAAACGACAAGGACCCAATAAAACTACAAACATTAAAAAGCCCCATGATATGCCATCAAATGCCTGGGAGTAGAGAAAAGTCACCGAATGACAAGGCTGGCACCAGGCGGACCTCACTGGGGAGAGCATTCCACAATTGGGGGGCCATCACTGAGAAGACCCTCTCCCTTGTTGCCATCCTCCGAACCTCTCTCAGCCTAACCTCAGAGGTTGATGGTAGTGTGTACGGGTAGCTTCATACTAGGACAGGCGCTCTGTCAGGTATTGTGGTCTGAGCTGTGTAAAGATGTATAAATTAAAACCAGCACCTTGAATTGGGCATACAGGCAGCCAGTGAAAGTGGGCCAGAATCAGTATTATATGCTCAGACCTTCTAGTCTCCACAATCAACCTGGCTGCTGCATTTTGCACAAGCTACAGCTTCCAGTCTTCAAAGGCAGCCCCACATAGAGCACAACTGTTAAACAATTAGGAGTTAGAAACCCTGGCTGATCTACTGCAAGTCACCTGGAGATCTACCAGCAGATCCCAATCTGTCTTCTGCCAACCACTGCTGTATAGATATAGCAATCCTGTAAGGTAGGCTACTATTATTTTCTCCATATTAGGGACTGGGGATATGAAGCAAGGTCTATACAGGTCTACTCAGAAGTAAGTCTCACTGATTTCACTGAGGCTTACTCCTAGGTAAGAGGATTGCAGCCTTAGTCAGGACATTACACTATAACAATTCTAATGCTGTGTTGGTGTCTTTTATGAAAGAAACCCGCAGGCAACATGACAAATACAACAGCAGGCGATAAAAACACTTTGACAGGACTGCAGCTGATATTTAGAAATAAAGATAGCTGACATTTCTACCAGGCCCATTCTGTCAGTCTTTTAAAGGGTCTAGTATAGATCAGGGAGTCAATCCTTCACTGAATGCATCACCTCGAAAATTGACTGTGGTCAATATCCAAGTCTACAGTATCGTGTCTAGAGTAGCAAGACATGACAGATCTATCATGTTATTAAAGCGAACGGTAGGTTTGCAGCAGCGTGGAACATAATGCGCTGTACTGAAAGGGCAATGCGTGAAAGAATGGCACGGAAAAAGGTACGGAAAAAAAGGCAGCAGAGCTACCAGTGAAACATCTGCTCAAAAAGGGCAACTGTCAGATGAGTCCTTCGAGCGGACAGGATGCATCGGGGCGCACTGCGCAACAAAACCGCCCTGAAACAAAATATTACAGACAAGTCTACATGCATAAAACAATAGTGGGGAAGCTTTATTGGCCCAAAAGTCACCCAGAAAATCTCCTCAGGGCCACATGCCAGCAGTAGGTGGGGCCAGAATCCAAAATGAGAGCCAGTGTGGCGTAGTGGTTAGAGTGTTGGACTGGGACTTGGGAGATCGGGGTTCTAGTCCCCCCCCCCACCCTCGGCCATGAAGCTCACTGGGTGACTCTCAGATGGTCACTGACTCTCAGCCTAACCTACTTCACAGGGCTTTTGTGAGGATAAAAATGGAGAGGCGGGGGACCACGTAAGTCGCCTTGGGTTCCTTGCAAGAGGAAAGAAGGAGGGATAGAAATGTAATAATTTTTTTTTTAAGTGGGTATTTATTTACTAAATTTATATATGCCCAACTGACAAATGCCCTTGGTTTATGATCGTAAAAGCTCAAAACAACAATAAAATTACCAATGCCATTATACAAGAAAATCATAGGATTAAATGCCTCTTGGAAAAGGATGGTCTTAGCCTGGCGTCTAAATGTATACAGTGAAGACACCAGGCGGATCTCCCTGGGAAGCGCATTCCACAGATGGGGCCACTACAGAGAAGGCTCTTTGCCTGGTAGCCTCCCGACACAACATTAAGGGTGGCGGCACCCAGAGAAGAGCCTCTGAAGATTATCCTAAAAGTCGGGTAGGAACATGTGGGAGAAGGCGCTCCTTCTCATAGACTGGTCCTAAGCTGTTTAGGGTTTTAAAGGTCAGTACCAACACACTGAATGGGGCCCAGAAACTGACTGGCAACCAGTGCTGTTGAGGAAGTACTGGAGTAATATGTTCAAAACAGTCAGTCTCAGTCAGCCAGGGGTGGACAAAATGCAGCCCACAGGCCACATATCCACCCCTACCCCCAAAATAATTTTTAAAAATACTAAAAAATGGTATCCGTAGCAGCTACGGAATACCAAAATGGCCAAATTTAGCTTGTTTACAAGCTAAATTTGGCCTGTTTGGTGCTCTGTAACTTCCACAGAGCACCCAAAATGTTAAATTTATCTTGTAAACAAGCTAAATTTAACCATACTAGTGTTATGCATCACTATGGAGAAGTTTGCCACTGAATTTCGGCGACAAACCAGCAATTTCACTCTCTTGTGCAGGGAGAACCTAGCAGACTGCAGCCCACCGAAGGGGGGGGGGAATGGCCCCTGGACCTCCTGAAGTTGCCCACCTGGGAATAAGCCCTATCACTCTCTCTCTCTCTCTCTCTCTCTCACACACACACACACACACACACACACACCCTATACAGAGAAAGAGCAGCTACATCTTTGCCGGTGCTGCACTGGTGAAGAGGAAACAACTCCTACAGGAACTGCCCTTCAAGGCTCTCCAGGAGCCTTGAAGCAGCAGCTCCCAAGGGACCTGCCTCTGCACACCCCTCACCTTTCCCAAAGGCAAGGGGCATGCAGCGCTAATTTCCTCGAGAGCAACTGCTTCAAGGCACGTCAGATGGTGGCTCCAGAGGACTCTGTGTGCCCCTCACCTTCCCTGAGACCTCGACAGCTGGGGGTTCCCCCAATCCTAGCATACAATGGATTTGGAAATATTGGACCTCTTGGCTCAAATCCTATCAGAACACTGAAAAAAAGAAAAGAAAAGATTAACCCACCACCACCACACCATAAAGAAGCACAAAGATGTTGACACTGGATGTAAACACAAAGATTGCAGTGGGTATTCCAAAAGGGCTGTGATGATGTCCAGTTAAAGTGAGAAAAGTCTACTAAGTCATAAAACTGACAAAGGCAACATGATTCACTGTACGATTACTGTATTCACTGTGTATTATCTCCATCATCATACTCCAAATGTACTACAAAGGGACGCTACTCATTCACGTTTCCCCATATGACCATTAGCATGGGGATTAACTACGGGTGACACAAAAAAATGTATGTAATGGAACCCGGCACTGGGGTTTTGTTGTTTTAATAAAGAAAAGTAGCTTCAAGGAGGATTTTGGGATGCCCTGTCTCAGTGCACGCTCCAGGTTTTTGAGGGCCCTTGGGTAAGACATCCTCAATGCCCCCCTCCCGCTGTGAGTCTACCTTCTCACCGCCATGGTCGCCAGCTGCTCTTGCTCCACCTCCTCCTCTTTCTCATCACTGCTACTACCATTTGATTGCCTGACAGGCAAGGAGCCAGGGAGCGAGTAGGCCGTGGCATCTACTGCTCCTCCTGCTCATCACTACTGTTGTCTGGGCCAGCACGAGAGGCCAGTGAACAAGCATGCTGCAATAGTGAAGAGGAGGATCAAGTCCAGGCGGCTCTTGTCAGTGGGCCCCTGCTGGGGTGTGGGCCCTTGGAAGGTGCCCGACCATGCCTACCTTTGAGGCTGGCCATGCCCTGTCTGCTTTTTGTCCACCCCAAATCACCCCCACACCTCAAAATGCAGCTCATCTCCACACTAAACCAGTCTCACTGGATTTCTTTCTACAGATGGTCCTGCTACTACAGCCATCAATGGTTACTACTCTCTCTATACCAGGGCTCTCCAACCGTGGGTCCCCAGATGTTTCCAGACTACAGCTCCCAGAATCCCTTGCCATTAGCCATGCTGGCTGGGTATGCTGGGAGCTGTAGGCCAGCAACACCTGGGGACCCAAGGTTGGAGAGCCCTGCTCTATACTATATAAAGACCTATATATTAGCTCCAGTATCAGAAGCGGCATGCCACCAAATACCAGTTGCTGGGCATTGTGAGGATGCTATTGCACTCATGTCCTGCTTGTTGGTTTTCTGTAGGCATCTGGCCTTTGGTCTGATCCAACACAGCTCTTCTTACGTTCTTAGGTTAATGATTAAGCAAGCAACAATCCCTTGCCCCCCCATTTTCTAACTGTAAATTGGGAATAATAGTGAGCCATCTCACCAGAGCACCGAAAAGGCTAAAGTGATAACTGTCAAGCACTGTTAGCATAACAGAAAACAGATCTAACGATATGCATGGTCTGCTGTAATCCTGCAGTGGCCAACATCTGTCACTTCAATGGGTACAGAAGAAACATAGGGCAATGTTTCCATTCATCTGGATTCCAGCATTGGATATGCATTGGATGCACACACCAGATGTATCCCGCCAAACCGTATGCCTGTGTACCCTAAATCCTTCCCTAGCTACCGGAAGCTAAAACGATTAGTACAAATTGACTCCTTCCTTCTACCATAAACTGGACTGATTCTTCCCATCTCAAATTCAGATTTTCAGGGCTGGATTAAACAACTCATCCATTTCAAATCCTATCAAGTGAATGTTAACATTGCCCTATATATAAACTGCTATCATCAACCGAAATGCAGGGATTATTAAATAGCAGGAATTGTTTCGGCGGTTCCCTTTCAGTCCAAGATCTTATTGCAAGGCAGGCAAGCTGGACACAGGCAGGTGGGCATATGGGCGGGTGGGAGGGCAGAAGCGACACTGATTAAACCATGAGTCTCGGATAAATGGGGAAAACACACATTCTGCAGCCATATCCCTGCATTGTGCCTATTTCTTGCGGCAACTGCTTGATGAGTGCTCATGGTGGAGGAGTAACAGGCCCTGGAGGTAATATATAGCTCTTTATATAAGAGAGAGAGAGAGAGTAGCAGTCATTGATAGCTATGGTAGCAGGACCATCTGTAGAAAGAAGATCCAGTGAGGCTGGTTTAGTGTGGAGATAAGCTCAATACCCTGCAGTGTGCCCCCACCCTAGCCTCTTCTAATCCTCTGGAGCAGAGCAGCCTTCCCCATCCTGGTGCCCTCCAAATCTGTTGGGCTACAACTTCCATCATCCCCAGATGTCCAGGGCTGGGGTGGTGGGGACTGTAGTCCAACACATCTGGAGTGCTCCAGGCTGGGGAACGCTGTTCCAGAGGGTGAAGTAAGGCAGCCTTCTGCTCCAGACTGACCTTCGAAGGCTACATTTTGTGCTACAAATGACACGTGGCATGGAAAGATGCCCAAGGCTGCTTTCACCTTCAGAGTTCATGGAGGTGGAACTCCCAGGCATTCCCAAGTCACCATTTCCAGGTGTTTTAAAGCAGGGGTGGTGAACCTCTTTCAGCCTGAGGGCCACATTCTCTCGGGAGGCCACATTCCAGCAGTGGGTGGGGCTGAAGGCAAAGAAGGTGGAGCCAAGGCAAAGAGGCATGCCCACAAATACCTGCATATTTTAGCTTAAAGCTCTTAATGCACAAAAGCTGGGAAACCTCCAAACCTTCTGCAGTTGGGGGAGAGGGTGGGGCCGGGGGGGAGAGGGCATGGCTATCTGGGGCACTTCAGCAGGCTGGATTGGAACCCTAGGCCTGAAGTTTCCAACCCCTGTTTTAAAAGGGAAGTAGCAATGGAAGAAGACTGGCAGGCTTGTAGCAATGTAAACACCACATTAAAAAAATTCCATCACCAAGACCTCACCTCTGTATTAGTTAAATGTGATCTCCTAATACTAGCCTAAACAGGGTTGATGCCACTGTAGGACCTAAGTGCAGAATTCTACTAGCAGAATGGGACTCGTGCCTCTCTCCTTCCTCCCTGGAGCTCTCTCTACACCCCCCTTTGCAAAAAAAGGGGGGACTGAAGATGAGGGGCCTGTGTTAATGTGGAGCAAGGGGCTGCTGATTAGGGAGGCAATTGGGTGGGTATCAAGCCGATTGTGTATGCTGAGTTGCCTTCCATTTACGTATTGGATCCAAGCCTATAACTTGCCACCTAATCATAGAATCATAGAATCATAGAAAAGTAGAGTTGGAAGGGGCCTACAAGGCCATCGAGTCCAACCCCCTGCTCAATGCAGGAATCCAGGTCAAAGCATCTCTGACAGATGTCTGTCCAGCTGCACCTTGAATGCCTCCAGACTGGGAGAGCCCACCACCTCCCTAGGTAGTTGATTCCATTGTCTTATTGCTCTGACAGTCAGGAAATTTTTCCTGATGTTTAGGTGGAATCTAGGTTCCTGTAACTTGAGCCCATTATTCCGTGTCCTGCAAACTGGGATGAACGAGAAGAGATCTTTGCCCTCCTCTGTGTGACATCCCTTCAAATACTGGAAGAGTGCGATCATATCTCCCCTCAGTCTCCTCTTCTGAAGGCTAAACATGCCCAGTTCTTTCAGTCTCTCCTCATAGGGCCTTGTTTCCAGTCCCTTTATCATCCTTGTTGCCCTCCTCTGAACCCTCTCCAATTTGTCTATGTCCTTCTTAAAGTGAGGTGCCCAGAACTGGACGCAGTACTCAAGATGAGGCCTAACCAGTGCCGAGTAAAGGGGAATTATCACTTCCCGCGATTTGGAAGCTATACTTCTATTAATACAGCCCAAAATAGCATTTGCCTTCTTTGCAGCCACATCGCATTGCTGGCTCATATTCAGTTTGTGATCTACCACAATTCCAAGATCCTTCTCACTTGTAGTATTGTTGAGCCAAGTGTCCCCCATTCTGTAACTCTGCATTTGGTTTCCTCTCCCTAGGTGCAGCACTTGGCATTTATCCCTATTAAATTTCATTCTGTTGTTTTCGGCCCAGCGCTCCAGCCTATCGAGGTCACTTTGAATTTTGTTTCTGTCTTCCAGAGTATTAGCTGTTCCACCCAACTTTGTGTCATCTGCAAATTTGATAAGCATTCCCTGTACCTCCTCATCCAAGTCATTAATAAAAATGTTGAAGAGCACCGGGCCCAGGACCGAGCCCTGTGGTACCCCGCTCGTTACCTCTCCCCAGTTTGAGAAGGAACCATTGATAAGCACTCTTTGAGTCCGATTCTTTAGCCAATTGTGGATCCACCTGATAGTTGTTCCATCTAGCCCACTCTTAGCTAGCTTACTAATCAGGATATCATGAGGCACTTTGTCGAAAGCTTTGCTGAAGTCCAGATATATAATGTCCACAGCATTCCCACAGTCCACAAGGGAGGTTACCCGATCAAAAAATGAGATCAGATTAGTCTGACAGGATTTGTTCTTGACAAATCCATGCTGGCTTCTAGTAATCACTGCATTGTTTTCAAGGTGCTTGCAGACTGACTTCTTTATAATCTGCTCAAAAATCTTCCCAGGGATTGATGTCAGACTGACTGGCCTATAGTTCCCAGGTTCCTCCTTCTTGCCCTTTTTGAAGATGGGAACAACATTTGCCCTCCTCCAGTCGTCTGGCACTTCACCTGTCCTCCAGGATTTCTCAAAGATAATAGACAGTGGTTCTGAGAGTTCTTCTGCCAGTTCCTTTATTACTCTAGGATGCAGCTCATCAGGCCCTGGAGATTTAAACTCGTTCAGAGTAATCAGGTGCTCCTTGACCATTTGCCTATCAATCTCAAGCTGCAATTCTGCCCCTTCAGTCTGCACTTCAGGTTTGCCAGGGGGGTCATAGACCCTCTTTTGGGAGAAGACCGAGCCGAAGTAGGAATTGAACACTTCTGCCTTTTCTTTGTCTTCTGTTATCAATTTGCCATCCTCATCGCGTAGTTGAACCACCAGTTCTTTCTTCTGTCTTTTACTGTGCATGTATCTGAAGAAAGCTTTTTTGTTGCTTTTAGCATTCCTCGCTAACCTTAGCTCATTCTCAGCTTTAGCCTTCCTGACACTATTCCTGCAGTTCTGTGCTACCTGCCTGTACTCTTCCCCTGTAGCCTGTCCTTCCTTCCACTTCCTATACGTGTCCTTTTTTGTTTTCAGGTCATCTTTGAGTTTATTGTGAAGCCACATTGGCTTTTTCTGTTGCCCTCTGCCTTTTTTCCTTGTGGGAATTGTTTGCAATTGTGCCTTTAAAATTTCCTTCTTTAAAAACTCCCACCCCTCCTGGGCTCCCTTTCTCGTGAGAGTCACTTGCCATGGGATCTTACTAATCATTGTTCTGAGTTTGTTAAAATTGGCTTTCCTAAAATCCAGGGTACGTGTTTGGCTACACTCAGCTTTTGCTTCTGTTAGAATCAAGAACTCTAGTATAACATGGTCACTTTCCCCCAGAGTTCCCAAAACTGCCACTTTATCCACTAACTCGTCTCTGTTGGTTAGAATCAGGTCAAGGATAGCCGATCCTCTAGTTCCTTCCTCCACTTTCTGTAGGAGGAAGTTATCAGCAACACAGGTCAGGAATTTCTTGGAGGGGCCATGTTTGGCTGAATAAGTCTCCCAACAGATATCAGGGAAATTGAAGTCTCCCATTACTACCACATCGTGCCTCCTTGAAACAATGGCAATTTGCTTTTCAAAAGTTCCATCCTCATCTTCTCCTTGATTGGGTGGTCGGTAGTAGACTCCAACCGCCATGTTCGTTTTATTCTTTGCCCCCTTTATTTTAACCCAGATGCTCTCAATGGGGCTGCCAAGCTCCTCTTCCTGTATCTCTGTGCAGAGATACGTATTTTTAACATACAGTGCAACTCCACCTCCCTTTCTGTTGCTTCTGTTCCTTTTGAACAAGTTATACCCTTCAATTGCTGTATTCCAGTCATGGGAGTCATCCCACCAGGTTTCAGTTATCCCTATCAAGTCGTACCTGCCCTCATGTATCAAGAGTTCAAGTTCGTCTTGTTTATTGCCCATACTCTGGGCATTAGTATAGAGACATTGAAGACTATGTGCTTTATAGTCCGACTTTCCCCCTACATTTTGTGGTAGACTATCAATGGGCACCGCTGGAGCTGTTCTCTCCGTTGTGGCATAGAGGCCTTCTTCCATTGGTACCCCCGAGTTTATGTCTCCTGTATTATTATGTTTATAATCTAACATGTTTAAGGCAAAGGGCCCTCTCGACACACTACAGTTTGGGCCAGTTCAGACATAATGGGAAACCATGGTTTTCTGCTACGCGGGCAAGCGAATTCAGGCTTGGGTGATCTCCTCTTGCATGGCTGTGTGGAGATCGGTCGGAAACTGATATGTCAACTAATTGCACGTAAGTGGGTTTTCTTGGTAGTGGCGCCCACCATCTGGAACGCTGTCCCGTGTGTGGTCCGAGTGGCAGAAACTGTGGCAAACTTTAAATGCCTCTCAAAGATGCACCCGTTGACTCAGGCTTTCCCTGACATATAATTGCACTGTTGTACTGTTTTTGTAACATTTTAAATGTATCTATTCTTGTTATTATGTTGATTTATATTGCATGTTGTGAAGTTTTTTTTGTTTTTGTTTTTTTTTAAATGAAAACTGCTTAGAGATTCTATGATATCAAGCAGTATATAACTAGTTTAAATAAATAAACTAACCACAGGTCCCAGTTACAGCCAAACTCTGAAACTGCAGTTTCAGAACCAGTCTGGACCTGAAACCACAATTTGATCATGATTTAACTTACGCTGGATTGTGCCATTGTTTCTTGTGCTCTGCTGCTGAACCTTTTTCCTTCCAAAGGAGCCATAACTGTTACACCCTGAAGTACAAGTCTGATTTTCTTGTGATTAAAAAAGAAAAGAAAAGAAAAGAAGAAGAGGTAGAAGTGAACTTTAAAGAAAGCTTAGAAGGGATGGGCATCAATGCAAGAACATAGAGAAAGGACCCCAAAGATGAAAAGTCATTTTGAGATGGTGAGAAAGATACCATCAGTTATTTCTAAAGTTCACATAAGACTTGCCATTTATATGCTGAAAAATTATATTGCAAGTTTAGTAGGTGCACTGTACATACAGAGCTATCATTTTGCAAAGAGATTACAAAAAGATGTGCCCCAGACTTATAGAATATAATACTTTTTATGTAGAAATTACAAAACTACCATTGACAATAGCTCTGAAGTATATGTATACCTAATAATATACTAGCACATCTCCAGGCCTTCTAATCTGTTAATATGCACTCAGGCTCTTGAAAGAAAAGTAATTGCCGGTTGTCTTACAAGCAATCATCTCATCAAGAGAGGGGTCACACACACACAAAAATGTTTTTTTTAATTGCCCAGGATGCTCACTGCAGCACACCACCTGCTGCAGATCTAGTCCAATCTCGGTAATATGAAGGAACAAGACAGAAAATTACTACATTGCATGATCAGAGCTGCTTTGACATTTGGTGGAAAGACATAACTATAAAGTTTATTTATAACACCAGCTGCCACAATGAACACTGCTTCTTGTGCGTGGTGTTTTGAGTTTATTAGTTTTTGGGTTTTAATGATTATTAATTGCTTTCTAGTCTTGCTTTTTAATCGGCAAGTAACTCATCACTGCTAGTTTGGTTAAAAATGATTTAGGAGAAGCAATTTTATTGCAAACTCCTCAAATTTAGGGGTTTTAGCATGGCAATCATTACTTAACAGGAGCAGCTGCCAACGGTAGCAGAAACGAAATGGCTATTATACTCCTGGGATGCGGGAAAGCTGACAGCATAACAATTTTAGATGTTTTACTAAGAACCTGGTTGGAACAGCAGCAACAACTCGGTAGTGCCACACGGTAATGGTTACCCAGCTATTTTTTGTTAGAAGATTATTTAGCAAAACTGGTGCATACAAAATGCCTTACAAATACTCCATCTTACTTTTTATTTTTTAAAATTATTATTATTGTTGTTGTTGTATATTATATTATTATTAATGATGGTGTTTAAATTCTTTCCTTACCATCAGCAGTACACATTTCCTTTCTCCCCCCCCGCCTTTTTTTAAAAGAGAGATTTCCAATAAGCTGGCAGGGGACTAACAATGAACTGTGAACCAGGAAGGAAGCGCCTGATTCAAATCTTTCTTCAGCCATAAACTTACTAGATGCCCTCAGCCTAAGCCAGTCTTCCTTAACCCGGTGCCCTCCAGGCATACTGAATTACAACTCCCATAATCTCCAACCAGCAAAGCCATTGGCCACGTCGGCTGGGGTGGTGGGAGTTGTCATCCATCACAAAGGCACCAGCTTGGGGAAGGCTGAACTAAGCCCTCCAACTGCAGTTTGGGAATAACAACAACAACAACAACAACCATAATCATCTACCTTACAGGGATGTTGTGAGGACTACTAAGATAATATTTGCAAAGTGCTTTGACCCTTCTAAAGCAGGGCAGGGGGCACAGAAGGTAGATCTCCATATATTTTGGAATTCAACTCCCAGAAGCCACGGCCAGCATGGTCAGGAATGCCAGGAATTGATGTCCAAAACATCTGGAGATCTATTTCTGTCCACCTAAAGTGCTATATAAGTGTTGACATAAGAGCCAATGTGGTGTTGTCAGATTAGGACTCAGGAGACCCAGGTTCAAATCCCTGCTCAGCTATGAAGTTCACTGGGTGACTTTGGGACAACTGCTATCTCTCAGCCAAGCCCACCTGAAATGGCTGTTGTGGCGATGAAATAGGGTGGTGGACCAAGGCCGTGTGATCTTGAGCTCCTTGGAAGAAAGCTGGGACACAACTAGTATAATAAATACATGAAGAGTTCATGATTATTAAAAATAAATAAATCCATCTACCACCTTCTCGTGTTTCCCTTCCTCCAGGGAGCTCAGGAGGGTGGTTTTGATTTCCCCCATTTTATCCTCTCATAGCCCTGTGAGAGGGGCGAGCCTAGCCTAAGTCACCCAGTGAGCTTAATGGTCGAGCGAGCATTTGAATCTAGGGCTCCCCGTTCCATCTCCAACACTTTTAGGCTGCAATCCTTTACCTGGTTATTACTTGGATGGGAGACCCCTCCTCTAGTTTCCTGCATTGAGCAGGGGGTTGGACTCGATAGCCTTGTAGGCTCCTTCCAACTCTATGATCTATGAAACCTATGAAACCTACTTACCTGGAGAGTAAGCCCCTGCCCCACTCCACTCAATGGGACTCGCGTCTGAATAGACATGTACAGGACTGCACCGTTAATATTTTTAAACTGAAGGGGTACTGTTTGCCATGATGTACTGAATTCATCTCTGCTTTTTATGATTACAAAGTCTGGTGTCTTTTCTTCTTATGCACTCCCCGGAGCCCAGCCAGGACCCTTCTGTACTCTTCTCCCGTCAACTCCAATTCCAACTAACAATGTAATAACAACACTGAGCCACAAAAGAAAGACATGCTCCTAGAAAACAAACACTACAGTCCAATTTGTAGTTTAAAGAGCTCAAGGGGTAGGCCCGGTGCGTGTTTATGTGTGTTGGTCTGTGTGTGTGTGAGTGAGGCAGCTGCCTCCGGTAGCTAATTTTGGGTGTCACCAAAGGGTAGCATATTGCTAGTGATTTATTACTACTATATTTTTACTGCCAAGAGTGGGGAATGGGGTAGGAGAGGTGCTTCTGAGATTTTCAGTCTCAGATGCCAAAATAACTTAGCCAGCGTTGGGCACTATGGCTGTGCACCTTGAAGTGGGGGAAGGACATTTGCTCTTCCACCTCAGGCACCAAAATGTCCTGAGCCGGGCCAGAGACAGAAGGCCAGTGCCCAAAATCCTGGGGGAAATGAAGGCGAGGACATAGGAGAAGATTAGATTTTTAAAAGCTGAAATAGAATAACAGAATTTATTTAGGTATTATTTATTCTTAACATTGATATGCCACTTTATTTGCTAAAAGTCAATATAAGAGGTTTAAAGATGTTCTTAAGGCTAATCTAAAAAAATGCAATATAAACATCAAAAACTGGGAAGCTCTGGCCCATGAACGATCTAACTGGAGGTTGGCCTTTCACAAAGGTTCTATGGACTTTGAAGAAGCCCGAGTGCAAGGTGAAAGGGAGAAACGCGCTAAGCGAAAAGCACGTCAAATGAATCCTTTACAGGACCATCTTCCATCTGGTAACCTGTGTCCTCACTGTGGGAAGCTGTGTGGATCTAGAATTGGCCTCCACAGTCACTTATGGACCCACAATTTTCTTTAGAATTTTCCTCCTTTTAAAATCTCCTTTTTGTAAAAAAAAAAATAAATAAATAAAAAAATTATCCTGGAAGACAATCTTACTCGGTCACGAGTGATCGCCTGACTGACTGACTGACCAAAAAAATCTCATTCTGGCTTCTTCTACCCAGCCTAACCCTTCCAAATCTTCTCAGGTTGAGAGAAAGCCCTGCTGTGATGATGTGCATGTGTTGCCAGTAGTTACAAATGCGTCACAAACTCCCCGAGAGGCAAAAGAAAAAACCCACTAAAAAAATAATAATGTGTAGCTGCAAAGTTAAAAATATTGAAGGGGGACTAATGGAATTATAAAATTAAAAATATTGCTTAGAAGATGCAGAAATAGTAATGCTTGCTTGCTTGATAAATAGCCCGTTCTTAAAGGGATACAGTTTTAGCTTCAATTCAAATTATTGACAGACTCCTTTATTTTCCAGGATAGACTTATGCATCAGCAGGAGCCACACACTTATAAAAAAAATAGGTGGAGAATAGAGAATATCCCCCCCCCCCCAATGGTGCTTGTTACTCGGCCTGTGGTTACAGCACAGAAAAACACACACAAATATTTACATTGTCACGTGCTCTGGAGACTTATTTACGTGCTCCATGTGATCAGAGCTTGGGATTGTTTCATTCAGGGTGGTACAGGGTTCTCACAACTTTCCACCTCTCATACTTTCAAAATAAGGGAAATTGCAGCAACTGTATCTTCACCTTCCCTGTTTCTGCAATAATAGGATGGGAGATGCTGCGTCAGCCAGAATTTCCCCTTTTACAAAGAACTAATGGCACAGAAACCCAATGCCGTCTGGGCCAGAGGGAGAGAAGGGAGAACAAGCAGGTTGCAATGGTGAAGAGGAGGAACAGGTCCTGGGGATCCTTTTCGGTGGACCCCCTGCTGGGACGTGGGCCCTTGGCAGGTGCCCGACCACGCCTACCCTTGATGCCAGCCCTGCCGGTGTTGGCACACAGCAATCCTTGGGTAGCTGCCAAGGCCCCAGCCACTGTGGATGTCTGCCCTGTTTCCCTCTTTGAAAAAAAATAATTCTGTGACCAGGAGCTGCCATTTAAATTTCCCACAATGCCCCAGAGTGATGTGAGAAATTAGAATGGTGGTTCCTGGCCCAAGGGGAATGTCGTAAACTGGAGGAAGCCCAGCGACATAGGTGGGGCCCTACAGAAGCCTTTTCCAACACTGGATCTGGCAGTCTCTGTACCAGAGGAGCACTGTATCTCCTAATTAGCATCTTTCAAACCAGAAAACGTTCATTTTAAACGAGTGTCCCTTATTAGAAACTTATATCATATATACTAATAAGTGAACTGGGGTGCTGAGTTATGGCGGCTCATGTAGCCAAAACTGGCTACTGACAAACAAGAGGGAGGAGCCAGCATGCTCAGGGGTACCCAAAGATTTGCAGTGGTAGAAAAAAAAGAAAAGAAAGAAAAGAAATGGCGCAACCCCCCCGCCCCCACAAAACAGCCCAATGAGGACTGAGCATGCTCAGTGGCCACGGAATGCTAACTGCAGGCTGGGCGAGGGGCAACGGAATGGAGAATCCTGACAGAAGGCATAGCTGGTTGGCTGCTTGGAATACTGAACAGGAGCATTCCACGCTGCAACATTTTGTTGCAGGCCTAGAGGATTTTTGTATTTCTGATTTCTCAGTTTTCTCACTAATCATGGTAGTCTAAGTAGACCCAAGAGCTGGGTGTCATTTGCATGGCATGCTAAGCATTCTTAAGAGAAACCAGTGTGGCGTAGTGGTGAGAGTGCTGGACTGGGACTCGGGAGATCCGGGTTCTAGTCAGGGTCGGCGCTACCGCTAGGCAAACTAGGCGGTTGCCTAGGGCGCGCAGCTGAAGAGGACGCAGAAACGCTGCGCTCCTCTTCGCTGCCGACACGCCACCCCCGCCAGGCCTCCGCCTCCCCACCCGCCGCCGCCGCTGCGCCTCCCCCCGCCCTCCCGCCGTGCCTCCCCCCGCCCGTTGCCGCCACCCCCCCACCCCCGACCCCCCCACCTGCCTTCTCCGCGTCGCATCGCTTCCGGAGCCCCGCCCGCGTTGTTTTGGCAGGAGGAACCAGGGCAACAGGGCTTAAACAGCCCTGTTGCCCTGGTTTCTCCGGCAAAAAACAGAGCGCGGGGGTCCCGTCGCGTCACTTCCTCCTTGGAGGCGGCGGCGGCAGCCAGGGCGGGGGGAAGGTAGGTTGGTGGTGGTGGCGGCACGGGGGTGTGTGTTGCAGAGCAGGGCTGCTTTGCTCCGTAGCCCCCCCCACGGCATGAGAGGGGGGGCGCTAAATTTCATTTCGCCTAGGGCACCAAACTGCCCTGCACCGGTCCTGGTTCTAGTCCCCGCTCGGCCATGAAACGCACTGGGTGACTTGGCCTAACCTACCTCACAGGGTTGTTGTTGTAAGGATAAAATGGAGAGGAGGAGGAGGATTATGTAAGCCACCTTGGGTTCCTTGCAGGAAAAAAGGCAAGGTATAAATATAATAAAATAAATAAATAAACCACACAGGCAGAAGGCTTTACACTGAACCCAACTGGTATGGGAGCAAGTGCAGAGGAGGTGGTAACCACACCTGTCAAGGTACATGTAAAAAAGGGACCTGAGATAGTATAGTCCTTGCACAAGGTCTATACAAGGGCTCTCCAACCTTGGGTTCCCAGATGTTGCTGGACTACAGCTCCCAGAATCCCTTGCCATTAGCCATGCTGGCTTGGTATGCTGGGATCTGTAGGCCACCAACATCTGGGGACCCAAGGTTGGAGAGCCCTGGTCTATACCATCTCATAAAACACATGTAGAGTCCTGAGACACTAAATATCAAGATTAATCAAAGGGTTCCTCCCTTTCTTTGAACAACATTGAATCTTTGAAGACAGTTCCCCTATCATTTAACATTATTTTTTAGCACCAACTGTATTAATACACTTACAGGCCTTATATTTTCACTATGGTTACTGCTGCTGAGTTCTTATTATTGTAAAATGACAGTTTGCTGGCTAACCCCCAAAAGTAGGTGATGAAATTGTTTTCCTTGCCATCTGGATTTCAACCACCTTCAGAAACACCATCCTTTGAAAAACCGGTTACATTGCTCTGAAATGGAAAAACACAGGAAGAATTTAATTGCTGGGACAATCCCGATTATCTCATGCACAGAAGAGTTGCAACCTCTCGATCAACCCAACTGACCTACAGAAAAAGAAGAGATTCTCAACGTGTGAGCTTAGTAGCCCTCGCTAAGGAAAGTTGCTGTGTGGAAGCTGTGAGAATCTTCCTCACATTTGACAGCAGTGTAGGTTGGTGACTTACCGTATGCATCACCAAGAAAGAGGAAATGCATCCCCAAAAGAGGACAAAAGAAGATGCAGATTTGTATGGTATCTGTAAAAGTAACTGATACGGATAGATGCAAATTTAGAAACAACTACTATAATTTATATACAAACACAGTACATCTTGCGCTAGTGAGGAAGACTCAAGGTGACCTGAGTGCCTGTTCTGTCCAGGTGCTGGCTATTGATGGGCAACTTCAATGCTCCTCCAAGGCAACCCTTGTTATAGTTCTTTATCTTTAAACTGGACAGCCCTTCCAATAGAGGATTGTCCTCTGTGAAGTAGGACACATGGCCACCCTAAGTGTGTGGGGCAGAAGACAAGGCTTACCGACTACTACAAATGATTGTTTTGAGTTCCACTGGCTAGCTGTTATTTGCTTGTGAGGTTTTAGTGCCTGTGATTTGTATTAGTGGTTCTGCTGGTAATTATGTTTTTGTGCTGGGCCTTAGGATTTCTGGAAAGATTTGTACATTGGAATTGTACCTTACACTTTGGACAAAAGCCAGGGAATCTCTTTTATAAGGTGTCTAATAACAAACAAATCTATAGAGTAAGCAATAGTGCCAAACACATGCCCCCACTTATATCAAGCCAGAATTATTGGGCTACAGTCCCCATCATCCCCAGCCAACAGGGCCACCAGCCCTGATGGCTGGGGATGATGGGAGTTGCAATCCAACAAATCTGGAAGTGTGCCAGGATGGTGAAGGCTGCTGCTATATAGTAATGTACACCAGTCATCGCTTATCTATACCAGGCGTGGGGAACTGCCTTCAGCCTGAGGGCCAAATTCAACTTCGGAGAAGCTCTCGGGGGCCACATTCCAGTGGCCGCTGGGGCCAAAACCAAAGGGTGTGGGGCCAAGTTACGAAAATACCAGCATATTGTAGCTTAAAGTTCTTACTGCCAGTAACTAAGTCCCAGGAGAGGCATTTCAACGTTTCAGAATGGGGGGGTGGGGTGGGGAACATGCAAAAGCTGGGAAACCATGAAGTGATCAGTGGTTGGGGAAAGGGGGAATGGGCATCTGGAGAACCCCAGGGGGGCTGGGTTAGGTCCCCAGGGGGGCTGGATTGGGACCCCAGGCCTGAGGTTCCTTGCCCCTGCTCTATACTTTTCAGCATGCAAAGAATTCTCTCTATTATTATCATTCCATTCTACATTTAGCTCAGTGGGAGTAGATATATCTAAGATTGCACTGTCACTTAACTTTGCTTTTCCTCCTATAATCTATGCCTCAGAAGACAAATGTGTTACTTTTCGCAGATGAGTCTTGTGAATCCCCTGCTATGCGCAGAGCCTGTCAACACATTAAAAGTGAATGTACAAAACAACAACAAAAAAAAGGCCAAGAGGCTGAAGTAGCACAATTTTTAATCTGTTCCTGTATCTTTGTGCTGTTAAATTGCAGATATCCTTAATTTCATAAGTAACTAGCATTACAGGCATATTCTAAAACATTCTTGTAACAGCAACATTAGTTCCTACCTTTGTTCATAAATTCGTTGGGAGCTGATACATTTCTTTTAATACCTGTCCATAAAGCTGTCTAATTGTACATGCACAGTGGCTATGCCATGTTTAAACTATGCCACATACCATTTCTCCTAATCTGAAACAGCTGAGGGTGACCACGAAAGCATAGAAAACTTCTGGCTCTGCCTTTTGAAGTGGGAAATCATACTGGGATCTCACCAAGTTAGACAAATTCTTGGACAGTAGACAAATTCATGGATCTCCCAAGTCCCAGTCCAACACTCTGACCACTACATCACACTGGCTCACCCAATGTAATTCAACTAAGTCTCCTTTGCCAACCCTAGCTGTGCTGTGATATAGGCTCATCTCATGCTTCAAGTTTTAGAATGCCTTTTCATCCGCAAAAGCCTTAATGTTGGATTTCTAGCATCAGCCACATTGGGTGATCCACTGCAGCCACCAACATGGCAAACACTACCTGGCTTTTTTTAATTCCCTTGTTGAAGGGTGCATTAAAAACAAGATCTTAATCGTTGTCACTTGTCACTAATCTGTAGGCTCTTTGATAAACATCAGCCCTCACAACACATTTTTTACATTTTGTTTAAAAGAGCATGCCAGGGAGTATGCTAAGAGTAGCCTTGACCCCTTTCAATGGCATAGCATAAATTAATTAGGAAATTCTAAGAGAGTCCCATTACATCCACATTAACATCATTTTAGTTCATCTTGATTAATAGCCTAGCAATAAATAATGATTGGCCACTTCAGCTGAAGTGGAGACAGTTGTCCTCCTTTGAGAACTAAGTGCTTCTCTAGGTCAAAGCTAGATTGCTTGACTAGTCAATTGGCCAGTCCCCATATCTGGATAGTGCTCCTAGCAGCAATGGTATATTTTATTTGAAAAACTTGTATCCTGACTTATTTCCAGGAGTTTTTCTACACTAGGCTGTTAATCTCTGAATCTACTTTCAGTTTCATTGCAGAATTGAGATCCGAACTCTACACGAAGAGCTTTTCCTTTCCTGCTTTTCTGCTACATAACCTCTAGGTGGCACTGTGCTATAACAGACTATCACAGTTACACAAGTAGGAAAATACCTTTTCTTCCACTTTCAGAAATAATACTCCATTTCCCCCACTCTAAAAAACCCGGGAAAGTGCTCTTAAAAAACAGAAGCGAAACTGGAGAATCAGGGCATTGTCTAAAGAACCGATAAACAACCGTAAAGAACTATGAGCACACAATAAATACCTTGTGTAGAAAAGCTCCAGGAGAAAATAAGGCTAACACATTTTTTAAAAAACCTATAATACATAAAAACACATATAGCACTCTCCATTCTTAATAAGAACCACCTTAAAACCACAATATTAGCATAGTAATCCATAACAAGTGCAATATTTACACAATGAACTAGGAAATGGGGGTTTTCCTGTTGTGAAGTTTAGTGCAGCAGCGGTTGTTTTAGCATGACCTCCCTCAGTGGAGATCTCCAAGAAAAGGCTGACTGAAAAGCCATCTCTGGGGGATCCTCTAACTCTGGATTTCCTGCATCAAGCAGGGCATTGGACTGGATGGCCCCTCCAACTCTGTGATTCCATGGCAATAGCTGTGCCACCCATACTGATCCTGCTAAATGGTGGGGTTTGGGGATCGGTACTTTGAGTACGTGGATTGTGGGTGACCAATCCTCTAATTTGGAGTACCGGTCACCTGCAAAACAATATGCCTTGAAGCACCCAAGGATTATCTGGTGTGGGAAACAAGCAAGATCTGTGTGCACAGGGATATGAAAGACCAAGGAAGGAATGCGGTGATTGGAATGGTCCTTCTTTGAGGTGCTTCCTGTTCCCTATTACTCTTGATTCCTCTTCCTCTTCCTCATCCTCATCATCTTATATTGGCAGCAAACAATGAATAGTTGTTTGGTTATTTCAGACTTCAGAAATTCTACTGTGTATGTCATGATGATGTATCACTATGCAGTGTCATTCCAAGTAAGATGAAATACATCAATGAATGGACTGACTTGTTCATCTTCAAAAAGTTTCTTGCAGCCATGACCAAGAAAGCGGGTGGAGCAGGAAATGTGTTGATCCTCCACCCATGCTTCTGACTGCCTCTCTGTTTGTTTAGTGTGAATAATCTGGACATTCCTCTGTGCAGTTTGTCATCTCTGCTAGGAATGAACCAAGTGATCAGACAGTTAAAATAATTTAGCAGAGTCCTGAACAATAAAGATAGTAAAATATGCTACCACTGCCAGTTCCCTCTAGCCTGAAAGCAATTTGGGTCTGCCGCAGCTGTTGGAGAATCATAGAATGCTATACCTGGAAAGCAGCATGTAAATAGCATGTCCTCAAATATGTTTGTCACATGGAATATGCAGTTTTCTTCTACGTTGCAACACAGAATGTGCACTGCCCTCTAGAAATGAATGAGATGTTCCATGGGGCCCCTTTCTGATGGTACTTTTAGCTGTATGGGACCCCCTGTCGTGTGGCTCAATTCCCATGCCATTCAGTTACACTGGAGGTTTGAGGTTATCTGGGAGGGGAATCTATGCCAATAGCTGCTTGCCTCAGAAGCATTGTTCCAGCTCCCAAGAGGCAGGATGCCTGTGTACACCAGTTGCTGGGGAACATGGGCAGGAGGGTGCTGTTGCACTCATGTCCTGCTTGCAGGATCCCGTGGGCAGCTGGTTGGCCGCCGTGTGAACAGAACGCTGGACTAGATGGACCCTCGGTCTGATCCAGCAGGGCTCTTCTTATGTTCTTAGGGGTGACATTGGCACAGGAAAGTGTTGCGCTGTCAGATTTGTGACATCACTGAGCAGCAAGGGAGAAGACCACACTGCTGTCAGAAGGCAATCAATCCCTGTCATCTCCAGGTAGGGCTGGAGAAACCCCAGAGAGCTGCTGCCAGTCAGTGTTGACAATACTGGGCTAGATGAACCAATGGTCTGACTCAGTATACGGCAGCTTCCTATGTTCCTTTCGACTGCAGTGCTGAGGAACTCCACAAAGGAACTGGGTTGTTGTTTTTTTAACACACCAACATGATGACACTGATGACGATGATCACGATGATGCATAGGCTGTGCTTTTATCTAAAATTAAAGTGTTAATTTTACCAATGCAGAAAATTCACAGAAACTCCCATGGGCCCCTGTAGAGCATGGACAATTATACTCCAACGCCTGCATCTGCAGTACTGCGAGTAAATCCTTTGCATGCCCAAAGATCTATCCTGTCGAGACAGACGCCTACCTGTCGCTAGTCATCATCACCTAGAAAAGTGCTTTTTGTTTCTCATGGCATTTGTGGGGTGGGCAGGTAGTAGGGTTAAACACACAGACATGTCCCGGGAATCTTGAATCTAGCAGAACTCAGCTGTGGTGGCATGATGAGAGCCCAGCTTGCAGCTTCAAGAACAAACAAGAGTATTGGATGTTGCCATTTGGAGGACTGAAAATGACAAATTTGTCACCACCACCAGCACTACAACCAAGACGGCTGTGCAATTCAGTAAATCCATTTGCCGCGGCATCTAGAAGGCTTATAAGAAGCTCGTGAGTCTCCCAAATGAGGCCACAGTCTGTTTCCCTATGGTTATTTATTTTAAAGAAACAACAACAAAAAAACCCTCTCTCAAAATAGCAAGCATGACGATGACGGAGGCACAGGCCATGTTCTGGGGATTAAATGACTTCCCAGGGTTAATGGCTTTGAGCAATTTATTCCTCTACGGCAGTCATCAATCCCTTGGAAATACCACATGCCTTCACTTGTTTTGCCTGCACACTGGCATAAATATGAAACCATGCACCACATCCTGCAGGGACCCAAATGTACACATCAAAGAATAGGTACACAGAGTCCCCACCAATCAAATATGCAAGAGCTGGGTAAGTTTTCCTTGGGTGACTTTTAAACCTTTCCTCAGAAGGGTATGATGACCCGGACCACCTTATTAGTTGTTCCATACCAGCATTTTATTATAAAAGAACATGACTAGACCTTAAGGGGCAAATGGAAATATTTGAGCAGTAGCTATTTCGAAAGATTCAATATCCTAAGAAGAGATACTTCGGTACACAGATTTAATTACACTGATAACACCAGGAAGAGCAAGAATCAATTATTTACTGGAGCTGATTAAAGCTCCATTCTTTTGCCCTGTGTATTTTATTTCAAGATCATTTACACTTAGCAAAGTCTGTCATTTTCTCTTAAAGCCGCAATATACTACATCCTGCCAATGTAGGCCAAAGGAAAGTTGAAATGGAAATTCTGTGAGTAAAGAAAACCCAAAGATCATTAAAATACAGGAAGATCCATACAGCTGGAAAAAACCCATCACCCAACGAAAGGTAAGGCGGGAGTCATGCTCTTGTTAGTTGGTGGCATGGATTAGGGACAGGGCTGGACCCAGTTGTGCCCTTCCATTTGAGGAAGGGCTTTCGATCCTGCAGAGGAGGGGTTGATTTTCACTGACTTCCCCTTCCCTTACATCCAACCCCCACCCCCACACACAGTTCTGGAGGCTCCCCCAACTCTCCAGAGGAGATTTGGGGAGGCCATGGAGGAATCCTCTGCAGGGGGAATCAATGAAAACTGCTTTCCTTCCTGTTTTGTTAGCAGAGGCATCTGCTGGATCAAACGCCTTCCACAAATAGAAGAGTACTATTGGATCCAACCCTTAGTTCAGGAGGAGGGTGTAGTTCAGAGCCCGTGCTTTGCATGCAGAAGGTCATAGGTTCAATCCCTGGCATCACTGTAGATAAAAGACTCTCAGACACTGCAGGGCTGGGGAAGACATAGGCCTGGATCCAGTGTGGGCTGGTGGCGCCAACATCAGTGGGGCGGTTTATCCACTCCGGGTTGTAGTCTGAACTTTTAAGGAGCTATCCATGGTGTTGAATCTATTTGGGGGGATAGAGTTCCGCACCATGGATAGCTCATTTAAAGTTCAGACTAAAACCCAGAGTGGATAAACCACCCTACTGACACTGGAGCCACCAGCTTCCACTGCCTGGGACCCTGGCCTGGAGACCTTCTACCAGCCAGAGCAGACTATACTGGGCAAGAGAAAACAGTGGTCTGAGTCACTGGAAGCCAGCTTCCGACGTGCCTTTCAGCCAAGTCTCTGCAACTGGACTTCTTTGAGTGAAATCCATTAAAAAGAGACACCTTTCTCATTATTTGCTGCGTATTTTGATCATTCGTTTCTTTATTAAAATATTTATGGATTGCCTTTGTGCCCAAAAGGGTCTCCAACATATGCAAAATGATCAACGTGGAGTCTTGTTGTACATGTATAAAACTGATCAATGCAAAAGAAATGGAACATGGAGGATAAGGCTATCAATAGCTACTAGTCATGATGGCTATATATTACTTCTAGTAGCAGAGAGCTTCGGCTATTGGGCAGTATAGAAATGTATTAAATAAATAAATATGCCTCTGTATACCAATGGCTAGAAAATACAAGAGCAAGAGGGTGCTACAGTACTCATATCCTACTTGTGAGCTTTTCACAGGCAGCTGTTTGGCCACTGTTTGAACAAAATACTGGACTAGATAGGCGTTTGGTCTGATTCAGCATGGCTCTTCTTATGTTCTTAAAGCATATGTCTTCTCTGTGTACCATTTTTCAAGGATGGATGGTTTAATGCTACATTTTTCTTCTCTCCTGTATCATAATATTTAGACTGGCGTTAAATATTTGCAAGATGGTCATTCAGACAGCAAAAGAGACATTCACAGCATTAGCAGCTGGAATCCTTTAAAAGGTATGTTTCTTTTATTTGGGTAATAAGCTGGTGAGGGACCATTTATATGCTGGTGATGGACCATTACAAAAGAAAAGACTCTTGAGTGTGTTTAGTTTCAGCCTTTCCGATATTGAAGTCTACAAAAATATCGTTCTGTGTGGCACCTATGAAATGCTTAGATCAGCACTATCCTAATTATTACTTTTAAAAAGGGACGCTCGGGCAATACGATCATTGGAAAGTCAACAAATGCAGCCATTGTAGGGTGAGCTAATACAACACCTCACCTTCACTGTGGGGACCTTCATTCAATTTACATTAAAGTAAGACGTTACACCTTGGAGTCACTCCAGTGACTTGAGCTTCCAATGTTCCCATTCAATGTCACATTTCTTTTCTCCAGCTGCTCTGCTGATTATGAATATTTAATAGATTCAAATGAACTGAACACCACCACTGTGCAGCTGTTCTGGGCAATCTTACACACATACTCTCACTGACATCAAGGGTCTGCTCCCTGAATATGACGCTTAAGTACACTGCTATTTAAAGAGAAGTCATGTTTCACAAGGAAAGTACATTCATGGCAAAAGGCTGAGATCAACTTGAACCAAAGATGCCTCTGGCGGCCTCCAGGTGTGTTGGACTACAACTCCCACCATCCCCAGCTAGCACAGGCTGGGGCAATGGGAGTTGTAGTCCAACACACCTGGAGGGAGCCAGGTTGCGGAAGGCAGCTTCTTCCTCCTAAGCAAGTCAGCCTGTGTTTCAGCAACTGGTGTCCCTTCCCAATGGCAGCCATGCGCCCTTTGCCCTTCATCCTCCAAAGGCGCAATTATCCTATGCGTGTTAAGACAGACTTGGGGGAGGCCGTGTCAGTGGGGCTCCTTATCCATTGCAGCTTTTATTCTGAGCTTCATAGGAGCTATGCATGGTGCTCCATGGGGGTGAACCTATTTTGGGGATGGAGTTCAGCACCCTGGAGAGCTCCCATGAAGCTCAGAATAAGAGCTGCAATGGATAAGGAGCCCCACTGACACGGGAGTCACACCAGCCTCCCCTGGACAGACTACAACTCCAGCATGGCTGGCTGGGGAATACTGGGAGTTGTAGGGCTTTTTTCTGTCTAAACATGGATAGGATTGCTGCTCCCTTAGCGTTCCATGGGGCACTGAGTGTGCTCAGCCCCCATTGGGCTGTTTTAGGTTTTTCCCCCTTTAGTGATCTTTTCAGTGGAGGCTGGTGGGGGCTCCAATAATCAGCGGGGCTGAGTATCCACTCTGGATTTTAGTCTGAACTTTGAAGGAGCTATCCATGCTGCTGAACCTATTTTGAGGGGATAGGATTCAGCACCATGGACAGATCCTTCAAAGTTCAGACTAAAATCTGGAGTGTATACACAGCCCCGCTGATATTGGAGCCACCAGCCTCCACTGGATGCCCCCCCCAAGATTCGTTGTACATCTGCAAACCTCAAACTTCCCCCAAGCCTGATGATACCCCCCTCCCATGTGTGGGTGGTGCCATTTTGGCTACATAAGCAACATCATGCACACGCACCCTGATCATAGGAAATAGAAAGCATGGTTATCATTTAATAATACTTAGCACTTCGATAATATATTAAAAGCACTTAAAATGTTCAATCTCAGTTAAACCCATAACAGCGGACAGGAGCACAAGAGATCCAGGTTCTAGTCCCCACTCAGGCATGAAGCTCACTGGGTGACTTTGGGCCGCCAGTCACTGACTCTCAGCCTAACCTACCTCACAGGGTTGTTGTGAGGATAAAATGGAGAGGAGGAGGGCCATGAAAGTTGCCGTGGACTCCTTGGAGGAAAAGGGAGGATATAAATGTAATGATCAAAACAGAGGACATTCTCCTGGTGGTTCCACCTGGACCTATGGCCCGATTGGAGTCCACCAGGAGAAGGACCTTCAGTGTGGTGGCTCCACTTCTCTGGATCTCCCTGCCTCTGGAGGTCAGGCAGGCTCCCACACTCTGTTGTTTTCGGCACCTGCTGAAGACCTCTTTGATTCGGGAAGCCTTCCTTGCTGACCAGCCACGGTTTTAACCTTACTCTGTTTTTAATGCATCGTTTTTATTCTTTTATCTAAATATTTGCAAGATGGTCATTCAGACAGCAAAAGAGACATCCACAGCATTAGCAGCTGGAATCCTTTAAAAGGTATGTTTCTTTTATTTGGGTAATAAGCTGGTGAGGGACCATTTATCTTTTTATTGTTCATCGCTCTGGAATCTGTCTAGATAAGGAGCAGGTATATGCAAATGCTGTAAACAAACAAACAGACAGACAACAGCCCTGTAAGGAAGGCAAGAATTACCTCCATATTGCAAATTGAAGGGAGGTGGGGGAGGCTGAGGAAATAAATGATTCTCTAAGGCCACCTATCATGTTGCTGAGCTAATAACTCTCACATCCTTACAATCTACTCCTATGCAGGTCTACACGGAAATAAGCCCCACTGACAGAGCACAGTGGGAATCACTTCTGAGAAAACATGCATAGGGCCAGGCTCCACATCACTGCCCCACTCCAGTTACGCATGTACCTTTGGATACCGTTTTAGCGCTTGGCCTCAGACTTTTCTAAATGTCCTATTAGTGGCAAAGCAATGCCTTTGATAACAGTTTCATTTGGAAGAGAAGTGAGACTTTTTGAAAAATAAAGCAAGCAAGCAAACAAAGGGGTCTTTAATGTATGTGTGTGATGTTTTGCTTCATGTTCTACAATATACTTTAGTACTTTGTGGTCTGAACACTGAGCAGATGTGATTTAAGCGGGGGAAACAGGGAACACCCTTCCTCTGGGTTTTTCCAGGCTACAGAAATACAGAATTTGGCTTCAACACACTGCAAAAGTGCCAAATCTGGCTTGGTGGTAATCCTCAACGCAAGGGGAGAAGGTTGGGGGACGGGGGAGAACAAGGATTAATTCCGCATAGATTCTCCTGGTGCAAAGGTTCTCATGAACTTCCTTAAAGTGGCTACTACGGTTTCCTCCTCCTCCTCCTCCTCCTCCTCCTCCTCCTCCTCCTCCTCCTCCTCCTCCTCCTCCTCCTCCACTGTCACTCAGAGCCAGTTCATACAACCTCAGGAGACTGCCAGTTTGTTTCTTACCATGCTGCAGTTTGCTGAGGACTTACACAGGGCACATGAGAGCTGCAGCAGGAGATGGCATTTATCAATCCACGTACTGGAAGACACAGCACCCAATTATTTATTATTAACAGTTATATACCACCCTAACTGCTAAAAAGCCGTCAAGCGGTGTACAACAATTTAAAACGATAAAAGTGTAAAACGATAAAAACAAGAACACGAGCAGCGTAATCCAACGAGGCCGCCTGCAACCCTCCCGAACTCGGAGGATTATGGGCATCCTATGCATGGTGGGAGGAGCGTGGAGGCAAAGGTCACCTCCGTGCTTCTCCTCCCGCCACACAAAACACACAGGCAACATAGCTCTCAGAGAAACTCGCATTCAAGACTCAAAAAGAAAATAAAAATCAGATCAAACCCAGTTCGGGTTCCCTTTAGCCCAGTGTTTCTCAACCTTGGGTCCCCAGATGTTTTTGGCCTACAACTCCCAGCATGCCCCAGCCAGCTACGCTGGCTGGGGCATGCTGGGAGTTGTAGGCCAAAAACATCTGGGGACCCAAGGTTGAGAAACACTGCTTTAGCCCTACTAGAAACCAATCCTTTGTAAAGTGAATGGATCATAATTGTCCATCCAATATCAAGACACACCAAACCCCAGAGATAGATCAGGCATGGCTGGCAACAGGGTTTTCTCAGTATCTAGCCAATTATTCTTTCCTGTTCAACCAAACTGATCCTCAGAAAAATTATAGAGACGGACAACACTACACATAGCGATTAAAGTCCTCAAACACATTTCCTTCACGCTTTTAAAGGGGGCACGTTTAAAGGTTTCCCAAAGGATGTTTATCGAACAGCTGTAGATGTCTAGAAGGAAGCTCTGCCCAGACCCTCAGTTGCCTCTATTACTGGACTATTAGAGTTGTCGCGGAAGAGGCCTAGCTACTCTATCAGATTTTAAAGGTCAGGTCTCAGCATTTGTAGTTGCACATTAAACACGCCGTTAAAAAATTGATTTGGTGGATCAACTCCACTGAGGATGGAAATGCAACCTTTTGATTTTTGTTAGTACAGAAGATGAGTTTGAGTTTAGAGACCTATTAACCATTAAGTGGCAATTCTGGACGATGGTTTTCCTCTGGCTCACAAGAGATTCTCTTAGGATACATTGCAAATAATTAGAGACCAATGGCTTATAGCTAGGCTTCCTGGGGTTTTTTAAGTGAATGCCTTACAAATGGCTTACAAATTCACAATGTAGGTTTAAAGAAAGCCTCTGAAAAACTCATGTATTGCAGTAAACAGCGTCTTGACAACTGGGCACAAAATCACTGAGGGCACAATCTTATGCATGTTTAGACAGAAAAATAGTCCTACAACTCCCAGCATTCTTCAGCTAGCCATGCCGAGGAACTTTTTTCTGTCTAAACAAGCATAGGATTGTTTAGAAACAATCCTATTTGTTTCTAAGTTCCTAAGTTTCCTTGAGAAACTTACCAAAAATATACAGGAGAATTAGTTAGAGAACATCATCAAATCCCCAAATGCCAACAACAGATATTTCTTATGATGTAACTATTTGGATAATAAGACAACCGCCCTGCAACATATTCATGACCCTTTTTCTTGGACCAGCAAATTCTCAATGCTTTCTTGGGCCTCCTACAACATAATGTGCAGCCAGGTTGTGAGAAACAGAGATGTACAGAAATGCACACACTACAAGACCATGCAAGCACACCACAAGACCATGCAATGAGCTTGTGGTCAGCCACTGGATACGTGCTGCAGGGCTTGCTACAGAGAGCAAGGGATGCTGTATATCTCTAGTGGAAAAAAGAGCTAGAGACTCAGGTACTCATCTCAGAAATGTGTAGCTGTTGCATATGGATTATCTACAGCAGTGCTAAAGATAATATCCCATTAGCCCTTACTCCAGACTGCTAGCTTTCTCAATCTGAATCTGATACACATTTATCCAAAGTGGCATAGATTTTCCAGTACAAGAGAGCACCGAAGAATCATTCCGGTGCTTGATCAACACAACATATAATTTATTTAGGTTTCTTCTGTCCTTTTCTTGAAGGCTCAGGCAGGATAAAATACTTCAACAAATATTAATAAATATTCAAATATACCACACTGTACCCAGCATATATCAAGACACTGAACAGCATTGTGGAATGCAGGGGTACGCAAGCCAGTGCCCTCCAGTTGTTTTGGACTACTCCAATAATCCCTCACCATTGGCCATGCTGGCTGGGGCTGATGGGAGTTGTAGTCTAAAACATCTGGAGGGCACCAGGTTGCCCAGCCCTGGTGTAATGAATCCTGGCACAGACTTGTGCTGTTTTCAGTTTCATGTTGATCTGGCCACATTGCAGCCAAACTGTCCCAGAAGATGTTTTGGCTCTGACGTTTTTTTTCAAATCTCTAAAAACAACATTTATTTATTATTATGACACCATTTTTTTTTATCCTCCCCCCTTCTTCCAAGATCTTCAGGGCAGTGTGCACGATACTTCCCACTGCCCCTTTTTTATCCTCAGGTTACCCGGTGAGCTTCATAGCTGACCGGGAACTTTTAAATCCTGGGTTTGCTCTCACTTTAGAGACTGGAGAATGTCCATTGCTGCTAAGCAGCCACCGAGCGAGAATTGCTTCTCACCCTGTACGGCAATCCTGTTTTACACAGCTGGTGGAAGTTCCCACAGGAAACATATATAGTGTGAATGGCAGACTTCCATTCCTAAAAACTGAGAGACACGTGCCAGGGAGAGCTGACAGGTCGTGGGCTCCCCCAGTATGGGCCTTCTTCTGCCCTCCCCATTAGGCATGTGTGCCTAGCACTATTCAGACAAAATGGAGAGGAGGAGGAGGAGGAGGAGGAGGGAGGAGGATGAAGAGGAGGAGGAGGAGGAGGAGGAGGAGGAGGAGGAGGAGGAGGAGGAGGAGGAGGAGGAGGAGGAGGAGGAGGATGTAAGCTTGGGTTCCTTGCAGGAGGAAAATGAGGGATATAAATGTAATTAATTAATTAATAAGTCCAACACTGTATCCACGACATCAAACTGGCTCTCTTTTAAACACAGGAGATGTGTGTTGCACAACTGGAGAGCAAGAGTGCCACAGTTTAGAATGTGCCCTAGCCAACGTTCAGTGCTTTTAAGTCTCATTGATTCTAATGGGACAGGGAGGGGTTTTTTTAATTTATTTTTTTTAGTTTTATTCCTTTATTTTTCAAATAAAATCAAAGGTGGTAGGGGGAGGAAAAGCATTGTATGAAATGATGGGTTATCATGAGGAGCCAGCTTGGCTCGTCCTTACCAACTAGCAAGCCTCATGTGTCACCTCTGTGTAAGGACCAATGTCTAAGTTCAAAGGTCTGGGGAGTTCATCTTCTTTCTGCTAACCCTACTGGCTCAGGACTAGGGTGGCTGTGCTGTGCATCCTACTTTACAGGGGACAGTCTTCTATTTGAAGGCATCCTCTACTGCAGGGGTGGCCAACTTGTGCTAGCCAATATAGCCAATGGTGAGGCATCTTGGGAGTTGTAGACCAAAACACCTAGAGGGCCGCAAGTTGCCCGCCCACCCCTGCTCTATTGAACAGCTATCTGGATTCTGGTCCAAGTCCGGTTTAAAGATAAAGCACCATCAGAAGGGAGAACAGCAGGAGCTTTGAAGTTGCCCACTGACAGTGAGCACGTGCACAGCAGAGTGAGCGGGCAGGCACACACACAGGTCACGTGGTCACCGACTTCCCCACTATGGTGAAATATATTGCATTTCTATTTCAACTACAGTAACTTCTAACATTGCACCTGTACACATAAATTAGCATATGCAAATGGTATGCAAACTTGCACCCTCTTTTATGGCTATGCATTTCCTTTGGCAATTTTGCGTCTGAGTCTTGCCCACTCCTATGTTCCCATTTCCATTCAAAGTGAAAGAGAGCAGGGCCAGCACAGCAGGCAATTTATTCTTCTAGTAGCTGCGGTGCAGCCACAAGCGTAACAAGAACAATTCTGGCCTTTACAATTTACTGTATCTCTACAGCTGAACGTGTAAATAAGCCCTGCCCAGCGACACAGATTAAGCATCTGCACACTGCCAGTTTTGCAGGGAGTGTCTGCATCCCACCACTACTAGTGAGCTGCAATTTTGAGACCTACGGGTGGCCATCTGTCCTATTTTATGGAGGACAGTCCTCAACCAGTCCTAGTCTGGTTGAAAGATAAAGAACCAGAGGCAGTTTCAGGGGGAGGCCCAGTAGGGCTGGAGCCCCGAATCTCTTTCATTTATTTGGAGCCCAGAATCTCTGGGAGGCCCTCTGCCCCACCACCCTGCTGTCCATGGGCACTCGCTGAAGTAAAGCTACAGGGGCCCTGATGAGCTCTGTTGCATCGGATCCCCCTGGACTAGCTGGGTTTTTGCCCACATGTTCTCCACCTCCTGCTGCCCCCACCCCTTGAATCTTTCTGCCTGAGGTTATTTTTCTAAAATCCAATGCCCTCCTCTCCCCTGCCCATACAAATAAGGGTGTCCTTAGGAGACAGGGTCCTTTAAAGACATTCACAGAGGGCTCTCCAACCTTGGGTCCCCAGATGTTGCTGCCCTACAGCTCCCAGCATACCTAGCCAGCATGGCTAATGGCAAGGGCTTCTGGGAGCTGTAGTCCAGCAACATCTGGGGACCCAAGGTTGGAGAGCCCTGCTTTAGAGCATATGTAAATTAGCATATGCAAATTTGTGCATTTTTTAAATTTTATTTTTTTTTGTCCTGTGGGCTTGAGCCCCAGATCTTTTTGGTACCTAGCACTGCCCCTGTAAAGAACCATCAGACTGGAGAGCCTGCAGGGGCCTTGACGTTGCCCACCGACAGTGAGCAACTGCACAGCAGCAGAGTGAGTAGGCACACGGTCACCTAGTCATAATCTTCTCTGCTACAGTGAGTTGTGCTGCATTTCTAAATGTGCATTGGTGCATGCAAATTGGCATATGCATATTTTATGCAGATCTCTGTCCTCTTTTTTTGGTCATGCGTTTCCTCTTTTTTGGCAATGCATATAAGTGGCCACCCTACCTCTCCTTTCCTCTCCTCTCCTTTTAATACATGCATCTGTATTGGACTGGGCTGTGATCAGAAGCTTGAAGGGCTTCCACAAGGGGATTAAATGGAAACTAGTGTGCCATAATATCTTCTTTAAAATTGGGATTCCTTGCTTGTTGCACTCGCTGAGTACAGTTCTGTTTGTAGATAACTGTGGCCTCCCAAATTTTGTAGATAATTGTGGCTTCCCAAATTTTATCAATCTGCTGCTCTTTAAAAGGTTGCTTGGGAGGCTTCCAATTGGGTGCTACACATGATTTCGCTGCTGTACGCAATTGCTTAAGAAAAAGCTTTATGCAGAGTCCAGGGTCATTAGGTTCAAAATGACAAAGAAGCTGATCGTTTCCTAAAGGTTTACACTTATTTGCTCTGTTTTAAAAGATGCAGGGATGTTCCCCTGCCCAAACGTGCATGGACATGCTCAGCTTATAAAGACAGCACAAATGCATTTTGCTTTTATGGGGGTTTATAAATAAATAAACTTGCCTTAAAAGCAAATGTAGCACAGGAGGAAGTGTCAGTAATCACCAATGGTGTCTCTAGGCAACAGGTGCCTGGGACATTCACACAACTAGGAACACAGAAACATAGGGCAGTATCCTACGCTGTTGCTGCGCCTCCTGCCAGTTCTGTTGCACCAGCAGGACCCACTGCTGGCACAACAAGAACCAGCGCTTCATAAAGGAACGCTTCATAAATGCTAGTTTCCGGATTGGGACAAGTGAGCGGAACTCCCTTCTGGGAGCATCGCTGACCTGCCACATTCTAGAAACAAGGTTTTCTGCTTATTCCTGGTTGTTTCAGGAACCACTAGCTCCTGTTGCACAAGTGGCAGGTAGCTTAGGATACTTCCTAGTGTAAGGTGCTTACACCTTACATTGGTCTGCCTCCCAGCATTCCTGAACATTGGCCATGCTGGCTGGGGAAGATGGGAGTTGAAGTCCAAAACATCTGGAGGGCACCAGGTTGGGGACAGCAGGCCTACACTGACTGGCAGCTGCTCTCCAGGTTTCAGACAGAGGACTTTCCTGGCCCTACCTGCATGCAAAGGAGGCCCCTGAGATACAGCCCCTTCTCAACATCCCAAACTACAGTGGATATGATAGTTGGGGACTGCAGGGAGGGGCTTGAAATCCCATCCCCACCCCACCCCAGCAATAAAATATGCTGTTTGGTAGCACCATTTCTCCACAGAAGTCATGCAACATGGGGAAAGACATCTGGATCCCGCACAACTGAACAACTGTGCATTTTATTACACAATAATAAAAACACTGTCTGGAAAATCCCTTAGAGTAATATCAATTAATTCCTCTCCTGTTGGATTCCCACTGTTCCGACAGGCAGCAATTAGACATACTGCTATAATTTTGTAGATCGCTTCTGGAAGCAGGATGAAATAACTAGGGGCTGACATTGTACGTTAGGATGTTCCTATTACCTCTCTGTTCTGTTATTTTTGTGCTTGATGAGCTTTTACACTTGAGCAATCCACGCCTTTGACTATACTAATGGCCTGCCTGTGTTTTCAGCTTGTAGTTTCATCAGGCTCCAGAGATGGGCACAGAGTTAAGCCTCTAGTTTTTGGTTTGAATATAGTTGCACATTGCAATTTCACTTTCATCGCTGGATGAAGAGAGACACTAATGACCATTGTTGTCATGTATTGGAGAGTTATTCAATAGCCAAAAGGAAGGTTAATGATGGTAAGAGAATAGCAGTACATATACCACCTATTATGACTGATCTTATTCCACTTCCGGTTTTAATTTTTGTTAGCATTCATAATTAGTGTTCTCAGTGTTAACAGAATTTTTCATTCTTTCACAGTAGTACTCTTATAACTCTACTTGATGCACAGTATAACTCCATTCATTCAGTTGTCTGCAGTCTTTTCAGAACCAGGACCCCAACTTGAAATGCTGGAACTCAGTTTAATTTTTTTAAAAAACCACATATATATGCCACCCTTACCCCTGTGCCTCTCATGACACATGTACATTGCAAACAGACTGATTTAAAAGTCATTTCCTCTCCTTAAGGTATCCTGGGAATTGTATTGGAGGAGGAGGAGGAGGAGGAGGAGGAGGAGGAGGAGGAGGAGGAGGAGGAGGAGGAGGAGGAGGAGGAGGAGGAAAATTCTAACATAATTTATGGCACCTGTACTAAACTATAATTCCAAGGATTTCTTTATTTTGGGGAGTGAGCAGGAAGCCATGGGAGTTAAAATGGTATAGAAATAATGTAAGTTAATAATAGGCCATGTTCACCTGTCACATTAAGCAAGAAATCCTGGCTTATTAAACCACAAAGTAAACAAGCTGGATGCTGGTACATGCAGCCTGTTTTGCTCCTACTTCACACAAGAGGGTTAACAAACCAGGAAGGGGAGAGCTCCGGGTTACATCCTGGGATTATGGTTTATTGCACCTAAATGAGCCAAGATTTGTAGAACAACAAACCCTGGTTTAAATCTAATTTAAGATCCTGGGTTGTTTGGCCACAATAATCCCAGGTCCAGACATAACATGATTTCCTGATTTGTTTACCTGCTTGCACAAAGGGAAAACAAACTGGCTGTGCACACCAGCATGCAGCTCATTCAGATTCTGGCTTAATAAGCCATGATTCCTGGCTAAAAGTGATGCACAAACTCAGCCATACCCCCACTCTCTACTTCCTCTCCTTCTTTTCTCTGTCTGTTTTTGTGCTTCTCTGTTGTTATTTTTATTATTATTTATTAAAGAAACAGCAAATGTTTGATGGGTCACACCAGTGGCACCACAAGGAAGGATATGGCCACATGTGAATCCCAACAAACTAGTTGAAGACACATGTCCTAATTTACACATGTCCTAACATAATACATGGCCAGTTTAAAAACACGATCAATGTTATTCCTCTATGGAAACTACCTTTGCAAAAAAAGAGACAGAAGATGAAAGAAACTTACAATCTTTGTACTCAGTTTGTATTAAAGAAGGCCGGACTCTGCAGCTGGTATTTTCCCTTGCCACAGAAGAGTAAAAGCTCAATTTCTTTTTATTCTTTATCAATATGAAGGACATCTTTTGCGGTCTGATGATCTCTAGGCACAGAAAGGCAATGGGGAATTTGTGAATAAGGCTGGAGGGGTAACATTAAACAATAAGAAGTTAAGGGATCTTTAAACTACCACTGAGAAAGAATTGCTTCTTACAAGTTTACTTTAAGGTTACCTCTCAGCCTATTCACATGGCTGGGAGCCTATGAGTGAATTAGAAGTGTTTTATCACATCATACTTTCTATGACCTGGTTCACACATAACAACAACCCATAGCACAGGTTGAGTGGGTTAAGTATGGGTTGTTGCTGAATTGTGGGTTGTTGTTACATGCGAACCATGCACTATGGTTTAACTATGGGTTGTTAACCACAAACAAACCAGAGTTCACAACCCAACAACAAACCATGGATTCTCTTCCTGGGTTGTTTGTGGTTAACAACTCATAATTAAACCATAGTGCAGGATCTGCTCATAATGACAACTCACGATTCAATGAAAACCCATATTCAACCCATACTCTGGGTTGTCATTACATGCAAACCAGGCCTGTATATAGGTTGTTTGCCTGCAACTCTTTGGCTCCTTTACCCAGGCAGAAACAGTATGGTGGGACTTGATTAAACACATGACTTACCAGAAAACCAGCAAGTCCATTTCCTAAGCCTTCCCTACTATGAGGGTGCAGGGGAAGTCTGATTTACTTCCCCTATGTCTAAATTTCTGGGGTCACTTTTCCAAGTCTACCCAGAAGTTACGCAGAGGCAGAAGAAGGTCTGGATATTGGTGTGCACTGATGTTGGCATGTGACAAAAAGTGAACTTCGCTACTCAGCTCTGGACCGCCATTCCAAAGGCAGCCAGCGGTTGTATTCATGTAACATACAACATGCATCCATGTTGTTTGCATGTTACATACAACAATATATATTTCATTCAGGTCACAGTCCTATATGGCAGCCTTCCCCAACCTGGTGCCCTCCAGATGTGTTGGACTACAGCTCCCATAATCCCCCGGCAGCATGGCCATCTGGAAGGCACCAGACTGGGGACGGCTGCTACATGCTAGATGGGGGATCCAGTCCCACTGAATCCGGTGGGCTTTACTTCTGAGTGGCATGCGTAGGGTTGCACTGCACGCCCCTCATCTGATGATTACTTAGTACTCTCTCAGCTGATTGTGTAAGCAGTTTCCACTGAGACGTAGTGTGCTGAAGTTGCCACCACACAGTACAGAGTCTTATCTGTGTTGGTTTGCTCACACATGCAAATTGTAACTTAACAAGTGGAGCCCCGCAATAGAATGTCACATATGTATGTCCCTGGGAGGGGAGTCTTCAAAGCTCTCCCTTCTCAGGCAGGAGGCTACCGAGAACGAGGGAACGGGGAGGTGTTGGCTGGCAAGAGAGAGCGTGACTGAGTGAGTGCCTTTCTATCTATGTGTCTCTTCTTCCATACTCCTTTTTCCAGCCAACCCATTCCATTCCCCTTCCCTACCAGGTTCACAGGGATCCCCCCCCCCCCGTCAACAGTCACTCAGCATTCTGCAGGCACTGAGTATGCTCAGACCTCAAAGGGCCATTTTGCAGTTTCCCTTTAGGGTTTCCCTCCCCCACCCCTCTCCTAAGGATTTTTTGCACTTCTGCAAACCTCGGGTCTGCTGCTACCTCCCCTCCTGTGCGCTGCTGTTTCCATTTTGGCTTCTTAAGTGACCGCACTTGGAGAACGAAATCAGAGTTAGAATATATAATGCTACATCAGCGAATGATGAACATGCATGCGTAAACCCTAACCCCAAAGCCCACAGACAGCCCCTCCAAGAGATTTTACCAGGGCGTGCCCAAGACATTCTGCATCCTGAGGCGAAGGACAAGAGGCTGTCCTCCCTGATCCTGTTCCACACACATAAGCCAACCAGACTGACAGTTGAATCCTACTTAAAATTGGTGATGGGACAGCATCCTGCACTACACCTGAGAGCAGCAGACTAGCTTTGGGAGCACAGAGTAGGCTATCTTCCAACAGAGGGATCAGCTGGTGGGGGGTGGGGGGTGCGCCACCACTGCCCCCTTCACCCCATCCCAGCATCTGTTACCTAAGGTCGCCTCCTCATTCTGCCTAATGGTAGGGCCAGCCCTGGATTTTATGATGGAAGTAAAGAGCTAAGATGTTATCTCTGAGACCTGGAGTGGTGATTCATACTATCACCGGTATATTGGACAAAGGACATGTTATCTCATCCAGCCCTCAATTTAGAGTCCCAGTCACTGGAGGGTGGACAATTGGGATTGAATGCAGCTGTGGTGAAGCAAGAAGGGCATCATTCTCAGTTTTCCAATTGCTTTCTTATAACCATGTAGCAGCATGTGGTTAACCTTTGCTGAAAATCAATACATCTCTGGATATCAACCCTGAAGTAACAAAGCATCGAACAGGGTATGATCTACAACTCAGGGGTTTATTTATCAATTCTGCCATTAACAAAGGAAACCTCCTAGCCATTTGGCTCCTTAACAAATGGAGAGGCATATTTTGAAAAGAAGATTGAGATCGCTTGAATGCTGAACCACAATGAACTATGGATGCTTCTAGACGAAGGGCTCCTAGCACTGACAATCATTGTTCTTCCACTGTAAGCTCAAAGCTGAATCCCCATTGACTACCCAAAATTTCAGGAGGTCTAGCCCTTTTTTTTTAGTGTGTGCATCTCACCATGTTCCATCCACACAGTGAGCACAACATAGCTGAGTTGAGCCTTTTCTCAACCTCTCCTGGTCATACGAACACACTCACCTGCTTGCTTTTTTAGTCAATTTCAAACCTAGCCCCTGATTTTTCTGGGCAGTTTCACAAGCAGGCTAGAAAACTGCAGAATTTCATTACATCCTCAACACCATTGTTTCCAAATGCTGTTTCTTTAGTGGGAGAAGGGAAAGCAGCCCTTGCAATTGACAACATGTGTCAGTTTCACACATAATCAATAATAAAAATTAAAAATAATAAAAGAAGGCAGTTTTTGCACATTTCAGAGTGCATCTATTCCAGCATAATGGGCGATGGTCAGGGCTGATGGGAGTTGTAGTCAAACAACATCTGGTGGGCCGCAGGTTTCCCACCCGTTCTAAATACAAATAGTATGTGGTAGATAACGGCACCACACATGATTTGTATTTATTTATTTATGTGTTTGTTTGTTTTATTTGTACCCTGCGTTTATATCAAGAAATATGGCACTCCAAAAAGTGGATTAAAAAACTCACCAATCACTTGGTTGGTAGAACCAAACAAGCCCCAAGAGAATCCCAGTTTTCTAAAGATCCTCATACTTACAATGGACTTTTAGAATTTGTATGCAAAGGAAGCATCCTTTATATGTGATTAGGATTTTTCCTGCATAGGAGAGCAAGATCAAGACCCTTCCTGGAGAAAGGGTAGTAATTTTCTCTCCTGCTACTCTGCCAAACCTTGTCACTAATTGCTTATGATTTGGTTCTGTTTTCAGCTGGAGCGAAAGGATCAGTGACACCCACAGATGTGTTCAAGCCTCAAATATGTTGTTGGCAAATTTTGAACCTTGGTTGACTTAAGCTCTGCGGGCTCGTGGGTAATTACAGGTAACTTATTTTTAGACCAGAGTGTCCTTACAAGGCCACACAAATTACAAGATGCTCCAGTGTGTTGCTTTTCTAAGAATACACTTTGCAAATACAGGTCTAGCCATTCAAAAAATTAAAAAATGAAATGAAATGCTGAGGTCTGAAAATACAAACAAGGAACAAGGAGAAGTTTGGTCTCTTTCATTCAGTTAATCCTAACCTCTCTCTAACTCTACCACAGATGAACATTCATCTACTCTTCTTTCCTGCCTGCCACAGCTGGGAGGGTGATGGGATGCAGTAGCCCTGCTGCTGTTGCATTATGCTTTTTTTGAAAGCACTAAGTAAGTTTTTGCATACACAGTGGGACTGTGCTCAGGCTCTAAATAGGTTTATTTTTTTAAAAAAAAAAATCAGTTCCAAATATAGTATGTCAGAAAGCAGACTGGGGCACAATAGTGGCCATGGTTTATTTAATCCATGGGTTGCTGAGTTCTGGGTTGTCGTGATGTACAAACCTAGCTGCACTAGCAAACCATAGTCCGTTAACCATGAACAACCCAGAAAGAGAACCCTTGGTTTGTTGTTGAGTTGTAAACTCTGGGTTGTTTAAACCCCGGGTTGTCATTACATGCAAACCCAGAACCATGGGCTGTTTGTGCATTGTTTCACCAGGCTACAGAGCTGGCAAACAAGAGTGGTCCAAAAAAACCCCAGCCTCTCTACATGCCAGTACTATACCTTTGCAAAGGCATTTGGAATACAGGGAGGGAGCAAACAAAGGAGGAGGAAAACAAACTACCCAGGGATTGAGAAAACAAACCAGGACTTGTCTGACAGTCAGCCAGATAAGCCCTGGGTAGAGCAACAAACTAAATAAACCACGGGTTAGCATTATGTGTGAACCAGATCAATAAGGAAATGAGAGTAAACTGATGGCTAAAAAGGCAGCAATTGCCACAGGGAAAGATGGACCAAGTCAGGATGGGTGAATCATGTGTCTTTTCCAGTCTTTGTCATCCTTGCACATTTTACCCATAATTCCATTCCACAACCACATTAATCTGCACATTTTAGAAAATCCTCTCAATATACATATTTTAATATTTATTTAAAATGTTTATTTTCTCTCCAGATTTTGTCACAACGTTTAGAGAAGTGTGAAATCCAGAGGATAGTTAAGATCCAATCCACACATTAGTCCAAGAGGTGTGGATCAGGTCAGTTCATATAGGAGTTTGCAAAGACTGGATTCCTCAAGCATCTCTAAGATCCAGACCACCCATCTCCTCGGCATCCCCAACCCCAGGCACCATGCCAGAAGGTATAATATAGATATTGGCTCCACTGCGATAATGCCATGATTATCCAAGTTTCATCATGACGGGAACAAGGCTAGCATCCTTGACCCAGGCTTGCATTCTCTCTCCCCCTGCCATCTCCTTCTTTGGCACAGCTGTGAGGAGGAGGTTTGCAAGCTTTCCACTTCCAATTTTTACTAACCTGCGAAACTATGGTTACTCTTATTTATCTGAAAGAAGCCTACTTCAAACTATGGGTTATGAAGCTGGCTTGTTTCAATAAATCTTCGTTACAATTAACCACAATTCTGGATTTAGACGACACACTAAACGGCAATTAATCTAAAATGGAAATGGAAGCACCTGATCTCCTCACAGCTGTGCTGGAGAAGGAGACAGGAGGGATGGAGTGCACAAGCCCAGTTGGAGGGTAGGCGTGTTCCCGTCACAATAAACCATAGTTTATTATAATTTATGACATCCAAATGCAGCCGTTCAGTGTCAATGATGCTTTTTGCCTAGAGCAGGGTTAGGCAAACTGGTGCCCTCCAGATGTTTTGGACTACAACTCCCATAATCCCTGACATTGGCCATGCTGGCTGGGGCTTATGGGAGTTGTAGTCTAAAACATCTGGAGGGCTCCAGGTTGCCTAGCCCTGTCCTAGAGCTTTTAAAATACAGTAATACTTTGGATTGCAAGTAACTTGGTTTGAGAGCATTTTGCAAGACAAGCAAATTTTTAAATATTTATTTAATTTTTTTTTACTTGATATACAAGCGACGTCTTGCAATACAAGTACTGTAGTACGGCTTAAATTAAAAATCTCTGTCTGTACAGATTTTTTGGGGGGAATTTCGTTTTGATATAAGAGTGTTTTGGATTACAAGCACGTTTCCGGAACGAATTATGCTCTCAATCCAAGGCATGACTGTAAGGGAAAGCATTCAACTGCTTTTACATACTGGATTTACGTCAAAACAATAATGGCGGGTGAAGGAGTAAGGGACAAAACCAATTCTTCGCAGTGGCAAAATATTGCTGTTTGCTAGGGTTTTCCCATTGCTGTTTTTCTCATATGGCCCTGAAAAGGCTAGATCTTGTATTATTCAGCGCATTAAAAGATATGGATTTTCAAGATTCATTTGCAGCAGCAAATAAAACCTGTTCTCCACTATCACTTGGCATCAATTCTGTTCCGTAAACTCTCAAGCTAAATACTTGAAAAAATTAAATATTTCAAAGTAGAGAAGGGCATTCACTCACTCTTGCTTGTCTCAATGTGTTACCTTCAGTTCTCCTGGAGGGGAGATTCAGAGGGACACCTTATTCCAACAGATTATAACCTGGCAGTTCTGAAGAACTACCGGTAGTTGAAACTGTAAGCCACATTCTTCTTTTCTGTAACTTTTACTGAGATCTTCATAAGGAGTTAATTAACCCATTAATTTCTTGTTATCCAGGAAGATCATCTGAATATTATGTTTTCTTTCTTCTTTCTGACATAAAAGTCTGTTACAGAAATTGTTGCCAAATACCGTATCTGCTGAGAGCAATGAGAATACAGGCTCAAATAGTATCTAACTAATCCTGTGTTTTGTTCCATTTATTTGTTTATCATTTTAACTGTTGTTTGATCTTTTAGGGGTATTTTAGGCTTTTATTTATGTTAGTGATCACCTTTTATTTTACTCTGAGTGCCAACCATTGTAAAACTCTTACTGTAAGTTCTGTTGACTAGATCAATAAAATTGATTGATACTGATATTCCGCTAGGAGAAATTATTTTCTCTCCCCACAACCCCCACCCCCACAAACTCACACACACAACTTTGTTGGATCTTTTCTGGATCCCACAGAACAAATGATTTGGCACCTCAGGATCTCCATCTTTTAATATGGGGGCAATAAACCTGCACTTTCGGCATGTTTAGGGCCCGTTTATACAACCATTAGAATCAAAAGATGCTGTTCCTGGCCTGCTCACCTTCAGATTAGAGCAGGGCTCTTCAACCTTGGGTACCCAGATGTTGCTGGACTACAGCTCCCAGAATCCCTGGCCATTAGCCATGCTGGCTGGGTATGCTGGGAGCTGTAGGCCAGCATCATCTGGGACTCAAGGTTGGAGAGTCCTGGATTAGAGGGATCAAATGTTTGCAGTTCTTACCCATGAAAATAATTCCCCTTCCATGAAAAGGTAATATATCAGGGATAAGAGTTCAGTCTTGCCTTTTCCTTAGCATGTTGTGTTTCTATATGCGAGGATTATTATTTTTTAATGTCACAGGGAAGCACCCAAACATCTAGAAATCACTTAACCACTTGATTCCATTGATTATATAAACTGGACTTTTGAAAGAGAACCTTCCCAAATGACTTGCTATAGTGCGTGTCAAGCCAGCTTGCGGACTTCAATCTGCGATTTGCGTGTTTTTTTTCCCAAACCGCCAATGGAATTTGCACAGAACGGTGCCAGGGAAAGCCTGTGGTTTTAACACAGCTTGCACAATTTGTGCAAATAGTGCTAGAGCCACATGTTTTTCAGGTGCCGTTTTGTGCAAAAAACGCTTGTTTTTATGAAAAACAGCACTGGAAAGCATGTAGTTTAGCGAGATTTACGCAAAATGACTGTTTTGTCCCGAAAAGTACGTGGCTTTAGTGCAATTTGCATAAGTCGCATTAAAACCATGAGCTTTCTTGGCGCCATTTTGCACAAATTCCATTAGCGGTTTGAAAAAAATACATAAATTACGGTCCATCTTACAGATGGAAGTCTGCACACACAAAAAACCCCTCAACTCGGCCCGCTTCTGATCATCGGATCGGAAGCGGGCAGGAAATCCACTGAACTCAAACAAGCCAGATTTCCCTGTTTTGGTCCATCCCTAGCTATGGCCTCTCCCATGCTTGAGTGGGTCCCTCTATCTGGGTACGAAGATCTGCCCCTAGCGTATGCTCCAGCCAAACACCACGTGCCATTTAAGGATGACGCATTTGCAAAAACTACCTCCTTGCGTTCTTCTTCTGCCTTCTGCAAATCTGAAATATCTGCACTAAACCACACAATTAAAAGGCAACAACAGGGACAGCTCAGTAGCTGACCTATGATCACCTCACTTCACCCCTCTCTCTCTCTCATTCGTCTACCCCAGTGTTCTCTTGCTATTTTCACTCTTCTGAAATGAACTGTGAACGTCACAGTACAGCGCCTACCGGAATATCGCTACGCCATGCCCTCCACACATATACAAATGCCGTCCAAAAAGGCAGCTGAACTGCTAGGCTGAGTTTCCCTCTCTCCCTCTCTTCCCTTTCCCTCCCCACCTCTCGCCTTTCCTTTAATGTGTTATGAACAGAAGATGCCAGTGTACCGATGGAAATTCTTTATGTGTGAAAAAAACGTCATCTGCTTAGTTCAACAGTGGCTGTGAGAAACTCTGGCCTTATTCAAACATTGACTCTACTTGGCTCTCTCCGAGAGGAAGACGCAGAAAGAATTCTAATGCTGAATACTTGGTCAAGACATACCTAGAAAGGAAAAAAAAGGAGGAAACCATATAGCAGTGAACTGAGCTTCCTGCTCATACACAGACGGGCAGGAAACCTTTATATTCACCAGGCCTGCAAAGATGTGGGAATTAAGGCCTCTTTACTGCTTTTTGTATGTCCTTATCTTAATTTGTGACCTTTGGCAATGGATACAGAAAAAGAGCGAGCAAGCACATATTGGATTTTGCCCAGCAAACCCCAGAGGCGATCAGTCAGAGAGGTCAGAGCTCACTTTCCTCCCCAGTTGTTCCCTAAAAGCGTTTCAAGGTTTTATTGTCTCCCCTTTGGCAAGCTTACTTTTCTTCCTGTTGAAAGTTTTATGTACGCTTTCCAGTTAGCGATACAGAGTCCGGCCCTCTTGCGTCAAAAACGCCACACATACCTCATGGGAACCGTGCGCTCATTTCCTCAGACTCGGGTAAAATGGTGACTCCTTAAGGGCGCAATCCTATTAAGCCCTCCGACCTTGGCCTGGGCTCCCCCCCCCATAGGATTATTCGGATGCCCGGCTCCGAGGTGTTGTGAGTTCGGAGCTGGGACTCCGAACGCCGAGCCCCCCCCTGCCCGCCCCCCGCTCACAGCCGCTGTGGAAAGAACCACGCTGGCTGCCTCCCGAGGTCACAAACCGGCCTCGGAGAGGGGGGAAAGGGGCGTGCCGGGGAGCAGGGAGGGGAGGAGGCTGGAGCCCCGGCCTCTTTCCCTCGCCCTCTGAAGAGCTTCATCTAACCAGTGCTCTCCAACCTTGGGTCCCCAGATGTTTTTGGCCTACAACTCCCAGGCTGGGGCATGCTGGGAGTTGTAGGCCAAAAACATCTGGGGACCCAAGGTTGGAGAGCACTGGTCTAGACAGTCAAAAACAGCCGTCTAGATGAAATGCAGGGCATGAGGCGCGGCAGCGGCAAAGGTCGCTGCCGCCACGCCTCACATGCACTGGACGCACGCAAGCCTCCAAGTTCGGAGGCTTACGTGCATCGAGGGCAGGGGGTGACAGGATTGCGTTCCCTGGGTGCAATCCTATGTACCGGTATGTTTAGACAGAGAAAAGTCCTGCCACTGGGAGTGGTAGGGCTTTTTTCTGTCTAAACAGGCATGAGATGGCGCCCTTCGTGCGTTAATATTACTGGCAAGGATAGTAGCATTACAAAGGCACATGGAACAAGCCGAGTTTTGACACTCCCACATCGTGGCGAACATGCACCTCTCCACCGACTCCACGTCCTCTCTAAACATTTTCTAATCAGTGAGAAGGAACACATTTTGCCAGCCTTTCACGGGGACTTCTTTCCACAATCAAGGAGGATTTGAATCATTTAGCGCCTTGTTAAATCTAATGAGTGAGATTTATTATGAGTCACTTCCCTTAATAGCTGACCAAGTTTCACAAAATCTCATTCATTACGGTATAAATGTATAATAGGCAGCTGTTAAATCTTAATAAATATGTTGAATAGTTGGGCTTGCATTTTACTCCTCAACGGCAGTGCTTCCTCTCCATTGCTAACAGGAAATGCTACTCCATCTCGGGCGTGCCAGCTGGGGGCGAGAGATGCCGGCAAATGGAGGTTCGTTCACGCTTGGAAAATACAAAAAAGGGGTTCAGATGACAACACTTTGATACATACTGAAAATACGTGTCTCCTCATGCTGAGGTAAAACTAGTCAGGGAGACGTTTGTGTTCTAGATTTTTCTTCACCATCTCAATAGAGATTATTTTTCATGTACTAACAGCAGTTATCGCTTGATTACATCAGGGGCGGGCAACTTTAGGGGCCCTGGGGAGCATTTCCCCCCCCCCCGAGAGCCACACTCTGTGGCACACTGTGAGCTCCATGGGGTGCCAAGGGGAAAAAAATCACCGGTTTGCCACCAGGTTTTGATGACAAACCACTAATGAGGCCTAAAACGTCCAAATCTCCCCTGTTTTCAAGTGAGATTTGGCCACTTTAGACTTCCACAGCCATGAATTTCAGCAGCTCAGTCGTGGGTGGCAAGGGCCACACACGTCCCACAGGCTGTGTGCTGCTCACCCCTGGATTACATGAACAATACATTACCTGTACTCAATTATCATACAATACATTCTCAAGGAATAGTACTGTACCTCAACGTTATCATTTGCCAAAAACGCAAGCAGAAGGTTGGAGGTGCTCAGTTTGTCATGCATTGAGATAGCATCTGTCACATGATCAGTGGTGAATTTTGAAGCGCAGGTGCTCATCACGACACTCCCCACAGCCAAAGAAAGTCCAAAAATGCAGGTAACTGTGTCAATCAATATCGATATTTGTGTGTGTGTGTGTGTGTGTGTGTGTGTGTGTGTGTGTTATGTGTGCATGGGACAGCTCACAACAATATATTGTTGCTGGGGAAATCCATTGCTCCCCAGCTGCTGTGAAGATTGCAGCTAAGCTCGGAGGCAACAGGGAAGGCTGAGGATGGTGGGAGATGACGCCATTGTTCCCGCTGATAAAAAGATTCCCAGGTGCGTCAACCCTGTGAGCCCCGGCCCCGTTACACCACTGCACATGATAGCTGTGACAAGCTAATTCAACATCAGCAGTTTGAGAATGCCACCACCAAAAGAAGGTCAAACTAACTGGAAAAGTTAGTCACTTCTGTACATTTCTCCACATGAAGAACCTGGATGCTTTCATCCCTCTTCTTTCCAGGTTACCTCCTTCTAATTAGTATATTCTCAATGATTCAGGTGTTATATTTTCATTTACAATCCAGGTTGTGGTTGAATTCTGCTGGTGTTTTAATTCAGAAAATAAAGTTAAATCCCTTTCCCTTTAACTGGTGTGTTTCTTATCTCCACTCCTAATAAGATCCCAGGGAAACTCAGCCTGATCAACTGAGCTTTTCAGGTCGAGTAAAAAAGTGCATGTCACAGGGGGACATAATTCATGAGGTAAGAGTGGCATGGTGTCAAAACCGTCACAATATTCTTTGACACATAGACCTAAGTGGCTGAACTAACCCAAGTGATCACTGTTTTTACCTTGGAGAAGGACAAATTTAGCTTCACACTTTAAAGAAAAAAACAGGTTTCCACAGCATGTCATCCATGCCTTTTCTGTAATGCTTGAGGAGGAGCATTCCCCTTCAAGGATGTAACAGAAAATAGGTGGTTGATGCACTGCAGAACCCATCTCTTCTGTAATGTATGAAGTGCCTGAATACATATGTGAATAAAGATGCCCATGTTTTAGCTATGGACTATTATGATTGTGTTGGGCTCCATATACCTGCAATGCTTTGGCTATCAGCAGTTCCTTCCAAACAATGCCCTAGAAGGAAAATAGCATTAAAAGCCCTAAGGTGTTCTCAGCATGTACGTACACGCTATCTCTTTTCCATTTCCCTATCCATAGAAGATAAAAATACACTGGAGCTCTCGGATAAGCAAAATAATCTTGCAAGGAAAAAGCGCCTGGTTTTTCTGCTGTCTTAATGCACTGCACTAGGAAGTAGAAAATTCTTCAGGAAAATAATGGCGCTGCACGTGCGGGATCACATGCGTAGAATTGCCGCGGTAGCACTGAGCCACTCACCTGGGTTGGATTGTAGAGCTCCTGCAGCGGGCTTCGTGACCCCTTCCGGCAACAGATGTCCATCCCAAATGGATTCCTACGTATTACTGACAGGAAAGAAAATGAAATCAGTGAAGTTCTAAGTTCTCAGAATATTAAAGTATTGTTCAAGCATAATTAAAGCAATACAATAAGCATTTCAAAATGACACTGGATTTCTTAAATATATATTTCGCCCCATGAAAGATTTAATCATAAGAGAGGATCTAACATCATTTGGGCTTCAGCCTACAAAAATATACCACGATGATTTTTAAAATGGCTTAATTCTGTTAATCCATTGTCCTTGTCTCAAGTTTTACACACACACACATGTGCACACATCAAAACAATAATTTTTGTTTATTAATTTAATTATTTATTTACAGCATTTGAATTCCACTCCATATCTAAACGGATTCCAGAGTGGCGAACAATAAAAAGATAAAACAAATAAAAACAATGCATAAAAACAGGAAAACATTAAAATCATGGCTGGTCAATAAGGAAGACTTCCTGGTACAAAGATGTCTTTGGCAGGCACTGAAAACAGCACAGTGTCGGAACCTGGCTGACCTCCAGTGGCAGGGAGTTCCATAGAAGTGGAGCCATCACACTGAAGGCTCTTCTCCTGGTGGACTCCAATCAGGCCATAGGTCCATGTGGAACCACCAGGAGAATGTCCTCCGATGACCTCAGTGATGGGGTAAGTTGGTAAGGGAGAAGGCGCTCTCTCAGGTATCCTGGTGCCAAGATGGTTAGGGCTTTGTGCACTAGTACCCGAACCTTAAACCTGGGCTGGTAGCGAATAGGCAGCCAGCTCAGTTCCTTCAGCAAAGGAGCTGAGTGCTGAAAAGGGGCAGCTCCTGACAACAGCCAAGCTGCTGCATTCTGCACTAGCTCCAGCTTCTGGAGCAGCCTTAAAGGCAGCCCCACACAGAGCGCATTGTAGTAATCCAGTCTTGAGGTTACTAGCGCCTGTATCACTGTGGCCAAGCTATCCCTGTCCAGGATCAAATATGGTAAAAGGCACTCAGTCTGAGCCGCCATGGTCACTTAGGACTCCAGTGACAGCAATGGCTCTAGGAGTACCCCCAGACTACAAACCTGATCTTCAGGGGGAGTGCAACCCTCTGAACAGAGCCTATCTCCTGGACTCAGGAACCACTCACCCACAGGGCTTCCGTCTTGCCAGGATTCAGCTTCAGTTTATTGGCCCTCATCCAGGCCATCACTGAGTTCAGGCACCGATCCAGGATTTTTACTTATATCCTCCCTACCTATCCTTTATTCCTTGTGTATCATGTCTTAAATTTAGATTGTAAGCCTGAGGTCAGGGTCTGTCACGCTACTTATCTATGAAAGCTGCTCTGGTAGCCTTTTTGGCTAAAGCGCGGGGTTCAGTGGGCTTGAACTTCCCTTGAAGACTCAGGCTTGACTTTGCAGTTTGGGCATACTCCTGGATTCAGCCCTGAACCTGGATGCCCAGGGTTCAGCAGTGGCCTGGAGTGTCAAGTCCTGAGTTCCTGACAGAGAGGCTCAGGTTTCAGTAAGGCATTCATTGCAATAATTCCAGTGATTGACTTTGAGCCTTTACAGTCCCAATATAAATCAGCGGAGAACAGATTACAACATAGTTCCTTAACCAGGATCGGTCTCTGGGTTTCCCAACAACAGATCCAAACAGACTCGGGTCCCAACGAGTTTATAGTTCCATCAAAGAAACAAGACAAGGAAGCTTTCAGGTTAGAAAGATGTTGCAGCCAGCAACCTCTACTGCCTGTTGCACCAGACGCCTCTGCCTAGGGACTTGTGAGGAATTCAATAGGGGCGTGAAAATCCAATCTTCATGATCCCCCCCCCAATTCCAGTTTGCCAGCCCTGCACTAGTGCCAACTCGCTATGATGTGAGTCGAGCCAGCTTGCAGACTTCCGTCTCTAAGATGGGCTGCAGTTTGTGCATCTTTATTTAAACGAGAAGGAAATTTGCGCAAATGGTGGTATTTGCGCAATTTGCGTAACTTTATGCAAATTGCATAAATCATGGTATTTTGCATGCTTTGCGCAAATCAGCACCCACAAAGCACATGGATCTAGTGCCATTTGCACAAATAGTGCAATATTATGCAAATAGCACTACATCCACATACTTTTTGGATACTGATTTGCGCAACACTGGCGTAGTGGTGAGAGTGTTGGACTGGGACTCGAGAGATCCGGGTTCTAGTCCCCAGCTTGGCCATGAAACTCACTGGGTGACTTTGGGCCAGTCACTGACTCTCAGCCTAACCTACCTCACAGGGTTGTTGTGAGGATAAAATGGAGAGGTGGGGGAGGATTATGTAAGCCGCCTTGGGTTCCTTGCAGGAAGAAAGGCGGGGTATAAATATAATAAATAAATAAAATAAAATAAAAATACTGTGATTTATGCAATTTGCGTAAAGTTACGCAAATTGTGCAAATACCACCACTTGTGCAAATTTCCTTCACTTTTAAAAACAAAATGCGCGAATGCAGCCCATTTCAGAGGCGGAGGTCCATGGAAAACCACCCAACTCAGCCCGCTTCCAATCATCAGATCGGAAGTGGGCACGAAGTCCATCGAGCTCAAATGAGCCAGACTTCCCTGTTTCGGTACATCCCTACCGGGTCTGCCTTGCCCTCTTTAGTTGATGATGCACCAAAGGAGACACTCCCAAAACACCCTCTCCCACAGGGATCTCCTGCTCCCCTGCTCCCAAGGAAGATGTCCCTCGTCGAGTAGGAAGGACCTACTTTCTGCTCAAGGTCAGGTCACCTAGCTGTGGAAGATATGTCATATCAGCATCCTGTGTTTTACTCACTGCCAGTTCATCAGTCAGTGAGAGGCCTGGTAGAACTGAGTTCTCGGGCATCTGGCTTCCCATGGCTGGTCCTGATTCTACAGCTTCCTCCTCTGACTCACTCCCCCCAGACTGAGACAAGGTCTGGCAAGGAGCACCTTTGCACAGCAAAGGCTAGTGTGCCAACTGCACCCTTTCCTTGAAATGTCAGATGTGGTCCCAGTGATACATGGCTTGGTTACATGCCTTGGGCTACTGTAACATGCTCTACGTGGGGCTGCTTTAGAGAAGTATTTGAAACTTCAGCAGATGCAGGTGAAACTTCAGCAGGTGCAGACTACTGACTGTAATTGGTTATAGGGAACATGTGATCCCCATGTTACAGCAGCTTCACTGGTTCCCAGTCCAGTACCAGGAACGATTCAAAGTGGTGGTTATGACCTATAAAGCCCTATATGATATGGACAAGGTTATATGAAGAACCACATTTTCCCATAAAAGTCTGCCCGGGTTTTAAGATCAAGAGTGGCCCTTGTTTCTGTCCCACCAACATCTGAAGTACATTCAGTGGAAACTCGAAAAAGGGCCTTCTCGGTGGCTGTTCCCAAACTCTGAAACTCCTTGCCTAGGGGGACCTGGCAAGCCCTGTCTCTGATGACCTTCATCTAGCAGACAAAGAGCACTGCCACCACGCCTGCTGCACCCGGGCAAAATCGAGCACCAGCTGAGGCACTCACTGGACTTCTGGGTTCCTGGCGGTATGCTTTCTATGTAAAAAATGGCATAAGATATGTCAAAAGTGGCCACGATTTGCATAGGTTGCGCAAACCGCCGCCGTTTTTTACGTATCTTACACCATCTTCTACATAAAAAGCATACTACCATGAACCCAGAAGTTGCTTCCCCAGCTTGGCTCGTGAGAATGCAAGTCGAGCAGGGGAAGCAGGTAGGCCGAGTGGAGCTCGGGGGTTGAGCCCAGCAAGTTCGCCGGGACTTCCACCCCCCAATTGAGCTCCGCACACATCCCTACTGGTGCCCTTCCAGATTATTTTGGACTTCAACTCGCATCATTCCTGGCCGATGGTCAGGAATGCTAAGAGCTGTAGTCCAAAACACCTGTCCTGGAGGCAGCCAGGTTGGGGGAGAAGTTGACATAGAACTATGTCAGTTCTGCTCCTGACTTGGTAACTGTAGGAACTGCTTGCCATCCTCTGAGACATTGCCAGGGATTCTGGATCATGCCCCTCTAACTGTGCCATGCAGACACTTGGGACAGCAAAATCATCATCATCATCATCATCATCATCATCATCATCATCATCATCATCATCAGTATTTGTATATCGCTCCATATCTAAGTAGATTCTGGAGTGGTGAACAATAAAAAGATAGATGGTTAAAAGAAACAAAAACAATACATTGAGAACAAGGTAACATTGAAATGGTGGTTGGAGAGCAGCAGAGAAGGCTTCCCGGAACAAGGAGGATTTCAGCAGGCGCTGAAAGCAGCACACAGTGTCGGAGCCTGCCTGACCTCCAGAGGCAGGGAGTTCCATAGAAATGGAGCCTGCCACACTGAAGGCTCTTCTCCTGGTGGACTCCAATTGGGCCAAAGGTCCATGAGGAACCACCAGGAGCATGCCATCTGATTACCTCAGTGACCTTGGCCTGGCTATGAGAAAGGTGTATAGGACATCAAAACTGCAGCACTGGCAGTTGAAGAGCACTATGGGATGAAAGAAGAGCTAAAGCTGATGGGGAAGGCTGGCCCTACTATTAGTCAAACGCGCTACCTCAGGAAGCTGATTTTTGGTATCATGAAAGGGCAGAAAACTGTTATTTAATTTATTAGTACTGTATTTTTCTGCAAGAGAGAGAGAGAGAGAGAGAGAGGCACTTGTCAGATTTTGTTCCTCTGCTGCCCAAATAACATGACTGGCCTTGGGTAATACAGTAATACCTTGGATTGCAAGTAACTTGGTTTGAGAGCGTTTTGCAAGACAAGCAAATTTTTAAATATTTATTTAATTTTTTTTAACTTGATATACAAGCGACGTCTTGCAATACAAGTACTGTAGTACAGCTTAAATTAAAAATCTCTGTACAAATTTTTTTGGAGGGATTTCGTTTTGATATAAGAGTGTTTTGGACTACAAGCACATTTCCGGAACGAATTATGCTCTCAATTGAAGGCATGACTGTATGCACCTTGACTGAGGGAGGCACCATTTGCTGCAAGCGGCAAAATGTCTTGGGCCTGCTCCAGTGATGAACGTAACAACTGGGCAGGCTCATGTGGATCGAGGATGTCCTTCAGAAATTCAGGTCCAAAGCTGTCTTAAAGGTTAGCAACAGCACTTGGAACTGTGCTTGGAAACAGAGGAACACACTACTCAAATAAACTGGGTCATACTTAATGCTTATCGTATTAAAATCTGGATGAAAGCAGCAAAACACCTCTGCAGAAGTGAGATAGGGCATACATCTTTTCTGTCCTGAAACAAAAATAAATGTCTCCCTCCTAATCTAAATTGAAACATTAAAAAGGTAATTATCTACTGAAGGAACATGCGGCTTTTCCCTCTAAGCAGAGAAAGACACCACAGCTTGGTGATATATCTTGAATGGTTCCAGTAAACAAACACACTAAATGTTTTGATTTCTCCTTCACAATTTAAACTACTGGATATTACCGTGGGCTGTAATTTTAATTAACTTCTGAGGATTTTTAGTCAAACAGCTCAATGGCGCAATTGCTTAGAATGCTGAATGTTAAACACATGTCAGATAACAATAATTAATCTTCAGCAGGCACAAATACACATCCTTTGAATGAAAATGCTCTCCTCCAGAGATCCACATTAGATCATCAATCTAGACAAGCTTTCAACTCCCAAGCAAGTGTTAATTTGGAGTTTAGGGTCGGGCTTTGGATAAATGAATGGAAAATCAAGTATTTAACCATTAGAAACGTCTAGAGCTCTCCCACCAAACCCAAATATCTGTGTCAGCCTTCCTCAACCTGGTGCTGACCAGATATTTTGGACTGCAACTCCCATCACCCCTGACCATTGGCCATGCTGGCTGGGGCTGATGGGAGATGTAGTGCCAAAATATCTAGAGAGCACCAGGTTGGGGAAGACTGATCTATGTATATTTTAGTGTCTACGAATTCTTGGGTTCAGAAGCATATAATGCAAATAAGAACAATGATTTTTAAGTTCAGAAAACTTTATCTACTTCTAATAAACACATTCCTTAAATAAATAACAACTTCCTTAAGTTATCCCTTCACCTTGCCCCGTTAAACACGACGCCTGTACTCAGAGTCACAGTAGCTAAAGGAGAATCATGTGTGGGTGTGATAGTGATCTTGAAAAATTAACAGGAGTGCATCTTGGGTAGACAGAGCTGGGCGGGTCAGACCAGATCAGATGGATAGCGTTTGGAGCAATATTATTTGTGGTGGTGGTGGGGGAAGAGACCAGCTGCTATTGATTTGGTTTTAAACTGGAAATCTTCCTGCACATCTGTGCTCCAGGTGAGGCGATATACCCATTGGCCTCATCCAGACTATAGCTCTGCATAGTATATTAAAAGAAGATAATAACCAAGATTTGGATTTGCCAGGAGTCTTAGGATGCTCCCTTGAGTCCTACCCTTCACAGATTTTGTTTTTAACAGATAAATTGTTTCAATCCTCTGTTTTATAGTATGTTGCTTTGGGTATTTATTTAATGTTAAGATAAGCAAGTACTTAGCATTCTAAGTAAGTTATATAAGCAAATATGATTTTTAAAAAATCAATGCTATCAAAGAGTTTGATTCATTTCCCCACCCCCCAAAAAAATCAGGACATGGGAAAGTACATTACAGCAACAAAGCCCAATACAGCCGAAGGCACTCCATTTTGATTAATCTCTTTTTTATAACACTAAGGTTTTGTTCCACAACAGTTGCTCTGAGCAGGAATATTAATCCTGTTGCATGTTGTTTTGCAATTTATTGCTCGCTGGTCCTGCTAAAAGGGCCACTGGCACGCCTACCCACAATTCCCAATTCATTGTAAGACGAGCCCACAACAATACGGGAAAACTATTCACAGTAAGCACAAATACAGTTACTACAGTGCTATTGCACCCCAGACAAGGATGGATGCTTAGATACCAAGGAATGCTCTCCCTAGCAACAGCAACATTTTTATGTAGGATCCTGACTAGTGTCTAAATGTCATACAATACAGTTTTGTTTAAAATTTGCTTATTTTTCTGACAAGGGCCTTTCAATGGCTCTGTAACAATAGCACCACTGCTTCCTAAAGAGCTTCTTGTCCCTTTTGCTTCTGCTTCAAGATATGTTTATGTCCAAAGTGGAGTTATATAGGGCACATTCACACGTCATGCTAAACCACACTGTGAATAAGCCACGGTGGGTTGGTTGTTCGCTGAATAACCCACAGTACTCCCGACAAGACAATTGGGCTTACTGTGGGTCATTCTCCTGCTCCTTCCTGCTCAGACCTCCAGTCAGCTCTGGCACGTATCCCGGTATCCTTCACGGCAGAACCCGTCTTGTCTCCCCATCCCCGTTCCGCTACCCCTTTTCGTTCACTGCTGTATTTTGTTTTGCTTTTTCAGAGCCTCAAAAAAGCGCAATTGGGGGTCTTATTTTTTTATTGCAGCCCTTGAAAATTGTGCAACTGGGTTCATAATTTTTTATTATTATTATTTTTGTTGGTCTTTTGCAAGTGTGCTCTTACGACTGTCTGATATCTAGTCTTGCCTGGTCACTTTCCTTATCTGTTTCAGCTGTCAAAGGGAGCGGCAAAGTGGAGTAGGTAGTAGATTGATAATGCGAGACTGCATATAGGCTAATTTGTGCACAGTTGCCAGGGACCAGTTGCCAAGTTGTCAATGGAAAAGCACCAGTAAAGCAGCAAAAGAAGCTGCACCCAAAGGCGGGGCAATATAATCCCTTAGCAATGTAATCCTCCTGATTTTAAGCTTTGAACCTACAGTTCTCAGTACCCTCCCCACCTTTTCAATACATCCCTGAGTTTCCAGCTACTCCAGAAAGGGGAGATATTAACTCCCCCCCCCCACCTTTTTCACAGTTCCTTTTGGGAATACTTATAGGTGCAGTTAACTGCGGTTCCTTGATAGTTTAAAAACAAAAAAATTCAGAAATGTATGCAAATATCATGGCTGGGAAGTACGGTAAATGGAGGGGGAAACCTGCACACCTGTATTAACTGCTCCATTATTGCAGATGCGCACAGTTCCCCTCCATTTACTTCCCAGCCACTGAATTTGCATACATTTGCATACAGTAAAAAAAAAAGTACAAATATTCTCAACAGTTGTCTTTTAAAAAAACAAAAACAAAAAAAAACCCTTAGAGGCTGGCAGAACGGGATGGAGCAAATGGGGCGCCAGCATCAGCAGCACTTACACACACACACACACACACACACCCCAAATGGGGCCTTATTCGCTGTGTCCCATTCAACCACCTTCCAAGGTTTTCTTTTTTAAAAAAAAAACTGTCAGGGAACTGCAGTAACCACAGCAGTAAAAGAGCTCTGAAAAGAAGCCGCAAAAAGGTGGATGGAGTTAATATCTTCCCTTTCAGGAGTAGCTGGAGAGTTGGGGAAGTGTTGAAAAGGTGGAGGACCCTGAGAAGTGTCACTTCAACATTTAAAACTGAAAAAGATCACGTTGCCAGGGGGAGATATTGCCCCTCCCTTTTGGTGCACTTACTCCCTCTACTTTCCCTCCCATTTCCCCCTTGGACACCTGAAACAGACAAGGAAATTGACCAGACAAGACTACACATATCGGGCAGCTGAAAGCGTGCTCTTGCGAAAGACTGACCAAAATAATAATAATAATAAAAAAAAAATTACAACCCCAATTGTGCGTTTCTGGGGCACCATTTTTTTTTATTAAAAAAAATTAAATTAAAAAGAAGATGGGGAATGAGTGATGGTCCTTACAACGTGCCTTTTCAGCATTGGTGGAAAGGCAGTCACTGGCGAGATTGTGAAAAGTAAGAGGTGCGGGCTTTTTTTTGCTGCTCTTACCGAGTGGCTCTGTAGTCAATCACTGCAACCTACAATAAAATCAGTCTCCCAGATTCAGACGACACAACAACCCATCATGGACGAAAACAGCCCTACAAGCTCCGGGTTTGGATGACACGCCAACCCGCCAATGCTGGCTGCCCATGGGAACATCAGGGCCTGCTCCAGTTGGACCTGCCCCCCCCCCAGGGCTAACTGACATCTACAGCCCTGTGGGGAAGAGGAAGGAGCGAAGGAGGCAGGAGCAGGCATAGGGAACATCAGGGCCTGCTCCAATTGGACTGCCCCCCCCCCAGCTAACTTCTTGAGACTTCTACACAGAGAATTACTGCCAGAAGTAGTAATTAATATTCCCCCTTCTTCCCTCCCCATTCCTTTTTCCTTGTGTGTCGTGTCTTTTAAGATTGTAAGCCTGCAGGCAGGGACTATCTTGTTAATTGCTGTAAACTGCCCAGAGAGCTTCAGCTATTGGGCGGTATAAAAATAAATAAATAAATAAATAAATAAATGGTGGGTTGTCGTGCCGTGCAAACCAGGTCAATGACATGCCTACTCACTGATTGGTAGGGCTTCATTTGGAAAGACTGATCTCCTTGCATATGACTTGGCAGCCTCATCTCCCTGTGGTACAAAAGTTGACTTTTGTTCAAACATTTTCAGCAAAAGCCTTTGAAAAAGCTGAACTACAAGTTCCAAGCGGAACTCCTTGCAAGAACTCAACTCTTCAACAGCTTGATTGAGCCAAGACTTCAATGTATTTTTAGCCTCAAGGTATATAGGCTTATTCATTTCATTTATAGCCCCCTTTTCCTCCAATGAGCTCAACAGTGTTACATGTTTTTCTCCCACCCTGCATTTTATCCCCACAGCACCCCTGTGGGGTAGGTTAGGCTGAGAGGTAGTGACTGGCCCAAGGTCGCCCCACTGAGCTTCAAAGCCAAATCTCCCCAGTCCTAGTCTGACACCCTACACCATCCTTCCCCAACATGGTAGCCCTCCAGATGTGTTGAAATGCAACTTCCATGCTGGCTGGAATAGATGGAAGATGCGGACCAACACATCTGGAGAGCGCCAGGTTGAGGCAGGATGGGCTAGAGCAGCAGTGGTGAACCTAAAGGCCCGTGGGCCAATCTGGCCCATCCGGGGTCCCCATCCCCACTGCCTTCCCTTGGCCCCTCCTCCTTTCCCCCAACCACCAATCATTTGGTGGTTTCCCGGCTTTTGTGCTGTTCCATTCTCAAAAGCTGAAATGCCTCTCCTAAGGCTTCCTTACTGGCAGTGAGAGCTTTAAGCTCAAATATGTTGGTATTGGGGGCATTTTTTTTTGTAATTTTGCCCCTGCCCCCTTTTACCCTTTGGTCCCACTTCCCACTGTAATGCGGCCCCCGAGCACTTCTCTGAAATTGAATTTGGCCCCCAGGTTGAAAGAGATCCGACAACACTGGTCCAGAGAACTATAGAGCTCTGAAGAACAACAAAAGGGCACTGTAGCTTTCCACCTTGTGAAATGTCACGAAGGATAGGTACATTTGAAGCAATGAATTTGTCAAGCCTTTGGCAGATTCGACAATAGGGAGGACACCATGAAAAGATTCCTGTGTAAAGGACAGAATTGCCGTTTCTACCAGCATAAGCTGGCAGAAACAATGGTTTGACCTTTAGAAAGCCAGGTTCTTACATTCATCGTGTGTTTCCATTGAAATGACACAGCACATGTTCACATTTCCCAGAGTTTTGGTTAAACAGCAGTACCCACTAACTACTGGCTTTTTACTCTCCTTGGTGATGTCTTATTTACATTGTTTCTACTGTCCTAATTACTCTCTTTGTATCATAAACGTAAACAAATGTTGGGAATTTGCTTAAATTAACTGTGTCTCATCTCACTTTTTCTAAAGAAACGTTAATGTTTATTTTTTCATTACACTGATACAACGCACAGTGACAAAATATCCCAATTTCTTGTTGCTTACAACTGATGTGCATAATTCATTTGCTGATTACATCTGTGCTGAAGATGCCTGTTTGGGGGAGAACATGAATCCTGGAGTGCAGCATTAAGGACATGGGGAAAATGTGGCCGAAATACAATGGTGAAAGAAATCGTAGCTGATCATGAAGAGTAGAATCCATTCACAGAATCATAGAATCATAGAAAAGTAGAGTTGGAAGGGACCTACAAGGCCATCGAGTTTAACCCCCTGCTCAATGCAGGAATCCAGGTCAAAGCATCTCTGAGAGATGTCTGTCCAGCCGCACCTTGAATGCCTCCAGAGTGGGAGAGCCCACCACCTCCCTAGGTAGTTGGTTCCATTGTCTTATTGCTCTAACAGTCAGGAAATTTTTCCTGATGTTCAGGTGGAATCTGGGTTCCTGTAACTTGAACCCATTATTCCGTGTCCTGCAAACTGGGATGATCGAGAAGAGATCCTGGCCCTCCTCTGTGTGACAACCCTTCAAGTACTGGAAGAGTGCTATCATATCTCCCCTCAGTCTCCTCTTCTGAAGGCTAGACATGCCCAGTTCTTTCAAGTCAACAGTACTCTTATCAGTGATGCCTGTGAGGGTAACTCCCACTGTAGGTATTGGATGCAAAGCCTACTAAAGCTACTGGCAGTCAATGGTTTAAGAAAACTGGAAATGGATTGAGATGTTTGTGCTTTCCATTATGTTCACATGCCATCTCTTTTGTCTCAGTGTCGCCTCCGATCAAACAGACTTTGCAGGCTTTCGAGCCAACGCAAACACCTGCAAAACCTATTTACCAGACGTTAAAATGAGGCAGCAGTACACACAATAAGCAGCAATCCCTCTTTCAAACCACATTCAGCTCTCTGGACAAACTATCATCCGTCTCTAGTATAGCAACTGCCAATGGGGACTGCCAGGTTTTTGTGGTGGTGGCCATCCCGCCCCACGCCACTCCCCACAGTGCCCTGGAATGACTAAACTTCTGGAGCATTGTTGAAAGCAGAGATGGTGAGTGCAAGTTGTCCTCTCAGCGGAGGCTGGTGGCTCCAATGTCAGTGGGGTGGTGTATCCACTCTGGGCTTTAGTCTGAACTTTTAAGGAGCCAAAATAGGTCCAGCACCATGGACTGCTTCTTTAAAGTTCAGACAGAAACCCAGAGTGAATACACCGCCCCACTGACATTGGAACCAGCAACCACTGCTGCCTCCACTGGTAGAAGCATTTTTGTTTTGAAAAAAGATCCAGGGCAGGCATCAGCAGTTTGAGCTGAGTCAAAAATGTCACCAGACAAGTTACAGTTACAGGTCTGTCCTCAAAATAAACACTTTTCTGAGAAGCCGTTGACACAATGCTTATTCACCATATCCTACTGTAATCAAGCCTAAATACATGCAACTAAAATAAATACATATTCTTCCTTGTTTCTCCCAGCTCCATTCCCCTCCTCTTCCACGGTTGTCTTTCCCTGTGTTAAATTTTAGACTAGGAGCTCCTTGGAGCATGGATCTGTCCTCTTATACATGGTAAAAGTGCCGCACGCGTTGATGGCACCGTATAAGGAACAAACACCCTCACACATTCATTTCTTCAAAATAGCTTTACCCCACACCCAGAGAGATTTACAGAAGATCGATAACAAAACAAGACCATCTCTGCCCTCAAGTTTGCAATCTAAAAGACAAAACACAAAAGGAAAAAAAGGGATGACCAGGGAAGAGGAAAACAAGCAAACACAGGCACCAGTCCTTAAAATCAGTGTTCTCCAACCTTGGCTGGCTGGGGCATGCTGGGAGTTGTAGGCCAAAAACATCTGGGGACCCAAGGTTGGAGAACACTGCTTAAAATGACATAGCAGGTTTTATCGTGATTTGCTTGGGGGTGGGTGGGTGGGAAACAGTTCAGGATGAGAAGGAACGAAACGGAGCAGGTCTCTCGGAAGAACTGATGGAGCAAGCCCTGCTGCCCATCTCTCCCTCTGCACTGTAACTAACAACACGCATTATTGGTCCTGCTTTTCTCGTAATCCAAACATCCAAATGCAAATCCATTTGGATCTTGCTTACACAATTAATGTAAGCAAGATCTTTACATTACTCAGTCTCCTCATCAAGACGTGCCGTGTCCACTTACAGGGCGCTTCTGCACACATCCAACCAAGCATGGTAAAACAGTGTGCGGGGTAATCTGGATGGTTTCTGGGTCACCCAAAACACAACCCAGTCCACTGGGCTGTTTTTGAGTTGACCTAAAAACAGTCTAGGTGGGGGCTAGACATGCAGGATATGCATGCACTAGCAGAATTTGCAGAAAGCAAATCAGGTAAATATATATATATCTGTTTAACACCAAGAGAATTTTCACATGCTCACAGAGGAATGCTGAACCTTCTTGAAGTGCTGAAGGTCCCAAGAGTGCACCAAGTGTTGCTGTTACGTGTAAATCTAATCCTGCAAGTAACACAACTTTGAATGCGCATAAGGCACCCTCCATCTTGAACTGGGGACTCTAGTAGTAGCAGGACTCAGGCGCCTTACTTTCTGCACCACAATGGTATCTTGGTGGAAGACACGGCCAGTGCCTTTTTCTCTGTTGTGCTACTACAATAACAACAACAACAACACTGCAGCTACCATTGTAACAGGGGACAATATGGTTCTGCCTGATCAAATACAGGTGCTGTTAGGCAGGGGCTGTAGTTCAGTGGTACAGCACAGATGGTGCATGTGTCCATTGTCCCAGGTTCAATCCCCGGCATCTCCAGGTAGAGCTAGGAAAGAATCCTACCTGAAACCCTAGCGCAGTGTTTTCCAACCTTGGGTCCCCAGATGTTTTTGGCCTACAACTCCCAGCATGCCCCAGCCAGCATAGCTGGCTGGGGCATACTGGGAGTTGTAGGCCAAAAACAACTGGGGACCCAAGGCTGGAGAACACTGCCCTAGAGAGACGCTGCCAACCAGTGTCAACAATACTAGGCTAGATGAACTAACGGTCTGACTCAGTATAAGGCAGTTTCCTAGGTTCCTATGCTGACTCTAGCCCGGATCCTCAGTTTCAGCAATTCATCTCTGAACAGTCTTCTGTAACCTGATGCCATCCAGATGTGTCAGATGACAATTATCCCCAGCCAGCATGGGAATAGTGATCTCTTGGGCACAGTGTACATTTCTTGGACTGGGCAAGGCCCGGACCAATCTTTGGCATCAAAGCAGGGCTGGAAAAATTTCTGCCTGAATTCCTGGAGAGCCAAGTGTCTTGGTGTGCTGTTATCTCAATTCTAGCCCTAGCGAAATGGGTGTGACAAGTGTGCCACTCCTAAGGTATATAATGTCTACATCATTCCCTTGTGTTAGCATTGGACAGACAGAGCAGTATTACAAAGTAGGGATGTGTGAGGAATCTGATTGGGAGGTGAAAATCTGTCAGATTTTCTTGACTCAGTCCCATGGATTCCGTTTCATCAACCCTGAGCTGACGCTGACTCAGTCTGGTGCGAGTTGAGCCAGCATGCAGACTTCCATTTTTAAAGTGGGCCATGATCTGCATAATTATTTTTTAAAGTTGGGGAAATTTGCGCAAAATTCAGGCCTCCATTCCGCAATTTGCCCAAATTACATAAATTTGTGCAAATCTGAAATTACCGGTAACTGTTAGAAAATTCAAGGTGGCCAAGGTGGCGTGTCTGTGTGCAGAAGCAGTGAGAGGAGGATACTTCCATACTTCTCATATTAAATGCTACAAGAACAACAACAAGAAGAAGAACAAAAACAACAGCATCTATTTGAATCTAATTAGTTGGACCTGATTTCCGCAAATTTATGCAATCTGCGCAAATATTTCACGCAATTTCACGGAAGCCGGGGGCAGAATCCCCGATACAGCCCACTTTTGGCTGTCGGGTCAGAAATGTGTCGAAAGTCCATCAAGCTCAAAAAGAACAAGTTTTCCAGTGTTGCACATTCCTAATTACAAGAGATGAACAAGGCAGTTCCCTCCCTTGTATACACACACACACACACACACACACACACACACACAGATTTATTCATTTTAGATGGATTTCACCTCCATTCCAAGCACTTAAGGCAGAGAACAACAAACTATACAATCTGTCTACTCAGAAGGAAATTCTGAGTTCAACATGGCTTACTCCCAGGCAAATGGGTACAGGAGGACTACAGCCAAAATCATGATGAATTGTGGCTATTGACCACAGTAGTTGGCTCAAATTCATTCAATGATGGAATAAAATTGCCCAAAGGAGCATCTCAACGAGTAGTATAATGGCACAGCCATCTTGAGCTAGCTAGGGCAGGCTCACTGTACGCAGAAGGTCCCACAGTCCCTGGAGAGCCGCTGCCAGTTGTTGCTGACAATACTGGGTTAGGTGGACCAATGGTCTGGCTCAGTATAAGGCAGCTTCCTGTGGTGCTATGACTTCCCCTCCTCCTCGACTGCCTTCTTTCCTCCACACCACCTTTCATCCACAAAAAGCCTCTTCCTCTTCCCACATGATTCATTTAGCCCTACTGTTTTGTGGCTGGCCAGGCTTTGAGGTCTGTTACATCAAGCCTAAGACTTCACTCTCTCTCTGTTTATTCACTGTCTGGGAACTATGCATGTTAGGAATTTATTATTAAATATCTGTCTAGTGGGGTGCATTTTGTTTTCATTTCATCAATCCTGCAGTTGTGCTCTGGAGGGATCGAGACACTTATTTGTTTGTAGACAAATAAAAATGGAAAGGTGCTTCCTTCCTTGCAGTTTTTCTTTTTAGAGGCATCTCACTTCAGTCGAGTTAAAGACTAGACTATCTTTTTGGAGCTGCCCATTCAACATTTTTGTTTGTCACTGTAACCCAAAAAAGGATGCATGCCCTTGACTCCATTGCATTAAAAATAAAAGGCAGTGGAATGAGCCCATCTCTTTCTCTTGCTCCTGCCTGCCTGCCTTCCCCTTCCAAATATGCTGTATTGTTTCCAGATTTTTTTGTGGGCCCTTGGGCAAGACAATGGGCCCCCTCCCTCAGTGAGTCTTCTCACCACCATTGTCACCAGCCGCTCTTACTCATCTTCCTCTTTTTCATTGTCGCTACCACTTGCTTGCTTGACAAGCCAGTGAGCAAGTAGGCCGTGGCACCTGCTGCTCCTCCTTCTCACCGCCACCATTATCCGGGCCAGAGCAAGAGGCAGGTGAACAGGCAGGTTGCAGTGGTGAAGAGGAGGAGCAAGTCCAGGGAGCTCTGATCAGAGGGCTCCTGCTGGGCTGTGTGGGCCTACCTTTGAAAAAAGGTGCTCAAAACGGTTAACAATAAAATACAGATTAAAACAAACTCTTAATCAAAATGTAATATAAAAACAAATTAAAAATACAATTAAAAGCACAACAATATGCAAAATAAACAGCACCCAACCAATTAATAAAACCCGTCAGCAACAGACCAGCTTACATACCAAAGGCCTGCCGGAATAAAAACAAAAGCCGGGAAATAAAATGAGCAGTGGTTGCCGGAAAGGGGGCGGGGCCAGGGGAAGGGGGCATGCCCATTTGAGGAAACCCAGAGGGCCAAACTGGGGGCCCAGGCCTGAGGTTCTGCACCACTGATGTAGAAGGTTGCCAAGAAGGCCTAACTTAGAGCTTTTGTACACGAGTCTGTTACTCCGCTGTATCTACTTTCAGTTTCAGTTTCATTGCAGAATTGGGATCCCAGCTCTATACAAAGAGCTTTTCCTTTCCTGCTTTTCTGCTACATAACCTCTAGGTGGCACTGTGCTATAACAGTAGAACATAATTACATAAGTAGTAACATATGTTTTCTTTCCCTTTCAGAAATAATACTCAATTTCCCCCGCTCAACCCTCACCCCCAGGAAAGTGCTCTTAAAAAACAGAAGTAAAGTGGAGGGTCATGACATCATCTAAGGAACCTGTAAACAACCGTGAGTAAGGAGTGATGAGTACACAATAAATTCCTTGTGTAGAAAAGCTGCTAGGGCCAGTTCAAGACACAGGGTTGTATCCAATGTCAGTCTAACTTAAATCTCATTCATTTTAAAGGGTCTACTCTGAGTACCATCTGATACAACCCACAAATAGTGCTTCAATATCAGAATCAGCCCTTGGATCCCACCTTTTCCAGGAGACCATTTCATTGCCCTAAAGTGGGTGGGCAATTCAGCCTTTGCTGTAAGAAGCCTTTCTTTGATTATTTTTTTTTGTCTATTAAAATTGTTCCTTGGCCTTCTTTTAAACAGCTACTTAAACATGATGCGTGGAACTCATTCCGAGAGAGAAGGGCGGGAGGATTTTAAAGAGAAGAGCTGCTTTTGGTGACCTATAATTTCAAAATGCATCAATCCCGAAGCGTGGTTAGAATGCGAAAGGCAGCTTGTTGCAGCTGCGTCCCAAGTCGCTGCACTTCACCGTGCCATCTCAACAGATGTGCAACCAAAATAAAACAGCAAGTCACGTTTGATGTGGCTTAACTAAAAATAAAATAAAGCAGCACAGTGACAGGGCTTCTCGGGAATCAAATGGAGAGAAGAAAAGGGAAGGCAACTTTTAACCCTGCACGCCATTGGCAAGAGTTTGGTTCAATGTTTCATACGGGACCTGGATTGTTTTGCATGTGCAGGCTAGCCCTGCCCTGCCCTGCCCTACCCAGTACCCTCCAGATATTTTGGACAATTAATTAATTAAGTAAGTACCGTAAGTAATATCCTTCCTTTCCACCGAAGAAATGGTGCTCAAGACATCTTAACAATAAGATACAGATTAAAACAGAGTCTTAATTAAAACATGGCATAAAAAAACAAATGAGAAAGACAATGAAAAACACAATACACGAAATAAACAGCACCCAAGCAATTAAAAAAAAAAAAATCCCTCAGCAACAGTCCAGTTGATATGCCAAAGGCCTGAATAAAAATGTCTTTGCCTGCTGAGGGAAAGACAACAGTGAGGTTGGGCCAAAGCAGACTCGCTCAGCAGGGAGTTCCAGAGCCTGGGAGCGGCCAGATGGAAGGACTACAACTTGGCCATGCTGGCTGAGGATGATGGGAGTTGTAATCCAACCCATCTGGAGGACACCAGGTCGGGAAAGGCCGGTATAGGCTGTATATACGTTATGGCAAAACACAAAGCTGAAGGAACTACAGGAGTCAACAGGGGTGAGAGATAGTGGTCTTCTCGGTTGTTGTTGTTTTACAATACATGGACATCAGGTCCTGGTGACCTCTTAGGCAAGAGGCCCTCGGGGGGGCCTCCTTCTCTGAATGGGTCCACCTTCTCCTTCTCAACACCATCACTGCTGTCCATTTGCTCGCCCACACCCTCCAGCATTGTTTGCTGAGAGAGGGTCATGCTGGCTGGGAATTATGTGAATTACAGTCCAGCACATTTGGAGGGCACCAGGTGGACAAGGCCATAGTAACATATCAGAAGCTACAAAGACTGAATTCCTCAAGCATCCCTAGCACACGTTACAATATCTAATACTCATTATATATTTCAGGAGCAGGATAGGAAGAATTAAAAGGGGCCCTTAGCAAGGAATATTGCATTGAATGCAATCAAGGGGCAGAGCCACAGCCCAAAGTGGCTTGTCTGGACACAAATACACCTTTCACACACCCCATTCACATGCTTTATACCATTGGTCCATCTAGCCCAGTATTGTCAACATGAACCGGCAACCACTCTCCAGGGTTTCAGGTGGGAGTTTATTTTATTTATTTATTTATTTATTTTATTATATTTGTTAATCGCCCATCTGGCCGGTCACCTGGCCACCCTGGGAGATGTACAATTAAAACAATACAATAAAACATGATATTTATAACAGTATAAAAAATTCTTTTAAAATCCTAACCCACCCCATATTCCCGCCTGAAATACCAAGTTTTTAATGTGCGGCAGAAGCTCACCACGTAGGGGGCATGGCAAAGGTCACTAGGGAGGGAGTTCCATAACTTGGGGGCCGCCACAGAGAAGGCCCTCTTCCTAGTCCCCACCTGCCTGGCTGCTCTGGCTGATGGGACAAGGAGAAGGCCGTCCGTGGCAAGTTTTTCCAGCACTACCTGGAGATGCCGGGGATTGAACCTGGGAGCTTCTGCATGCAAAGCATGTGCTCTACCACTGAGCCATGGTCCCTCACACAGAAACAGTGTTGGACAGCCACTATACAGCCTGTAATGTGACTGTATCAATCCACCGTCAGCCTGCAGACATATGGCCTGAGAAAAGAAATAAACAGTCATGCTCTGTCGTGCGAGGAGAGGAAAGCTGCATTCAATATTTTTTTCAAAAGAGTGAATATATTCAATGGCATATGAACAGATTCTGACCATTGGCAGGCGGTGTGAATGCACCAAAGCAACCTGCCCCCATTTAACAGGCACAGAATTGACTCTCCCCACAGCCTGTCATCAGGCACTGGTGCATGAGTAGCTGGCCCTGGGGATTACCTGCTCACTGCAGCTATTTCATCTGCCTTACTTGAGAACTTATCTTAACTTTGCTACTCTGCCATAGGTTTTGACATTTTTAAAAAATAACAATAATAAACAAAAAGTATTAGTGGTTTGGGAGATGCAATTTAATTGCAATGAAACGGCACAAATCTTTGACATGCAATCATACAACTGTGATTTGGGGGAGTTGCGGGGAAATGAATATTTTGACGTTAATATTTCAAAGTTTCTTTGACAGGGCACACTGTCGGAATGGCAAGCGGCTGAATCGGTGGCATACTAGGACGCCCTTGTCCACTTAGGGCGATACAAGAACATGCCAGGTGGATGGCCCTTTGTTACATTGGAGTTTAGGCTTGGATCCATCCACCATCACTTTTGATTATACAGAATCAGTGTCGTAGTTTAATATGCTTTATATTTTGCGTTTTATCCCCCCCTCCCTCCCCCGGGCATCCTTTTTTAATGGTGTCAAGTGCCTTGTGCTAATTCTTCTCAGAAAAGTGGTAGAGAAGCTTTAGTGAAATCAGTAAAATTGTAGGCAGCAAGCTTAAGCCCTGGTGGAGATAGTGAGTGCACAACTCTTGGAGAAAAGGAAAGACCGGGGGTGGGGGTGGTTGTGTAGCACAGGAAGCAGTTTAATTTTGGGAGGTAATTCAAACCAGTCAAAATAGGCATGGGAGGGATACCTATTGGCCAATGGTGTGACAGCTGCCATCCCAACCACAAAACACCCACACAATGGTGTTTTGCAGTGGTGGGGCCCTTGGCAGCAGCTCAATGACAGCCACTCCTAACTCCAGACCTGATCAAACTGTTTCCAGTGCCACGGTACAATTAAAATGGACAAACATATTAACTTCCTCCTTAAGGAAGCCTCTCAAGTCATTCCATAAGAAAAAACAAACCCAGGAAATAAAATATTAAGCTGCATACTAATAGTTTCTAGAGCAACCATTCATTACGTCAAAGAAGATTATGGCCATCTTGGCAGGATAAGCAGCAGGGACAGATGAAACAAGAGAATGGATTTTCCTCACTAAAGTTAGGACTCAAATCTTCATAGTGGGCAAAAGGAACATCAAGCAAGACGTTGCAGTGCACAGCTGTTCGTGGAGCAAATGCTTGGGACACCTTGTGTATAAAGTTGAGACGGTTCTTGAAGAGGGGCCTAGGGTGGCCATGTGTCCTCTTTTACAGTCCTTGAAGGGGTGCCAGAGGACTGTCCTGTTTGAAGGCATCCTCTACTTGAAGAATTGTTTCTATTTACATTATAATAACTATTTCTAAATTTGCATTGATACATGTTAATTAGCACATGCAAGTTTAATGCAAATCTGTATCATCTTCTGTGACAATGCATAAGTGGCCACCCTATAGGAAAGGGGGGCATGGCACTTTGCCTTGCTCTCTCCAGCATCTATGGACTCTCTTTGTAGTCAAGCTGTCAAGTCCTATTTCTAGTCAATTACCTTTATTATGCAAGCTACAAATTAGCAAGCATTGCCTTGGGCTACAGAAAACATCCTCATGCAGCCAAAAGAGACAAACGTTCCAGGCAGGCTTTGCATAACACAGTACCTTGTAAGCATCAATTAGTCCCCTGGATTAGAGCACCAGGAAAGAGAGTTGTCACGAAACTGACACTGTCTAGTACAGCCTGCCCTTCTCAAGCTGAGCGGGCTACCAAGTCCCTGCCTCAAGGAGGGCCTTTTCACGGGGTCACCTCCCTGGCTGCAAGTCTTCTCTTTGAGCATCGTGTGACCCTGTATTGCATCTCCCTTTTCATCTGATGCCTACTTCTTGGGTCTTGTATTCCCACCCTTCTTCCTGTCCACTAGGAGCCTGTGTTCCCAGTTCCCACAGATTCAGGGGGCCCAGCTTGGCTGTCTTCAGAAGATTAGACGACAGCTGGGTTTCCTCCTCTCCATCCCCGCTATTCTTGCTTATCTCCCGCTCCCACACCCTTGGTGCCTCCACACCTTCCCACTCCCCATCTGACTCAGAAGCAGTTCCCATGTTTTCTTGGGGGGGGGGTCTGCAGAGGTCTTGGGCCAAATCCCTACACAGGGCAACAAATGAGGGTGTCCTGTGCTCACACAGTGCCTAATCATTTCACAATGGATGCATTTACTATTGTGTGCTCAAGCTGGAATGAGCCATAGCGAGCCTCAGGCTTGCACACACCCCGGCTCCCCTCTCCTTTTGGAAGATTTTGGATGGGTTTACTTGTGCTTAACTGCAGCTTGTCATGTCATCTGGCAGGACAAATGGTGGTTAACACTAACTATGGTGCAATTCAATCAAGCCAAATGCAAACCATGGTTTCTCAAGCTGGTTTGCTGAAATGAACCAGAGTCAGTGTTAACCACAGTTCCCAGGCTGGATGACATGAGAAGCTGTAGTTAAGTAAAGGTAGCGGTGGAAGCTCCCAGGCTCCTCCTCTCAGCCATGGGAGAGAAAAGGGGAGGGGGGATCAGCCATGCCTGCAGCTTGCTGTCATTTTTGCACACTAAACCATGGCTTGGAAGACTGCGTGAATGTACTCAATGAATAGCACTGAGCGAGCAAGTGAAGGGGAACGGTGCCCGGTAAAAGGGTATTTTCTGTGGTGGCTCCCTAACCATGGGATCCTCTCCCAAGGGATGCTTGCCTAGCACCCAACCTGAGCTTCAGGTACTAAACGGAGAGACCTTTATAAAATTTGCCTAGACTTTAGTGTATAACCTGACAGTAATATTGTTGAATCTTAGCTATGAGTTATTTGCCATTTTTACTGCTTGACTATTGCTTTTAGTTGTTTTAGGGGGGTGGGTTAAGCTGTCCTTTTAGATACTGTTTTAATGCTATTTATTATCTAGATGGGCATTAGCCACCTTGAATTATAGGATTTGGTTATCAATGGCTACTAGTCCCGATGGCTATATGCTACCTCCAGTATCAAAGGCACTAAGCAGTTGCTGGGGAACATGGGCCGGAGGGTGCTGCTGCACTCATGTCCTGCTTGTGGGTTTCCAGTGGGCAGCTGGTCGGCCACTGTGTGAACAGAATGCTGGGCTAGAGGACCTTTGGTCTGATCCAGCATGGCTCTTCTTATGTTCTCATGTCTTAAAGTGGAAAATAATTCTGATAGATAGAAAGATAGCCTAGGAGAAGATTGAATTGAAACAGTACACGCTTCAACTTGCACCAGAGGAGCTGAAATAGCACCATCAAGCCTGAAGGGGTGAGGTAAGAGGCAGAGCTAGTGTAGACATAAGTGTTTTGCGGTCCTTCCAACTGTCCTGAGACACAGACAAAAAAGAAAACTCTAACCTTGTGGGGCCAAGGGAAATCGGCTGACACTGAGTATATTGGTGAAAGTTCTCCCTTAGCATGTTATACATGCTAGTTTCATCACATCTGCATCCTGCAGCTGTTCCAAGGCACTTGAGGTAGTGTTCAGATCCCTTCTTGGCTACAGACCTTTTCTATTCCAGTGGTTTTAAAACTTGATTATAGCAAGTGTCCCAAAGTGCGGAGTCACATTGCCGTTTTTTGCAGTGGAAATATCACCGTGGGGTGACACACTGATGCTTGCCCTTCCGCATTCAACATACCGTAATATGATCTTGTGAAAACACAAAGCTGCCTGATAATGATCTGAGATTTGTCACATATCCAGCCAGGATGCTTTCATTTTTTGAATGGACTCGTCTTCCACGTAGCAAATGCAGATCTTACCAGGCAGGGGATGATTTGAAATGGCAGTTCCTCCATGTGAAAAGGGCAATCAGTTCTCGCCTTTACCACGTCAGCAATGAACACAAGAAACCAATCTCAGAGGTCTATGTGGAGGAGTGTGTTGTTGGATTTAAATGGGGGGGGGGGGTCTGAACGAATGAGAGAAGAACAGATAACGCTGCTGTATCCATGGAAATAATCTTTAGTAGAAGATTATCCAGAGAGATGTAGGTAAATATCTATTAATTACTGCCGGAAAAGATTCACATTGACACATATTGGGCTTGTGGATCAAATTTAATACTGTTCAGAATAGGACTTTTTCTTTAGGCCAGTCTTCTGCCAACCTGGCACCCTCCAGATATGCTGGAATACAACTCCCATCATCCCCAGCCATCATACCCTGATGACGATGGGAGTTGCAGTCCAAAACATCTCGAGGGCACCAAATTGGAGAAGGCTGGTCTACACTGACTGGCAGTGGCTCCCCAGGGCTTTAGTTTTCCCAAATCCTACTTGAAGGTAGTAGGACTGAAACTTTTGGGGCCTTTTGCAGGCAAGTCATGTGCCCTACTGATGAGCTTTGGTCATTCCTGTTACTACAGAGACAAAATGACAACACAAAATAAACAACCTTTACCCTCAATTAAAAGTTCCAAGCACCAATTAATAGCTGTCCTCACCAATGCATCAACCTAGGCTGCAATCCTATACACAGCCACCCGAGAGTAGATCCCACAGAACACTGTGGGGCTTACCTCTGAGTAGACATGTATAGGAGTGCCCTGTAAAAGTCTACTTGACTAGCTGACAGATTAAATCGAATAAAACTAGCAGTCTACAGACTTAGGGGAGGGGGTAATTTTTAAACGACCCAGGAATAAAAGCAGGCTGTTTTAGATATGAAATTAGTTGGATAAAAAAGAAAAAGAAAAGAATGCACTCAATTCAACTATTTCCTAAGATTTTAAGAAGAATAGTTATTGTCTGTACAATTACAGCGAAGGCAGTGGTTACTGAAATGTAATAAAGAAGTTAATATAAATCTTAGATTAGCAAATTTATTGGAGTAAGACTTTAATAGGAGTCTTAGCAGAAAGAAGCTTGAGAAGACTGATGACGAGTTTAACTCAATCTAAATGGATATTAAAAATGAAGCTCAGCTAACAAAGGAAGGTCATTATCCTTACTTGATCCATTCTGTTCTGCTGAATAACTCATGTTGAAAAACTCTTCAACTAAAGTGTGAAAGTGCTCTGTGTGTGTGTGTGTGTGTGTGTGTGTGTATTCGCACATCACATTAAGCCACCCTGCGAATAAGCCACAGTGGGCTGGTTGTTCGCTGAACAACCCACAGAGCACCTGACATTGACAGCTAGGCACTTGGTCCTTGGCAACTGTGTGCAATTAGACTATATGCAGTCTCGCCTTGTATCGAATAGCTGTAAGTGCGCACTTGTGCACCGGCAAAGGACAGACAAAACGTGGGGTGTTGTTTGTTTTTTTTAAGCGCAATTTTCAGGGGACGAATTTTAAAAAACCAAATGAGCCCAACTGCACTTTTTTTAAAAGCTGAGCAATGCAAGATGGTCCTTCCAAAGTGCTGTTTCAACATCGGTAGAAGGGCAGCCATTGGCGAGATCGCAAAACCACATGGCAAGAGTTTTTGCTGCTCTTGCCGAGTGGCTCCATAGCTGTTCCCAACAACCCACAATAAAATCACCCTGCTGGGCTCAGATGACACAGCAGGCCATCGTGGGTCAAACAACCCCTAGGACAAGCCATGGGTTCTCAGGGTGGCTTGTTCATGAAAAATAAACCACCCTGCAGAAACCGCACCGGGTTTGGACAACACCAAAATGCACCACGGCTGGTTACCCATGGTGGGTTGTTGTGTTGTGCAAACCAGGTCTCTCTCTCTCTCTCTCACACACACACACACACACACTCTCTCTCTATTTCCATTAACCTCCTTGTAATTATAGATGGAACAACACTTGCAGTTTTACTTTTGTAGGCGTTGCTATAAATGTGTGTTAATCACAACATTTAACCTCAGTATACATAACATTAAAATTGTTCTGCACGATATTCACAAAATCATCTGCATCAATGAAAACACCAATGTTGAAATGGGCCATAGTTCAGCGGGAGGGCACAATACCAGCTCCGCTATTGTCACCAGCTGCTATTGTTCCTCCTCCTCTTTCTCAACATTTCTACCACTTGCTTGCTTGATAGGCAGTGGGACAGTCACCAAAGAGGCAGCCAGTGGCATCTGATCCTTCCCACCACCACCGTTGTCTGGGCCAGAGCAAGAGGCAGGAAAACAAGAAGGTTGCAATGATTAAGAGGAGGAGGAGCAAATACCCGAGGGGGGCTCTTGTCAGAGGGACGAGGGTCCTTGACAGGTGCCCAGCCATGCCTATCCTTGACACTGGCCCTGGGAGGGCACATGTTTTGCACACATAAGGTCCTACAACAGGGGTCCCTAACCTTTTTGGACCCGTGGGCACATTTGGGAATTTGAGAAACTGCCTGTGGACACCACCACAGCAGTGGATCGCTGCTTTGGCATTGACCTGTCACATCTATCGATCTGAGGCTGCGTCTTATCAGCAAAACTTTTGTTTTGTGTCAAGTTTTTCTCCTGCTCCTCCTCCAAGGAGCTCAGGGCAGCACACCTGTGGTTCCTTCCTCCCATTTTATCATTACAACAACCCTGTGAGGTAGGTTAGGCAGAGAAAAAGACCGACTTGCCCAAGATCAACCACTGAGTTTCATGGCAGGGTGGGGATTTGAACCCCGGTTCCCCCTGTCCTAGTCCAACACTCTAACCACTATGCCACACTGGCTCCCCAGTTATGGTAAACAGGAGCAATTCACAGGAGCACACGCACACATGCATACACTTCCTTTTTTTAAAAGAAGAAAAAGATGAATTCTAACTTACTATTCAGTCCCATTTATTTAATTCTAAACCTTATTTGCTATTGCTTTTGAATTTTGGAAGATTTCCTCTATTATCAAGTCTCCACCTTACATTGTTTTCACAATGCTAGTGAGCTTTCATGTGTTAAAGTACATTTTATCTTCTCCTTTTAGCAATTTCTGCTTGTGTCCCTACAAAGTGTGAATATAGCGCGCAAAAACAACAACCCTCACACAAAGCTTATGCAGTCGAATGCAATGACAGCAGCATCCAGAATTTAGCCCCTAATGCCTACTGGGTTTGTAGAATGAGCTCCAAGATAACAAGATGGTTCAGTTCAATCCACAGACCAGATTTGGCCCTCAGCCCTGAGTTTCTTCACCCCTGTGATAGGCACTCGCAATCTGTAGAACCTTTCTTCCACCCTGGCACCAGTTACCAAATAAGGCACCTTTATATAGCCCAATAAACTTAACATTAAGTGTGGCGTAGTGGTGAGAGTGTTAGACTGGGTCTCGGGAGACCCGGGTTCAAGTCCCCACTCGGCCATGAAGCTCACTGGGTGACTTTGGGTCAGTCACTGACTCCCAGCCTAACCTACCTCACAAGGTTGTTGTGAGGATAAAATGGAGAGGAGGAGGAGGATTAAGTAACCTGCCTTGGGTTCCCTGCAGGAAAAAAGGCGGGATAGAAATATAATAATAAATAAATAATAAACAAACTCTAATTTAAAACCATTGCTAACATGGGAAGAGGAAGGGAATGATTCTATATATGAACCAGGAAATTTGAGGTATTTGTGGTATTTGAGCCTGGAAATCCCTCATGATCATGTCTTTTATTTGGCCAGGATCTGTATTCATTTAGGTCCTTTAAAAATAGGGCATTAGTAGGAGATAATTTTTTTAAAAACCATACATTCTTGTATTCAATGGGTAGCAGAAATATGGGCAACATGCTTGCTCAGTACCAGCATGGGATTAATATTATGCTAGCATCAGTCAGGTTGTGAGAGCTCCTAGGCAGGTAAACAGAAAGCATGATGCAGACATATGGCACTCTGTTTTTTTTTCTTAATCACACTGGTACAATATAAACGGGTACAATCAGAGCTCTCCCTTTCACTGGGGCTATGATGTAACTTAATTACTTGTCATCAAAGATCCTTGAAATTCTTAAAGGAAGGTGTTAGATGAGTAGACAGGACTGTTAATGCTGTTTGTAAACCCACTGATGTTTTGCTAATGAGATTCTCTTTCATGTATTATAAGGTGGGTAAGCTGATCATGCTGTTCAGAATGCTAATTAGTTGTACTGGAAAGGCGCTGGTGGAAGTAAATATTAGAAGAAAACAAAATTTAAAATGATACGAGAGACAACCGTCTCCTAGGCTATGATGTTCAATGGAGGAATATCAAAGAACTGCTTGCATGAAAGTGTGTGTGTGTGTGTGTGTGTGAGAGAGAGAGAGAGAGAGAGAGAGCACATATTGATAGATTGCTTGGCCACAGAGCTACAGACAATTATAGCCCATGCTTTGCATGCAAAAAGTATCTGGTTCAATATTCCTGAACCTCCCGATTAAAAAGATCAGGTAGCAGGTGATGGGGAAAGTCCTGAGACCCTGGACAGCAGACAATACTGGGATGGATGGACAAATATTCTGAATCTGTCGCTTCCAACTGGGATCCAGCTCTGGCTTGTTGGGGGAGAGACAAGCCAGAATTCCAGGTTTGGATGTCACAATAAACCACCCAGGGGTGCTTTACGGGTGGTTGTTTAGCTGCTCCCGCTTACTGGAGGAGCCAAGCAGGAGTGCTCGAGCTGCAGTGACAAGCACACTGGCTCATTCACGACAACCCAGGGCTTTAAAAAAAAAAAATCCTTGGTTGTTGTTGCGTACAAATTGGGCCAGTTTTAGGCACCCCCCCCCCCCCCCCGCCGCAGCCATGAAATGTTTATTTTGGAAAAATAAGTTTTAAAAAATGAAGGCAACAGAAGAGAAGGAGAACATACATAAGACTATAACAAGATCACTAAAGAAATAAAGGCATTCACTAATGATAATGCTTAGTCCACCACCAATATGCTTGCGAAGCAGGTAGAGTAAAACAGCCTATGGACACAATCCAACGGAGGTGCCTGTAAGCCTCCAAACTCGGAGGAGTATTATGGGCTTCATATGCAAGGCGGGAGGAGTGCGAAGGCGATTTTCGCCTCCCCGCTCCTCCTGCCCTGCAAGTCAGCTAGATGGCTGATTTTGGCAGTCTAGCTGAGGCGCTTCAGATGGAGGAGAAGGCTGGAGTGCCGTCAGGATACATCATATCCTAGTGGCCCCAGTCTCCTCCCCTCCCCCAGAACCCCCCCTTTACCCCTTCACCGTGGTCGGTCTTACGACTGGGTGAAGCAGCTGGTGCAGTTCTTTCCACACCAGCTGCGAGGGGAAGAGGGGGATCCAAGCGTGGATCCCCCACTCCAAAGTCGGAGCTCTTGTCCAACCTCGGATCTGGGAATCCAAAGAATCCTATGGCCCCCTAGACGGTGTCCCGTAGACGCTCACTATCTAATGGAAGAATGAAAATGCAAGTTATACAGCGTATGTAAGCGTTGGGTACATATAAGGCCCCTTTCTATGTTCTTTTCAGAGTTGCATGTGGTGGCCTGTGGCAGTCCACATCCAGTGGTTTCTGGCTGTAACTCGGGTGCAGCTTCCCCTGCCCTGTTGGAGTATTTTCTCTTGTACCTTCTTAGAAGACACATGTCACATCATAGCGACTGGCTAACAGGGCATCCCATGCTCACTGCACCATGCCCAAGCAGGAGGCTTCAATGCTTGCAGAAACAGCCAAACCATGTGACCAGAGATGCTTCCCCCCCCCCCTCGCTTCTGTCCCTTGGTCTCTCAGGCCCTCAAGAGAGCCCATTCAGTCTTCTGCAGCAGATCAGTTTCTCGCAGCAAGTGTGCCTCATTCCATCTTCCCGAGTGCTTACCTCAGCAGAGTCCTGGCATGGGATGCCTAGCCCTGCCACCTTCCTAATGCTCTGAAGAGAACAGTGAAAGCGATTGCGCAAAGGTTTCTGGCTCCATGCTGGCCTGACTCTGCACAATTTCACCTTGGGCACCTGCCCAAGGAAGTGGGAGGGGGCGATCTTGTTGTTGGAGCTCCAATTTTTCGTGTGCCTGACCTTGCCGAAAAAGAAAACAGAATCAAGCTGGGACTTTTTCTCCCCTCCCCTAAGGCCGAACCAGCGAAAGCTGCTGTAAATTGTCTGGTTTTTAGAATCAGAACGGATATGAAGATAAGAGCTTAGGCAGACAGCTCTGGGGGCCATGCCACCGCCGCCGCTGCTGCTGAGCCAGTCAGATGATGTCAGTCCAGAAAGATTTTCTGCTTTTAAGCTACCAGCACTCAAACTTTTAACACACGTTGCTGTCAAACTGCAGCTCGTGCCTAGCATACGGAAAGAGCTGCATAATCTCAGGCCCGTTGGGGCAAACCCAGCCCACCTGGGGTCCCAATCCGGCCCTCTGGCCACATCCCCCCCCCCCGGCCCAACCCTCTTACCTTGACCCTTTGGTGGTTTCCAGGCTTTTGCTAGTTTTTTCCCCCCATTCTGAAAGGTTGAAATGCCTCTCCAACACTTAGTTACTGGCAGTAAGAGCTTGAAGTTGAAATATGCTGGTATTTTGGCTCCACCCCCTGTTGCCTTTGGCCCCACCCACCACTGGAATGTGGCCGCCGAGAGGTTCTCCAAAATGAAATTTGGCCCTCAGGCTGAAAGAGGTTCTGCACCCCTGCCCTATTGGAGGCAAACACAAAATTGTTTGCTTTTTAATTGGACATCACATTGGACTGGTTAATGTGCCTTTGTTTGGCACTAAGAGAAATGGCCTTCTACTCGTGCACTCCTCCTCCCCTCATGGAGGGGACAGGTGAGGGGAGAAGACAGGGGAGCGCACAAGCACATGGCTCATTCATGCAGCACCAAACGATGGCTTGCTTTTGCTTTTGAAATGAGCTATGCATGAACACTGCATTGAGATTTTGAAATAATATACATGTGCATGAACTTAATTCTTAAAAGGAAGATTTTTTAAAAAAATTAATACACATCAGAACACACATTGGTTGGTTAAAACTAGAGATGGAACCATCATTCTATTTCTGATCTGTGTCACTCTTGCATCATGTATTCACACATGAGTCAGTTCTATCCCATTGGCACATTAATCTGCAATTTTTAAAAAAAACAAACTGCTGGAAAATGTTCATTTAAATACATGTTTTTAAACACAGTTTGATGTTTCTTGTGCCAAGAACTGCATCAGAACATTCAGGAAGGGAAAAAGCCAGTTGATAACAAAAGTTCAGTTCGACACATTAATCTAGGAGGTGCGGATCAAGTTAGTAATGCAGCCTTTCCCCAACTTAATGCCCTCCAGATATTTTGGATTGCAACTCCCATAATTCCCAGTCATTGGTCATGCTGGCTGGGAATTATGGGAGTTGCCATCCAACACATCTGGAGGGCACCAGGTGGGAAAGGCCATAGTAATGTATCAGAAGCTGCAAAGATTGAATTCCTCAAGCATCCCTGGCGCATGTTACAATATCTAATACTCATTATCTACTGTAGGAGCAGAACAAGAGGAATTAAAAGGGGCCCTTAGCAAAGAAGATTACATTGAATGGAGGAAATGGAAATAAGGGTTGGAGGTCACAATCAATGTTTCATGTTCGTTCAAGAAAGTTCACGCTCACATCTGAAGATACTTCCATGTATTTTTATCCCACTATACCAGGAATGGGAAATGTGTGGCCTTTCGGATGTTGTTGGACTGCAATTCCCATCACCCCCACCATTGGCTATGCTGGCTATGGCTGATGGGAGCTGTAGTCCAACAACATCTGGGGACTAGACATTCCCCAATTCTGCACTATAACATATAAGGAATCCAGTGCATGGATTGTTTGAGTGACATGTGCACAAATACACACACACAGCCATTGCGATGTTACAAAACACAGTTTTATTCAAGAAAGTTCCATGTATCTATATTAAGAAATATGTAACATTAAAGCATGTGAGCCCACTAAGAGAGACACAGAGACAGTTAGGTCATTTGGACCAGTTTGCAGGGTGGAAATGTTAAAAAAAGAAACGATGCTATATTTTGTTCTGGTTTGTGGTAAACAGTGATTTTCCCTTTCTCTGTAACATTTGAAGAAAGCATGTAATGGGATCTTGTCCAGAAAAGAAAATCCTAAAAATATATTTTTCACTTTACTGTATAACTCTACATCACAAATATAGCTTCTAACTCTACATCACAAATATACTACTGTATAACTCTACATCACAAATATAGCTTATCTGTGAAGGGAAACCAATGACAGTGCGTAATTTCATGGTTGACTCGTGTTTTAAGTGGTTTCCAAATTAGAGGGAAATCCACAGTATTTGAAGTATCTGTAGGTGAAGGTAAAAGAGAAATGGCCATGTCCTTGGCCTTGATGTGTAACAAGTCAATTATAAGACAAACACAATGAGCGTAAAACAATGACTTTTTTTATATCCTCCCACACACCTCAGACACATTTATTGTATTGTGCCTTTACTAGGGGGAAGGAAACAGAGATTTACGATGTTACTTGAATGGTTGCCAGCCAAAATAAAAAGAGATGTTGAGTTCTAGTTTTGAGTCTTCAAACCAATTTTTGCATGGGGGGAGGAGTTCAGATGACCCCGCCCAACACACTGAAAGAACATCTGAAGGAGGTTGCAGGCTGTGTCGTGTGTGTGTGTCCCCCACTAACATGCCTAGTGACCACCACTACCACTACTACCACCACCACCACCACATGGGCTGTCTGTTCATTCATAGATTTCATAGATCTGATAGAGTTGGAAGGAGCCTGCAAGGCTATCGAGTCCAACCCCCTGCTCAGTGCTGGAAACTAGAGGAGAGGGTCTCCCATCCAAGTAATAACCAGGCCTGACCCTGCTTAGCTTTCCACGCTCAGACAAGCTGAGCCAGAGTGAGCCACAGGCCTGTATATTCGGAGTGTGTCCTGCACAAAGGGGGTCCCCTGGCATAATCAAGGTCCCCCCATATGTATAATCCCTTCACACACCAGCTAATTCATGGCAGGGCGGGTGGGGTTAGCTGCTGTGCACATCAGCAGCAGGGGTGGTGCTAGCCGGTACAGTCTCATAACTCGCATCATGCATACTTTCTATGGAGGGAGGGGAGATAGTCTGAACCCACCACTCTTATGCCAAATCGCTTTGTGCATTCTCTTCCCTCCGCCACATTCATTAGCATTAAAAGAGCCAGCATGGCGTAGTGGTGAGAGTGTTGGACTGGGACTTGGGAGATCCGGGTTCTAGTCCCCGTTCGGCCATGAAACCCACTGGGTGACTTTGGGCCAGTCACTGACTCTCAGCCTAAGCTACCTCACAGGGTTGTTGTGAGGATAAAATGGAGAGGAAGAGGATTATGTAAGCCGCCTTGGGTTCCTTGCAAGAAAAAAGGCGGGATATAAATATAATGAATGAATGAATGAATGAATGAATGAATGAATAAATAATAAATAAATAAATAAATGAACACCGAGTGCTGCGCAAAAGTGACACAGCCCAGATGGGTTTACAAACTGGACAGAGGGGGCACCAGGGGACTTCGAACCAGGATCTCTGGCAGCAGGGCCCTGGTGACTTCCTCCCTCTGCCACTGGGGCAGCACTCAGACAGAGGCAGCTCATTGTCCAATAGTTGCTGTGTTGCAGCTGTATCCAGATAATGTGCAAAGAGGGGTACTAAAGCTCATCAGCACAGCCAGAGCAGGCAATCAGAGGAGCCAATAGGGCCCGGCTGGCCTTCAGTGGTGGAGTCCTAATCAGAGGGCTAGGTGGGTGCAGCCCCGTCCCCAGTTCCCCCCACACCTGCCTGTGTAATAATAATAATTAATCTTGCCCACGCCACTGCCAGCTTCTTCCCTCGTGGCTGATTCACTGCTGCTGCTGCACTGCGACCAGAAACTCCTGGTCTGGTGCTGTGCATCATTGATGAAACTGTGTGCGCAGATGTTGTTGGACTACAACTCCCATCAGCCCTAGTCATAGCCAATGGTGAGGGCTGATGGGAGTTGCAGTCCAACAACATCTGGAGGGCCACACATGTTCCCCATTCCTGTTATAAGCAGTGTTTGATTCACTCAAGAAAAAAGGATCAGCTGTGGGATACGTCTGTTTTATGAAGCAGGGAGAAATTCCCTGTACCATAAATCACCCATTTCCATTAAAAAAAAAAAAAAAAAATGCTGCTTCAGCCTTGGTGGAAATAAATTTTTAATACCTGAACTCCTGTAACCCGACAGAGCGTTTGTTAAACGTGCTGTGCTCAGTCAGCCTTATTTTGCTCTCTCCTGAGTGAGGGTATGAGCAAATGGATGTGTACCAGCTAGGATCAGACAAGCCATCTGATCCCAGCCACAGGCCTTTGGTGAAGCTACCTGTCAAGCAGTAAATCACCTGCCCACGGAGGGAGGGGAAACACACTTGGTTACTTGAAGGTGACTCTGGAGAACAGCGGTCAGTGAGCTATGAATCAAATCTCCATTACATCACCAATTTCCGTATTTTAGGGGCCTTCTTCCTTTCCTATAGCTGCGTCGGCCGGTGCAGCAGTTTTTTTGTGGTTAAGCAATCCCAAGTTTTGCTGGAAGGCTGCCAGTGTTCAAAGCAGGCATTTTCCCCCAAAGGGGTGTGTGTGCTGTCTCCCTTCCTGATGATTCACTCCTATTCTGCATCGATGGCATGAGCCGTTTTTGCCAAGCAAGCCCTGCCCAACGGAACTAACGGGTTGTGAGACCTGCCCATAAAGGAACTGCGCAAAGGATTCATCCTGCACCACAGTGATTCCCCACATATATTGGGGGAGCTGAAGCAGAGGCCCAGGGGCCAAATCTAGCCTACTTGGGGTCTCAGCCTGGTCCTGTGGGGTTCTCCAGATGACCCCGCCCCTCCCCCCCCAATCATGGTCCTAAGACGGGTATAAGAGCTGGTATTTGGGGTATTTAGGCTCCACCCATTTGCCTTCGGCCCCGCCCACTGAGAGCTTCTCCAAAATTGAATGTGGCCCTCAAGTTGAATCAACATACACAGTTAGAGGCGCATACTTAAAATTTCAGCCGCATGCACATGATCACGCCCTTCTATTCCGAGTTCGTTAATCTGGGGGGGGGGGGACACCGACACCCTACAGGGCATTGTTGTGTACACATTTAAAGTGGCTTGATATGAGTTTAGCCGCCCAAAGGAGTTGTGATTTTGTGAGGGCCAAACTGGTGGCAGAGCAAGGCGTGGAGACTCGAGTTGCCAAATGGCTGGAAAGTGGCAGGAAGTGGGGGGGCTAACTGCTGTGAAAAAGTGGCAAGCGGAAAGTGTTACCCTTCTCTGCCTTAGCCACTTCCCCCAGCCAGGATGTGCGTTTGACATTGCAGGGACTCGCTACTGCAGGCAAGGAGTTGCAGGAGAAAGGCAGCGGGTAGCAGGGGTGTTATACACCTCTGCACCCACCTGCCACTTCTCCACTGCCTCCACTACTTTGTTCTGTGCCAGCCCATTTTCCTACCTGAGGCAAAGGACAAGATGGCGCTCCCTCCCCATCCCATGTATAGAAGCTGGGTGGCTGGATTGCCACTTGAATCTCACTTCAACGCTTGTGATGGGATAGCATCCACCACCACACCTGAGGAAGCCGGCTAGTTTAGGAGCCCCCAAGACCAATTGTGTGGCTCTGTGCTCCAACAGAAGGGAACAGCCAGAGAGTTCAGAAGGAACATCTGGGAGGCTGCTACTGCTGCCCCATAGTATCTGCCATCTGAGGCAACTGCCTCACTGTACCTTATGGTAGGGCTGGCCCTGACTTTGTAGCTGTTCAGGGACAACCAGGATTCCCAGACATGCTGCCGAATGCCTAATTGAGTCCAAAGGGTACTGCAATCTGTAGCATCTTGCTTTGGAAGGACAATTCCTTGGGGACCTCTGACATTTAAACCTATTTGATGCTGGTTTAACTTCAGAGTGTAGAGATAAATGGCAAATCATTTACGGACAGGGTTATGCAAATGGTTGGAGATGTAGTAGGAATCCTGCAGAGTTTTAAGGGCATTTGATGTTTCTGCTCTAAGTTTTTGTGTGGTAGGAGGGAATTGGAATAGAATGGCTGCTTAAAGATATGATGGGCTCTGAATTTCTGTGGGTTCCACTGACTATTCCTTTATGTAATTTGGTTTAAGGAGAGGGAAGAGGATTTGGACTTTGTCAAAACTTTGTTATACACAGCAAAGTTAAATACAGCAGCGAACTAGAAAAGTCCTAAGGTTTATGACCATCTTAAAAAATTCTGGCAAATACCATATGACATGAAACTTACAATTGTATTCAAGTCATAGTAAGTCAACAACTGACAGGCAAATTTACTGAGGACTGGGTATTTTTATTTATTTATTATTACATTTATAAATGTAATTTATTATTACATTTATTGTTCATCTGCTACTAGTAGGGTGGTCAGGCGTCATACTTTATAGAGGACAGTCCTCTATTTGAAAGTGTCCTCTATTTGATTGGCTGCCGAGTCAAAGTCTGATTTAAAATAGAGAACCATAAGGAGGTAGAGCAGGGACCTTGAGAAAAGGTTGAAGGAGACGCCTATGTTTAACCTGGAGGAGAGACCATTAGAAGGCAATACAACAGCCACCTTCAAATATTTGAAAGACTATCGCATAGATGATGGAGCTAATTTCTTTTCTCTTACTCCAGAGGGTAGGATCCAAACCAATAGCTTCAAATTACAAGAAATATGATTTCAACTAGACCTTAGAAAGAACCTCCTGATAGTACAAGCTGTTTGACAGTGGAACATGCTACCTTGGACAGTGGTAAACTCTCCTCCATTAGAGGTCCTTAAGCAAAGCAAAGGCAGGATGGCAACCTAACTAGGATGCTGTAGCTGCAGATTTCCTGCATCAGCAGGTGGTTGGACTAGATGACCTTTGAGGTACCAACTCTATATGGTATACCATCACATACTACTTGGTGCTAATATAATAATTAACATATATTGTAGGCATGTGTGAGGAATCCGATAGGGGGGTGCAAATCCGACCACTTTTCTCAACTTGGCCCCATGGATTCCATTCTATCAACCCTGTGCTGGTGCCGACAATCTGACATGAGTCGAACCAGCACGCAGACGTCCATTTTTAAAACAGGCCACAATCTGTGTAATTTTATATTTTTTTAAGCTGGGGGAATTTGCGCAGAATTCAGGCCTCCGCCCTGCAATTTGCGTAAATTTGTGCAAGTTGCAAAGCAGGGGGCTGGATTTTGCACAAATCTGAAATTAACTGTCAGAAAATTCAAGCTGGTCAAGTTGCAGTGTGTGCATATGCAGTGAGAGGAGGATGCTTCCATGCTTCTCGTGTTAAATGCTACAAGAACAACAACAACTCAAATCTAACCAGTCAGCCCCGATTTGTGCAAATTGCGCTAGAGATACGCAATTCTCAGTTCCAAATTTGCACAAATATTTCAAGCAATTTCACAGAAGCCGGGGGGGGTGTGAACCCACCCACCCGCTTTGGGCTGTCGGCTCGGAACGTGCTGAAAGTCCGTCAAGCTCAAACGGAACAAGTTTTTGAGTGTTGCACATCCCTAAATTGTAAGAACAACTTTTTTGGTTAAACAATAACACTTCCATGGGACTGAATTCCAAAGAATAAGAAGTTTGTCTAGGCTATGCTAACCTTACTCTATGATTACAAGAGTCTCCATTTAAAATCAACTTTCAAATGTTTGCTGTTGTTGCACCACATTTCAACAATGTGCCAAGGTGTGCAATGTCATAGATTTTCATAGATCATAGAGTTGGAAGGAGCCTGCAAGGCTATCGAGTCCAACCCCCTGCTCAATGCAGGAAACTAGAGGAGGGGTCTTCCATGTCCCATCCAAGTAATAAGCAGGCCTGACCCTGCTTAGCTTTCCACGCTCAGACAAGCTGAGCCAGCGTGAGCCACAGGCATGAGAGGGCTGCATTTGATTTACTCTGTATTAGCCAACCTTGGGTCCAGAGCATCACCTCTTTCCCTGCTCTAACTAATTGCCATACGGCTACAGTAGACTAAACACTCCTCACTAAAGCCCTTCCCCAGTGCCAGCAAGTACCTTGCTTATCTTACACCTACATTTCTTGGAACAGACTTAACACAAAAATAGGGGACTTGAAAACACGTGACTTAATCGTTGAGCTAGAAACTGTTTTCCCTATTAGTGAGTTGGTGCTTTTGGCAGAGTTCCCAAGAAAGATAGGAACCAAGCAAAGAAAGAAAGAGGATCGACTCGACAGCAATAAAAGTTACTCGCAGAAGGGCAGAGCAAAGTGATCAGCCACACAGTCTCACTAAAGCCCATTCATATAGCCATTTCAGCCCACAGCAGCTGTGCTTCCAACCCAGGTTGACCTTTAACTGTACCACATACACAAGTCTGCATACACCCATTTTTTAAGTCTGCATACACCCATGCAAATGGCTGCAGTGGGGAGAAGACAGACAACTTTCCTTCCATGAGCTTCCCTAAGTTAACTGCTCTTAGGACCCAAGCCACTGGTCCTTGGAGATCACAGCACTTCACAAATGCAGCGCCTCCTGTGAACTCTGTCCCCGGGCACAGAGAACACCCTTTCCATCGACTAAGGGCTTGATGGAGGAATTGCAGGGGTGGGTGGGGAGCCTGCAGCAGTTCTGTCCTGCTACTCTCTCCCTCCCCAGGACACAGTGGGCCACTCTGCATGTAACGACAGCACAAGGGTTAAATAACACATGAGCTGCCTGTCAGGGACGAGCGGGAGAGAGAGAGCGCGCACTGCCTGTAGCACACCAGCCACTTCCGCTTTTAATCAACAATCTAAAATTGGCTTCTTTGTAGGTTTGTTGAGTGAAATAAGTGAACCCAGCCCGATGGGTTGTTTAGCCCTTAAACAACAATCCATGGGTTAGCTGCTGGATTGTTTAGCCCCTAAAGAACGCAGCTTTCTGGGTTGGCATGTCAGGCTCAGCAGGAGCCGATCAGTGGGTTGCTGTGTAAAATTAAGAGTAGCGAGTGCGCAGGAGTCAGTGCACTCGTGTATGACAACCCACAGGTTGTTTAAAGCATGGGTTCTCATTAGATGTGAACCAGGTCAGAGGCTGCATTTGCACATAATGATAAGCCATGGTATACATTAACCATCGTTTGTTGGTTTAGCCATAAATTGTCTTACAGACAAGCAAACAAACCACAGCTTATTTTCCCATTTCTGGCTTGTCTCTCTCCCACTCATCTTATTTATTTATTTATTACATTTCTATCCCATCTTCTTTCCATCATGGAACTCAAGGTGGCTCCATGCGGTTCCCAGGTGGTGTCCCCTCCAAGCACCGACTTGCTTAGCTTCAGCATGGTGGCTGCCTCATGTGCCTTCAGACCATGCCCTGAGACCCTCAGAGCAGTTTCATTTTCAGGCTGCTCTTTCTGGGCACTCCTGTTTCAGGGTGGGAAACAGCACAAACAATCCAGGGATAAGCCACAATTTTAGGTTCGCACATCACAACAAACCATGGTTTAAACAAGCCAGACTTCATAATCCAGCAACAAACCATGGGTTCTGTTTGTGGTTTATAGCTGGTTAACAAACCATGGTTTATTAACAGGGATGGGTTCAGACACTACAATCCAGATGTCAGCAAACCACACCATGGCTTAGTTTTATGTGCAAACCAGGCCAATTTGATAGTCAAGAGCTACTGAGGCTTTTCTACTTGACCCTACCAAACTCTTCTATCAGGAAGTCAAAGCTCGCAGCAGCAAGAACCACTTGGCAAGAAAGGGAAATTCTTCCCTTGTAATGGGCTCCGTTTTTTATCCTAAACTAAGCCTCCCCTCCCTTTTCATCCACAGTGGAACTCCGTGCTCCAAAGTCTCCTGTTTTGTGTGCTGGTGCTCCCTCACTCCTTTTAAAGCATCCGCTCTTCCTACAGCTGCTAAATTATACCAGACAAAACAGCTAACTAGCTATTGCCATAGATAGCAATGGCTAAAAGCTACTGCTTGTACCATACATTTCTAATGTGGAACAAAATGAATGAGCATATAATACAGTGCATATTGTGCTATGTAGATAACATTTCCTGAAGGTGTCCAACGCTAAGCCAAGGTCTAAGGATTTAGCCTCCAAACTCTAAAGCTGGACATTAATGCTTCCCTCTGCTTCTTCCCCCACCCCAACTGTAATGCCAATTCCAGAAACTGACCCTACAGTAACATTAGTTTCACAAACATTAGCATTAAAAGCAATGCACTGTGCAAACTCAAGAGAGAAAAGACAGTATGTTGGAATCACCGTAATGAGAAGAACAGGTAAACAAAAGTCAGCAAATCCTTTCTTGATATAATCCAGATCTCTTCTTCTCTTTTGGATATGCCTTATATTCCTGCACAGCAGTGCAAGTCCCTAAAGCAGGGCTCTCCAACCTTGGGTCCCCAGATGTTTCAAAGATTTCATAGATTTCATAGATCAGAGAGTTGGAAGGAGCCTACAGGGCCATCGAGTCCAACCCCCTGCTCAATGCAGGACACTAGAGGAGGGGTCTCCCATCCAAGTAATAACCAGACTTGACCCTGCTTAGCTTTCCACGCTCAGACAAGCTCAGCCAGTGTAAGCCACCTCTACCTGGACTACAGCTCCCAGAATCCCTTGCCATTAGCCATGCTGGCTGAGCTGTAGGCCAGCAACATCTGGGGACCCAAGGTTGGAGAGCCCTGCCCTAAAGGCTCCATATTTCAGACATCTTCACAGAGCAGACAAGAATGGCACCCTATGTGTTGTTTTCATGCCCAGAGAATTAACTCTGCACTGCCCCTTAAGTCAGGAGTGGGCCACTTGTGGCCCTCCAGATGTTGTTAGACTGCAACTCCCATCAGCTCTAGCAAGCATAGTCAAGGGTGAGGAATCATGAGAGTTGCAGTCCAACAACTTCTGGAGGGCCACAAGTTGCCCAGCCCTGACTTAATCACAAACTGGCCTCTAGACTCTCCCCTCCCTCTTTTCCCACATCAAGTATCGGCAACCTGGTGCTCTCCAAATGTTTTAGACTACAACTCCCATTATCCCCAGTCAGAATAGCCAATGGTCATGGATTATGGGAATTGTCATCCAAAATATCTGGAGAGAGGATGCTATTGCACTAATGTCCTGCCTGTGGGTTTCCTGTGGCAGCTGATTGGCCACTGTGTGAACAGAATGCTGGACTAGATGGACCCTTGGTCTGATCCAGCAGGGCTCTGCTTATGTTCTTATGAGTGCACTGGGTTTGCCCACCCTTGACCTAGGAGAAATCCTGCTGCATATCTGTGTTGAGGCACACCATGGAGCCGTATAGAATACTGTAAATAAAGCTGTGATGTTATTAATGCCTGTCTGGAACCTAAATTCAGGGAACAAGGATTCAACAGCTAACTCATCCTACAATACACATATCCTTGCAGAGTGACTGCAGATGGGGAGAAAGACATTGATCAAGAAACCTCAGAACTCTTTCTCTCTTGTTTTTGCATGCATGCTATCTGGGGGGGGGGGGACGACAACCCCAAAAGTATGGTGTAATCAGCACCATACTTTTATTACTCTTATATTGTAGAGTTGGAAAAAGTGCAGGAAAGGGCAACTAAAATGATCAAGGGGCTGGAACAACTGCTCTATGGGGAAAGTTTACAATATCTAGGATTGTTTTGCTTAGAAAAAAGGTGACTGGTGGAGAGAGGTGTACAAAATTATACATGGTACAGAGAAAGTGGATAGGGAGACATTTTTCTCCCCCTCTCATCATACTAGAACCCAAAGGGGTCATCCCATGAAACTGACTGGGGGGAAATTCAGGACAGATGAAAGGAAGTACCGTACTTCTTCACACAATGCATAGTTGAACTATGGAATTCATTTCCACAAGATGTAGTGGTGGCCACCAATTTGGAGGGCTTTAAAGGGGATTGGACAAACACATGGAGGAGAAGGCTATCAATGGTTACTACAACTGATGGCTATATGCTACCTCCAGTATCAGAGGCAGTATGCAGTTGCTGGGGAACATGGGTGGGAGGGTGCTGTTGCACTCATGTCCTGCTTGTGGGTTTCCTGTGGGCAGCTGGGTGGCCACTCTGTGAACAGAATGCTGGACTAGATGGACCCTTGGTCTGATCCAGCATGGCTCTTCTTATGTTCATATGTTCTTATTATCAGTCTTTGCATGGCTTAAAAAAACAAAAACATTTCGCCACACAGGCTTGTAGATTGATAGAAGAATTACAAGCTTTATGTGTAATTCACCATAGCCACTTTGCTAATTATGGGTACAATCCACTATCAGTCCAACAGGGATGTGTGTGAGAAAATTCAGTATTTAGTAATCCATACCACAACATTAGCAAGCTACAAAGTAAGAATTAGACATATATTATCTATAACAGCAAACACAGAACAAGAGACTTCTAATTTGGGTAACTGCTTAAGCTCTAGATGCTAGCATGAGCAATAATTTATGTGTCAAATGAAAAGGGTTGCATTACTTTCCAACTATCTGTGCTTTCCAGATAAGTTTCTATGGACTGGACAGTCATAAGAAAATAAGAATTAAGATGATTTAAGAGGCAATATGATTGCCATCTTAAAATATTTGCAGGGCTGTCACATAGACAACAGAGCAAATTTGTTATCTGTTGCTCTAGGGTAGGATCCAAACCAACCCATTCAAATTACATGGGGATTTCAACAAAACATTAGGAGGAATGTCCTGATGGTACAAGCTGTTCAATAGACTTCCTCAGAAGGTGCTGAAGGTCTTTGAGGAAAGGCTGGTTGGCCACCTAGCAGTGGATTTCCTTCATCAGCAGAGGGTTGGATTAGATCAGTCTTCCCCAACCTGGTGCCTTAAAGATGTTTTGGACTCCAGCCCCTGCCACCACGGCAAATGGTCAGAAACGCTAGGAGTTGTTGTCCAAAACATCTGGAGGGCACCATGTTGGGGAAGGTTGGACGAGATGATCCTTAAGATCCCTTCCAGCTCTATGATTCTGTGAGACAGTACAGAATATGTCTCCAGATTAACACTGGGCTTGTAAGATACAGACAAAAGCAAAGACTATTCAGAGAGCTATAACCATTGTTGTGCTTCAAACACATATACATAGTGCAAGGACACATAGGCTGTATAAATCATACCTTTTTATTAGAACTAGACAAAGCTTGGACAAAGCAGGAATCTAAAATAATGAAAACAAATTTTACCCTTGGGCTACATGCGAAGCTTACCATGAAAATCACCAAGGCTGCACATGAATAACAGAGAGAGCGAAATAAAGCAGCACTACAAATGAGCCACAGTAGACTAAACGGCTGCCTCTCCTCTGTTGAAGCAAAGGGACTTCTATCGTAGCTCACACGCCACAGTATTGCCTAAAACTGAATGGGGTACTTAAAATGATGCAGAGCCAATGCGATGGAATGATTAGAGCAGCTGCCCCCAACTTGGTATCCCCCCAGGTGTGTTGGACTACAACTTCTACCATCCCTAGCCATTAGTGCTGCCAACTGGAGTGATGGGACTTGTAGTCCAAGACATCTGAGGAGCACCAGGTTGGGGTTGGCTGGATTAGAGCAGTGTTCTCCGCTGGCTGGGGCATGCTGGGAGTTGTAGGCCAAAAACATCTGGGGACCCAAGGTTGGAGAACACTGGATTAGAGTGTTGGACTGTGACAGAGGAGATCTGGTTTCAAATTTCCATAAAGGTCACTGGGTGACTTTGGGCCAGTTACTATCTCTCAGCCCAACTTACCTTGCAGGGTTGCTGTGTGGATGAAATGGCAGGGAGTCACATGTGTCCCCCCTGACCCCTTTAGAAGGTGGCAGGGTAAAAATATAATAAATACTGTCCAACATCTGTGTCATCACTGTGTTTAATCCTTTCTATAACACTTTTTCTATACAAGTGCTTTTACCTTCCCAATTTCATAGATATCATAGATCATAAGAGTTGGAAGGAGCCTACAAGGCTATCGAGTCCAACAACCCCCTGCTCAATGCAGGAAACTAGAGGAGGGGTCTCCCATCCAAGTAATAACCAGGCTTGACCCTGCTTAGCTTTCCACGCTCAGACAAGCTGAGCCAGCCTCAATCCTCGTCACAACAATCCTGTGAGAAAGGTCACTTAAACAGAGAGTGGCAGAGATAGAAGATACTGGAGTAGCCTTGAGTAGTATTAAATACAAGGATTATCTAAACTCTGAGTTCCTTGAGGGTAAGGACCAGTCTGTAAAGCACCATATACATATTAATTGATTAATGGCTTGGCAAAGATGTGAACATAAGATGTGAACATAAGGGAACACTCTAATCCAGTGTTCTCCAACCTTGGGTCCCCAGATGTTTTTGGCCTACAACTCCCAGCATGCCCCAGCCAGCGGAGAACACTGCTCTAATCCAGCCAACCCCAACCTGGTGCTCCTCCAGATGTCTTGGACTACAAGTCCCATCATTCCAGTTGGCAGCACTAATGGCTAGGGATGGTAGAAGTTGTAGTCCAACACACCTGGAGGGATACCAAGTTGGGGGCAGCTGCTCTAATCATTCCATCGCATTGGCTCTGCATCATTTTAAGTACCCCATTCAGTTTTAGGCAATACTGTGGCGTGCCAGCGCTATCTATGTGCTCATGTGAGGGAGCAGGGCTGGCATCGAGAGTAGGCATGGTTGGGCACCTACCAAGGACCCACACCCCAGCAGGGGCCTACTGGTAAGAGTTGTTCCTCCTCTTCACCACTGCAACCTGCTTGTTCACCTGCCTCATGTTCTGGCCAGACAATGGTGGTGGCAGTGAGGAGGAGGAGGAGGAGGAGATGCCACTGCCTACTTGCTCACTGGCTCTCAAGCGAACAAGTGGTAGCAATGGTGGGAAAGAGGATGAGGTGCAACAGCAGCTGGTGACATTGGCGGTGAGATGGTAGACCCATTCAGGGTGTCTTGCCCAAGGGCCCTCAAAAACCTGGAGACAGCACTGTTAGGGAGTATTTTCCAGCAGAGGTGGTGTTAGGGAGTGGCCCACTAGGGCTGGAGCCCCAAATCTTTCATTTGGAGTCCCGAATCTCTAGGAGGCCATCTGCCCCACCACCCTGCTGTCCATGGGACACTTGCTGTAATAAAGGTACAGGGGCTCTGATGATCTCTATTGCATCTGATCCCCCTGGACTAGCTGGCTTTTTGCCCACATGTGCTTCCCCTCTTGCTACCTCCCCCCTTGAATCTTTCTGCCTGAGGTTTTTTTTCTGAAATCAAATGCCCTCCTCTCCCCTGTCCATACATCCCTTTTTACAAATAGGGTTGTCCTTAGGAAACAGGGTCCTTTAAAGACACATAGAGAGAGAACCTTTAGAGCATATGTAAATTAGCATATGCAAATTTGTACTTTTTTTGTTTTTGTCCTGTGGGCCTGAGCCCCAAATCTTTTTGGTACCTAGCACTGCCCCTGTTTTCCAGTAACACTTATAACAAAACTCATGTAGGGCCAGCTTCAGACTGGAGGGTGGGCAGCTTCCTTCTTAATTTCCCACAATGTCCCAGCAAATGTCATGAGATCCTTTACAACTTGGATTCAACCATATTCTTGACAGCACCAACCTAAATCTTATTAATGCTTTCACGGAAGTGGATAAAGTTGCTAAATTTTTCCCTCCCAAAGGTCCTGTGCCTCTAGAAGCTGTGACACAAGGAGTTCAAGAGGGAAAGCAGGCCTCCCCAAGCTGCAGACGTTACAACAGTTCTCTTTAAAAGAACTCTTCGGGTGTGTCCTAAAGCACAACAATGGGACAACAAGAGATCAAGGCAAGGGTACAGAAAGTGAAGAGGTAAAGAGACAAAATATAGAAAACTCAAGCTGCCCTATAAAACATGAAGAAGCATTTCTTCAGGTAGGTGAAGAAAATTAAGTAGCAAAGACAATAAATATTATCAGAGATTGTGTTTTGCTTTTTAAGATATTTTTTTTAAGTGAGCACTCTGGCCAGTGAACAGAGATTAAAAACAAGGTCCAAATGTGTTCAGTCTGTCTGAATCATAAAGGAACAAAGCTAATAATTCAAAGAGGAATGGAGACCATGGGAAAAAGACTGCTTTCATTATTTTGGAATTTCACAACATGACGGCAAAGCTTTCTGAAGGCAGCAGAAACTTAGCATACTGATGAAAAGGTGGAGACTGGAGGCAGAGAGGTAAAGAAGCAGCAGGTAAAGGCTCAAAGCCTCAAAAGGGTCCAGAGAAGTTGATATTCTGCATGAAGACAAACTGTGCACAACTGATTAGAAGGTTGGGAATCCAAAAGGATTATGGTTTTTCTAATGGCAGCGTTCGGAGGAGAAAGCCAGACTCTTGACATATTTAATAGGAATTGGAGAGCAACACAAAGCTACATACATAAATCACATCTTAGAAGTTACCGGCTATTCCTGCGTCCTACAATGGCTAATGCTCAGAGATATCACTAAAGAGAACAACTGTTACTCAGTTAGTTACCAGTCCAACTGTGCAGTGCCAAATACAAGAGACAGAAATGTTGTATCTTGCTTTTGATTTGTGAAAAATAGACAAACACAACTAGATTAAGATTAAGAGGTCAACAATTACATCTTATAAGAAAAAGCAATAAAGAATCAAAACAGAATTCTTATATGTACACATATATACAAGATCCGACACAAATGTGTTTCAAAGCCAAAAGTTTTTTCGTCCATTCTAAAAGATTGAAATGCCTCTCCTATGACTTAGTTACCAGCAGGAAGAGATTTAAACTAAAATATGCTGGAATCTTTTGTATTTAGGCCCCTCCCCTTTTGCCTTTGGACCCACCCACCGTTGGAATGTGGCCCCCTGAGAGCTTGTCCAAAATGGATTTTAGCCCTTGGGCTTAAAGAGGTTCAGCACCCCTGATTTGTAAGGTGTAACCCAGTTGTACCCAATGAATAGAGCTACAGTTGGTTTAATAAAATCCCTTTGAGTCAGATTTTGCCAAATATGAATAGAGGTATTTGACCCGTTTCTCAGTACTCCATAGTTTAAGGGCACACACCTATGCAAGTTTGGATAGAAAAAGAGCCTATACCTATGCAAGTTTGGATAGAAAAAGAACCTACAACTCCCAGCATGCTCCAGCCAGCATGGCTGGCTGTGACATGCTGGGAGTTGTAGGCCTTTTTTCTGTCTAAACTTGCATAGGATCACGCCTTAAGCCAGCCAGCAAAAGTGACATTCAAAGGGGCCCCTGTGAGGACTCCGTTTTGAAGCCACCAACATCTTTGCAGTGAACACATTTTCAATACATTCATAGCAATGTCCCTTACATGATATTTGATGTGTCCCCTCGCCGGATCGTCACCTTGAAGTGGTGAGTGGGCTTGCGTGTTCCGATGAATCCTGTGAGCAATGCCGTCGGGAGCTATGTACTCCCAGCAGGGTCACCCATGGCGGTAAGGTCCGGGGAGAGGAACCAGACAAAGAACGATCCAAAACATAAAGTCCTCAACGGCAGAACAGGCGGAAGATAATTAAACCTAAATTACAACGGCTGTGAAGGCGGATGAAGGCTGCAGCAGAGAATGGTTTTCCAATCGTCAGGGTAACCGTGCCATTGGATCTCTGCCGTACTCTGTCAAGTTTGTGTGGTGATTCGTTGTGCACCGATCTCCCCACATAAAACAGTTTCACGCACAGGCGTCTTCCAACCCAACCCATCCAACCCTACCCAACCCAACCAAACAAACAAAAAAAAAGTCCCATGGCGATTGGCGAATGGCGACGGGGGCAGGACTGTGAATCTGGAAGCCCCTAGTCATGGACCAGCACATGGGTCCAGTCTCAGTCGCCCTGTTCAAGGAACGAGGTAGTCGAGCAGCTCGGCAGCTGTATCCATGACTGAGCAGCCCTATTTAGGATCCACTCTGCTCACCCCGTATGGGGAGGGGGCTAGAAAAGGTGCCCTAAACATAGTCTACCTCTTTCTCCCCTGACTGGATTACCGCGTCCAGTGGGGTCACCATTTTAGCAGTCGAAAAAGACATTTGAATTTTGGAACATGGAATATACGGACATTGCTGGATAACATAGCTAGTGAACGCCCTAAGCGTAGGACTGCTATTATTGCAAGGGAGCTGAGACGGTTTAAAATTGACATAGCAGCACTTCAAGAAACTCGAAGGGCAGGAGAGGGACAGTTGAAAGAAGAAAAAGGAGGTTATACCTTCTTCTGGAAAGGACTACCTGAGCAGGACCGACGAATACATGGTGTAGGCTTTGCCATCAAAAATGAGCTAGTGAACTCTTTGTCAGAAGTTCCTACTGGCATTAACGAACGCCTGATAACTCTTCGATTAAAGCTCGCCAATAACCAACAGGTAACTATTTTGAGCGCTTATGCACCAACATTAGATGCTGATGATGACATCAAGGAAAGTTTTTACAGCCAGTTGGACACCCTCCTGTCAGAGATACCTAAGGAGGATAAAATTATCCTCCTGGGCGATTTTAATGCAAGAGTCGGGCGTGACTTTGATTTATGGCCAGAAACTATTGGAAAAGATGGAGTTGGTAATAGCAACCCAAACGGACTCTTACTTTTGTCTATATGTGCAGAGCATAATCTCACTATTACAAACACGCTCTTTCGACAAAAGAATAAGTTTAAAACATCATGGCAGCACCCACGGTCAAAGCACTGGCATCTTCTGGATTATGTAATTGTCCGTGTTAGAGATCAGATCGCCGCGATGTACTTCTTACTAGGGCCATGGTGAGTGCCGACGACTGCTGGACAGACCACCGACTAATCCGGTCCACAATGGTTATCAACATTGCTCCCCAACGTAGGCTTCAAGGAAGGAAACCAAGGCGTAAAATGAACATCCAAGTCCTTCAAGATCCTATTAAGCAAACTCGTCTTCAATCACTTCTTAAGGAACATCTACCTACGGAACCTCCTGACAACATTGAGGACCATTGGTCTAAGCTGAAAACCTCCATTACTGCAGCTTGTGAACAAACTATTGGATATGAAACTAAGAAACATCAGGATTGGTTTGATGAAAATGATAATGAGATTAAAAATATAATTGACCAAAAAAAGGAAAGCCTTCCAAATATGTGTAACCAAGGGCCAAAAAGTTTGACAATGCCCATCAAGGTCTTCCTTCCACAGCACAATCAAGAAGTCTGATCTCGCCCTTTGCTCTCTAGTACCACTATGAAGGGCAGTGGTGTCATAGTAAATTCTAAAGAGCAGGCGCTCATCGTGATGGCTCCCATAGCCACGCCCCCATAGTCCAAAAATCCATATCAACAAACCAGTTCTAGCAGTTTCCATCTGCACCAGGAGCAGGTCTTTTGTAAAGCTCATGGGTCTTGATGGCCCATTCAGGACCAAGCCATCCCAAAATACTTTGCATTACAATAGGGAGCAATATATCGTTGTTGGGAAAATGCACCTTCCCCCAGCTACTGTGAGAACTGCAGCTAAGCTCAGAGAGAACAGGGAATTCTGAGAGTGGTGACAGATGATGTCAGCATCCCTACTAATAAAGCAGGGAAGCCACCCCTGCATCCCTGTGAGCGCTGGCTCCACACAACATCACTGATGAAGGAGCTCATGGAAAGGAAAAACCACTGGTCATCTGAGAAACAGAAAGTGTGAGTGAGTCTCATAACACATTTTCAGAGAGTACTGAAGCTCTCCCTGCTCAGGAAAGGGAAAGACAGAGCAGAGTGGGATTTAATTTCTCAAAGAGATTTTCTTCCAGCTTTATGCGTGCTTCAGCAAATCAATTCCAACCATCTGGCTCGAGCAGATTTCACTGCTGCCTTCCCACTTAAAGTTGGGAGAAATGAAGCAGGGGGGGAGGCGACACCTGGAGATCTTTTGATATTTAGTGCCACAAAATACATCAGATATTTAAATGTTCCACACTTATTTCAGGATGAAGGCAACTTTTAAAAATAAGAAGCTCTACTTGGCCACACAAAGTTAGCATTACTTTATTCAGTGAGCCAGTTTAGAAAAATGCACACATACACAAACATACTATATGATCTTTGAGAGAGATATACACAGTTCATCATCATCATCATCATCATCATCATCATGATCGTCATCGTCATCGTCGTCATCGCCATCATTGTAGGTTCATGTACATTGTCTTGTAATCCTTATGGCAACCCTGTGAAGTAGGCCAGTATCATAATCCCCATATTGCAGACAGGCAGGCTGTGGCCAAGATAGAATGGCTTGCCGAAGACCACCTAGAGCAGGTCTCTCCAACCATGGTTCCCCAGATGTTGCTGGACTACAGCTCCCAGAATCCCTTGCCATTAGCCATGCTGGCTGGGTATGCTGGGAGCTGTAGGCCAGCAACATCTGGGGACCCATGGTTGGAGAGCCCTGACCTAGAGGCAGTGGAGGCTGGTGGCTCCAATGTCAGCGGGGCTGTGTATCCACTCCAGATTTTAATCTGAACTTTTAAGGAGCTATCCATGGTGCTGAACCTATTTTGGGCTATAGAGTTCCACACCATGGATAGCTCCTTAAAGTTCAGAGTAGAATCTGGAGCGGATACACAGCCCTGCTGACATTGGAGCCACCAGCCTCCACTGCCTAGAGCAGGGCTCTCCAACCTTGGGTCCCCAGATGTTGCTGGACTATAGCTCCCAGAATCCCTTGCCATTAGCCATGCTGGTTGGGTATGCTGGGAGCTGTAGTCCAGCAACATCTGGGGACCCAAGGTTGGAGAGCCCTGGCCTAGAGGGTTCATGGCAGATGTGATCTTTGAACCTGGGACTTCTTCATGCTTAGCCATTCCACTACACATCTATTCATTGCTATTGACCGAACCTGGGAGGGCAGGAGTGAATGTCAGTCAAAGTAGGCATCATGGCTACTGCAGATCCCAGGGCCCACGTTCTCTCATCTCACCCATGCTTATATTCATCAGTCCCAAGGAGAATTCCAACACATATAACCCCTCTGGACCAACCACCACTCTACGTTGGGGCAGGGTTTCTTCTCAAGCGCAATCCCAATGAGCCCTTCCCCAGCCAACAGGTTCTTCCTCTCTTGAACCCTTGGCCCTCCTGCATTTCCACCCAGCTTCCTGTCCCTTTGCCGGCACTGCTACCACACCTTCAAGGGCAGCAACCTAGACAAGTGTCTTGGTGTGCTCTATTATCTCAATTCTAGCCCAAGAGAAGTGGGTTCGACAAGTGTCACTCCTGAGCTGTGTAACATCTACACTGCCCCCTTGTGTGGACACTGGACAAACAGAGCAGTATTACAAGAGATGAACAGGGTAGTTCTCCCTCCCTCTCCCTTGTGTGCACGTGCGCACGCATGCACACACACGATTTACTTATCTTAGATGGATTTCACCTCTATCCCAATCACTTAAGGCAGAGAACAAGAAATGATACAATCCTGTATGTGTCCAATCAGAAGGAAATTCTGAGTTCAACATGGCTTCCTCCCAGGTAAATGGGTACAGGATTGCAGCCAAAATCATGTTGAACTGTGGCTCTTGACCACAGTACTAGGGGCAGAGTGATACCATGCCCCCTAGACAGCATCTAGAGGGACATAGCATTTTTTGGAGTCCCTGCTCCAACATCGGGAAACGGCTCCGATGTTGGAGCTGCGACTCCATGCTTGGAGTGCACCCCCGCCCCAGCAGCCGGCGTGGAAAGAACCATGCTGGCTGCTTCTCCAAGGTCAAAAAAGAGACCCCAGAGGAGGGGTTGAGGGGTCGTTCCAGGGGGGGGCAAGGAGGTGAGGAGACCAGCACCACCAAGATACGATGTATCCTGGCGGCACCTCAGCCTCCTTCCCTCCTGCTCCAAAGTGCAGCAGTTAGACAGCTGAAATCGACCATCTAGCTGAGTTGCAGGGCTGGAAGAGTGTGGAGGCGACCTTTGCTCTGTGCGCCTCCCACCCTGCACAGGATATCCACCATAATCCTCTGAGTTCAGAGGGTTATGGGCATCCCCCATAGGGTTGCCCCCTTAGTTTAATACTTGGCTCAAATTCATTCCATGATGGAATGAAATTGCTCAAAGGAACATCACAACAAACATAATGGCACAATCAGGGCTTTTTTTCTGGTGGAACTCACCGGAACTGAGTTCCAGCACCTTTTCTTCTATTAATTGCATTACAATTTAATCGCCATCTACTCCTTAGGAAATGTAATCCAAGAGTTCCGGTACCCTTTTCTCCAGAAAAAAAGCACTGGGCACAATCATCTTGAGCTATCTAGGAATCCAAGGGTGCTTCTGGAATCTGGATGGGGCTTTTATTGTGCAATCACCCTTCCTCAATTCACTGAATTGGGGGGGGGGGAGTTTTCAGATGGCAACATCTTCCATTTGTAACCCTACCATATTCTCCTACCACTTCTTCCTTATCACAGAAAATCCATTAAGGAGGGAAAGATGAGATAGTTGCACAATGTCTTTTGATTGGTAGCGCTAGGAGCCATCTTGTCTGGAAGCATCCCAACTCTTTCTTGCCCAGTACCCATTTGCACTTGAGAATTAAGAAAATTATTTGTCCCTCTGCAGAATCTACAGTTGTCTGATACACACTTTTTAAGCTGCAGCCACAAGGCGCTAAGGCTGAGATTCTAGCATAATATATTACACGAATACGGTATGCTAAACAAAGCAAGGCTTCTGCCCTTCCCTTGAACAATCTCTCTGCAGCTCTAGCAGGCATTAAAACTTCGTGACATTTCAGGAGATGGTTTCACTGCTACTTTTATGACTGGTTAGGATAACCTCAGCACACTATTAAGGTTTCAGCAATAAATAATTTGTAATAATAAAACAGATGTTAAAAAGTAACAATCACTTGCTAAGAGTTCAGAAAAACCCAAATCATTGGTTTCATAAGGTTTTCAAATACTCTCAACATTTTATATCGTACAGTATACATTTCTCCCTTCGTTTGTTGAAAAATAAAATTGCCACCAAAATGCTAAAGTTCAATTATTTAAATTACTCTCAGTTAAGGACTTCATTTTAACATTTCTGATGTTAAAAATTAAAAAATCACATGAAATAGTGGGCATCAGCTAAATAAGGACCCCTTAACAGTTTCAGGGAACTAAGTGTAATATTTGTAGGAGCAAATATTTGAACAAGCAAAAACCTGGTTTCCTGAATAATATTATATTAAGTGGAACAGTACTCCTTGTACACATACGCACAGGCTGATTACTCCCCGCCATCTTTTGCCTGTAATAAGAGTATATTCTGGATAAGAGCACATTCACACAACATAGTCTACAGCTTCCTTAACAACTGGTTTGATTTATTTTCTATCAACTCCATTTTTATTCATTTCATCATGAGCCTAAGGCAGCCTTCACCAACCTGATGCCCTCCAGATGTTTTGGACTACAACTCCCAGCACTCCTGGCCATTGGCCCTGCTGGTTGGGTTTGATGGGAGCTGGAAGTCCAAAACATCTAGAGGGCACCAGGTTGGGGAAGGTTTGCATAAGGCATTGGGCATGGTCTGTAGGCCCATCATACTACTGAAACACTGCTGAAGCTAAGCATGTCTGAGTGAGGCCAGTGCCTATATTGCTCACTCGATCTACATGCACTTAGCAGCCATCTTTGCCATTTCCGTACGTCAAAGGTATAAAGGTCTGTGCACTTTGTAGAGGATCCTCAAACAGGGCTGGCATCAAAGGTAGGTATGGTCAGGCACCTGCCGAGGGCCCACACCTCAGCAGGGGTCCACTGACAAGAACCCCCTGGAGTTTCTTCTCCTCATCACCATTGCAACATGCTTGTTCACCTGCCTCTCGCTCTGACCCAGACAACAGGAGAAGCAATATATGCCACTGCCCAATTGCTCATTTCCTGAGAAGCAAGCAAGTGGTAGCAATGATGAGAAAGAGGATGAGGAGCAATAGCAGCTGGTGACCATGGCAGTGAGAAGGTAGACTCACGGAAGGAGGGGGCCCACTGAGGATGTCTTGCCCAAGGGCCCTCAAAAACCTGCAGTCGGCACTGTCCTGAAACTCAGGGGTGGGCAGGCTTTAGGCTTGCAGGATCTACATAGCTTTTCACTAGAAAAATACAAAATACCTGCTCAGGATGGTGGCCATCGAACTATGGAACAAGGAATGACTCTGACCCCATTCTCAGCCCAGGAATTTGTTTTCAGTAACCAGAACCAGAGACCACACCCAAATCCTTTCACACACAAATCTACTTCTATTCCCCCCCCCCCAGCTTTCTTGATTTCAGGCTTCAGCAGCCTCATTTGGGAAGGGTGTGGGGAGTTTTTGTTGCTATTGTTAAACGTCTAGGAGTCAGAAACATTTGTTGATCTACCACATATTATTGAGAGATCAAGCAGTAGATCCCAATCGATCATCTGCTCACCTCTTGCTGAAACTAACCTCTATGTAAGTCTGAAGGGTGTTTTTGTTTTGTTTCCTGTAGCTTTCTTCACTCTGGGGTGAGTGGCAATGATGACAGCACAAGGGATAGATGGCTTTTTCAACAAGTTAGTTCAAGCTTTTTAAGCTTCATCACTCCAATGACTTGTATTTCATTCAAAAATGTCCTAAAGTCACACCAGCTATGGCTTGGGGACAGAATAATATATTATTCCTTAGTTGTTGTCTTGCAGCTTTCTCCAGCTGCAAGACAACAAGTTAAATTAGAATCTTCATCACGCCCTGTAACTTACCGTAACTGATTTTCTCACTGACAGATGCTTTCAAATTACAGTCATGCCTTGGATTGAGAGCATAATTCGTTCCGGAAACGTGCTTGTAATCCAAAACACTCTTATATCAAAACGAAATCCCCCCAAAAAAATTTGTACAGAGATTTTTAATTTAAGCCTTACTACAGTACTTGTATTGCAAGACGTCGCTTGTATATCAAGTCAAAAAAAATTATAATAACTATTTAAAATTTTGCTTGCCTTGCAAAACGCTCTCAAACCAAGTTACTTGCAATCCAAGGTATTACTGTATGTTGTTGTTTTTACCATGCACTCATAGTGGCCAAACATTTCCTATTTTAAACATGCATTTTAAAAACACAGGCTTTATAGCAGTTTGACACTGCTACATGTAACAGGGCACTCCCAATGGGGTGAGACTCTCTCCACTGCATGTACCCAGCTTGGGAAAGTTGTTTTCTGACAGGAATATATAAAGTGGCCTTAAGCATAATGCTGGTTTGAATGCAGTTTCTCTACTCAAACCAGAGCACAGCAGACTGCTGTAGGACTGGGTCTCACTTATTCATAGAGTCATAGATCATAGAGTTGGAAGGGGCCTACAAGGCCATCGAGTCCAACCCCCTGCTCAATGCAGGAAACTAGAGGAGGGGTCTCCCATCCAAGTAATAACCAGGCCTGACCCTGCTTAGCTTTCCACGCTCAGACAAGCTGAGCCACGATGAGCCACTTCTTAGATCAGTGTTCTCCAACCTTGGGTCCCCAGATGTTTTTGGCCTACAACTCCCAGCATGCCCCAGCCAGCTATGCTACAAGTACAAGTAGAACAAAATTCTGGGAAAAGAAAAGAAATCTAATCCTGTCAATGAGTGGATGATGGAACGAAAGACACCTGACAATCCACAAAACACATACAGAACAGATTTAACAATATCCGTACATCCCTACCTGCACCCCTTAAACTAGCCTCCTGCTGCCATCAGGTGTGGTGGAAGATGCTATCCTGTAGACCAGTGTTCTCCAACCTTGGGTCCCCGGTATTTTTTGGCCTATAACTCCCAGCATGCTGGCTGGGGCATGCTGGGAGTTGTAGGCCAAAAACATCTGGGGGCCCAAGGTTGGAGAACACTGTCTTAGATGGTATAAACCAGGGGTGGAGAACCTCAGTCCAAGGGTTCTCCACCCCTTACAGAGTCTCCAGCCTTCTTCTCCAGCCTTACAGAGTTCCCTATATGGCCACACACTGTTCCCCCAGTGACCAATTGTCTGGTGGCTTCCCAGTTTCCCCCCCATGCTAAAAGGTTGAAATGCCTCTCCTAAGGCTGAGTTACTGGCAGGAAGAGCTTTAAGCTAAAATAGGTTGGTATTTTTTCACCCCACCCCTTTTTGCCTTTGGCCCTGCCCCCTTTTTGCCTTCAGCACCACCCACCACTGGAAAGTGGAATTCAGCACTTGGGCTGAAAGAGGTTCAACACGTCTAGTATAAACAGAGGGTTGGATCCAAAAAAGCATGAGCAGAAGAGCAGAAGCCACAAGGGCTGTTCTGCAAATGCCTGCACACAGAAGCTTGCACAAAACTTGATACAGTGCTTACAGCAGGTAAGTTCTATAGTGGCTCTCATGCTTCTGCTTGAGCAAGATTTTGCATGAGCTCCTACAGAAGTTCTTGGACAACTGCAAGGACCTCTTTGGATTTTTTTGTGCAACATTCCTGCACAAGGTATAAAAGAGCCCTTCCAGGAAGAAAAGACAAATTCCACATGAAGGGAACTCCTTTGGCTCCAACCCCAATTTTAGTAGTTGGGACATAGTTTGTGGTGTGTATAGAAGTGGACAGTTTCTAGAGCTAGAGAAGTGTACATTTTGAAAGTAAGATTTCCAGGTGTTGGGTGTTATTTTTTTTTTTAACTGGAGTGCTCAGCACTAGTCTCCTGAAACTAAAAGTGACTTGCTTTCCATATCATTCTGGAGGAGATACCCTCTCATTTCGGAGTCAAGGGAGGGTGGACCTGTTTTCATCTGAAAAACGCTGGAGTGCATGGTTCTTCGTGGAATCATAGAGTGGGAAGGGACCTTCCAAGTCCATCCCCTTGCTCAATGCAGGATCTGCAATGCAGGATGTAACTACAGCATCTCTGACTGATGGCTGTCCAGCCTCTGCTTAAGTACCTCCACTACTGAAGAAGAGTTCACTACTATCAAACATTGTTCAGAAATTTCTCCTAATTTTTAGCCAAGATCTGCTTCCCTGCAGTTTCTATCCATTGGTTCTAGTCCTGTCCAGTGGAGCAACAAGAAAAAGTCTGCTCCATCTTCTGCATGACTGCCTTTCCGTTATTTGAAGATGTCTCCCTTGGTTCTTCCCTTCTCCAGGTAAACATACCCAGCTCTTTCAACTGTTCCTCGTAGGACTAGGTTTCCAGATCCCTCACCATTCTGGTCACCCTTCTCCGGGTGTGCTTCAGATTGTCAATGTCCTTAAAATGGAGTGCTCAGAACTGGACACAGGACTCCAAATGCAGCCTGAGTAATGCAGAACAGAGTAAAACTATTACTTCACATCACCTGGACACTAGGCTGCTGTTATGTTATTGCAACCTAAGATTGCATCAGCTTTTTCAGAAACTAAACCTTAGAAATAAATAGCACACACAGTTGGAAGTGTCCTTCTTTGTCGGTGCCCATGTAGTCAGCCATTCAACATGCTCTAACAGCGCCATCCTCTACATGCCCACCCAGAAGTAAGTCCCATCTGATTTCAATAGGGCTTACTCCCAGGTGAGTGGGTATAGAATTGAAACCTAAAGATACTATGCAAAATGCATTATTACAAGGCGGACCTGTAACAAAATGTTGCAATGTGGAATGCTTCTCTTCATGGCTGGCTGGCTGGCAGCCTGTCCTCTTTCAAAATATTCCATTCCATATGCTGCCCACCCACCCTCCCCAGTTTTCCATCCCCATCCCAAAGGCCAATCACCCTTCCATGGACACTGAGCATGCTTAGTCCTCATCGGGCTGTTCTTGGGTTTATTGCCCCCACCCTTGGATTTTAAAGGGTGGAGGGTTTTTTGGTACATTTGCAACCCTTGGGGTTCTCCCAAGCCTAACGATCTCTCCCCCAATGATATTTCCCCCCTAATGATACCTCCCCACAGTGCCATTTTAGCTACATAAGGTTCTACACTAAGGTAATTGAAGTCACTCGTACTATATAGCAGGGCTAGGCAACTTTGGGGGCTCCAGGGGCCAGTTTCAACCACATGGGGCCACAGCCCCTCTGCCGTATGCTGCTGAATTTTGGCAACGAGAGCAGCAAAGCTATCAGTAGTTTGCCTCTGAATTTTTAGCAGCAACCCACAATGTTGGCCTTTTTAAAAAAAAAAAAAAAAAAGGCCAAATTTGGCTTTAAACTTTAAAGCTAAATTTGGCCTTTTTAGGCTGTGGTTTGCCACCCAAATTGGGTGGCAAACCACCAACTGTTTTGCCGCTGCCGCCTCCACAGTAGCAAATATGGTGGGGGGCCATAGTTAAGGCCAGGGGTGTGTGTGTTGCCCACCCCTGGTATACAGAATATGCTATTACCTCTGCTGGGGGGGGGCAGCTGAAGTAGGGGGCATGTATCACATAGCTGAAGACAGAACACTAGGACATGATTTTGAATGACTGCATGTGTGAAGTGCCTATTTTGTGGATAATATATTCAAAATATCAAACAAATAGTTAATTTTTAAAAAAAAAATCCTTTGGGAGTATTCTAATAGTGTATCCATTACTTTCCCTATCTGAAGCCACTTTGCGTTCTTACTGAAGAAAACAAGGGCTTTCTGTAGCTGGGATATTAATTTCACCATAAAGACGATATAAGCACCACTGTTTCACCTTTCAAATGGATTGCTCGCATCAATTCGCCTTAAGTCACCTCATTCACCGACGAGGGGGAGGTAACCTTCTCACTAGACCTTTACGAGCCCCCTCAGCTTTGCTTTGGTTCTTTGTTTTACTGTTCACACGACTGAGTGAGTTACAGTAGCTCTCTAAACTGCTAAAGTCCACAAGGCTTGTAAATATGATGTGGCATCTTTAAAGTTATAACCTTCTTCTAGAAAAGCACGGGGTTCCCTTGAAAGGAAATAGAAGGAGAGAGGCTTGGAATGTAAGACCAGAGTTCATAGCTGCTTTCCTTAGAGCAGAAACTTAATTCCTAGTTGGATCAAAAATGCCTCTTCCCCCGTCCACCCCCCCCAAAATTCAACATACAGCTGTTAAAATGACAAATTTCCTCTTGTTCCTCCTGGGGCACAGAGAGAGGCCAGTGAGCAAGCGGGTTGCAATGGTGAAGAGGAGCAACTCTGGGGGCTCTTGTCCGTGGGCCCCTGCTGGGCTGTGGGCCCTCAGCAGCTGCCCAAGCATGTCTACCCTTGATGCTGATCCTGGCAGGACTGCATTAACCACCATTATATACTAAGCATGCTATGCCCCTGCCAAAGTGATGGCTCTGGAATGCTGACATGTTCCTGATACTGCCTTGCGTGTGCACTCCTTATTCTGTTCAACAGTGCAGAACATGCTGGATACTTCTTTGCAGGATGAGAAGCAAAGTAGCGGCACTTACCTGTAAATGCTATTTATTTTTATTTATTTATTTTGAGTGGCACTCTGTGCAGTCCCGCATATCAAAGTTATGCATGTGCAAGCAGAATCACAGAAATGTCTAGAGTTTGGAACATAGAGACTCTCCTTCACTTCCCCTTGACTAATACTTTTGGTGCCAATTGTCTCAGTCAAGGGACAGGGCCAGCGCCTCACCAACTCAGTACCTCCCTGACACCACTAAGGGATAAATAGACAGGCTAGATGCTAGAGGAAGGCTCTACAGCAGGTCAAGTGGGCAGATAGTACAACTGCAATCCCATATCAGAGAATGAAGAACCCCTTAGCCAGTGGAGGGAACAGAGGCCTGCATTTGGGTGGTATGAGAATTTTGTTCCTGTCTGCAAATCATGCAAACATGCCCCGTTCACAACTGTAAACACAAACATGAGCTGGAACACAATGCACAGGAATTTTTTTTGCAATTTCCTGAAGTTCCGTTCGAAAGTGCGCACTCACACAAATGTGCATATGTGTATATACAAAATCCGCATTTTCATGCTTTAGCCTATGGGGGAAATGCACATTTTTCATCGGGAAAATGTGCATTAAAATGCAGATTCTTAACTGGGGGAAATTGCACATTTTTAAAAAATGCACATTTTTCCTGATGGGGGGGGAAGACACTTGCATTCAGGAATGCAAATGAGGCAAAATGAGCTTCGAAGAAAAATTTGGAGAACCTCAACGAGCTCAAATATTGCCTCTTTGCCCATCCCCAGCCTGAATCCAGTGAAAATACTCAGCAATACTAGCCTGCTCACACCAGCTTCTTTTGTGGCATCCAAATTCATTGCACAGTGTTCCACAAAAATCAGAGATGACGACCACTGAGCTGCTGTGAAGATACCTGTATTAGAGACAGCTCTCTTCAATCCTGCAGGTGACATTTGGAACCTAGTGAAATGGGCATGAACCATAATGGTGCACTGTGGCTTGACATCCCCATAGCAGATGCTAATCACAGATATAATCCGCCAGGCCACATGTAATCCATCAGTTGAGAAGATCCTCTCTGCCTGTTATTGCCCCCTGCATAACAGATTTAGGGTGCAATCCTATGTGCAGAAACATGTGCCTTAAAAGGGCTATATCAATCCTGAATTTGGCTGTCCAGGACAGATAGACATCAAATGCCCTGTGTGAACTTCATGCACGTTCTTTGGCAATGGACAGCCCCTGATTAAAGGGAAATGCTGAAACTACCCTTCAGCAGAAGTAAAGAAGTAAAGTGAAATGCCAAGACTTTCAGTAAGAACTCCAAACTCAGCACAACTTTGATTATGGGGACTTTTTGAAAAGGCAGGCCACACTTCTGTGCAGGGAGTTCACTTGTATTACAACTACTGAAAATGTAACTTCAGAGGGGGGGGAAAGGAGAGGAAGTCCGAAGAACAGGTAGCAAAGGGATCAAATTATTTCATCATTAACTGCATATGGACTAATGATAAAACTCCCATTGTGGTAATGGGCTTGAACAGGGAAATTCGCAACACAACCTCTTCAGAAATTGCTTTGTGGAAGCAGACACAGTGACCTTCAACCCACACACGATCAGTGGAGATTGCCACAAAATGTACTTTAATGGACAAATCTTGCACTTCTCAGTCCCAAGAAGTCATTAAAAACAAATGGTAACCCCCAAGAAGAAGGATCAGGGCCTTCAGCATAAGTGGAAGAGGTTTTCCCAGTTTATGTTAGAGTATCCTACTTTACAGAAGATAGTCCTCTGTTTTGGAGAACTGGCAGAGGACAGTCTCTGTTTGAAGGTGTCCAGTCCAAAAGTCAAAGAAACATGAGGAGGGAGAGCAGAGCTGGTCCTTGAAGTTACCCATCAATAGTTAGCACCTGGACAGAGCAGGTACACAGGTCACCTGGTCAGTCTTCTCCACTATGCTGAGATATATTGTATTTCCATTCATATTATAGTTACATATTATTTCTAAATTTGCACCTATGCAGACAAATGTACATATGCCAATATTTTACAAATGGACACCCTCTTCTGTCTCTTTTCTGGTGATGTGTTTCCTCTTTTTTTTGGCAACACGTCAGTGGCCACCCTAATTTCTGTTAATAGTTCAAGGTGGTACAGTTGATGGTGCGAATTCAGCCCTTGGAATCATGCCTTCAGGTGCAGTAGGTAGCAATAATATTTATTTATTTATTTAAAAAGAGACTCCACCTGGGATCAACAGAATTTATTTTTATTTATATCTTTATATCTTTAAATTTTATAAGCCATCTTTCATCCACAAAGGCAGTGTACATAAAATTATAGAAAGACAAATACAATATCATACCAAATAGAACTCGTCAGACATGTGCTATCAGTGCTGGCAGGCAGGCAGGCAGGCAGACAGAAAGACATGTGGGGCCAGATAACACAGTTCAGCATAAGTCTCAGTATCTTTTAAACTAGCCTTCATCCATACCTTTGCCCAAAAACCCATCCAATGTACCTATACACAACAAAGGACACAATCCTATGCATGTTTAGAGAAAAAGGTCCTACAATTCCCAGCATTCTCCAGTCAGCCATGCTGGCTGCGCATGCTGGGAGTTGTAGGACTTTTTTTTTCTGTCTAAACATGCATAGCATCGTGCCCAAAGTCTTTTTTATGGCAGCTGATCTAACAATTTGTGATGCATGTCTTTCAAGCTTCCTTTTTTCCCCTGATCAGGCATGTGAAATGTTTAATTTGTGTTCTAATTAATCAGATCGAATGAATTATATAATTGTTTTACAATAAACAGTTGACAGTGGTTCAAAAGAGGTGGGATTGATGTTGCTAGTATTTGACAGATACCAATTTTACTTGATTGTTACAAAAACAGCATATTTTTGGTTGGTGGGCCCCTCGAATACCTTGTTTAAATAAACGGAATCTGAACACTGTTTCAACTAATAGAAATCAACATTTTCAATTGGATTTTAAGCCACAATCAATCAATTAATGAATTAACCTGCTGATTAATGCTTTCAGGACTAGTGATTTCATTAATGCTACAGCAATACTGACATATGTCAAGCTTAAGATTCACTAGGCTGGAATTAGATGGTAATCGCTAGAAGTTTGGGATAAACCCCAAGCTCTAAGCTCTAATAAGTAAGCTCTACTTATCAAGAGCTTCGGCCACTTTCACATCTTGAATTGGGCCAAGAATAGGCAGTCCATGAAGTTCTTTGCTGAAACAACCTATTTCTTGGCCCCCAAAGAGGCACTCTGCAGATTGACCCATCCTACTCCTTGCATGGTACACTAAGGGCCCAAACAGACATTACTTTAGATGTATATCTAGCAGTTGCTTCTCTCTTTTTTCCAGTTTTACTCTAGAGTAGTTGCAAGACCCTCAATCTGGATTGGAACCCTAGTATGTGTGTGGGGAGGGGGCATTTAAGATCTGGATTAGGGCCTCCAATCTGGATTGGGGACTCTCATCTAGAAAAAAAATGAAAAGACGACATGCATGTAGGTGCTAGACATACCTTTAAAGTCATGTCTCTTTTGGCCCTAAGCTGGACAACATGGGGTTGTGAAGGGAGGACCAAACCTCAGTACAATAGGATGATTCTTCAGTACTCTCCTAGTTCTATAATTCTGATGAAAACTGAGGCAATCTCAGTATTTCTTTGACTCCTTTAAGATAGCCAACATCTGGCCTACCGGCAGGACCTTCAGTTGTTGTTGTTGTTGTTGTTGTTATTATTACATTTGTATCCCACCATTTTTTCTCTTGCAAGGAACCTAAGTCAGTTTACAAAGTCCTCCTCCTCTCCATTTTATCCTCACAACAAGCCTATGAGGTAGGTTAGGCTAAGAGTCAGTGACTGGCCCAAAGTCACCCAGTGAGCTTCATGGCCAACTGGGGTCTAGAACCCGGGTCTCCCAAGTCCCAGTTCAACACCACTACGCCACACTGGCTCTTCCTCAATTGAACAGGAAGAACACATTTCTTTGCATGCAGAAGTTTCCATGTTAACTTCCTGGCATCTCCAGTTGAATGATCTCAAATAGCAAGGCTGGGGAAGACTTCTGAGACTTTGGAGATCCCTTCTGCCAATGGGCTGGCCCTACCATTGGGCACAGTGAGGTAGCTGATTCTGGGTGTCATGAAAGGGCAGCAAATTCTTAGTTATTTCTATTACTACTACTATTATTATTATTACTACTATTATTACTACTACTACTACTACTATTATTACTACTACTACTACTACTACTACTACCACCACCACCACTATTATTATTATTGCTACTACTACTATTATTATTATTACTACTACTACTACTATTATTACTACTACTACCACCACCACCACCACCACCAAGGAAGGAGAGAGACACATGTGGGATTTTTTGCCTCAGGTGCTAAAATAACTTGACTGGCCTTCAGTACTACTGTATCGTACTTTGAATCACAGGCGAAAGGGCACCATTTGCTGCTCCATCTCATGCAGCAAAATTACTCTCAGAGCTGACTCAAGACGTCACTGTTGTGCTAGTCTGACTTTGCATAAGGCAGCTTCATATATTATGTGTAGCAATCTGTTTAACCCAATTATACTTACCCTTACTTGTGTAGAATGACATCAAGAAAACAAAATAGCCAAAATATGAAGCCTGAACACAGCAGTGCAACTCTCTGCTAAATGCTGGGGAAGGGTGCTGGGTCCAACCACTAGCGCCTAAAATGGAAGGCATCCACTAAAACTGTGCCTCCAGACTGCACACCACTCCAACCGTGGAAGCCCCTATTGAGCAAGTTAAATGTTGACAGTAAGAGACATTTACTTTTAACCACAGCTTGTTTTCTCTTTTTTTAATCAGTGCAGCCAGACATGGGTGGCAGCCATTTTAAATAGCAGTGTTAGACCTGCACAACAAATTGTGGCCCACCCAAGCAGACCAAAGCCACCCAGCCATGTATGGTGGCCTCTGAGGTCCTTAACGAACTCTCCCCCTCTGGTCTTACAGTTCCCAAGCAAGCCGCAATTATAGGAGCCCCACCTGCAATGGCACTACCCACACACAGCTGTTGTTTGTAAGAACTAGGCCACTACACTGTGTAATGGTCATTACACAGAATTAGGGTGGCCTCTTCTGTATCGCCAAAAAAGAGGAAACGCATCAGCCCCAAAAGGGGCAAAAAAAAGGACACAGATCTGCATAAAATTTGCATAGGCTATTTAATAGGTATAGATGCTAATTTAGAAAGCATGACTATAATTTAACTAGAAATATAATCACCACAGTGGGAAAGACTGACCTGGTGACCTCTGAATGCCTTCTCAGTCTGCTATCCAGGTGCTAACTATTGATGAGCAACTTCAAGACCCAAAGGCTCTCACTTCTTCTGGTTCATTTTCTCTAAACCAGACTAGAATGGAACAGCCCTTGAAATAGGGGACCTTCAGAGAGAGGACTGTCCACTGACATTCTTTCAAGCAGAGGACTGTCCCTCTGTAAAGGAGGACACATGACCATCCTACAACAGAATAATCTTGCCTTCCTCTCTCTCTCTCTCTCTCTCTCACACTCTCTCTCTCTCTATCTCACACACACACACACTTTTTTTTTCCTTTTGGGAAAACATGACGATTCTAAGGAATAAACAAAACAGGGTTTTAGATGCTTTCTGTAACCTTCTGTTCCCCAAATGTGTTGTTTAATCTCCACAGTTAAATTTCTTGGGCAGGAGAAAGGAAAAACATTGAGTTTTGTTTGCTTCCAAATACACACACCTATAGGGAAATAATGGCATCCTTCAACTATAGTACCTATATTCAATCAGACAGGGACAATTAATTTTTCACTCAGGAGAGAATTTATGAAGCATTATGAGGAGATACAAAACATTTCTCTTTTCCCACAGTGACAGTTCCCAATTCATTACCGCAGGACACAAACTCATTATCTCAGGATGGAAGTCTCGCTGTCCTTATTTATATGGCACCATAAAGCAGCACATTACTTTACAGAAATAAAGACAATGCCCATGTTTTGAAAACAGGGCTTAATTTTACAGTGTTCCCTCGTATTAAAGACTTAAATAGCATTTCCCACATAATTATGTCCTCTGAAGTCAACAGAGCTACTGTCTAGTGTCAACTCTATGTGAGAAAAGGTTATAGAATGACATGGGAAAGTATATAACAGCTAGAGCTGTGCGCAAACTGGCCTTTCAAAATTTTCCACCGCATCTGTGGGCAGAAAAGGGCAGAACACCAAATTTGTCCAGGGGAAGGAGAAATTCTCAAACAGTTTCTTGGAGGTGGAGCTCACCATTTGCAGTGGTTGTAGCACAGCTTCTTCCTTTTTTCCTCAGGGCTTTTGGGCTGCCACTGCAACCGGCAACAGCAGCAAATGTGTTGGCAGCCTGGCCCCTATTTTGCATCCTTCACCATGTGCCTCGTACCTTGTGTCCTCCAAGGGCATTGTGTATGGGGGGAGGGGGCCACCACAAAAATGGTGGAGAACATTTGGTGGCAGCCAAGAATGCAGTGTGCATCTTTTTCTTTCTATGATACATCTCTCCATTGCTTTGCAGACTCCAAGGCTGCCTGCCCTTCCTGATTCGAAAAAGCCCCATGGGAGGAATTACCTCCTGATGTCTTCCCCTGGGCTTTAATTGAAGTGCAAGAAGCTGAGGATGCTACAGGCTGCTGGAGAGATGAGTGTACAATGAAAGTCAGGGCACACACACACACACACACACACACCAGTTTGGGTTCAGGTCTCCACATCTGTCATGTTCAGACTCACTGGCTGTGTCCGATCATCCAAGGCAGGAGTGCAGAACCTTTTAAGGGTGAGGGGCCAAATTGCCTACCCCACCAGGCCCTCCGTGGGCCGGATGACTTCAGTGGGTGTGACCATACTCACTGACATCATCACCTCATCCCTGCTTTTTGCTTTTTTCCTCCATGCTGGAAAAAAGCACGGAATTCCATGCCTCCCAGAATGGAAAAAGGAACTCCAGGAGGCTCCATGGGCTGTACTGGGAAGCCTGGTGGGCCGTACAAGGCCTGCAAGGCTAGAGGTTCTTCACCCCTGGTCAAAGGCTTCATAAACCATAGTTTGTGGTTTATGAAACCATGGCTGAGCACCATGGTCAGTGACACACTCTTCCCAGGCCCACGCCTCATTACATACTGGCTTCAGCACAAATATTATGGCTTGCATTAAGCCAGAATTTCCCATTACACCTCAACTGGGGGACTCTGATTTATTGTCAGTTAACAAACCAGGAAAAGAAGCCAAAGACACAGAGAGCTGAGTCTGGGCTTTATGGGAATCGTTGGGTGCCAGCCGCCCCTCTCTGTACAACTTATGTGGGAGCAGCGGGGTTTGGCTATCCATTGGCGTGCTTCAGCTGCGCCGCTACCTATTCTCAACCTGTGTATCTGTGAGTAAATGGAAATACTGCAAAATGCCAAAAAGTCTCCAGTGACCTTCTCAAAGGGAGAGCCCTGCAAACGCAATCCTGGAACCTCTCACCACTCAGAGAGGCGGGGTGAACATAACAATAGGTGTAATGCTCTTCATTCACAGATGAAGAATTGTGCTCCAAGCACCATGTGCTTATGTCTCAGGAGCTATTAGAAATAGAATGAGTCTGGAGAAAACCACTCCTGAGTGTTCCAGAAGAAAATCAAAGGAATGGGAGGAAACTTTGACTCTGGAAGGAACAGCCAGGGCTAACACTATGTAATTTTTATTTCATTTATGAAGTCTCAAAGCAAGGAGAATTAAATACAGTGAGAAAAGAAGGGGCATAACCTGTCATTCTCATTTTTGAATGGAGGCAGTAGCTTTACTGGTAAATTCCTGGGGTGTTCTAGGAGTATTTGATTGACACCCTCTATTCTGCCAACACAACACATGAAAGAACCAGATCAAAGTGAGCTTCTTTTTTTAAAAAACAACAAAAAAACCACCATCCCTCATCTGTTCTCCCCACCTCTCTATAAATCAGCCAGCATGAGTAATATCAACTGTAACTAGTATAAAGAGAAAATAAAATATAATATGGTGCAGATTTGTCCCCCCCCCCCTCTTTCCTCATCTTTACATTCTTTGGGGTGGGGGATACTCTGTTAATCTATTAATTTCTCCCTTTCCCCAATGGCCACATTCTATAGATTTTAAATTCCAGGGGATTCACCTTCTTCTATAGCAACCCTTTGAAGATGAAAAGTCTGCACAAGTCTTTAACGGATATTTGATTTGTATTCCTTCATTCGCCATTGTTTTTAGTTAAATATTGAACTCAATGAGACTTACATCTGAGTCGACATGTACAAGATTGCGCTGTAAATGCAGTTCTGCATTTGTGTTCTCATTTTATAAGACATGCTGGGCTGAATCCAACCATGGCCAGACAGATATCCCAGGGAAGTCAACAAGCAGTGCATGAAAATAACAGCCATTTCCTGCTGTTGTTCCTAACATCTGATCGAAATCCATTCTATGCAAGATGTTCTTACACAAATAAGGTTGTTAGATCAAATATGCCCCCCTCTCTCTCTCACACACACACACACACACACACACACACCAACCAAACCACATGATGCTTTGGAGTTAGTCTGAGATAAGGACCATTATTTTCTAGGCAGCTGTGCGGAAGGAGCAACCCTTTGAAGTAAAGATCATCTGGTAAGTGTATTTTGAGAAGTGTATTCGCTGATATATGGTGGCAAGTTCACTATAAAAAGATTTTTTGATATGATGGGAAGTCTAAATTTGTAGTTCATGGCTAAGATATTTTAAAAAAAGAAAATGCTGGAAGTCAGCTGTACTTCCCCTCCGAAAAGGGGACCTTTTCATAGGCTTCAAGTTAAGTACATGATACTGTGGTATGTTTGAGTAAGAGTTGAGGGATGAGTGGCAGCAATTTTGAAACCGAGACCACATATTTAGGTATCTAAATGTAGAGTCAGAAATGTAATGTTACGAGTCCTATTTTTAAACTCTTGATTTGTAGATTGTATGGATAGTGGTCAAGGGGTCATGGAAGCAATGATGATAGACTAGCTGCTTAAAGCCCTCCCACCCCCTGCAATTCAGATATCACATCAAACTGTAGTTAAGCATAGTTAAGGAGGCTTAACTACAGTTTGATGAGATGTCTGAATTGACAAACCATTTTTTATTATCAGCTGGCAAACCAGAACCTGAAACCATGGCTTGAAGTATTTTACAAACCATGGTTTATGTTAACTATGGTTTGGCATGATGCCTGAATTAAAAAACAAACAAACCATAATTATTCTGTTTTGGAGGCCATTGCACCTAGAGAAAGGAGTACTGAGCAGACAGAAAATGAAAGTAGTTTAGCAGCTCTAAAATGTGGCTTGCCTGTACATGTAAGAATTCTAAACCATGTTTTGGGCTCCGAATTCTGGTTAGGACAAAACTATAATGTGGCATGATGTCCGAATTCACACACACACACACACACACACACACACACACACCAATCAAGATCAAAATGATGTTACAATCCAAACCAGATTCATTACACATAGCTCTAGTACATTCTGTACATCAGGGTCATGGATTAAGCCTTAGGGTGCAATCCAGTTGGCTGGGGCATGCTGGGAGTTGTAGGCCTTTTTTCTGTCTAAAGTTACATAGGATTGTGCCTATCAATCATCATCATTATATTTATTTATAGCCCACCTTTTTCCCAACACTGGGACTCAAGGCGGCTATGGAATGACTTTAAAGCTAAGTATATCAAGTAAAGGGAATTATGTTTCTTGGGTAAAGAAAGAACATATGAAAAAGCCGTGGTTTTGTTCCTTTGGCGTGGTATTTCTGCCATATGAAATAGAAGTCTCGTAATTCATCAGGAACAATAATGTTGGTGTTTATTGCCACTGGGAAATGTAAGTACAGGATCGGTTTATTCAAATGTTACACTGGTGCCAATAGAAATCCTGACTAGCCATGTGATGCATTTCAGCTTTCGAAAGTGTGCAGTAACCAAAGAATCCAGAGATGGATTTAGAAGGTCAGAAGAAGCCAAACAGAAACTGCTTAATAGACCATAATCATGCGGGAAGATCATCACATGTGTATCAGCATAGGGGGGTGGCAATGCTGGGTTTAACAATAAGGTCAGAAATGACAGAAGCCACAGTGAAAGATTGTGACAAAAATGCCAAATTCTGCAACCTTCCAGACAGTCCTGCAGTCATAACATATGCACATTTGTTATCTGCAGAAACTGCTTTTCAGCGGCTGCTTCCAAAGTGGTGTACAAGACATGGTTAAAACATCTTAAAATCACAGATTAAAATTAGTATCAAAACTGAAACAACCACAAAACCTCTACAAACTAAAGAACCAAAGAGCAGAAACATAGGCACAGGGCTTATCTGCTTCAGGAGAGACAGAGAGAGAGACACACACACAGAGATGAATAAAAAATCTTTGAACAGTAATGTGGCTCTCTTTAGCAGCGACTGAGAAAAAGCAAGATGACACACAGGGGACAGGGCTGGCAATCTGGGGATCAAGAAGCAGACACACAGAAGCGAAGGTTTGCTCCTTGAGTACTAGAAATGAAAAAAGAATACAAAACCCCATTAGTGTTCCTTCCTTACAGTATTTTTACACTCTCTTTTAAAAATATGTATACAATGAAGCCAGAAGGACTTGAGTGGTGTTGTGACGAATTTTGTAAATGCTTCTTTGGGATGACGTCATGGCTGATCAACTCCTGGCCTGAGAATTTCAAAAACCTTTCTGTATGATGGTTTCTGTTCTTTGGGTTGTACCAACACTATTGGGAGGAAGAGAGGCTTCTGATAAATTAAATTTATGTCCCAGCCTTTAAAATCTGCATTATGGAATTCATGGCCAACCCTTCCTAACAAAGAATGCAGTCAAGATCATGACCGCCTACAGGCGATATCTGGCCTGCCAAGACTTTCAGCTGGCACAAAAGGTCCAAAGCACTTGCTGTGTGTGCAGGTTGTTGGCATGCTTGCCATTTCGGGAGAAATGAGGGAAGGAACCTTTTCAAGTGGCTTATGCTGGCTCAGCTTGTCTGAGCGTGGAAAGCTAAGCAGGGTCAGGCCTGGTTATTACTTGGATGGGAGACCCCTCCTCTAGTTTCCCGCATTGAGCAGGGGCTTGGACTCGATAGCCTTGCAGGCTCCTTCCAACTCTATGACCTATGAAATAAGTGAAAGCTTTGTTAAATAGCCCTGCGTTAAAGAACTGCCCTGCGGCCTGCCCCTAGCCATGGCTGACTCTAAGTCATTTGTTTGCCCTAGTCCCACAATCCTGCTGATTCTCCCTTTTGCCAGCCCGTCCTTCCTAATTTTTGCCCTGGGATGGTTGGGCAACTGCCAAGGACACCCACACCTCATCAGGGGCCCACGGACAAGAGCCCCTTGGGTTGCTTATCCGTTCACTCACCTTCCGCTGGCCCGACCCACAGTGTTGGTGAGAAGAGGAGCAGAGAGCCAGGCCTTGGCAGTTGCAGCAGATATTTCCTCTTCACTGAGCACCCTCCCTCACCTGCCCAAACCACATGGGTGGGCCATGAGAACTTTGTGGAGAGAGCAGGAGAAGAGGCAACATCAGCCCAGCTATACCAGGAACTCCCAAGGGCCTTCTCCTACTCTATATATATGTAAAAGCCTGTCTCCTCCTGCAGGCAGCACAAGGGATATGAAAAAAGGATGTGAGAGAGGTGTGGTGGCACTACCTGTGAGGAATAGAGACAAAAGGGCGTCTTGCAGCCTGTCCTACCTCGCAGGGTGGAGGTGCAGAGACACCGGTTTGACTCGTACACCTTCTGGGTTGCAGGGGGGGGATGTATGTAGTAGAAACATAGCAAAGAGAGAGCCCATGGATCATCTGGTTCAAATTTAGGAGGGGATTTACGAAACTTGCTACTTCCCCTCCTCTATCACTTTGTTGCAATATTTCTTTATCAGAATAATGTATATTATCCTGTCTTTCCCTTTACCAGCCTAGTGCTCAAGGCAGACAACAATATTCAAAGTACAGTAAAGAAAACATCAACAGCTCAGGGCACAATCCTAAACATGTTGAGGCAGAAAAAAGCCCTGCAACTCCCAGCATTCACCAGCCAGCATGGCTGGCTGTTGGAACGCTGGGAGTTGTGGGGCTTTTTTCTACCTCAACGTGCATAGGATTGCGCATGGCTGGCTGGGGAATGCTGGGAGTTGTGGGATTTCCCCCCCCCCTCCAAACACGCATAGGATTGCATCTAAAACCATTTAAAACCAAAACACAGAAACAGCATGGTAAATAATTAAAACATTGAAGCCCCAGCTAGCTTAAAATACCTTTCCCTCCCTCCCTGGTTGCTGGAAATAACTGCTTTCAGGGGACCTTGAGCTGAGGAACCTGAGGCTCACGCGAGGGAGGGAAGGCGAAGGAGGTGTTTGTAGGTGCATCCTTGAGAGGGAAGGCGAAGGAGGTGTTTGTAGGTGCATCATTGGCCCCTGCCCGCCTCCCCTCCTCCAGTCTGTAGCCTTCTCTGCCTCTTTTGATGCTGGTTGTGAGGAGGAGCCTGCCTGCTGCTGTTCCTGGTAACCGAGCTGGAGGAGAGAGAGGGGGGTGTGCTCTTCGCCTGTCTGCCAGACAGACATGTGTAAGGCAACGGACAAAAGTGAGTATCTTTTCCCCAAATGCTCCTTGCCCAGACCACAGAGTGAGTGGGAAGGAGGAGCGGACATGATGCCACGGCCTGCTTGCTCACTGGCTGTCTGCCAAGCAAGTGGTAGCAATGATGAGAAAGAGGAGGAGGAGGGAGCAGCATTAGCAGCTGGTGATAATGGCAGTGAGAGGGTAGACTCACTGAGGAAGTGGGGCCCATTGAGGGTGTCTTGCCCAAGGGCCCTCCAAAACCTGGAGACAGCACTGTTTTTGCCATCAAAATTGCTCACCATCATCACCAAATTTAAACACTGGCTAACTGTTAGGCAATCAGCCATTAGCTGAGCAGGTGGTTTCTTCTCCCTCTCTCTTCCAAAACTGACTGACATGCTCCCATATCTGGGATTGCTGGGGATTCATTTTGGGCAATTCTCTAATACTTCCTTGCTCCTGTTCACTCACTTCCTCCCACACCCAAGATTTCTTTTAAAAAAAAAAAAAAGCTCAAGCAAATTTATTTATTTTATTTATTTATGACATTTATACCCCGCCTTTTTTTCCTGCAAGGAACCCAAGGCGGCTTACATAATCCTCCTCCTCTCCATTTGATTCTCACAACAACCCTGTGAGGTAGGTTAGGCTGAGAGTCAGTGGCTGGCCCAAAGTCACCCAGTGAGCTTTATGGCTGAGTGGGGACTAGAACCCGGATCTCCCGAGTCCCAGTCCAACACACTAACCACTACGCCACACTGGCTCTCAGCCACAGCAAAGGCAAATGACCATAACACAACTGGTGTGAGCCACATATTGGCTGTGAGAAGATCAACTGCTTGGCTTCCCTTCCATTCTGCATCATGGAGAAGTAGTTCATCTCCATCAGCTGGCCACGCTGTGCCCATGTGGACGCCTCAATACATTATCCAGGACCAGGGCCAGATCTGTCATATACAGGCACATAAACCTTTTGCAGGCTCCTAATTAGGAGTGTTTACTGCTAAAGCTGATGCCTGCGCCGACTAAAACCATCCAAGCAGAAAGGCTGCTGGCAAATTTCATCCCTCGAACAGCATTGTTACCATTTACAGCGGCAACGTATATATGACATTTGCACAACTAACGAAGTTATAATTGATCGTGGGTTTTAAAACGGCAAGAGCCAGCTATCAGAGAGCCTATTCTGCCAACACGACGCTCCATAAATATTAATCAGAGTTCCAAAGTAAGAACTACTTAATCTGCCACGGGGAATCATAATCGCAGCATTTTCAAAGAATAGTTTTCTATGCTCCTGAAATTTCCATGACTATCACCTTTTAATGGTGTATGAAAGGAAATTAGAACATAGCTGATCTCAAGCTGGCTTTTGAAAGCATCAGAAAAAGCAGAAAAGGAACAAGAACAAAGATAAAGAGACATACGAGCCTGTAATAAAATAAATAAAATACCCGATGTCAGCCTGAGACCATTTTAAAAGTTATTTCTACAACGTTTTTCCTTCTGGTCTAAAGGGGAGGTAGATTGGACTCACTGTGACAGATGATGATAAACAATGGCCAGTCTAGTCTACCATTTTACCTTTGGACAACGCCAGCAGCTTCAAGGGGGAACATAAAAGTTAAATATGACCATTGTGGGTTATCTCTAAAAACATAAGCGCAGCCCTGCTGGATCAAACCAAAGGCCTTTCTAGTCCAGCATTGTTCCCACTGTGGCCAAACAAACACCTAAGCGTAACCCACAAGCAAGTCATGACTGCAATAGCACTCTCCCACCCATGTTCCCCAGGAAGTGGCATTCGGAGGCATACTGCCTCTGGCACTGAGTAGTAGCCATCAATAGCCTTATCCTCCATGAATTTGCCAAATCTGCTCTTAAAGCCATCCAAGATGGCAGTCATCACTACGTCTTGTTGTGTCAGTGGATTTCATAGTTGAACTATGTGCTGTGTGAAGTATTTCCTTTTATCGGTCCTGAATCTCTCACCATTCACCTTCATCGGACAACCTTCAGTTCTAGTATTATGAGAGATCCACTTTCTCTTCACCATGCATAATTTTGTACACCTCTATCATGCCTCCCCTTACCTCCCCCCCCCCAAGCTAGAGAGCCCCAAACATTGTAACCTTTCCTCTTAGGGGAATTGCTCCATTCTCTGACAAACTTTAGATGGAGCCAGCAACAATCCAAAACTTTCCTAAAATCATAATTTTTAACCTAGTAATTAAAAATCATCAGTGAAGGCACAGATCTGTCTGAGAAGATTGTTCCAAAGAATTACATATGCAAGCCCAAAGTTACACATCTCTAATTAAAAAGGTTTTGTAGTAATCCTAATTAGTACAAAATATAAACAGTCACCATAGCAAATGTTTTTTTACATTGGGTTGGATCTAGTCTAATAGTGCAATCCTATACATGTCAACTCAGAATTAATCCCCATTGAGTTCAGTGAGTCATGACTAACTTGTCCTATTAATTACAGTAGGCCTAAAGCATAACTAACTTAGTCTGGATACATCAAATTTTTATTTTATTTTTTTGCAATCCAATCTTGATATATTGGTCCTTTGATTCATTATATTTCTAAAGCATCTCAATCTTTTTGCAGTCACCAAAATCTGAAATGGCATCCCAATGGCTTCCTAAGAAGCCCTATGGAAAAACAACAAAACAGTCCAAAGAGTAATTGTGTACTATTTAGTAAGATATTAATGGTATGCTTAGTGGTAAAGCACTCCCAATGTTCTTGGGAGATTACAGGAGTCACCCTTCCTTGAAGATTGATCCCTCACATAAAAAGGGCTACATTATACCAGCTAATCACCCAGCAGATGCATTTGCTCAAGGAAATAGGGAACTAAGATCCAGGCACCAAATAACATTTATTGCATGAAAAAAATTCACTTCATCTGGAAAGATCTTCAGAGATGCCACAGAATTTTGAAAGACTGCATGAGTGGGACTTTGTAGATAAAGCAGAACAAAACAGCAGTAGTTAAATGGGGTGGGCTTTTTGTATACTTGCCCTTTCATCCTTTGCAAATTACATCCTTTTCTTCCAGAATTAAAATCACATGAAGATTGATTATTTGGGAAAATAAAAGCACAGCATGGCCTCCTACAGATCTACTTCACTTCTTGATTGACAAGCACGGAATCTGTAAACACCTGACAAGCCTGTCAAACAATGTGATTCAGTATTCAGTTACTGTTTCAAAACCTGTTCCATGAATATTTCAGGACTAAAACATTTGCTTGTTTTCAGAGGCTTGAGGAGAGATGCAACCTTTCTGATCCTGTTTAACTCAGTACAAGTTCACTAGAGACAAAATTGTGCAGATTGATCCAAAGCAGGTAAGAAATGAATGCTTGATTTCATAAAGCATTTAGAAGCTAGTGCGTGACACACCCATACTAAGCAAAGTCATTAAGGAAGACAGAGATTCAACGTATATTCTTCTTTAGAAATACTTTGTATCAGGGTATACACACTTTGAATCATAAGGACATAAGAAGGGTCTTCCTGGGTCAGACTAAAGGCCTCTCTAGTCAGGACCGGTGCAAGGCAGTTTGGTGCCCTAGGCAAGATCAGATATTTAGCGCGCCCCTTCCCACTTGAGAGCGCTGTATTTTTTTTCAAGGCGTTTCTGGCGTCCTCTTTAGCCCTGCGCCCTAGACAGCTGCCTAGTTGGCCTAATGGTGGCACCAGCCCTGTCTCTAGTCCAGCATTCTGTTCCCACAGTGGCCAGATATACCGATGGGAAGCCCACAAGCAGACATGAGTGCAAGAGCACTCTTCCACTCATGTTACCTAGTAACTGGAGTTGAAGGCATATGGCCTCTGATACGGGAGGTAATATATAGCGATCGTGACTAGTAGACATTGATAGAAAAATGCATGGAGGATAAGACTAATTTGCTTTAAAATGGTCCAAGGTGGTGGCCATTACTACATTTTGTGGAAGTGAATTCCATAGTTTAACTATGCACTGTGAGAAGAAGCACTTCCTTTTGTCTGTCCTGAATCTTCCACCATTTACATACATTGCATGATCCCAGGTTCTAGTGTTTCTCCCTAACCACTTTCTCCACACCATGCATAATGTTGTATGTCTCTATCATGTTCCCCCCCCCTTACTTGCCTTTTTTCATTTTTCTTGCAATTAATGTAATGTTTAGTTTTGCTGTGAAATCCTCTACAATTCACTGGATGGCCCCCACAAACATCCTGACCGTCTACCTTTGTAATTTTTCTTTATTGGGTTTATTTACCTAGAAACTAGGTTATTTACATCAGTAGTGGGGAAGGGTCAACTGCCCTGGCCTCCTCGCCCTGTTCCTAGACTCACACATGTGCTTAACTTATTATCATCTTCTCTTCCCATTTCTCCATTATCTTGTCAAGCTGTGTCATTTTCAGCTGATCAAATGTCTCTTCTCTCTCTCCTCCATAGTCACTATGAAAATACTAATTCATCAGGGGCTACAGAAAAGGAGTTCTGCTCCTTTCACCCCAAAACACCGGAGGATTGCGGGGTGGGGTGGGGACCATGCACGTCACTGTTCTCCTTGTCTTTCCAAGTGTACCGCAACATATGCACAAAGCATAGCAAAGTCTCCATTGCTAGTTGCATAAAGGCAGTAACAGAAGCAAAAATGCATAATATACTCAACTCCTTGATCCTTAAGACTACAATCCAAGTGTCTATTCATACAACCTTGACAGCGTTCTTGAAAAGAATTAAGACATGAATGAGAAAGCAGTTCTCTCTTACAAAATAATGTAAGAAGAAGCCATGTTCTTATCACTGCTGTTACCTGCTGGGGGTAAAAACATCTATCTCTCTCCCCCCCCTCCTCTGAATTTCAGCTGCTAAAGCATGAATACTAGCAATAACAGTAGCTCTAAGCAGAAACATAGATCTTGGCAAGAAGCCATCACTGGCCCATGGCAGACAAAATCCCCAACCATTCAGCAAACCTCCAAGATTTTCATGCTGATAGTTAATGGTCTAGGTGGGAAGAGATGGCACAAATAACACCCTTCACCTTTCTTTCTCACTTTTGACCCCAGATCTGCGGACATGCTGCTCTCTGTTCCTACTTCCTCCTCTATTCTTCAAGCTCCATCCTTCTCAAGAACAACATCTACATTATATACTTTCCTGAATCATATGGGTCTGTAGTCAGGATTGAGCCAGTGCATGTAGCGGCATCCCACCAAAAACACTAATTTAATCTAGCTAAAAAAAAAAAAAAAAGGTTTTAAAAACGTGTAGCCTGACAACTTATATTCAAAGATTGAGAGCTTGTTTATAAAATAGGGCAGTTTCTGATTAAACATACATCAACAGTGGTAGGTGCCTCCCAAAAGTGGTCATGTCCAAACTCCACCCATGTGAGCTATCCAGTGCTGCCCACTCAAGAATCTCCTTGTCTCCAGATGGATTCTTCATGATCACTATCATCCATACCATGCTAAAATGATCCCCAAAATATCTCCCCCTAGCTCAGCCTTCCCCAATCTGGGTCCATCCAGATGTTTTGGACTGCAACTCCCATCAGCCCAAGCCAGCATGGCCAATGGTCAGGAATGCTGGGGGTTGTAGTCAAAAACATCTGGAGGGCACCATGTTGGGGAAGCCTGCATTAGCTACTATGATGAGCATGGCAGGGTGCTTAAACAGACTAAAGGGTTACTAAAAGAAATGGATCATTTATTTAAGGAACACGTTCATTGTAAAGTAGGCAGAAAAACATCTGAACTTTAAAATAACTGTCCTTATTCAATGTATCATTTTCCTAGAGAAAACACTGCACATGGACAATTCAGGTTGTATCTAATGTGAGTCTAACTTAAGTCCCATTTCAGTGGGTCTACTCTAAGTGGGGCCAACATTGGATACAACTCTGGTGTTTGATGATAGGTTATTGAGGGTTCAGTTGGGTATGAGGAAATTACTGATTTTCCATTCATGTTCTCTAAAGCCCCTCCTAGAAGTATGTCAGCTCCTGTCTGCAGGGAAAAGGCCAGTACAGGACTAGGCCTCACTCATAAGAATGTAAGAAGAGCCATTCCGGATCAGTTCAAGGGCCCATCTAGTCCAGCACTCTGTTCCCACAGTGGCCAACCAGCTGCCTACAGGAAACCCACAAGCAGGACATGAGAGCAACAGCACCCTCCCACCCATGTTCCCCAGCAACTGATGTACACAGGCATACTGCCTCTGATGCTGGAGGTAGCATATAGCCATCATCAGGACTAGTAACCACTAATAGCCTTATCCTCCACTCTTCTTGCAATGCTGCTACAGCCACCTTGCTTACTGGCTCTGCTTTAACTGCAGCCTGGCACACAGACATTTAGCAGGGGAAAGCTTCCCCACCCCCCACCCCTCATATGGAGATAAGCAGTGGAGAAATTTTCATGTGAGACATTTCTGTGTAGCAGGCTCCTGTTAAAAAGCACAGGAACAGAGCCAGGAAAAAGAGTGCCAAATCCTCAACAACACAACCGGAGTCTCCCACTCCTGACCCCTGCTTTGTCATCTAATGACGAGTGTAGGCCCATCTGGAAAGGAAGGAAAGAACGGTGCCACTGCAGTACCCTGTGTAAATGCCTAATATGCCACAGCCACTAAAGAAGAACTAGAAGTGTTCCTCAGAAGCTCCTTTTCTCAAAGGTCAACAAGTGCTGATCCTACTGAGAAAGGGTTAAGAGAGTTCTGTTGATTCACTGTCAGGCTTCCTCCTGCTAACTACAATGAGGGAAGAGGAAGATCTCTGGGGTGGGGGAACCGATCTCCATCTAAGAAGAGCAACTCCATACAAATAGGCATGGCTGGGGAGAAAGCTCAGAGAGATTCTATTCATGTGTACATTAATTACGCTGCTCTTTAGGATCTACACACACACTGTGCACGAGGGGAGATGAGGAGAGGGGAACAGAACAGAACAGACTGGGAAGTGCACCTGTATTCATCTGCCAAAAATCAAGGAAATGTGAAGCCAGGAAGCCCCCATATGTATATTCCGGTACATCGGTGGCTGTGGAAAGCTGCCAAAGAGCAGGGCAACTGTTCATTGCCTGCAAAACTACTCGGATAACATGACATTTTGCTTTAAGAGGTGCCACTGATTTTAACGGCATCCTGAAGCCACAAATGCCATCACAGATGTTAGACCCTTCATACTAGTACTGCCATCTTCGCCTTTTTTCTTCCTCCCTGCAACTGGGCGGGAAGAGGTGAAGCTGCGATGCCTCTCTCTGCCTCAGAAATGCTTGGAGCCAGACATGAGCAACAGAGTTAACTACTTTTACCAACTTTGGCTGGTATGCCAGCGCTTGATGCCACCTGGATAGAGACAGCCTGGCCCTTGCAATCCATGCCCTGGTAGCCTCCCATTTTTATTACTGCAATGCATTGTATATGTGGGGCTGCCCTTGTAAGGCCTGGAACTGGGCATTACAATCATATTGCACCAGTATTGTATCATGATCACTAGCTCCCAGTTCATTTCCAGGCTCAGTTCAAAGTGCGGGTGTTAATTTACAAAGCCATTCACCACTTGGGGTCACAGTATCTGAAGGTGCACCTTTTCCTGTATATTCCCTACCCAGGCCGTGAGATTGTCATGTAAGACCTGCTCAGAGTGCCTTCACATGCTGAGGTACAGCAGGTGGCTACTCAAGATTAGGCCTTCCCAGTAGTAAACCACCACTAGCCCATTATATAATACCCTCCCCGGGGCCCAGAAGTTCTGCCTGGTGCAGGACTGGCGTCGAGGCTCGAGGGTAGGCATCGGTCGGGCACCTGCCGAGGGCACACAGCCCAGTAGTGGTCCGCCCACTCAGTGTTCTCCAACCTTGGGTCCCCAGATGTTTTTGGCCTACAGCTCCCAGCATGCCCAAGCCAGCATAGCTGGCTGGGGCATGCTGGGAGTTGTGGGTTGGAGAACACTGCGCCCACTGACAAGAGCCCCCTGGATTTGCTCCTCCTCTTAATCACTGCAACCTGCTTGTTCAGCTGCCTCTTGCTTTGGCCCAGATAATGGTAATGGTGGTGGGAGGAGGAGGAGGAGGAGGAGGAGGAGGAGGAGGAGGAGATACCACTGCCTACTTGCTCACTGGCTCTCTGGTGGAAACAATGAGAAAGAGGATGAGGATGAACAGCAGCTGGCGGTAATGGTGGTGAAAAGGTGGGACTCACTGCAGGAGGGGCCCACTGAGGGTGTCTCGCCCAAGGGCCCTCAAAACCTAGCCTGGTGCCTGCTTTTGTTATCCTTCTGGCACCAGGCAAAGACCTTTTTATTCTCTCAGGTCTTTTAATCCTCGGCTTCTGCTGCTAGGCTGTGCTTTTAAGTAGCTTTAGCTTTGATGTTTTCAGTAGTTTTCGTGATGTCTGTTTTTTAGTAGTAGTTCTTGTGATGTCTGTTTTTAGTCTCTACTGCTTTTAATTGGCAGTTTTATTCTGCCGTTTTCCAGTTTGGGATTTTATTTGCAGTTTTATTGTCTGTTGCCCTGAGAGCTATCAGCCATAAAAATAAATTTTAAAAATCTTAGAAATAAATAAAATAAATAAATCCAGAAGGGGCTGGCTACTACCATAAACTCATTCAAGCTTTGTACTCTGTCCTGAATCAACAGAATCCAGCTTGGCTGTCATGCGGGACACTGTTAAGACCCTGAAGGCATGGAAATGATGGAAGAATCAGTGAAACTCTTGTACAAGGTGGTGCCCTGATTGTGGAATACCCTCCTCAGGCACAGAGGAACAGCTGACACTGCCATTTTTCCTGCACACGGTCAACTTTTTATTTGCCCAGGGATTTTTTTTTATTAAATATGCCTGTTAAGTCAGTTCTAGTTTTTATTGTATATCTTATTTTGTATGGCTAATTGGTTGTGCTTTTTATATACCACCCTGGTATCTGTAAGGATGGGCAGTTTTGAAATAATTTAATTAATTAATAATAAATAATAGAACTCTTGAGAATTTCATTCTAGGTCTGTTGTTGTTGTACTTGTATAATGGGCTGCAGTTATCTATCAGTCATGGATTGGTGTGACCCAAATATTTTGAGATCTCCATCATAAGAACATAAGAGCAGCCATGCTGGATCAGACCAAGAGTCCATCCATTCCAGCATTCTGTTCGCACAGTGGCCAACCAGCTGCCCACGGGATCCTGCAAGTAGGACATGAGTGCAACCGCACCCTCCCCATCCAAAGGCGGTGGGGGAGTGAAAGGCAATACAATTTTAGATTGGGTGTGCGCCATATATTTTATGCTAAAGGGCATCAAAATAAAGATAAGGGATTTGCAGAATGGTCACTGGAAGAACTGTCACACCAAGTTCTTAACTACACATTACAACACGTTCTCATGTAAACTGAAGACTGAGGCCTGCTTTTCTTCTGCAAAAGCAGCAGGGTGAGGAGAAGATCTGAAGCAAAGAAGGGGCATGTGGTGGGCGCTTAGCCTCACCCACCATGTCAGTGCCAGATTTTCAGGGGGGTTAACAGAGAAACTCTGTGCTATGGATCAGTTACTCTATGACACGAGGCTTCTATGGGTCAATATGCACTCTCCAAAATAGCAGCAACAAAGCATCCCACCAGCAGATGAAAACAGAAAGGAACATCTTGAGCTCAGGCCTCTAGCTCCCTGCACATTGCCAGGTCCGCTTACATGTGTGAGGGCCAGTGTGGTGCAGTCATTAGAGTGCTGGACTGGGACTGGGGAGCCCTGGTTCTAGTCCCCACTCTGTCTGAAGCTCACTGGCTGACTTTAGGCCAGTCACTGACTCTCAGCCTAGCCTACCTCACAAGGTTGTTGTGAGGATAGAACAGAGAGGAGGAGGATCAAGTATCCCACCTTGGGCTCCTTGGAGGTAAGGTGAGATATAAATGTAAGAAACAAGCAAACAAACAAATATTACCACAATAATACAATGTACGCTAAAATATACAGTAATACCTTGGATTGCAAGCATAATTCATTCCAGAAACGTGCTTGTAATCCAAAGCACTTGTATATCAAAGCAAAATTCCCCATAAGAAATGTGTACACATATATTTAATTTAAGCTGCAATAAAGAATGATAGTGTAAAGTCTTCATTTTTCTTGACCGTACTACAGTACTTGTATTGCAAGACGCCGCTTGTTTATCAAGTTAAAATTTATTTTAAAAATTTGCTTGTCTTGCAAAACACTTGCAGACCAAGTTACTAGCAATCCAAGGTTTTACTGTAAAAAGAATGTACCGTAACCATCCCTTACAGACTCTCTCTCTCTCTCTCTCTCTCTCTCTGTAGATACAGATATAGATGTATTTATATCTCCTGAGTCACTTTTAGTATTGCTAGGGTTGCAGACCTGTGTTCATATAAACTGCTTTGCAGAGCAAATCTGGCATTGACATTATGTTCCATGAAGATAAGGTGTAACATCGAATTAGACCCTTACCTGTAGCACATGAGATGTTTTCTACAAAAACATCAGAGGGAGAAAGTGCACCACAGTTTCTGCGGTACTGGATGCTTATAAAAACCACCATTCGGGCATGCAGGGTGTCATCATGACCACGACATCTAGCGGTGACCCAGACACGCACAAAGAAGGTGAGGTGCCGATGATGATGATGATGATGATGATGATGATGATGATGATGATGTCACTGGGCCTGGGCCCCAGCCCAACAACTAGGAACTCACTGTCTCTCTCAAGGGGCTGGATCTGCATCCCCATGGGCCTTACATCCCACCGAGCTGGCTTGCCAACAGAGACAGTGCTTCTAGCATGAGATCCTGTGGAGGCAATGGACTGCCAGGCTCAAAGGCAGGGGGCTCCCGGTATAAGGCCCTGTACCCATCCACGGGGTGTGTGTGTGTGCTTGAAAGGGGTACTCAGGGCCAGAGAGTATAACAGGGCTCAATTTGAGATGGAGCTATCCAAACAACTCTTCTACTCCTGGGCTCTGTCCGGGGTCCTGAAAAACATGCTCCAAAAGGCCCTTGCCTTTAAGATTCCTATTCCTCCTGAACCTTCCTTCTTTCGTGTGCATGTATTCTCTCCCTCTGTCCTTTTCCCAGTCCATAAGACACAGGTACAGAGTGACAGGGCATCCTACAAAAGGCTGCTAAATGTATAAATGAGGGAACCTGCAAGGAACAAATATGCCTAGAATGTAATGCAAGAGCCAGTGTGGTTTAGCACTGTGATTTTCTAACTTTCTACTGACAGAACTCTACCGAAGTCATTCTGTTTCCTGCAAAACCCCGGCACATCTGCTCCAAAGGAGCTACTGGGAGGGGGGATATGTAGATGGCCCATGGAGGTGAATGTATGTAGATGACCAGGCTATGCCAACTGACTGTTTCTGGCCTAGGCAGAGTCTTTGCTGATTGAGGTGGGAGGGGGTTTGTCTGGGCTAGCTTTCTCTCCACACAGGGCATGTTCTAGGGCAGGGATAGACAAGTTGTGGCCCTTCAGGAGTTTTGGCCTACAGCTCCCATCATCCCTCAGCACTGGCTAAGCTGGCTAAGGCTGGTGGGAGTTGTAGGCCAGACCATCTGGAGGGCCACAACTTGCCCACCCCTGGCCTAGAGCAAATGACGTGGCAGGATACTCAAGTAGTAGCATGGACTGTACCACTGTGACAGCTGGAGAATCACATTTTTCAACGTTCCTCAGTGTTCTCCTTCAAATCAAAACCTTCATTTGTTAGTAACTCTCCTTAGAATTTTGAGTGAAAAGGCTATTTGCCTAGGTTGAAAGATAGCAAGGATGTTATCTGCATGCCTGGCCTAGCAAGGTACAGCCAGAGCCAGGAGCAAAAGATCTAGCAAGCATACATGAGAAGGATGGCTTTATTTCTTGACATGCATCTTTACCGAAACTCAGTATACTGAAACTGAATATAACATGTGTGACTTTTAAACCAGACTCTGGATTGACAAGCCATTGGCCAATCAGGACAGCAGTATCCAATGGGATCGCTGTGCTTACACAGCTGACATAGCACCAGCAGAAGTGACCTCTAGCGCAATGTTTCCGGGGAAACCCATCATGCCAGCTTACTCTCTTGGCATTGCAATAGAGGTCATTTACACCAGGACTATGTCAACTGCATAAGTGCAGCAATCCTGATTGATGCTGCTCTCCGTCAGCTGTCTGTTAAGCCCAAATTATTCCTCGAGTGGACCCGATGAGCTTGCCTATTTTCTAAACACAGGATTCATCATCATCTGTCAACCTGGATGGACATGTACATCCCAAAAGAAACTTACACTTTTTTATTTTGTTAGGAAAGAACCAAAAGCATTCCTAACACATACAATGCAATCTTTTTAAAAAAACACAAAACATAAACCTTCTGCCTCCAGAGTAGACCAATGCCTAATGAAAAACACTCCTGAAAGTCGGTGTCTCGAGCTTCTTTGCTCTCTTCCATTAAAAAGGATCTCCCATGCCTTGAGTGCTGCAAGCCAAGATGCCGCACGGCAGCCCTGCACTTCAGCCTCCCACTGGGTAAAGAAGCAATTTAAAAGGGATAAATGTGCAAGGGGCAGATTAACCAGTCTGCACAATTTCCATCCCTGGCTTTAATTTTTGAGACACAACTCAGAAATAATTGCTGTAAGGTACAGCTCGCCACTGCCTCCTCCTCCCTGCCCCATTCAGAATGCAGATCACATTCCCAAATGCTCCATCCTGTTGAAAACAAGTAAGACAGCTTGCTATACTGTGCATAGCTGTCAGTTTAGAAACCAGCAGTCCAATCCACAAAGCAGTTAAGCTGGTATACGCAGACTGAAGTCAATTTTGTCCAACAGAGAAAAGTGCATTAAAGAAGAGCCTTATACTAAGTCAGTGATGGCGAACCTTTTTGAGCCCGAGTGCCCAAACTGCAACACAAAACCAACTTATTTATTTCAAAGTGCCAACACTGCAATTAAACCTGAATATCGAGGTTTTCGTTTTAGAAAAACAACTCATACAGTTGTCCGAACTAATTAACATCTTTTGTCTTAAAAGAAAAACACAATAACAGAGCTTTCAATGATACAAACAGTTTTTTGTTGGAAAAAAAATCAACTCAAAAAATTATTATAGTACTACATTGTACACATAGCCTGAAGGGAATTTATACAAACTTTTTTAGGCACATGTATTTTTGGATAAGGGATTCTCAACTTGTAATATGATTATATGCTAGACTGAAATTGTATGCGGCAAGCTTTACCCCGGGTCCTTTCCCTGCTTCTACAGGTGTCAGATTAGTAAAAGTAAAAGTCAACCTGTACTAGGATGAGCAAGATAAACAAGAAAACTAAACATGCTTAACACATTTTAAACACTTTATGTCTTGGACTGCAAACACTGCATTAGGTAAAAGTTTGCATTGGGCATGCTTTTGCACAATTAATGTGATTTTTGCTATTGCATGCATGCTGATAATTTGTCAAACCGTGGCTCATACTCCGTTAGTTTGAGAGCAACACATGCAGCACTCAGGTCAACTGTTAGGGCTTTACATCCAAGCCATGCTCTGTGCATCATTCTTCAAAATCTTTTAAATGTGATAACAATGTAGAAAATAATTCTGTAACAGGAATTCTAGAATAAAATCATTCTGTTCCACACTGTGAGAAAGAACAAAATCATTAGTGTTTTGCAGAAGGGGACAGTCTTTTCACGATCTGGTGACCAATGGCTCAAGAGCCCACAGAGAGGTCCCTGCGTGCCAGTTGTGGCACCCGTGCCATAGGTTCGCCATCACTGTACTAAGTCAAACCTTGGGGGTCAGCTGACTGAGTGCTCACTCAGGCTGGTACTGCAGCCTAGATGGCGCTCTTGAAGCACACAGCAAGTCGGCCAGGCTAGCCATGGAAAAGAAGTGTTGGTGGAACAGGAAGTAAGGTGCCAGCTCTGCTGCCAGGAGGCCTGTTTAAAGAGGCACACCTCCACTACCATTTTACATACAATCACCTCCAGGCAACCAGACAGGGAAGATTTTGTAAATTGAATGAGGGATTATTGGAATCCCCCCCTTTTTTTAACCAGTGTGCCAAAGATGTCTAACAGATCAAAATGGGAAAAGAGACGTGCTGGGTTAGACCAAGGGCCTATCTAGTCCAGCATTCTGTTCACACAGTGGCCAACCAGATGCCCCAATGGAAGCCCACAAGCAAGACATGAGTGCAATAGCACCCTCCCAGTTGTGTTGCACAGCAACTGGTATAAATAGGCATATCACCTCCAATACTGAAGGTAGCATACAGCCATCAGGACGAGTAGCCATTGATGGCCTTAACCTCCAGGAATTTGTCTATTCCACTACAGAAACTGAAAAACTGAAATGTCTGTGAAAATAAAAAGGTCTGGCGCAAAAAAGAGCACAATGTAAGATATGATAGTGCTCTTCAAGTACTTGAAAGGTTGTCACATAGAGGAGGGCCAGGATCTTGTCTCAACCATCCCAGAGTGCAGGACATGGAATAATGGGATCAAGTTACAGGAAGCCAGATTCCACCTGGACATCAGGAAAAAGTTTCCTGCCTGTTAGAGCAATAAGACAATGGAACCAACCAACTACCTAGGGAGGTAGTAGGCTCTCCAACACTGGAGGGATTCAAGGTGCAGCTGGACAGCCATCTGTCAGGGATGCTTTAACTTGGATTCCTGCATTGAGCAGGGGGTTGGACTCGATGGCCTTATAGGCCCCTTCTAACTCTACTATTCCATGATTCTATTATTCTAAGTGCCAGGAAAGCCTCTCTGGGAAGCACATTCCACAACTGGGGTGCCAAAGCAGAAAAGACCCTATTCTCAGTAGCCACCCACCTCACTTCCTTTGGAAGGTACACTGAAGATGATCTTAGGGTCCAGGCAGTGGTATATGGGAAGAGACTATCCTTCAGGTAACCTGGCCCCCAAACTATTTAGGGCTTTGAATATTAATACCAGCACTTTGAATCGGGCCTGGAAATGGACTGGCAGCCAGTGCAGATGGAAAAGTATTAGCATAATATGGTCCCATTGGCCAGTCCCCTTTAAAAATCTCACTACCCAATTTTGAACCAGCTGGAGTTTCCAGACTGTTTTTAAAGACAGCCCCATCCCATGACCTATCCAGTTTCTCACACCATGCATAATTTTGTACACCTCTATATCATGTCTCCAGTTCCTTGCCTTTTTCTAAGCTAAATAGTCCCCGACGTTGTAACCTTTCCTCATAGGGGAACTGCTCCAGCCCTTTGATAATTTTAGTTGCCCTTTTCCACATAGATACGTTGCACCAGGAAGGTTAATGAGAATTTTTGTGGGGACATAGCTTTTGTGGACATCTTTGCAATGGTAGGTGAGAAAACTTTAAAAATTACTGCAAGGCTAGTTGTTCACTGCATTGTAATACATCAAAATCAATGCATTAAAAAATTCAGAAAGAGACACTTAACTTAGCATGGAGGCAATACATCATATAAATGTTGAGATGTCAAATTGAATTGCCCCAAATGAAATAATTTCTGTGTCTTTTTATTGTCAAAGACAGAAGACAATAAACTTAAGAGTCTGCTCTTTTCAGCGGGAAGAGCTTTACAAGCTGCTGCTGCTGCTTCTTTTCTTTAAATGCTTAAGGCATGATTAGTGAGCAAGTAGAGTTCAAAACATTAAAAAAAAAAAAAAATGACCCGAAGAAATGTGTGAGTCCTCACCAGACATGAAATAAACAGGGAGTTATACAACTACCAACAAATCAATACTGCATGGCAAGCCTTAAATAAATCAGATATTGATTATAAACAGAATCCTGTCTGGATGAAGTGAACAAGAAAATTACTGCAAGTAAGAACTATCTGTCTTTATTTTACATAAAGCTTCCCTGTGTGAGAAGAAGACATTAACCATCTGGAATAGGAGTAGGCAACCTGGGGTCCTGCAGTCATTTTGGACTACAGCTCCCACAATCCCTGACCATTGGTCATGCTGGCTGGGGATGATGGAAACTATAATCCAACACATCCAGAGGGCACCAGGTTCAAGAAGGCTGCTGTACAAGATAGGCTGAGGCACTCACATTCAGGAGGTCTTGATCATCACGGGGTAGGCAGCAGTGCAGTGGAGCTGGGGCTCACGGGGATGCAGGGCCAGCATTTTTTAATCAGCGGGGATGCTGACCACCACCTTGTTCCCTCTGAGCTTAGCTGCAACGCTCACAGTAGCTGGGGGGGGGGGGAATGAATTTCCCCAGTAACAGTAGATTGTAATGCCAACGATTTGGGGGTGGTTTGGTCTTGAATGGCCAACGGACCATTCCACAAAAGGCCTGCCCCTGGTGGAGAAGAAAACTGCTAGAGCTGGTTTGTTGATATGGATCAACACGACTGCCTGAATTTTTAGACTCTCCTTGGAGGGCGTGGTTATGGCGACTGCAGCGATGAACACCCGCACTTCAAAACTGACCACTATACCACTGGGGGTAAGTAAAGAAAGAAACGGAATTTACCATGGCTAAAACGTCGTCTTTCCTGCAGTTGCGGTTCAGAGTCTGCTTCTCTTTGCTATTTTATCAGAAGATACCGTACTTAAAAAAGCAGTCTTCAAATGCAGAGTCAAAGTCACAGAGCAGAAAGGGCATAGCTAACACAGAAAAGTAGATTTGAATTCAGGGCCATGAAACAAACAAACAAAAACATTAATTGTTCATTGGCTCTCTGCCTGGCAGGCAGGCAAGCAAGCAAGCAGAAGCAATTAGGAGGCAGAGGAGCAGCAGCAGCAGGCAGCAATACTGGTAGCAAGTCGACTCACTAATGGAGGACCTCCCCTGAAGGTGTCTTCTTGGCCAAGGGCCCTCCAAAACCTGGAGCTAGCACTGCCCACTCCAGTGCCTTTCCTTCACACTGGCTGGCACAGCTTTTTAACTTCTGTTGATCTGTTTCACTCTGGTTATTTTGATATCATTTTGATGCTATTATAGATTTGCTGCGTTTAGCTTATTTTTACACATTCGTTAATTCATGGTGCTCTTAACAGTTTATTGTGTAAGCTGCCTTGATGATGTGCTTGAAGTGTAGTCAATCTTAATAATAAACAAATGAGCTGACCACAAAGCATGCAGACCAGACAACAGCTTCTAGTAACAGGACCCAACAAGCAGGCCGCTTCTACTGTTATAACGGACATCTGTATTTTATTTAGCATTGCCACGTCTCAGGATTCTAGCCTCAGGATTCTCATGGCCTTGAAGAGTGAGGAACCAGAAACAGGGTGGCAAAACCTAATTTCTACAAAAGGCTATTCTTGGCCTTCTCCCCAGAAGTTTAAACCATCCCCATTTCTTTCTACCATATTCTTCTGTTTCTCAATATCTGCCGTAAAAAGGTGTGCGCGCGTGCGCGCGTGCGTGCGTGTGTTTGGAAAACATGTTAAAGGGAAGGTAGTAAACCCAGGGCCAGCCCTCCCATGAGCCAGGGTGAACCAGGAGTGGACTGGGAGGAGTGACAAACTGCCCGCTCCCCACCGTGACCACCAGGACAGCCCCCCACTGCCATGGCACTAGCAGATGCTCCGGAGAGTCCCGCCAGCCTTGCTCACCTACTGCCACAAATGCTGCAGCAGGAGAGCAGCTGGCAGGGCTCTCCAGAGCAGCCAACAGCCCTCTGTTTTGCTCTGAGGGGGTTCTCAGACCAAGACAGAGGATGGGTGGCAGCTGCTCTGAAGGAGGGACCTGCTCGCTCCTCTCTGAGCATGCCAGAGAGTGGGTAGGCTCTCTGAAGAGCTATGTTGGCCACAAAAGCGGCCGGTGCAGCTCTTCAGAGGCGCCCAGACTCAAATGCCTGGCTCTGAGGGGGTCTTTCCTTAGAGCCAGGCATTGTCTGGCTGGAGAGGTGTCCCAGGAAATTGTCTGTGCTGCAGGCGATCTCCTGGGACACCCCTCCCCTGGAGCAGCTGCCCATCCTCTGAAGGAGTTACCTGGTCCTCCATTTAGCCAGAGCTCACAGAGGATGGCTGGCTGCTCTGAAAGCAAGGTGCCCCAGGAGATCATCCGCAGCACAGGCAATCTCCTTGGACACCTCTCAGATGATGCCTGGCTCTAAGGAAGGACCCCCCTCAGAGCCAGGCATTTCAGAAGGGTGACTCTCTGAAGAGTCATGCTGGCCATTTCTGCTGGCCAACGGGGCTCTCTGAGCGTGCCCTTGCTCTACTAGGGCAGATGGACAGACGAGGGTGGCTGCAGCTGCTGCGGGGGGGGGGGGGGCGATGGTGGTGGTGGCTTTTCTCATCATGCCTCAGGCTCCCATGCTGCCACTGAGGGAACCTGAACTGGAAATCAGTTTAGAAAGGAAACATGAGATCTCTCACTTCATCATTAGATGCTGCCAGCCAACACTTTTTCCCCCCAACTAGGCACCACCTATGAGCTCCCAGGCTCTGCCCCTCAAGTCACAGGGTCTACTCTCAAGAAGTTTGGTAACTCTATATCAGGGGTGGGGAATGTGTGGATGGACTACAATTCCCATCAGCCCTAGTCTGCATATCCAATGGTGACAGATGATGGGAGCTGCCACCCAACAATATCTGGAAGGCCACACCCATTCCCCATCCCTGCCTTATATGTATTCTTTGGAAATCATGTCCATCGTATTACCCATATGAACCAGCCTGGGCCTTAAGATTGCAATCAGAGGCCCAGTTCACACGCCCATCATCAAGAACTATTAGATCAACAGGCACTAGAGATGGGGCATTTTTGGTAGTGGCTCCATATTTATGGAACTCACTCCCAAGAGATATATATCTGGCCCCATCTTTATTAGTTTTAACAATTTTTTTACTATTGTGCTGGGTAGAGTTACTTGTTTAAACAGCTGCTGTGTTTTCATTTTTAATGTGTTTTATCTAAATTGTTGTGCTGGGACGTACTATGTTTTTAGACTGCTGTTTTTAGTCTTGTGACTGTAATGAAGTTGTTTTAGTTGTATTTTATGCATTTTAAAAATGTTTTTCACAATTGTTTATGTGAGTCACCTTGGGTGGACCTTGTCCTGGAAGGCAGTACTTAAATACTGGAAATGAGTAACTATTAAACATTACTGTAAACTATTTTCTCCGGGAACAGTGGTGGTGCCAGTCGAGCTCCTAACTACCACCACAACAAAAGTCCAGACATTCAACAGTGTAAGAATAGCAAGGTCTCTCTACACACCACTTCCTCCAACCCACTGAGAGCGTAGTGTTTTTTTAAGTTTCAGAATGGAATGCGGAATACAGCCAGGAGACATTGCCCAGCTCCTGGCTAAAGGCCCAGGAAAAATAACTCCTAGAGCAGCCCAGAGCAGAGATGCATGCAACCAATTCCTTTACTTCTTACCCTTGACCTCAGACATCTATGAAAATTCAGCAGGGCAGACATAAAAATCAGGTGTGCAACCGAATGTGGATGCTGTCTTTTGCTTTAAACAGGATGGGCATCCCCCTTCTTAAATCCCAGCTTTCTTACACACCCAACCAGCATATATATATTTGCTGACAGAAAGTAAGTTGGGTACAGTAAGAGAAGCTGGGTTTGAGATTGTTGTTAGCACCAATGGAATTCCCAATGACCTGGTTTGCACATAACAGCAAGCCATGGTTTAAATAACTATGGTTTGTTGAATCATGGGTTGTCATGCCAGAACTATTTATTTATTTATTTATTTATCTATTTATTATATTTATACCCCGCCTTTCTTCCTGCAAGGAACCCAAGGCAACTTACATACGGTAATCCTCCTGCTCCTCTCCATTTTTTTCCTCACAACAACCTAAAGAGAACCAATTGTTAGTTGTTAGATTGTGAATTGTGGGTTTAAATCATGGGTTGTAATTACATGCCAGTTCAGAATTGTGGGCTGTTCATGGGTTGTTTCGCCAGGCTATAGAGACAGTGGGCAAGAGATGTCAAAAAACCCAGACTCTATACATGCCAGTATTGCAGTGCCGCAAAGGCATCTTGGATACAGGGAGGGAGCAAGAGAAGGAGGAGGGAAACAAACAACCCAGGGACTGAAAAAACAAACCATGGTTTGTTTGATCATCTGCCAGACAAACCCTTGGTAGGGTGACAAACCATGCTTTAAATAAACCATGGGTTAATGTTACATGTGAACTAGGCCAATATCCTCTTCGAAAATTGAACCTGACAGATTACTACTGCATCCCTAGTCTGGAACTCTTGGCCCAAGTTAGTCATAATGAAAAGGCATACAGGCCTGTGGCTTACGTTGGCTCAGCTTGTCTGAGCGTGGAAAGCTAAGCAGGGTCAAGCCTGGTTATTACTTGGATGGGAGACCCCCTCCTCTAGTTTCCTGCATTGAGCAGGGGGTTAGACTCAATAGCCTTGTAGGCTCCTTCCAACTCTGTGATCTATGAAATCTATGAAAAGGCAACTATGGGGTAAGATGAGAGGGTGGTTCTCATAAGTCACCTGAGAGAAACCAAAATTCTCTCGCTTCTCCCCACTGCCCCCTGAGCCTCAGAGACTAGAACCTTTGCAGTAGGCCAGAGATCAGCCTGAATAGCTGAACAGCACCCCCCAACCCATCTCCAACAGCTTTTTAATTATTTTTTTTAAGAGAGGAAGAGAATCCAGCACAATTTTTACTGCATTAACAGTACTCCTGGCACTGTGGAAAATCCAGAACGATCCAACATTTCAGAAAAATTACCTCATAAAGCAGTTGCTTTCAAGGCGATGACAAAAACAAGTCAATTTGCCTTCCATGACCACCTTGTTGTTGCTTATAATGAGCTCTCATCTGTGCCATGATTATGGCATCTCAGATGCCGGAGACACAAAATGCAACCACTGAGATTGCATATATGGGATTTTCGCTACCTGCAAAACTGCAGCCAGTGCCAGATAAGAAGATTGTACGTAGTAGGATCTGACTTATAACAAAGCATCACTGAGTTCATCACAGCAAGCTTCCCAACTCACGAAGGGCACAATCCTAGGCATGTTTAGACAGAAAAAAAAGTCCTACAACTCCCAATATGCCCCAGCCAGCCATACTGGCTGGGGCATGCTGGGAGTTGTAGGACTTCTTTCTGTCTAAACATGCATAAGATTGGGCCCTAAGTCTTAGTGACTTAGGGCTAAACTACACGCTACATTAAATACATAATGGGCAGATGATCCTCACTAGTTTGCTTACCTTAGGTGTAAATGCATGGGGGTCCAATCTGGATCATGACCACTGTATGCCAGTATAGGGGAGGTTTAAACCAGCCCACTCAACTCATTTCTTTTCCAAATTTTGCCCCCTCCTCCACCCCAGGGACTAAAAAGAGGGGGGGGATCCATTGGCACCAATGGAGGCTTTTGTTGTTGCTGTTTTAGTCCCCACAGCGCAGGGGAGTGAATTTTTTTTGCGGGGGGGAAGTAGCTGGGCAGGAAGGTTTAAGCCAGGGGGTGCCATTGGTCACCTCCAAGGGCATCCACGAAGCTCTCCACTCCTTGCCACCTTCAACAGTATTTTTTTGAATACAAACCCTGAAAATGTTATGGTAGTCTTCCCTTTCTCCCTTTCTAGCCTCGCCACTTTTATTCCCACCACCACCACTGCTTTAGCTCACCGTTTCACTCCCTCTCAGTCTCTTGCCTCGCTCTTTCTCTACCTTTCCTGCCTTCCTGGAGGGCAGCAGGTTTGGGATCGGCTGTTTTGAGTGTCCTGCAGTTAAACTCTGTAGACAAAATCTGGATAATTCTTAAACCGTTTCCTCTGCGATTGTGTGCACCAAGAAAACATGATTCATGCACAGCTGCTCCTTTTCCTTGAAATTAGTAAACAAATCTTAGTCACTCACTAATTAGTCAACATTTAACATGTGTGGCTGTATCCCCTTGGTAACTTATCCCCCCCCCCCCCCCCCCGCCGAGCTTCAGGGAGGTTGGTAGCTTTGGGAATTTCCACATGGCCTTTTGTAGCCTGCCCTCATGCTGGCCCTGCATTTGTATGGTGGGGGGGGGGGGGAGAGATCAAGACCAAGCAAAACTCACTAAGCCCATAGCAAAATCATGTCCAGTTGATCTCTGTGTGTCTCTCTGTGTGCCTGTTTTAAGGCAGCATGTTTACTAGAATAAATTGCAACACCATTAGCCAAAAATGGCCTAAGCATACAGCCACAGGGCTTGTGTAAAATTTATTTCACACCATTCTTCAAACAGAAGTCAAACCAGTATACACTGGATTCCCAAGTGGTCTCACATCCAGGCACTCACCAGATCCAGACCAACATGGCTTCAGCAAGGTTTCTGCTGAAGCTGAGTTGTGCCTTTCGAAGGTGCCCTGAGTTGTAAATGCCCTTTAAGAGTCAAAAGCTAGCTTGCTTGACCCATGTTTAACCTCACAGGGTTGTTGTGAGGATAAAATGGAGAGGAGGAGGAGGAGGATTATGTAAGCCGCCTTGGGTTCCTTGCAGGAAAAAAGGTGGGGTATAAATATAATAAATAAATAAATAAGAACATAAAAATAGCCCTGCTGAATCAGGCTTAAAGCCTATCTAGTCCAGCATTCTGTTCACGCAGTGGCCAACCAGCTGCTTGTGATATGCCCACAAGGAGGACATGAGCGCAATAGCACCCTCCCACTCACTGTTCCCCCAGCAATTGGCAGACAGAGGCATACTGCCTATGATACTGGAGGTAATATATAGCCATCATGACTAGTAGCCCTTGATAGCCTTACTCAGAATGCATGATACAACACTGCCCTTTGTATCAACCTCTGGTGCACTGATTTGGGTGTAAATTGACCAGATTAAAGCCTATTTTGCCTACTGTTAGAAAATAAAACTTTAGATTAGATTCCTGGCCAGGCTTTGTCATTTCTTCCCGCTCTAGGAAGACATGTGGACCTCTGCACAGTGGGTGTAATATAGAACGCAGTATCACAGACATTTTGCAATTGCACAAACACCACACACAAGAAGCACTGCTACTAAGAACACAGTAACTGGATCAGACAACACGATAACCCACACTCAGCCCTTGAGTATGGGTTGTCATTGAACTGTGGCTTGTTGTTGAAACATGGGTTATCGTGTTGTCTGAACACAGCCAAGATAACAACCCATGGTGAACAACCCACAGTTCATACTCCAACAACAAACCATGGGTTCTCGTCATGGGTTGTTCATGGTTAACAAGCCATGGCTTGTTAGCACAGCTGGATTCAGACAACACTTTTCAACAACAACCCAAGGTTCAATGACAGCCCGTACTTAACACTTGAGTGTGAGTTATCGCGTTGTCTGAACCCAGCCAGTGCTTTGCATCCAATGTTTCCTTTACACACTTTATGACCACTGGCAATTATTTTTATGGCCAAATTACTTTTCTGACTCCAACGGCCCCAGCCCAGAGCCCATCGCAACAAAGAACCAAGTGGTTGTGGGTGCTCCTTCCCATCTGTGTTGCAATGTGGACATAGACCCTACCCACATATACCCAAATGCGCCTCGTGATTCAGATGCTTATCTGCACAGCCCTGTTCCCAATCCAGCAAGCGAATGGTGTGTAGTGGCTGCATTGTGCCATAGAAAGTGATGGGTATTTTCTACACGCTGTGCATAACAGCCAGAGAGAGCAAGCGAGCAGGAATCTCTTCGTTAAAACAAATAACAGCAACGCGATGACAGGTGCCTAGCAGATTATATCCACGGGACATTTTTCTACTTCTTTAAGGAGGAAAAAAAAACCCAGGAAGGGTTTGTCTAATTATTTAGACCCATAACCTACTCTCTTGGACGGCTCAAGTAATCCCTGGACTTTATGTACTTTCCTAACAAGCACAAGTAGGCTCATTTTTGTAAGTTGTCAATTTGACTGTGATTTTCCTGTTCCTCAGCTCTGAATAAGATCTTGTCGACATACAACAGAATCAGGAGGTGGAATGGACTGCACCACTTCAGTCAGTTGGAGGGGGAAGTCACATTTTTTGAATACTCAAAGGTGAATCTTACTTTATCATCAGTAACACAGGATAGCATTTTCCACTGCACCCAAGCCTATCTGGCATACACAGCTCTGTCCTCAAACAGAGGAGAACCGCCAAGGGCTCAGGAGGAACAGCCGGCAGCTGCCATCCCCCAGCATGTGTTGCCTGAGGCAGTTGCCTTACTCTGCCTAATGGCAGCGCTGGCCCTGTGTAGTCTGAGGCAGTTCCACAAGCTGCAGTTGACACCACTTGTCCACTCTCAAAACATCTCATCTATATTTTTGGCAGCATGACCGACCACCCAGCGTCATCTCTTGTAAAAAGGAAGGATTCAAAGACGTATCCAATCAATTGTATTGTGACAGGAAACTTCAAGGATACACACAATCAATGCCATGAGATAGACAGGAACTCCACTGTCTGAGCAATTCATGCCTTTCCCCTAGAAAGCAGAGAACTATCCTCTATTCGAAGGGGTGCCAACTCTGTTTGAAGTTTTCCTCTATTTGAAGGGCTGTCCTGTCCAATTCTGGTTTAAAGATAATGGACCATATGAACTGTTGCTCATCAACAGTTTGCACCTGGACAGCAGACTGAATCAGGCAGGCATATGGGTCACCTGGTCAAAGTCTTCCACAGGACAATGAGATGTACTGCATTTCTATTTAAATTATTATTTTGAATTTGCATATCTATCTATCTATAGAGATCTCTCTATATAGATCTATAGAGATCTCTCTCTATAGATATAGAGAGATATCTCTATATAGATATACAGAGATAATTAGCATATGCAAATTATGTAAACTACTGTCCTCTTTTTTGGTGATGTGTTTCTTTTTTGGCGATTCATAAGCGGCCATGTAAGAGAAGTGTCATCCAAAATGACTTCCTTTCCAAAACTGATTTCAACTGCAGGAAGTAATAGTGCTAAGGCTACAAGTGACAGCCTGAACTATTTTATTTTATTTTTTAAAAGGGAGAGAGGAGAAACCAAGCCTAAAACAACAGATAGGGCTTGACATGCTCTTTACACAGGAAACTATTAAATCCTGGAAGTGCACAACATTTTTAAATCCAAGCAAAGCAAAGCAAAAAAAACCCATACACTATGCCTGCTATGCTAATGCTTTATTACTTCTATCAGGAATACAAAGTATCATTTGGTCTTTTCTTCATATTTAATAACATTCATACAACAATGAATTCATACAACCCATCATGATAGCCCAGAATTTAACCATCAAAATATGGCAGACTGGGCAACGAAACTAGATACTTTAACTCTGTGGAAGGGTAGCCATCTTGCAGTTGAGGGACGGTGTCAAGCCCTGGAGGATCTTGGTTCCAGAGGCGTAGCGTGGGGGGTGCGTGGGGGGTGCAGGGGGGGCCGGCCGCACCGGGCGCAACATCTGGGGGGGGCGCTCGCACTCCAGGACTCCGGAGGAAGTTACTATCGCGACTGTTGTGAAGTCATGCAGCTTCAGCCCTCACGGTGGCGCTGGAGAGCGCGTCCTCGACGCGACCCGATCTACGCCTGCTCAGAGCGGGGCAAGCGGAGCGGAACGTTCTGCTCTCCTCCTCCTCCTCCTCCCCCCCTCGCCCCCGCCCATCCGGGGCCTTCTCTGACAGCCAGCGGGGGCGGAGCCAAGCCGAGTCCCCGGATGAGGGCAAGATGGCGGCGCTGGCGGTGGCCAGGCTGCGGGCGCTGAAGAGGCTCTGCCGCGTCGCCCTTTTCCTCTCGCAGCTCTACGTCCTCTCTGGGTGGGGTGAGTGAGTGAGTGGACGGGGGGCGGGGGAGAGATGCCGCGGAAGTTCAGGGGCAGGTAGATATTAGTTATTACCAATTATTGTTAGTTATTAATTGGCTAATATTGCTAATATAAGAGGTGCTGGGGCTCGGAGTCCCCGTCGGCCCTTCTGATTGGGGAGCTCTTCCTGCTCAGCACAGATGCGAAGAGGCGTGCTGGTGGTGGTTCTCCGGGGGCTTGCTCAGTGGTCTGGGAAATGCGCTCTGCATATGCTCAAGGGGTTTGTGCAGGTGATCATCGAAGGCCTGCTTCATGTCGTCCAAAGCAGCCTTCCCCACCTAGGCGCCCTTCAGATGTGCTGGGACTGCAACTCCCAGTGTCCCCCAGCCAGCCATGGTTTTCATAGATCTGATAGAGTTGGAAGGGGCCTACAAGGCCATCGAGTCCAACCCCCTGCTCAACGCAGGAAACTAGAGGAGGGGCCTCCCATCCAAGTAACAACCAGGCCTGACCCTGCTTAGCTTTCCACGCTCAGACAAGCTGAGCCAGCGTGAGGCACAGGCCTGTATGAAATCTGTGAAATCTATTTTACAAAGATTGAAGAATACCAGTGAGAAATTGATGTCTGGGGTGCTCCTATAAAGGACAGCTTAGTAAATAATGAGCAACATCCTCACCCTCCACAGATCCACCATCTTTGTGGTGGCTGGGGGATGCTGGGAGTTGTAGTCCCAGCACATCTGGAGGGTGGCCCGTTGAGGAAGCATAGGGGGTAAGGGTTTCTTTAACTAATCTAGTGGAAGAGACTCGAGTGCTAAAATCCACGGGTTAGGGGGCGCAAATTACTTGCCTTGCCCCGGGTGCTGACAACCCACGCTACGCCACTGCTTGGTTCTGTTCCCTGCTCTAATTAAATCAATGGTGCAGAACCTCTTTGAGCCCAAGGGCCAAATTCAATTTTGAAGAAGCTCTCTGGGGCTGCATTGCAGTGGTGGGGGAGGCTGACGGCAAAGGGGGTAGTTCAAAATACCAGCATATTTTAGCCTTTTAGACTGGGGTGGGGTAGGGGAACTGCACAAAAAGTGAGGAAACCACCAAATGATCAGTGTTTGGTGAGGCCAGGGGGAAACAGGGTGAGGCCTTCTGGGGACCCCTGGATGGCTGGATTGGGATCCACAGATGAATATGGGGTGGGTTAGGATTTTTTTAAAAAAACTTTTATATTGTTTTAATTGTTTGTTTTAATTGTGTTTTAATTGTTTGTTTTAATTGTGTTTTATTCTGTTGTACATCGCCCAGGGTGGCCGGACAGATGGGCGATTTTAAAATATAATAAATAAATAAATGACTCAATTTGGTCCCCGGGCTTGAGGTTCTGCACCCCTGATTTAAATGCTTTCTTTTGGTAGGAATGAGGGGGACCACTGCTGTAACTGCTGTGCTCCATATTAGGCAGCCACAACATGCACGTGGGGACCTCATGTACTAAAACCTCAAAGACCGCTACTTCTCCGCAAAGCAGTACTGGGAGGGTGGCAGGGTTGCAATTGGCAGTGGAGAAGGACTTATGTAATCCTTTTCTCACTTGCTGCTTCTCCTTGCAAACTTCACCTCCCTGCAGTTGCTTTTCTCCCACAGCCAGGCTTCCAGGCCTGTGTTTCCGTTACTAGCAGCGACCCTAATTGAGAGATTTCAGGGCAAAAATGTGACTTCAAGGAATAGTCATTTTGATGAACCCGAAACTAATGCTATGCAACGCAACGTTATTCCACTGACAATGGAAGGGTAGAAATGGGCTCACCCTTGCCTTTCCTCCCACCTTTGGTAAATGAGAAGGCACTGGCTCAGCTTGTCTGAGTGTGGAAAGCTAAGCAGGGTCAGGCCTGATTATTACTTATATGGGAGACCCCTCTAGTTTCCTGCATGGAGCAGGGGGTTGGACTCGATGGCCTTGTAGGCCCCTTCCAACTCTATGATCCTATGAATCCTACTTGGGTGGATAAAACTGGCACACTGTTGAGAGCCAGTGTGGCGTAGTGGTGAGAGTGTTGGACTGGGACTCGGGAGATCCGGGTTCTAGTCCCCGCTAAGCCATGAAACTCACTGGGTGACTTTGGGCCAGTCACTGTCTCTCAGCCTAACCTACCTCACAGGGTTGTTGTGAGGATAAAATGGAGAGGAGGAGGATTATTATGTAAGCCGCCTTGGGTTCCTTGCAGGAAAAAAGGCGGGGTATAAATATAATAAATAAAATAAAATAAATAAATAAAACCTATTAGCTACCAAGCCAAGTTCAAGGTCTTGCTCTTGGCACATAAAGCCCTACACAGCTTGGGACCAGGTTACCTGAAAGATCGCCATCCCCAATTCCTGTTAGGGTGGAATTACCTGTGCGATCATTACGGTCATCAGAGGCGGCCTTGCTGGCTGTACCACAACCTGTAGATTGCCATCTTGCAGCAACCCAGAAGCAGGTCTTCCCTGTGGTGGCACCCACCTTTTGGAATGCTCTCCCCCATCCCTGGTTAGAGATGGGGGTTAGATATGGTAAGAAACATAACTCTTAATAAATAAATAAATAAATAAATAATATAAATAAAATATGAATATTTACACTTTAAATAAAAGGCTTAATTTTCTCCTCAAGAAAAGAAACTGCTCTAGTCTACCCAGTAACTATCAGATCTTACTTCAACCTATCACTCATGGGCATTTCATTTTTGCTAGTTTGTGTATGTGGGGGGCAGTGCCAGGTACCGAAAAGATCCACAGGACAAAAAAAAGCACAAATTTGCATATGCAATTTACGTGTGTGTGTGTGTGTGTGTGTGTGTGTGTAAAGGACCCTGTCTCCTAAGGACACGCCTATTTGTAAAAGGGGATGTATGGATAGGGGGAGGAGGTAATTCGATTTCAGGGGAAAAACTCAGGCAGAAAGATTCAGGGGATAGCAGCAGGGGGTGAAGCACATGTGGGCAAAAAGCCAGCTAATCCAGGGGGATCAGATGCAACAGAGATAATCAGGGCCCCTGTAGCTTTATTTCAGCAATTGCCCATGGACAGCAAAGTGGTGGGGCAGATGGCCTCCAAGAGATTCGGGGCTCCAGATGAAAAATTCAGGGCTCCAGCCCTAGTGGGCCTCCCCCTAACACCTCCGTGTGTGTGTGAGAGAGAGAGAGAGAGAGAGAGAGAGAGAGAGAAGGTGGAGCAGTGGTACTACCTGGGCAGGATTTTGAGGCAGCAGTCCAGGGCGCCACTCAGCAGAATGGGCAGCAGAGCTGGCTTACCACATTCTGAAGTAGGTGGAGCAAAACACGTTGCCATCTAAAAGCGGAGGGGGCAGAAGTCCATGAAGTCCAGAGTCTAAAACTACCTAACTGCACCACTGAGGTGAGGGAGGCCTGGGCAAACACAGAGTGAAGAAGAAAGAAGAGAAGACAAAGGGCCAGCTTTGCACCATTGTTTAGTAAAGATATGAATTAGTATTAATGGAAAAGTTGATTTAACTGATCTATCAGTGATTTAAATTGGCCTTCCCGTCCTCCCGCTGTCCTCGCTGATGTAAATCTTGATTTAAAATATTGATTGAAATCAATCCACCCTGTGGAATACATTTGTACCTCCTCAGCCTTATAATTTATAAAACGATGCCTAACGGGTACTAATACCAGCAACGACTGGTATCAACAGAAGTCTTTCATTGACTAGGAATTGGATTGCTTGCAAGGCAATGTACCAGCAAACACGGCCTCTTCAATGTCCTCCTTTCATAAAGAGTAATGAAATACCGGGTCCACCAACTTCTGGCTAATATTGCACATCCAAGTCTTGCCAAAAAAGCTTAAATAAAGGAAAGCCAATAGAGCAAGGGCTCACTGTGCCACAAACACACAGAAGAAAGCACCCCTTTATTAGCCATATATTATATACCAATTCACAGCCAAGTACATAAAAATGAAAAACAGACAGACATATGTAAATTCCAAAGATTTGGGAATTACAGGTGTGGGTGATACACACTGCGCAAGTGCAGTTTTTGAGTTGTCAAGTTTGAGTCCGTTTTCTGACAACAGGTTTTACACCCCTGCTTTAAATAGAAACTAGGGCTACAATCCTATACACGCTTGCCTGGGAGTAAGTCTCACTGAATTCAGTAGAACATACTTTTGAGTAGACATGCATAGGATTACAATGTTAAGGTGGCATTACATGTTACACATATACATATATACACATGCAACAGAAGTGCAATAGCTGTTCCAGAGCCAGCTCCAGGCATCATCATCATCATCATCATCATCATCTATTAATCAATTAATTTTATTAGACACCTTTCTCAGAGAAAGACTCAAGGCATCTTACAATAACGATTAAAAATATACCAAAAAATGAAACTATTTAAAACAGTTAAAAACATTTAATTAAAAAAAAACACTACCAAGAACCGATAAAGCTCAATTAAAAAGCCCAGCATATGACAGCAAATGCTTGGGAGTTGATGGAAATCTTAACCTGGCGCCAAAAAGATGGAAATGGTGGTGGCAGGCAAACCACACTGGAGAGAGCATTCCACAATCAGGAGGCCACCACCGAAAAGGCCCTCTCCCTTGTTGCCATCCTCTTGGAGGAGGCACTCGGAGGAGGGACGCAAATATTGATCGTAGCGTACAGGTAGGTTCATACTGGGATAGGCGCCCTGGGTAAGAGAGACCTAGACAATGTGTACTCAGGTGGACCCCCTTTTCCATCAGCAGCCCCTGGTGGGCTTACCTGATGGTGACAGTGAGTAGTGGTGTTCCAAACAGAACTCCAAACTCTGTAGAGCAGTTGGGCCTAGCGTCCATTTTACTTTCCCATGGTGCCGCAAAAGTAGCACCACTGCGGGGTACTATGGGAAACAGCTGCCCCATGCTGTTTAGAGCACCAGATGGGGCAGGGGGTATTAAAAGGGGGGTCCAGTGCAGACATCAGCCATCAGCCATGGGCACTTCCAGGGCACTGGGGCCCCAGTGACTCCTCTTTTGGGGAGGAGGTTATTACACAGATAAATTTTGTACTGGAAAAGTCTTTCATATTCAGTGATGTACACACTTTTAAATTATTTACCTGCTTCATGGAAATTAACAAATGGAAAGGGAAATGGATTCTCTGTGCCCTTTTAACAGATAAAAGACTGATATTACAAAATTGGAAGAATTAACAGTCATCTCCTATAATGTAATGGATTGAGGAGGGCCTTACAATGCTTTTGATATATGAACAGGTGGCATATAGACACCAACTTCAAATGGATATTTATTTGGATATTTGGTCCACTTCTGTTGAAGCCTATGTATAATTGTTAGAAAGTTGTATGTATTTCATACAAATCCATGTATATATTTAAAAAAAACAGGGGGGAAACATGGCTGTGTAGGCAATTTTAAGGCAGTGGTCATTTCAGGCATACCACAGAGGCATAGCTAAAATGGGTGCCTGAACCAAAGTTTGCTTTTGACCGATTTCTGGCAGGAAGCTTTCACCTGGGGAAAAGAGAACATTACGAGAAACATTCTTGCTCATGCCCCAGACCAGACAGCTCAAAACCACAAAGGATAACTTGGGAATTTTTTTATAGAACTGTACAAGTAAAAACAAAACTTCATCCAATATAAATAAATATGACGAGGCAGTAGCCAATCAGAGTGCAGTAGCCAATCAGAGTACAGTAAGCAATCCCATCACATATCATGTTCAAGTATCAAACTATAATAGTAAAGGGAGAATACTGGGTGTGGCTACCAGCAGGGATATTGGTAATGTACGCAGTGAGCTTTGTCTTGTTTTCTTTTCTTTTCCTGTTGTAACCTTTAACAAATACCATGGCATGAATTTCTTTCTATAATTGTCTTAAATAAACTTGCTCGGTGTTAATAAATGCTTAAGATATTATCTGTGAGCATCTATTTATAAACTGCGTTGAACGTAAAATGTCTGAGAAAAACCACATTTCCATGGAACCAGATATAGATAGGAAGTAGGAGCCTGTCAAAATAATAAGAGGTCTGTTTAATTAGATTTATTATCCATAAATTTTCCTACAGCTGTTTCCACACAAAAGCTCTTTAGCGCTTCTGAGGCATTGTCTTTCTGCAGTTAGGAGGAAGTGAAATTAAAACAATGGTATCCTACAGAACTTCATATAGTGCTATTTTATCCAGTAATGTACTTCCCCATGGACAAGATACAGGCCTGTGGCTTACGCTGGCTCAGCTTGTCTGAGTGTGGAAAGCTAAGCTGGGTCAAGCCTGGTTATTACTTGGATGGGAGACCCCTCCTCTAGTTTCCTGCATTGAGCAGGGGGTTGGACTCGATGGCCTTGTAGGCCCCTTCCAACTCTATGATCTATGAAAGATTTCTATCATGGTTACTCCTCGGTAGGGATGGACAAATCTGTCAATTTCAGATACCCTTAATTTCTCTTTTTTCCAATCTTTAGGTTGATTCATCTCGAACTTTGAGACTTTCTCCACTCTTACGTTAAGTTCATCCTGAACTTGGATTTTTTTTAATGTTTACATAAATATTCATAAATATTTGTGCACATTTCCCCTAATACATGCATTTTTGCATAATTTAATTGTTGCACAAGCAATTTTCTTAATATAATTTAATGTTATTTTCTATAATATACAGATTTTTGTATGGATTTTTTTTTTTTTTTTACTGGAGAGCTCCATTGCAAAATTTGGAGAAGTGCAAATTTCAAAGGAAAGCTGAGTTTCAGTTTGCATAGTGGTTCCAAAGTGCAACATAGATAAGTAAGTTCATATTAAAATACAAACTCAATTAATTTCTCCCCTATCCCTATCCACAGGTAAGTCCCATTCAGCAAAGGCTACCTACAACTGTGATTAAAAGCGTCCTCCTTACAGGTTCTGCCAGTTTTATTGCTTCCTGTTCAGCGTGGCTGGAGATTCACAATGACTTGCCCTTTAATTAGTCTGCTTCTGTTCCTCGTGGATGGGAGGAGTCAGGTTAATTATTTGTTTTCTTACTTTTTTTTTCTTTTATACTGAAGTAGCACTAGCAAAGAAGCCAGTAACTAAAGTAATTAGAGCAAAGGGCTGTGTGTTAAGTGTTCTTGTGAATGCCATCTTATACAAAATGTTCAAACCTCATGTATGTATGTGTGCATGCACACACTGTACTAGGAATAATTCTTTGCATGACCATGGTGCCATTCCTGTTCCCTTTATGCAACTCTGAGTAATGCTACCACCTCACAAAATATGTTCACAGAACCATGAGACATTCTGTCTCAGGATACTGTTTGCTTTTTTCCCAATTAGTCCAGTACTTATAGCCAAGTTTTGCCATTCAACTGTGAAGAAACTTCATTACTGAATGATGGCAGAAAACCGAAGGACGTAAATACCGTACTTCCTTCATCATTTGTATCTTGGCTGCAAATGAGAGGAACAGTGAAAAACACCTTAAGTTATTGCTTAAGCTAATGGATTTTGGAAGACTTGCTTTTCATTCCTTCTTATGAGAATTAGTCTTCCTTTTTATTTCCTTCCCTGCCGAGTACGGTTTTAAAATATTCAACTGGTGCACATAAGTTCTATTTGAAATGAACCCATTTTCTTAAGGGCACTTTACACAACCACCACTGGAGGCAGGATTGCAAAACTGCAGCCAGGAATCATGCCAGAGTTTCTGTAACAGCTCTGCAGCATTGAAAGAAGATTCATAGATTCATAGATCATAGAGTTGGAAGGAGCCTACAAGGCTATCGAGTCCAACCCCGCCACTATGTTTTCCACCAGCCGGGTCCCTTCTACCTGCTGGAACAAAGAGGGCTTGAATTTTGCTCTACATCAGATAGGCAGTGAGGATAGGTAGATGGAGCAGGGATGAGAGAAGCCACAGCAGCATCTTTTGCTGTTGCAAAGTTGTTAAGAGATAGGCATGAGCTTCAGATAGCAAATGACAACCCTAAAAAGGGAGAGAGAAGCAAGATTACTAGTGAATATAGAATACACCAATTCCGCACATTCAGAGGATGATCTCCAAACTATCCTAAATGCTTTTGCAGAAGCATACGAAAAACTTGGTCTCTCACTTAACATCAAAAAAACCAAAGTGCTTCATCAGCAAGTGCAAGCCAATCCTTTGGTGATGCCATCTATCCAGCTTGGCGGGACAATACTGGAAAATGTCGATCATTTTCTCTATCTTGGCAGCTATCTTTCTGTTACAGCTAACATCGACAGTGAAATCCAGCATCGTCTGAGCTCCGCAAGTGCCGCATTTTCTCGAATGAAACATAGAGTGTTCGAGGATCGGGATATTTGTAAGAAGACCAAAACACTGGTTTATGAAGCCATTGTATTACCAACTTTATTGTATGCCTGCGAAACATGGACTATCTATAAACGTCACTTCCACCTCCTTGAAAGGTTTCATCAACGTTGCCTCCGGAAAATCCTGCAAATTACTTGGGAAGATAGGCGAACAAATGTCAGTGTACTGGAAGAAGCAAAGACTACTAGCATTGAAAAAATGATCCTTCAACGCCAACTTCAGTGGACCGGTCACGTTGTTCGAATGCCTGACTGCCGTCTCCCAAAGCAGTTACTTTACTCCCAACTCAAGGATGGAAAGCGGAATATCGGTGGTCAATATAAGAGGTTTAAAGATGTTCATAAGGCAAATCTAAAAAAATGCAATATAAACATCGAAAACTGGGAAGCTCTGGCCCATGAACGATCTAAATGGAGGTTGGCCTTTCACAAAGGTTCCATGGACTTTGAAGAAGCCCGAGTGCAAGGTGAAAGGGAGAAACGTGCTAAGCGAAAAGCACGTCAAATGAATCCTTTACAGGACCATCTTCTATCTGGTAACCTGTGTCCTCACTGTGGGAAGCCTATGTGGGATTCTAGAATTGGCCTCCACAGCACTTACGGCCCATCGCAGATCTACCACAATCTTCTTTAGAATCTCCTCCTTATCCCGGAAGACAATCTTATCGGTCACTAGTGACGCCTTATGATGATGATGACACCAATTTGGATCCTGACTTAGTCATACTTAGCGTAGACCCACTGAAATCAATGGGATTTCAGTTAGCTATTGTTGCTATTATTATTTTGTGCCAACATATTTTAAAAACCAAGCAATTCACAATAAAATACAATATAAAAATAATACAAATTAAAAACATTACAGCACCATAAACAATAAAACAGGGTAGTGGCCGAGTCCTTCACAGGTCAGGGAAAACCTGTGTGGGAAAAGTGTGTTTTCAAGAGGCATTTAAAACTAGCCACTGTTTCTGCCTCTCAAACTTCCCGTGGGAGAGAATTACAAAGTGGGTGCCACCACTGAACAGGCCCAGTTACGTGCCGCTACCTGGTGACATTCCATTGGCCACGGAACAACCAATAAGGCCTCCTCTAAGATCTTCAGAGGTCAGCTGGTTATATATAGGGGGAGGCAGTCTGCTAGGTATCCTGGTCCCAAGTCATTTAAGGCTTTGTATGTCAACAACAAAACCTTGAACATGGCTTGGTAGTTAATAGGTAGCCATGACAAACTTAAATCCCATTTATTTCAATAGGTCTACTTTAAGTATGTCTAAGTCTGGTTCCATCTCATCCATTACGAATACATATTATAGCAGAAATAGCAAGCATTCACAAGTAGACACAAAGAGCTTAAGAGCAGCCCTGCTGGACCACCAGACCAATGGTCCATCTGATCCAGCATCCTATTTCCTGCAGTAGCCAAGTAGATGCCCCAAAGGGAAGTCCACAAGCAGGACATGAAGGCAATAAGCAGGGTCAGCAACAGAGTTCATGGGGCCCGTGGATATGGTGCTGCCAACAGTCCCCCTGCCTCCCTTCTCATTGTTCTTTATCTTTAAACTGGAGGGCCCTTGAAACAAAGAAGGATCCCTTCAAATATAGGACTGTCCCTGTGAAGTAGGTAACATGGCCACCTTATTTACAGGGATACATGCGCAGGACTATAATTTGTAGTAAATCATACTTTACAACAACAGAATTCGGGGGGAAATGGGACCCACCCATGCTTAAACCTAGGCCCCCGTCCCATGTGTTGGTGCTCAGTGCCCCCCCCAAGTTGGCCAAACCAAAGATCCATGTCTACATAGATCGCAATACCTTGAACGCTATAAGAAGGGACTGAAATTCCACCTTATCGTTGTACAAGAACAGTTGCGGAATGAGGACGCATTTGAATCGATGGACTACTTGATAGACATGCTGCCCGCATAGTCTAGAGGGCTAAACAACACACTACGTTAACTACATCGCATCATGCAGCTGATCCTCACAGTTTTGTTTACCTTAGTGTAAGTGTGGAGCACCTGATCCAGATCAGGACCAACATGTGGGGGAAGGGGAGGTTTAAGCCTTCCTACCCCGCCACTTCAGGGACTTATAAAAAAGAAAAAAAATCCATTGGTGCCAATGGAGTTCCCCCACTCCTTTTAAGCCCCCATGGGCAGGGAGGGCTAATTTTGGGGGAACGGAATTGGTGGAAAGGTTTAAACCTCCCACACGCATGCACAGTAGTCCCAATCTGGATTGGGGCCTGGTGCCATTACACTAAGGAAAACAAAATGATCAGGTGAATCTCAGCATTTAATATAGCATGTAGTTTAGCCCTGAGTGGTAAAGTTTTGAGAGCTGAACCAATGGAAATTTGATTTATTTTCTCTCACACATTTTTTTTAAAGTACTACTTGGGTTATTTTATTTCATGTGCATATACAGATCTCTGCACACATTTTTGCAGTCTTATTTCATATATATGTTGGTACCTTTGTATGCTGTGAAGAGATTACTCATTTTAGTAACAACTAGAACTGTTTACAAACCCCCATAATAATGCAGGAAGGCTTGTTTTGGCTACTAGCAAGAGAGACGCTGTTTGCACAGCAAGCCAGAAGGAGTAGAAACATTAATCTGACAAAAGAATTGAATCTTGGATTCATTTGTTCATTAAGCCTCAACACTCAAGTGCCAAGATAAGCAGGGAGGCAAACAGTATAATTGCATCAATAAACTGACCAAATTAAAAAGAGCAAGTTGTTCAATTTTAGAGTCTTAAAGGTCTTACAAAATGGAGAGGAGGATTATGTAAGCCGCCTTGGGTTCCTTGCAGGAAAAAAGGCGGGGTATAAATATAATAAACTAGCTTTTTTTACCCGGCGTTGCACGGGTCGTCATTTTCCTATAGGCACTGTTTGTTCGAAATTCCCCCCACCCCCACCCCCGTGTAGGCCCCGGCTGCAGTTCATATGAACATTCTGTTTGGACGTAGGAGAGATTTCCATATCCGCTTCTGATTGGGCCCCTGTGGCAGTGCATACCAGCATTCTAAATGCCGTTGGAGCGATTTGCATAACTGCTCCTGAATGGCCCCGGCGAGCATTCCAAGTGACGCCATTGGCTCTCATCTATTTTGGGCTGTACAGGCACGGCGAGGATTTTTCGGAGATTTTGACCCACCAGTCTTTGTCCTTGGGTGATGGAAAGTATGCGTGCCAAGTTTGGGGCGGATCAGTACCGCGTAGGAGCCAATGCGACGCCCGCAAACACCAGCGCTGACACACATACGTACGGACGGACGGACAAACTTTCACATTTATATGATAGATAGATAGATAAATAAATAAATAAATATGCACCCCAACCCAACCCTTGTATATGGCAATGTATATTGCCAGAGCCGGCTCCAGGTTTTTGAGGGCTCTTGGGCAAGACACTCTCTAAATGTAATTTGGGGGGTCATCTATACACACACACATGCTCCCAGGGCTGGCCTCAAAGCTACAAGGGGCCCATACCCCAGCAGGTGCTCCCCCTCTTCACCATTACAACCTGCTTGCCAACCCACCTTTTGCTCTGGCCCAGAAAAAGATGGTGTTGAGAAGGAGGAGCAGAGAGGCAGTGGGGGCCACAAAAATGGCCAGAGGGGCTATATGTGGCCTGCAGGCTATGTGTTGCCCACCCGTGGTTTAAAAAGTATATTTGGCTATCCCTTGGTTATTAACGTCACAAGCAAATATTTGCTGATTCTTAATGTCCATATCCAGGGCAAATGCACACATAGACTGGGTTCAGACAACACAGGAACTCACACTCAAGGGTTGAGTATGGGCTGAGTGTGCGTTGTTGCTGAACCATGGGTATTGTGTTGTCTGAACCCAGATATGCTAACAATCCATGATTTATTGACCAGAAACAACCCACAGTTCACAACCCAACAACAAACCATGGGTTCTCTTCGTGGTTTGTTAGCATGGCTTGGTTCAGAAAACACGATAACCCACGTTTCAACCACCACCCACAAATGAAATGAGCTAGTCACAATTAACTTAAGCCCTATCATTTTCAATGGGATTTGGCCATGGTGCTCCATTTAAAGTGGGATCAGGTGTTAAACCGGAGGGTTATCGTGCTTATCCCCGTCCCCCACATTATTTTGCCTTTTCACGCCATGGTTTTACATCTTGTCAAGGGAGAACTTCCCACCGGGTTGGAATTATATATCGAACAGATGGAAAGCTTTTTAATCTCAGCAGGCTGAAAGCAAAAAGTAAGGTAATTACAACCTCCGTTGTGGAACTTCAGTATGCTGATGATAATGTGGTCTCCGCACATTCAGAGGATGATCTCCAAACTATCCTAAATGCTTTTGCAGAAGCATACGAAAAACTTGGTCTCTCACTTAACATCAAAAAAACCAAAGTGCTTCATCAGCAAGTGCAAGCCAATCCTTTGGTGATGCCATCTATCCAGCTTGGCGGGACAATACTGGAAAATGTCGATCATTTTCTCTATCTTGGCAGCTATCTTTCTGTTACAGCTAACATCGACAGTGAAATCCAGCATCGTTTGAGCTCCGCAAGTGCCGCATTTTCTCGAATGAAACATAGAGTGTTCGAGGATCGGGATATTTGTAAGAAGACCAAAACACTGGTTTATGAAGCCATTGTACTACCAACTTTATTGTATGCCTGCGAAACATGGACTATCTATAAACGTCACTTCCACCTCCTTGAAAGGTTTCATCAACGTTGCCTCCGGAAAATCCTGCAAATTACTTGGGAAGATAGGCGAACAAATGTCAGTGTACTGGAAGAAGCAAAGACTACTAGCATTGAAAAAATGATCCTTCAACGCCAACTTCAGTGGACCGGTCATGTTGTTCGAATGCCTGACTGCCGTCTCCCAAAGCAGTTACTTTACTCCCAACTCAAGGATGGAAAGCGGAATATCGGTGGTCAATATAAGAGGTTTAAAGATGTTCATAAGGCAAATCTAAAAAAATGCAATATAAACATCGAAAACTGGGAAGCTCTGGCCCATGAACGATCTAAATGGAGGTTGGCCTTTCACAAAGGTTCCATGGACTTTGAAGAAGCCCGAGTGCAAGGTGAAAGGGAGAAACGTGCTAGGCGAAAAGCACATCAAATGAATCCTTTACAGGACCATCTTCTATCTGGTAACCTGTGTCCTCACTGTGGGAAGCTGTGTGGATCTAGAATTGGCCTCCACAGTCACTTACGGACCCATCGCTTGAGTCTACACAATCTTCTTTAGAATTTCATCCTTTTATCCCGGAAAGACAATCTTACTCGGTCACGAGTGATCGCCTGATGACATTTAGTTCGATCAGAATCAACATGTATTTCGTTCCCTATTTTGATAGCAAACTCTAAATGCTGGCTTTTTACCTACCACCGTGATGGGAAAACATATAATTTGGGAATACATGTTGATTGCCTGAGGTTTGGAATTTCCTATGATAGAGGAAATCATATTAGTAACTAAGGTCTTTAGCAAGTGCCTCCAAAAATAATAATAAACCAATCCCCTCTTTCTGTTATTTTGCATTCTTTCCCCAAGCACCATCCCTCAACACAGATATGAGTTACCTTCAAGTTGATAAATACATATGGTTTAGATCCCAATGGCTTGCAGAAGAAATGGGGATCGTATTATAATGACATTCGCACAAAGACAAAACAAGCAAGCCTCACAGCCAGGGAAAGAGAGAGTGCAACTCAAAAAACAACTCAAAATGCTGCAGTGCACACTTTGGGGGACATAACAGGGATACGATTTCTTCCACTTCTCTGAACTGCTTCTAACATTAACAGCAACAAGTAGATAAACCGTTCTGTCGCCCTTCTAAGCAAGTCAAAGAGACGGTTTAAGCATTTGGAAAAAAACATGCTCACCCCAAAGAGACAAGAAATTAAACTTGACAAGAAATTTTTAAAAAAATATCATCATCATCACCACCACCACCACCACCACTGAAATGGAATACATGGTCTAACTCATGTGGCTGGGGAATGCTGGGGGTTGTAGTCCAACTCATCTGGAGGGCACCAGGTTGGGGATGGCTGAACTAACTTATTCCTAGGAATAAAAAAGGAAAAATGTTTAAAGCTATAGGAAATTTTGCATCTTGGAAAAAATGAGGTTTGAGCCAAATCGTGACAAGTTTAATGTACAGTGTTTAATATTACGAAAGTCAGCATAAAGCTTCCTTGCTATTTATAAGGTGTTTAGCAAATACCTATACTAATGAGAGCTAGCAGTATTTCACCCATAAAAAAGTAAAATAAAACATACATTTTGCCTTATGGAAACTGTAATTATGGAGTGATGGGTGTTCCTAGCATTTGAAAGGTAGTGGAAAGTTACCCTGGGTGGTACCAACATTTCCAGAAATATCAGAGGGGTGTGTTGTTTTCTTCTTCTTCTTCTTCTTCTTTAGTGAATTAGAGATCAAATGGCTGTAACAAAAAAATGGAGGGGGCGAGCTATATTATAGCACACAAGCAAACCTCTGTCTGAAGGTGTGCTGCGTATTATAAAAATGCACATTTTTTAAATGGTCTTTCAACTTGAAAGGCACTAATCCATTTGTCGCCTTAATGCAGTATTTCCCAAACTTCTGATAGAGGCAGCTCACTTGTTTCTGAAATAAGGGATGGGAGGCGTGCATGCTTCTTCTCTCAGTGTTTTGAAGAAGAAATGTGGGGCCTGCAAGAAAAGGCTGTAGCATGGAGTGCTCCTGATCAGCCGTGCACGCTAGGGTTGGACCCTGGGGGCACTGTCCAGGGCCCCGTAGAACAATGGCCACTAAGAGAGCAGCAGGTGATCGGAACGTTGGCAAACAGGCCCAGTGTCAGAATCTGGGCCGGCATGGACAAGCCGGGGCCCACCAGAGCAGACACTGGACACTGCAACATCCTTTCTTTTATTTTTAAAAATCCGTTATAGCAACGGAGGGCTGGCAACCTGGCATGTATCTGGTTGCAGATGGCATGCTGATGTTATTTTATTTTATTTGAGTCAGAAATATCATTTTCTACAACAAAATGATGCTTATTCCCAAGTAAATGTATTTAACATCAGGGCAGCAGGAGCTCGATAGTTATGATGGTGCTATGATTTAAGTGAATTTAAAATGCAAAGCTAGACATGCTGAGAGTATTTCTTTTCCTTTTAAAAAAATCAGGGTTGGCAAACAGTTTATTTTGCTCTAACATGTCAGGAATGAAGAAGCGGTTGTAAGAGAAATTTTACTTGTGTGCTTCACACAACTAAAGAAACATGACTTCTAAATGGGCCCCAAACTACCATTAAGTCCAGAATCTAAAATTAACTGCACCACCACTCCTGATCAGGATTCCAGCCACCTTCTTTGATTCTGCAAGTGCCACCGAACTGGGGATGCCTCCTTCCAATCAGCCCAGGGCAGTGACCCATGCAGAGATGCAACAGGCAGCTTCGTCAGAGTGTGAGTAATTCTGCTTCATCCATTGTTTTGGGAAGAACTGAATGTTCCAATCACATCCAACCCGGAGCTGCATCAGAAGTCACCTGACACCTTCAGAAACTGACTGGAAGGAGGCAAAGCCAGAGTGAAAAACCATGCAGAGACACAGCAGGGAGCTTCCTTGGTGGGCAGCTGCTGCAGCACAGTGGTAGGATGCCAGACCAGGACTGTGGAGATTCAGGATCACATCCCAGCTCAGCCATGAAGCTCACACTGGCCTTTGGCCAGTCTTCCACGAAACTTACCTAAGAGGGTTGCTGTAAGGTATGTAGGGATGTAGATATAGACTTGGCTGAGTTGGCTCGATTATAATGATAACCCAGAGTATCAGTTGAGTATGGGTTGTCACTGAATCATAGGTTGCTGTGTTGTGTGAACCCAGCTGCACTAACCATGGTTTGTTAACCATGAACAACCCAGAGTTCACAATCCAACAATAAAACATGGGTTCTCTTCATGGGTTGTTTGCGTTGTGATATGTATCACTTCACCAGCTGTAGCACACTGTTTACACATGGAAGGGACAGAATGGCTGTAAACAGGTTTGTTATGTCTTTCTGGATTCCCGTGTTTTTCGCATGGGAACCTGAACTCTGAGAGCAATATGAGCTAGTCACATAGGTTTGTATGTTCTGATGACGTGCTAACTTGTTTTCTGTCTGAAGCCATCTTAGAGAGAAGCTGGACTGCTTTCTCTCTTCTCCTTTGTTCTTCTTGCTGGACTTTGTTACTGCAACAATGTAACGTCTTTGCTGAGGTGGAGTGAAGCTCAACTTACTCCACTGGATGTAATGCTTGCTATGCATTTATACTCTGCACATGGACTGTAACTAGGAAATGTATACTCTGTAGAACTTTACTTGCTAAGTGAATAAACAGGTAGAATTAGACCTGTGGTGTTCCAGAGTGTTTCCTGACTCCATGGATTAATCTGCAACGGGGAAGCTGGAAGCAGTCTGACAACAAGGCTGACTGGGCTGGAGAAACTGGCACAACACGCTGCACACTGCGCAGGGGGAGGTGAGATCTGGAAGATCTGTGTGTGGAATTTCAGGCCTCTGCTAGCACACAGAGACAGGATTATAAATCTCCCAACTCGCACACACTCTGCTCAAAGATAACACCGACAGGGTTATGGGCCCAGATCGGACCAGAACCAGTCGGAACCAGATTGGACCAGAACCAGAACCAGGTCGGTACCAGCACCAGCGCCGGGACCTGTTTGGCAACAGCATCGACCCCGGTGATTGCAGTGATTAATGGCAGAGGAGGAAGACGTCAAGGAAGAAATATCTCCTGGTCCTTCAACCAGTAAGGGGGAAGAAAGGGGGAGATATCTGTTGGCTGACACAGACAGCTTGCAGGCAAGTTCCAAGGCTGATAGCTTGGAGGGAGAAAGCGAGGGTGAAATTTCTGGTGGGGAGGAGGTCACAGAAATGGCGGCTGCACAATCCCTGAATCCACAAATTGTGGAAAAATTGTCTGGATCAAACTATGTGCTATGGAGTTTTCAGATGCAGCATTATTTAACCCATGCGGGACTTTGGTCTGTAGTAACACAGGATCCAGAAGCAGTGGGTGACCAAGCTTAATCTTGTGGAATTTACAAAGTGCAGCTTTTTCTGCTTCAAGCTCAAAGATAACACCGACAGTTTGTGGTTAACAAACTATGGTTTGTTAGTGCAGCTGGGTTCACACAACACAACCCACAGTTCAACGACAACCTGGGTTGTCATTACATACTGTCTTGAGCTCCTTGGAGGAAAGGCAGGATAGCAACAATATTTGGGGCTCACGGGAACCTCCCCTATAACTTACGGTGCAATCCTATGTATGTTTACCCAGAAGTCCCACACTGTTCCATGGGACTTTCTCCCATGCAAGTGTGCATAGGACTGCAGCCTTGATTTTTTACTTGTGGAATACTGGCTGTTCTCTTGCAGCACATTAGTTTGGCCTGGCACAGCAGTCTTCAACTTTTAAAAAGTGGGCACCCACTTTTAACACAAACCGATAAAATGGGTCTCATTTCATTTTTAGCATATAAAATAACCTACCTACCTACCTTTTTAATTGCAATAACTTATCCCCGGGACTTCAATGAGACTTAACTTTTTCCAGACTGGGGCCCATGTAATGAATTGGATTCCATTTAGCCAAGGGAAAGAAACTGTATTTAACAGAGCTTATTACATTGTACTTGTGTGATATATAGTTTCAAAGTGAACAATCTGATACATCAAAGCAAATTCAAGACAGTGTAGCGTAGTGGTGAGAGTGTTGGACTGGGACTCAGGAGATCCGAGTTCTAGTCCCCGCTCGGCATGAAACTCACTGGGTGACTTTGGGCCAGTCACTGACTCTCAGCCTAACCTATCTCACAGGGTTGTTGTGAGGATAAATTGGAGAGGAGGAGGAGGATTATGTAAGCCGCCTTGGGTTCCTTGCAGGAAAAAGGGCGGGGTATAAATATAATAAATAATAAATAAATAAAAATAAATATTAAGTCTCCAGTGTTGTGCTGTCCAATTTGAGAGAGAGAGAGAGAGAGAGAGAGCACTAGTAAAACACCTTATGTGCTTGTCTTAATTTCTGGGTACCATCGTTCTGGCGACTTGGTCTTCCGGCTGTTTAGACTAATTATACATTAAAAATGCGGTCCTATACAGTCTACACAGAAGTAAGTCCCACTGAGTTCAATGGAGTTTAATCCTACATAAGTGGCTATAGGATCACAGCCTTAGCTATTCAAACAAAGTACAGCAGGGCTCTCCAACCTTGGGTCCCCAGATGTTGCTGGACTACAGCTCCCAGAATCCCTTGCCATTAGCCATGCTGGCTGCGTATGCTGGGAGCTGTAGGCCAGCAACATCTGGGGACCCAAGGTTGGAGAGCCCTGAAGTACACAAAATAGAGCAGCCTTCCCCAGCCTGGTGCCCTCCAGATGTTTTAGACTACAACTCCAGCATTCCTGGCCATTGGCCATGCTAACTGGGGCTGATGGGCATTGTAGTGCAAAACATCTGGAGGGCACAAGGTTGGGGGAGGCTGAAATAGAAGGTGAGGGTTTTAAAAATAAATAAATAAATAAAATAAAAATTGAAGTGACTTTTGTTGCTGCTGGAAGCACACACTAATAAATACAATCTTTACATTAATACATAATTCTTTCAGAGTTCGCTCACCATCAAAATATAAGCAGCAATACTTCACCTTCTGAGCACAAAACATGGGGTGGTAAGGTAACAGCTAGAAGCGTTCAGACCAAAGGATCGTAGCTTGCTTTATAGCGTGGTCTTTTTTGATGGGTCTCTCCTTCTGTGGTCAAATTGGTGGGATATAGTTCCCATTATAACCCTATTCAGTTGATCACTTAACCCTATTCAGTTGATCACTTAAACCTATTCAGTGGGTAAAAAATATGCATGGGGGTTATCATGCTACCAGGGGAGTATCATGACCATTGGCACTGCCCTCAACCTCCATATGTTCATCTAACCTCATGCGCAGCACCTACTTGCATAGGCTCTACACCAGTGTTCTCCAACCTTGGGTCCCCAGATGTTTTTGGCCTACAACTCCCAGCATGCCGCAGGCTGCGGCATGCTGGGAGTTGTAGGCCAACAACAACTGGGGACGCCAAGGTTGGAGAACACTGCTCTACACGGAAGGTAGGGAGAACGCCTGGTAGTTTTATTGTTAATTGTTTTTACAATTGTTAATTGTTTTATTGTTAATCTATTTTACATTTCTGAATGTTGAAGCTTATCTGCTGTGTTTTATCATGCTGTGAACCTCCCAGAGAGCTTTGGCTATTGGGTGGTATCAGTGGAGGCTGGTGACTCCAGGGTCAGCGGGGCCGGCGTATCCATATCTGAACTGTAAATGAGCTGTCCATGGTGCTGAATCCTAGTCCCAGAATGGGTTCAGCACCATGGATAGCTCCATAAAAGTTCAGACTACAACCCAGAGTGGATATACCCACCCCACTGACATTGATTGGAGCCACCAGCCTCCACCGGGCAGTAGAACTGTAAATACAGTAATACCTTGGATTGCAAGTAACTTGGTTTGAGAGCATTTTGCAAGACAAGCAAATTTTTAAATATTTATTTAATTTTTTTTACTTGATAGACAAGCGACAGTCTTGCAATACAAGTACTGTAGTACGGCTTAAATTAAAAATCTCTGTACAAATTTTTTTGGGGGGGGATTTCGTTTTGATATAAGAGTGTTTTGGATTACAAGCACGTTTCCGGAACGAATTATGCTCTCAATCCAAGGCATGACTGTAAATGAAATGAGAAGAGCCAGGAGGTACAGTCCCAACCCTACAATCCACTAATTTGATCAACTGAACAGGGCTTCTATCTCATAGCAGCAGAGTTGCCCTCCCAGCAGAGAAGTCTACCAACAAAGCAGCATGAATGCCCAACACAGTTTCAGCCATGCCAATTTAAAAGAGATTAGAAGGAAACACTAGACAAGACTTTAAAAAAAGAAGAAAAGGTGGGGAGGCAAAGGCAGGAGTTAAAAACAGCCAAATTTGAAAAACAAGCTTCAGTGGCTTAGCTAGGCACGTTCTTGATCTTCCCATTAAAATAAGCGAGACTTTTTAAAAGTTCTTAACTCCAGGTGGACAGTGCTGCCCCCCCTTTACTTGTGTGCCATCCCCCATTTCAAATTGACGAAGAGGAAGATTTAAACTTAAGGGTACTGAACCTTTCAGCCTGAGGGCCAAAATTCCATTCCAGAGAAACTTGCCAGGGTGCACTCCAGTGGTGGGCGGGACTGAAGGGAAAAGGGGAGGGGCCAAAAACACCAGCCTATTTTCGCTTAAAGCTCTTGCTGCCAGTCACTAAGCCACAGGAGAGGCATTTCAACCATTCAGATTGGAGAAAAAACTGCACAAAAGCCAGGAAACCACCAAATGATTGGTGGTCGAGGGAGAGGGGTGTGACTGGGAGAAAGGGGCATGGCTGGCGACTGAACCAGGAGGGCTGGATTGGGACCCAGGGCTCAAGACTCTGCACCCCTGATTTAAACCAAGATAAACAGTATGCATATACAAGTATCAGCAGGTAGACAGACACACAAAAGTATAGTAGCAGATAGACAGGCGAAGCATAGGGCAGCACTCCGGCAACACATTCGGTCAACATTCACCATTACAGGACCTGAAAAGTCCCATAATCTAGCCCTCCAAATGTGATGAACTACAACACCCACCCAGAGGGGACACAGCTAGGAACGGCTGGACTGGTGCAATCACTACACACCGCTCCAGCCTTCCCACAATTTTGCAGGCTGATATTCAGTACTGGATTTTATATTGAAAGGAGTTTTGGGGAGCTCTCTGCCATGGTGACTTTTCAAAAATGGATTTAGAAGTCATTTGTTCCCAGGGAAGTTTCAAGCATGCTAAAATAATTACATTCAACTCTTTCCCGCTCTCGTTTATATAGAAACCTTCCTTCTAGATGGGATCTCAAGGCATTTCAAATGTCTTAAGGACAAAGCCATCAAAACAGTTAGCCTGGGCCTGGCTCTTGCCCTTAAATCCAACTGGAGCCACTTGAAGAATTATCGTACGTACATGGCGTTAGGCATAAATGCGTGCTTCAGTTTTTCCAAGCCCCGGCTAAGGCATAAAAAATGAATGTCAATTAAATGTACTGGGGTTGATGGGCAACAAGACAGCTGGCAAGTTTGGCACAGCAGTTTGGAGGGGGAAACTGGAAGCCCATCAGGCAGTGTACACTTAAAGAGTGTGGCAGATGCTTAGCAGCTTCTCAGGGGAGCAGGAAAGACCGAGGCCTGCTCTGCTATACGGAACAATCTACGTAATCTGTAGGAAATTCCACAGGGTTCTCCTCAGTTTCCATCAGGAAGCCATATATTTCTCTCGAAGAGACGTTGGGCTAGGAATCCCCTCCCATGAGGCTCTCAATCCACAGCCACTCCAGAGACCAGGCCAAGAGGCTGCTTTGCAGATCTGCATCATTTCCTATCTTCTGCAGCCAGCCGTTCGCTGCCGTTAAACTATGCGCTACATTAATTGTGAGGTTTGCCTTCAAGTGCAAGATGTGGGCTTCCCTACACACACAAATAGCCAACACAGGAAGCCCAGTTTGGATCAGATACCCTGGCACGGAGGAGGGACTAATATTTGGGGGGGGGCACAGCATCCACTCCCTCATGCTGACATTAACAGGCTTGCTTTGGAGTGAATTTGGGATTGATTTGGTGTTGGAATCTAAGGGCAGTATCCAACAGGAAACTCATCGCGCCAGCTTACACTTATTAGCATTGTGTTAGAGGTCACTTACACTAGCACTGTGTCAGTTGCATAAGCGCAGCAGCCCGGCTGGATGCTGCCCATAGGATATTGGTCCTTCCATCTGTGACAGCAGCCTTCCCCAACCTGGTGCCTTCCAGATGCTTTGGACTGTAAATCCCACCAACGGTGACTATTGGCCATGCCGGCGGTGGCTGATGGGTGTTGCAGTCCAAAACATCTGGAGAGCAACAGGTTGGGGAAGGCTGTTCTAGGATTTGAGGTTCCCAGCCCAAACTTCTTAATGGAAACATACAGAGAAAGAAACAAATAGAAAAGGAGAAGGAGCGTACAAACGACGGAGTTTGGTTGCCACTGAAAGACCTGAAGGATTAAGAGAGTGGGACGCCATTCAGTGGAGAAAGAAAGGTATTTAAAATATAGTTCCAAACCAAGCATTTATTTAATCCCCTGCTAGTGGACGTTCACTTCATTAGAGTTACAACTTTGCTCTGTGCCGTATGACACAACCATGTTTCTTGCTGCGAAAGCTGCAATTAATAATTTCGGCGGCTCAACTGAGCAAAATGGCCAGCCAGCATAATTCAGCTATCAAAAAACAAGAGTCCTCTTATCGCAAAAAGAAACCCACCACTTTCAACAGGATGCACGCTGGGACAGCTTAAGCTTAATCACCTGATGACTATCACTTCATGCAATTTAGCTTTTTAATGACAGCCATGTCCCTTATTACACTTCCATGCAGATTGCAACCAGATAACCGTGAGATTAGATTTCATGGAACCAAACCAATCACAGCATCCTGCACTTCTTCCCAGATGAAGTCAATGCTTTCATGTGGGGAAGAAGAGAACAGCATTGATTGCATCAGTGCTGACCCAAAAAAGCAGCTCCATTCGTCCTAATGAAGTTCCCAAATTAAAGCAAGAGGTAAACTAATGAGAATTAATCCAATTTCTTCTCCCTGTTATGGTCTGTCGGACCCCCTGGAGTGCTTTGGCATCTCAGCCTCATAATCCAACTCTATTCTGGATACAGCCAATGTGAGAAAAGGGTATAGGGTCATTCCATGTAAAATCAACCCCAAAAAATGAAAAATTTACCTCATCATCTGCGATTTTTTTTAAAAAAAACTGGCATACTGGTAGACCAGCATGAGAAATGAACATACACCAAATTATAGGTCATTATACCTCACGGTTCCAAAGTACAGTGTGCTCAAAAAATGCCCAAAACACGATTTTTCAGCATTTGTGACTACACAAAAAGTATCATAACCTCCTTCAGAATTGACCTAGAAAGTAAATCATGATGTCATATGAAAGCTCTCAAACTACCCTTTTATTTGATATATAACATGAAGCATGCATGTGAAATAACATATTCAAGGTCATAGTTTCTTTAATTTGACCTTGAATTAAAAAAAAACAAATGTTTTTTTTGCTGATTTTTTTCCTCAGATAACCCATGTTTACCTTGAGTATATGTACCGATTTCCAGAACGGGGTTCCAAACAGTTCAGAAGATGTGAATGTTCTTATACATGCACAGTACCTCCCTACAATAACTTCACCCCCTTATACACACTTAAAACAGAATTTTTTGGAGGGAAATTAAACTTAAGCCCGCCCCCTCCCTTCCGGAGCTTCTGGGGCCTTCAGGCTGAAACCAAACCAGGCATGGGTAGGCCTCAAACCTTCACAGAGATATATCTCCTTGGATGTCTACATTAAATCAAGCTTTATTCACAGATTCTGATAAGAAAGAAAAAGGCAGGCCTGAAGCCGTGACAAGTGCCGACCCCACTTCTGCTGCAATGTGTTCATGACTTTTCAAATTGTTGAATTCCTGCACACCATTTCTACAGGTAGCATAACTAAGATCTATTATTTCCCTGATGGTGCAGCAGCACAGTATAAAAACGGTAAAAACTTCAACAACTTAAGTAAGCATAAGTCAGATTTCGGTATTGATGCAGAATGGCACTTCTTTGCCACATCGCATGGAAAAGGGCCTTGTGATGGTTTGGGTGGCACTGTGAAAAGGTTAGCTGCTCGAGCAAGTTTGCAGCATCCATATGAAAAACAAATCATGACCCCTCGTCAGTCAGCTCTTTGATTGGGCAAAGGAGAACATCACACAGGTTGCATTTCAATACACCACAAGTAAAGATTATGAACTGGAAGGAAAGCTTCTGAAATGTTGCTTCGAGAATTCACAGATGATTCCTGGGACACAGAAAATTCACGCTGTAATTCCATTAACAAAACACACTGTTGCTACTAAAAGATATTCATTTCAATGTGAATCCAGAAAAGAGACAGTGACTATTAAAGAAGGAGAACTGGAATTGCAAGAAATACGAGGATTTGTTACATGCATTTATATCTCACAATGGTGGTTAGGTTGTGTTTTACAAACATGATCAGAGAGCAGAAGTGTTAGTGAGCTTTCTTCATCCAGCTGGACCAGCAAAATCATTTATGTATCCAGATAAACAAGATGTCCTATGGATACCATCTTCAGATATTTTGACAAAAGCTGATCCTTGTTGCCCAACAGGGCACTTCTATACACTAACAGACAAAGAGTGTCAAGCAGCAACTTCAAGACTAGAAACTACTGTTATGAAAAACTCCTTAATTTAGGACTTAACAAAATGTTAGCAAGTAATATTTGAACTAAAATTAAATGAACACGTTTTCCCCAAGCATACTGGTGAGTACCTTTTTTAAAGTACATATTTTAAACCTCATCCTTCTGAAAACAATAGGCCCTGCAACTTTTTTTAATAAGCAGAACAAGTTCTGCTTATTAAAAAAACAAGTTCACCAAATCTTAAGCAATTTGCTTTCAGTTGGAAATATTCTTTGATTGATTTCATACCAGAATGACCACCCAGAGGAAGTATCATTATTCTACACAAAATGTCAGAAGTATGCTATTGTGAAGAAGAATACCTAATTCAGAGCTGCACAATTATGACAGGGTAGCTTGTACTTGTGCACAATGTTTTATTCAAAACCTAAGTGATAATGCATATTTTCTTAAGATACATACAGTGAGATAGCAATTCATATGAACTGCACATACACACAGAGCGCCCCAAAAGATGTAACTCGTTTTCTGTTAAGAACCCCATTTTTTTTTAGTTTTTGCAGAATTCAATTCTGCAAAATTTTACTATTTGACCTTGAATATATATTTATTCCAAAAAACCATGTGTGTTACATTTCAAATGAAAGAGCATTTCAAAGGCTTTCCATCAACACCATGATTAACTTTCTAGGTTCTGTAGAACTGGAATTACTGTAATTTTAATGTTGTCCGACACACAAAAATTAACATTTTTCTTCATATTTTTGATTGCCATATCTCCAAAAGTTTTTGTCCCAGAAGTCTAATTTTTGGAGCAGCTTATTTTCTCAGCAGACCCAACAAGTTCACCAAGTTTTTTCAAAATCGGTGACGGTCAGGTAAATTCATTCATTGGTTGATTTTACATGGAATGACCCTATAGTTAGTTCGCAGAAAGGCATTTGTTCCAAAACAATCTATAGTTGGTGTGGCGTAGTGGCTGAAAAGGGACTGAGCTACAAAGCAGGAAGTTCCCCGCTGCCCCTGCTTCACATCTCACCTCAGCAATGAACTCAGTAGGTGGCCTTAGGCAAGCCACATTCTCTGCCTCAGTCCTCCCATCTGCAATATGGAGGAGAATTATACTGACTTGCCTTGGGATTACATTTTTTTTAAAAATAAATTTTATTTAGTTATGATAAACTACATACAAAACTATAAAACACAAGCATACAACTAAAATAAATCATAAGGTGCACCCCCCCACCACCTGCCTAGGGACCAACTAATATACATTCATCCCCTTAATCAATTAAATTCCACATTCCAAAAATATAACATATCCTGACAAGGCATACTCCCCTTCCCCTTTATTAGACACAGTCTAATAACTGATTCCATATATCCATAAAATTATTCTTCTTTAACTGTCCCTTTTTGCATTTGATACTACAAGTTAGTTTATGTTTTGGGATTACATCTAGATCAGGGACTGGTGACCTGATGCCCTCCAGGTGTTTAGGACTACAACCCCCATCAGCCCCAGCCAGCATGGCCAACAGTCAGGGATTATGGGAGTTGTAGTCCCAAACATCTGGAGGGCATTGGGCTGCCTAGCCCTGATCTAGATTATGTGCATGAAGGACTTTGGACTATTGAAAACACTATACAGGTACCAGGGGTGAATAACTTGTGGCCCTTCAGATGTTTTGGCCTACAGCTTTCATCAGCCCTAGCCAGCATAGCCAATGGTGTGATACGATGGGAGTTGTGGCCATCCGGGTGCTTTGGCCTACAAGTTGCCCACCCCTGCACTATGTAACTGTTAAAGTATTATCCTCTGGTTTCTCTTCAGATCTTATAAATCTTTTGCCTCTCGTTGCCTTTTGAATACACTTGATGTAAGAGAGGGGTAGGCAACCTCCAGATGCTTTGGACTACAACTCCCATAATCCCTCACCATTAGTCATGCTGGCTGGGCCCGATGGGAGTTGCCCTCCATAAGTTTTGGACTACACCAGGTTGCCTACCCCTGATTTAAGAGAATGAGTAGCCCTGTGCTGAACTTAGAAGAAAAGACCTAAATTCATATCTCAGTTCTAGATGGCTTCACTGGATGGATTGACTTCTCTGGGGAGAAGGATTGGGAAAACCACATAAGAGATTGCTAGTCTACTCCCATGTGGCTTCCCCATTTCCCCCTCCCCAGAGAGAAGTTATAGTCACATGGGGTCAAGAAATAAAACCACGAAGCAGAATTTGACAAATGGACACTCCCCCTCCCGAAAAGGAGAGCACACATATACATCTCCCCCTCAAAACAAACAAAAAACACTGCACACAGATGCTCAGATGAGAGGACCCCAGGCCAGAGTGTAGTGTCAGGGGAGAGAAATCACACTAGACACACCTCCTGAGAGGCACAAAAGAAGTCCCACACATAATGCAAGGGGGTTTGATTCCAAGGGTACATGCATCCCATTACCACCACCACCACCCCGGAGGCCAATCTAGTTGTAAACTACCATTCTAATAAACTGATACATAGGTGATGTGATGCGCATGACACGTCATTCCAAACAACAACAAGCAACCAGCAATTGCACATCCAGGGTTTTTTTTTTTTTTAAAAAAAGAAAATTAAAATGAATTGTTTTTTTATAAGCGGGTTTTTAAAATGTGAAATGTTTTGGCAGAAAACACCAGCTCTAGTCACAAATGAGAGATAGGACTGAAAAATTATGAATATCCAATAGAACCTAAAGTCTGCTAGGTGCCGACTCCTTTCTATGTGCTTAACACACGAAGACTGAAAGATGCAATACTAAATTTTGCATTGGCCCAGAAGAACTGACAACTCTAAAGCACAGATGGGATCAGAAAAGCGATACAATTAACTGGGCAAATTAGATAACATTTTGTGGTGCGGCGGGATGATGCAAAAAGCAGGCACGCCAGCACTTTTTGGCACCCTCAGACTTCAAGACTGGATCAGCTGCCTCAACATGGCACTACCCGCTCAGAAAGCACAAGCACTCAACGAACTCATAAAGTAGTATATTCTCATGAATTAAAAGCAAAGGTCATGTGCACAGTCACCCAACAACACTGCTTAGAGACTACTGCTGCTTTTTTTGCCCCTGCCCAGATTCAGACACGCCCATGGCAAACAGATAATCTGAACTAGCTCTCAAGAGCAGAGACAGACACAAACAGTCAGAAGACCCTGAGGTGCTACTAAAAAACAAAACAAAACCCAAAGGTGATCCCAAAGCCTTAAGTCTGCCCACCTCTGGACCAGGCTGTCTTTATATAATGCAATCAATATACAGGACTTTATTTATTTATTATACGGTAATACCTTGGATTGCAAGTAACTTGGTTTGAGAGCGTTTTGCAAGACAAGCAAATTTTTAAATATTTATTTATTTATTTACTTGATATACAAGCAATGTCTTGCAATACAAGTACTGTAGTATGGCTTAAATTAAAAATCTCTGTACACATTTTTTGGGGGGGATTTTGTTTTGATATAAGAGTGTTTTGGATTACAAGCACATTTCCGGAACGAATTATGCTCTCAATCCAAGGCATTACTGTATTTATATCCCACCTTTTTTCCTGCAAGAAACCCAAGGCAGCTTACATGATCCTCCTCTGCATTTCTGGACTCTCCTTGGGAGGTGTGGCTATGGGGACCATCATGATGAGTGCCTGCACTTCAAAACATTTCCACTGCATCGCTGCTCACACGACACAAGTTAACCCATTCATTCACACACCTACATGGGCAGCAATCAGACTTTTAAAAGCCTCCATTGGCCACAACCAAGGCTTTTAAAAAGTCTACTTGCCACACAGTGGATGAGGATACAGGCCTGTGGCTCACGCTGGCTCAGCTTGTCTGAGCGTGGAAAGCTAAGCAGGGTCAGGCCTGGTTATTACTTGGATGGGAGACCCCTCCTCTAGTTTCCTGCATTGAGCAGGGGGTTGGACTTGATAGCCTTGTAGGCCCCTTCCAACTCTATGATCTATGAAATCTATAAGCAGAGGGGAGGCCATGGGCCCTCTCCCTGTTCTACTGGCTGTGTTTGGACTTAAGGATGTGTGTTTCCACCTTGATCCTAAGGGCCAAAACAGACATTAAATCCATACCTAGCAGCTAAAAAATTGCTTTCCCCCATTTTTACTCTAGAGTAGACACAGGGGTCTGATCCAGATCTTAACCCCCCCCCCCCCACACACACACACAGTCTCAATCTGGATTGGACCCCCTGAACCTACTCTAGAATAGGTTGTTGCTAGATACAGATTTACAGCAATGTTCAGTTCCCAATCATCTGCATGTTTAATATGAAGTAAGTTCTGCTGGGGCTTTACGGCATCGTAACATTTAGGATTGCAGCTTTTATTTTGTTTGTGGCTTGCAACCTCTCCAATAGTTGCTAGAGACTTTATAATAGAGAAGTTGTACCAATTCAGTGCAGCCGCTCTGTTTGAGAAGTACCTGGAGCTATATGCAAACAGTGCAAGCAAGACTAGTTGAGTGTATTTTCATTTACCAAGGTGCAATATCAGCTAATTAGGGATGGGGAAAATGAATCTAAACCTCCTTATTGGTATGCAATTGCCACCAAAATCATCTCACACGCATTATAGTACAGACTGTTACAATATGCTTTCCCAAGAACATATATTTGGAAGAATGTTTCATTATACTGTGTTACAGATCTGCATTTTCTAGTTTCCCCTCTAGGAGCAAAATGCACCTACAGACCTAGCTAACCAAGGTAACTCTGCAAAGGTTTCCAATAAGCTATCACACCCACACAGAGCAAGAACAGTTAAGTTCTTGTATTAAAAATATTTACTTACTTATTTTACTGTGGCTGTAGGAACAACTGGCAAAACATTCTTATCAGCTGTGTGAAATTGACAATTGGCAAGTGGCAAAGATCTCTCTACTAAATTCTTCTGTATGGTGCATTGGGAGAGGCAGACTGGGGCAGAAGACTTCAGACAGCAAACGAAAAACTGAGGTCTTTATGCCACAAACCCTTCTTATCTTTATTGTTGACACAGAAAAACCAATCACCCGCCCACAGCTAATGGAAGGGACATAGGGGCACACACATGAAATGCATCTCGGATGATTTGGGGTAGGAGGGGGGAAAGATTGCCTGGGAGATGCCGGAAAACTCTTTTTCTTGAATCTTACATTTGCAGATAGCAAGTACAAGAACATACAGTTGAAACATCACAAATGTGTTTCAGAAGTGTAGGTACAACAAAGTGCACGCGTACACAAACATTGCAGATGCTTAAATACTTCTGAGTAAGCACACATAGGGTTGTTGTATCCAATGTTAGTCCTACTTAGAGTAGACCCATTGAAATGAATGGGACTTAAGTCAGTCATGACTAACAAGTCCCATTTGTTTTAATGGGTCTACTCTAAGTAGGGCTAACATGGATGCAACCCACTGGATTCAATTCAGCAGGCAATGGGACTCACTTCTGTGTAAACATGAATAGGATTGTACTCTGTTAGGGCCAAGACAAAGGTAAGCATTTTAAAAGTCTTGGCTTTCAGTGGAAGACAATTAAGCATCTGCTTAGCTCCCCGGCCCTTCCCACCTTGAAAGCAACAGGAAAGTGCCCCAGAGAGCTGAGTTTTATATGCGACCATTTAGGTCAGCCTTCCCCCCCAACCTGGTGCCTTCCAGAAAAAAACACCCCTGAGATCTCCCCAAAGTCAGAAGCATCTGCTCATTTCCACCTGTTCTCTGTGAATCCACCAGCGAAGGAAGGAGGGAGGGCCCCTTTAAGGTAGCCAAACCCAGAGAAGAGGACAGGATTTATAACTCCAACCTGAAAACTCTGATTCCTAATCTCATACCATGCATGTAGCAGGATTAAGCAGCTCTCTCTCCCCCACCCCAGGGCAATGGTGCTAACAAGCCGGCTCTGGTGACCTATGTAGACCAATGGGTCTACATGGAGTAGACGCATTGAAATGAATGAAACTTAAGTTAGGCTACCATTGAAACAACCCCATTGGTGGAAAGGCAAGGAAAATATTTTACATGGAACGAAACAACTGCAAACAATCCCCTCACCTCCTCCCTTAACACGCTTCTTCTTCCTCAGTACCAGAGGCTGGGGATTCTCCTACCCTTTTTGAGAGCGGCGATGCCCTTCGCATTAAAGACACACAAGACCTTTCTCCTTTGTATGCCACCAGGTGAATCCGGAATAACTCCCTACCTTCCTCGCAATCACAAATAATTAAAGGCGGGTTGGAATCTGCACCCACAAGCACGTCCCGAGTTGGTGGTTCACTGCGCCTAATTTACCTTGGGTTGTATCCAACGTTAGTCCTACTTAGAGTAGACCCATTGAAATGAATGTGGCTTAAGTTAGGCTAACGTTGGATTCAATCCATTGGATTCAACGCGTTGTCCGGGAAGGACAAGGTGGTTAGAGGGCGCTTGGGAGGCGGGAGCGCTTTTTCGATTTTTGCCTCATGCATTCCAGTAACTGGGCAAATTACCCCGGATTAATTTCAAGACAGCCTAAACCCAAACACGATGGGAGCAAAGTGCATTTCGGATGGGGGGGGGGAGAGGAGAGAAAAAGCGCTTTGCCCCGCAAGTTACGTTTCTGAAAGAGAAATGACCCTTTATTTCACATTCACGTTCCCATCCTAAACCTATCTGAAGTAAAAGCGCTTTCGATTTCGATGGAGCTAACTTCCGAAAACCGTTTAGGACAGAAGCCTTAGTCTAATTTCGAATGTGCGATTCAGTTATTATAGTTTGGACGTGAGCCAGTGCCTTTGATTCAAGCAGCCCTTAAGAGGTCCAGGGAATGAGAAGGGGGGGGGGAGAGAATCCTTGTCTGCGGAGGCATTTGACGCCCGCCCCCCCCCCCGCCGCGTCCTCTGGCGCTCTGCCTACGCGAGGAAGGTGCGATGGTGCGCGGGCGCGCTAGGTCCCAGTTGGCCACAGCGGGCAAGCGAGAGGAAGGCAGCCTTCCCCGCCAAGCGGGCGCCCTCGAGGTGTTTGGAACGACAACTCCCAGCAATCCCCGACGATTCGCCCAGTTGGCCGAGGGCGATGGGAATTATAGTCCAAAAACATTTGGAGGGCGCCAGCTTGAGGAAGGCTGGGGCCAAGGGATGGCTGGCTGGCTCGCCTTCGGAGCCTCCGGGCCTTTCCCGATGCTGTCCGCTGCCGCAAGGGCAGCAACGCGGCTGGGATCTCCTCCAGCGTCTGTACGCACATGGCCAGCAGGGCGAAGCCGGCGACAGTGGAAAGTCCTTCTCTTCCACCCGCCGCCGCCGCCTCGCCGTCCCGCTCTTCCCCCGGCACGGCACAGGCAGGGCTCGATCTCGCCGTCAGCCTCGCCCCGCAAAGGACCTCTCCGTCTGCAGCCTGATCCTGGCCGGCGTTTCTCGCCCTCGCCAATTCCCCCCACCCGCCGGTCATCACGTCTCCCCAGCATCCCTCGGGCTCTCTCGCCACCCTTCTGAGTCGCAGAGTCTCCTCCGCAACCATCCTCCGTCCCGCCGGGCGCGTTTCCCTTCGTCCATTCAAACCTTGCGCCGTCGGAGGCGACAGGGACGCACAAGCCCAGCCACACGCGCGCTCGCTTTCGCGCAGCCTGCCTGCCTTGCGTCCGAAGTTCGCGGCAACCCGCCTCCCCACCCCGTTGCCTCCGCGTCAAGTCGAACCACGGGGGGGGGGGGGAGAGACGCCGAAGAAAGGGCACGGAGAGAAGAGCCGCCCTACCTGGATGCAACATACTTTGGAAATAGAAGATGACGAGGGCGAAAGATCCCAGGCAAGTGACCAGAACCATCCTACAAATCCTGTTCATCCTCATTACTTCCAGGAGCGCCTGCTTCATGGCTTTGTCCCGGCGGGGAGGCGGAGAGCGGGGCTGGCTGGGGGGCGCGCCGAGCCCCACACACGCTCTTTCCGAAGAGTTGGGGTGAGCAGGAGCCGCGCGCTCAGCAGTAGCGGCGACCGGCTTGCTTAGCTGGCGGCGGCGGCAGCTGCTGTCTCCTTCCCTTCTCTCCCGCTATACCTTGGGTAGCAGCTTGCCAGCGCTACTTCATTTGGCTGGGAGATAGTCCTCGCCTGGAAGCTACCATTCGACTCGCGGCTGGAGGGAGGGAGACGAGAGAGGAAGTATCTGCGCACAAAGCGGAAGACAAGGAGAACCTCGGAGACTGTCGCCGTCTAAAACAGCCCGCCTCACCCTGCCAGAGAAGGTGGTCGCGCTCATCTGTTTCCCCTAGGTGTTCCGCTGCTTTCTTCGCGGTCCTAAAGGCGCCTCGTTTGGACGCCTGAGGATGCTGCGTTGCTGCCGCACACAGCGCGGACGGAGATGGGGGAACGAAGAGGAAAGCTTGTCGCTTTCCATCCCCTAATTTAACAAGGCAGAATGATATCTGCTTCTTTGCTTGTCTCATGTTTGTCCCTCTCTTGAGCCAAAATAAAAAGGCTCCCAGAGGGGCTTACAGAGATCAGTTGTATGATGACAGACGGTCTCTGCCCTTTGGTTTACAATCTAAAAGACATGATACACAAGGCCAAAGGGATGGGGAGGGAAAAGAAAAAACGCACGCTCAGGTTCCAGTTCTTAAAGTGACAGCTCTTATAATAACTAGCAGGGATGGAAACAGTTCAGGTAGCCTGATGGAATGACTGCCACTAGATGACAGAATTTCAGAGTCAGAAGGGACCACAGAGAGCATCTAGTCCAACCCCCTGCTCAATGCAGGCTCTGTACTACGGGTGTAGTTACACAGCATCCCTGACCAATGGCCATGCAGCTTCCACTTAAATACCTCCAGCAAAGGAGGACCCAACACCTCCTGAGGCAATCTGTTCCAGTGCTGAACAGCTCTCACTGTTAAGAAGTTTCTTCTAATGCAGTGTTCTCCAACCTTGGGCATAGCTGGCTGGGGCATGCTGGGAGTTGTAGGCCAAAAACATCTGGGGACCCAAGGTTGGAGAACACCGTTCTAATGTTTAGCCAAAATCTGCTTCTCCTGCAATTTCCACCCGTGGGTTATAGTCCTGCCCTCTGGAGCAACAGAGAATGGAAAGCAAGAACATGGTTTTCTTCCTACCAGGACTCTTATCTAATGGGCAGCCTGATCTTACACATATTTATTCCAAAGCAATTCCCCTGCTGTGTATTAATAGGCTTTGCTCCCAAGTCAATTTGCATAGAATTGCAGCCTAGAAAGAGTAGGGAGGGTAGGAGGAGATTCACATAGGGTCACAGCTATTTAAATAAATGTGCTTAAGTGCACCTGACTCTTCACACTACTAGCAGAATATTTGCTCTGTCTTACCCTGTTGAGCAGTGTTCATGACCCATGTTTTGGAACACAGTTTGCATGGTGCAAGGTGGGGTTCCAATCCTGCATTGTGGATAGGATACCGACTAGTCTCATGTCTATCTGCCCCATGCCATGCCTGATCTCTGCCCTTCTCAGTACCCTCTCATTTGGAGTGAAAGCAAGGCCCTTGTGTTTCGTCCTACTGTTCACTTATTTAACATTTTGGAACACTGTCCAGCGGTGAAGTAGCTGGAAAGTCAGAACTTCAGAGGCAAGGGTGGATCTTTTACCTTGGCAAAGCACAGGCCAATTTGATTTATGTAACTGTTTCACATTATGTACATAGATTCATAGATCATAGAGTTGGAAGGAGCCTACAAGGCCATCGAGTCCAACCCCCTGCTCAATGCAGGAAACTAGAGGAGGGGTCTCCCATCCAAGTAATAACCAGGCCTGACCCTGCTTAGCTTTCCACGCTCAGACAAGCATGTGTATATGTATATACAGTGTGTGGTGTAACAGTTAGCAGAGTGTCCAACTAGGATTGGGGGGAGCCTGGTTAAAATCCCCACTCAGCCATACAGCTCATGGGAGACCTTGGGCCAATCATTGTCTCTCTGCTTAGCCTACCCCACAGGGTTGTTGTGTGTCTAAAAGGGGAAGAAGAACCATGCGCACCAGTCACCACCTTGAGTTCCTTGGAGGAAAGGCGGGATATAAATAAATACTACTGTTACAGGAAGTATGCAAAAAATGAAAAACACACCTTGGCTAATTCTTGGTCACCAGAGGAGACACGGGCTAGTTCGCACAATCGCTGCAGCCCACCGTGGTGAGGGTGGCTTATGCAAGGGTTAAATAAGTCCATGGGTTATGCAAGGGTTATTTAACCCTTGCATAAGCCACCCTCACTGGGTTCCCACAACACGCTAAGTCATGGTGACCTCCCGCTGCAGCTTGAATATTCAAAAGGCTGGCCGGCTTCTTTAAGCCATGGTGGGTCACAGTGATTGTATGAACCCGGAAACAGGCTGTTACCACACATCAAGAGGCAAAGATATGTCATGCATTCAAATAAATCCAAACTGAGACAAAAGCTGTATTCCTCCCTACCCAATAGTATTATAAAGACAAGCCATGCCTGAGACTGATGGGTTCTTAGCATCAGCTGGACAATCCTGGAAGCTAGAAAAATTCATAAATAGATCTCAGGTAAATAAACAATGTATTTGGCATAAAAGTGGATATGGGCAGCAGTGGGGAGGAGATCAGAAGGATACTGAGGCTGCAATCCTATACACATTTACTTGTGAGTAAGTCTCATTAAACACAGTGGGACTTATTTCTGAGTAGACATGCAAAGGATTGCACTGTGTGATACGCTAACTTCCTTAATAGAGATCCTGTCTGCATAGGTTCAGGTTACTGATAAATTGTTTCCTCACTCATTGATGGCACATAGTCTTTCAAATAAGTCAATTAAAATAAGTCTCTTGAAAATTCATCTTCTCTCAATCAACAAAATACTTTGAGAACTAGCTTCACAGATGCAACAAGACATAACATGTTTATGATTAGACAGGAAAGAATGCAGAGAAACATCGTAAGTTCTTGATGCCATGCTATCGTGACGGATACTTGGAAAAAACCCAGACAGCTTGAGGTTTAGATATCCTGACATTCTTTGCCTGTTTTTCTTTTTCCTGTGAACATAACAGATGCAGTACGCTGAACCGGTGGAGTGTGCATGCTTTCACAACTGTCATTAGTTGTGGCACAAACACTGTTGCAGCAGAAGATTATGAAATGAAAAGACAACTGGGGAAGTTTCTCCATGGCACCCATTCCAACAGAGGCTCATTCATTTGTAGTTCCACGTGGGAAGCACATTAGGATATCCAATCTAATTTGAGCCTAGACTAGTCAAAATAGACACACACACATGCATACACACATGCAGGCACCAGGGCACAGACTAACACATTTGCCAAACTCTGACGTAGTTCATTTCTCTTTCTTGATTCACCCAGTACTCTTTTGCTATTTTCCATTGCGATTTGCAAGTCCAAGACACCTTTTACAGTTTTACAAGGTTGGAAGAAGGCTAATTGAAATATGGATTTATGGAGGCGCTAAGACAGCTGCTATGAATACTGTTCCGTCCAACTATGCCAGCTCTAACCTGCTTGCAATTAACTGAGTTCACTCTTATGGCAATGCCATTTCATGGGTGGATTATTTCTTCAGGCTAGCGGACCATTCCAACTGCGGCATGTTAACAATAATGTAGTGGTAACTTTTGAAGTGCTGGCAGTCATCACGACAGTTCCCATAGCCACACCCCTAAGGAGAGCCCAAACATTCAGGCAGCTGCGTTGATCTCTCTCTCTCTCTCTCTCTCTCTCTCTCTCATTCTCTCTGTACTATATATGTCTTTTGTAGTTCTTTCATAAAAATGATATTTTTTTGGTAAAATGAATGTTAAGAAAACCAAGTGCATGGTAATTAGTAAAAAGCAAGTAGTCCAAGAAATACAGATAAAAATTCAAAATGAAAATGTGGAGTGGGTTGATGAATATAAATATCTTTGAATTTGGTTGAATGAGCAGTGGGATCATAATAATGCAATAAAAGTAAGAATAGAGATGGCCCAGACTCAGAGTAGTATTTTTAAGATGAAAAATGTAATATGTAACAAAAACTTAAAATTAGCTTTTAGAATGTGCATTGTACAGTGTTATGTATTTTCAGTTCTACTGAACCGCATGGAATTGTGGACTTTTAACACAGATTAGCATTTTTAAAAAAAGATATAAGCATTTGAAATGTGGATTTATGACATGATGCTACAAATTGCTTGGACTGAGAGGGTGACCAACGAAGAAGTATTCAAGAGAATGCATGAAGACCAAGAAATCATAAAACTCAGAAAGTTTTGGTGATATATTGAGAAATGAAAAAATATAGACTGTTGCAGCTGATTATACAAGGAAAAAAATAAATGGGAAAAGAAGTGTAGGAAGAAGAAGAATGTATTGGCTGAAAAACCTTAAACAACAGGTTGGGAGCAATAAAATATCATTGTTTAGAGCAGCCATATCTAAAGACTGTTTAGCCATGATGAAGTCTAACCTCTGGTAGGTGGCGAAGGAGAAGAGGTTCTTTTGCAAAGCTAGTGGGTCTTATTTATTTATTTATTTATTTATTATATTTATCAATCGCCCATCTGGCCGGTCACCCGGCCACCCTGGGCGATGTACAATTAAAATACAACAAAACAACACAATAAAATATAATAATTAAAACAATATAAAAAATGCTCATTAAAAACCTAACCCACCCCATATTCCCGCCTGAACAGCCATGTTTTTAATGCACGGCGGAAGCTCATCACGGAGGGGGCATGGCGAAGGTCACTAGGGAGGGAGTTCCAGGGCTGGATTAAGATAGGGGCTATTGGAGCTGCAGCTCCAGGCCCCTACCAGAAAATAGGCCCACAATCAGGACCGGTGCAGGGCAGTTTGGCGCCCCAGGCGAAATAATATTTAGTGCCCCCCCTCTCCAAAGCAGCCCTGCTCTGCAAAAAAAAAAACCCTGCGCCGCCGCCACCAACCTACCTTCCCCCCGCCCTGGCTGCTGCTGCTGCCACCGCCGCCGCCACTGCCACTGCCGTTTTTTGCCGGGGAAACCATGTTTAAGCCCTGTTGCCCTGGTTCCTCCCGCCAAAACAACGCGGGCGGGGCTCCGGAAGCGACACGACACGGAGAAGGTAGGTGGCGGGGAGGGGGTCGGGGGGGTGATGGCGGCGGCAGCGGGAGGCGCAGCGGCAGCGAGCGGAAGGGCGGGGGGAGGCGCAGCGGCGAGCGGGACGGGAGGGCGCGGCGGCGGCGGCGGGCAGGGGGGAGGGAGGGTGGGGAGACGGAGGCCTGGCGGGGGTGGCGCAGCGGAGGCAGAGGCCTGGTGGGGGCGGCGCAGCGGCAGCGAAGAGGAGCGCAGCGTTTCTGCGCCCTCTTCAGCCGCGCGCCCTCCTCAGCACCAGGCCCATAATGCTCTTAATCCGGCCCTGGGGAGTTCCGTAATGTGGGGGCCGCCACAGAGAAGGCCCTCTTCCTAGTCCCCACCATCCTGGCTGCTCTGGCTGATGGGATAAGGAGAAGCCCGTCCGTGGCAGACCTTGTTGAGCGGCCTACTTGATGTTGCTGGAGGCGCTCCTTAATTACCCATTCAAGACCAAGCCACCCCAAATACTTTGTACTGCTACATCCCTACCCCGGCCCACCTCCTCAGCTACTGTGAGGATTGCAGCTTAGCTCAGGTGGAACCCAAAGAGGGATGGGCAGGTGGCATCATAATCCTTGTTAGCCAAGAAGTGCTGGTGCTTTGACCCTGTGAGCCCTGGTTCCACTACACCACTGCATGTTAGGAAGCTGCCATTGGTCCATCAGCCAGTATTGTCCCGATTGCACAGTGACTCTCTGTTCAACGGATCTTCCTAGCCCTATCCTGAAGCCAGGCGAACCTGGCAGGCGCCTACCGCTAGCAGACCCAGCGTCGTCGGCAGCCTGCCCTCTCCCCCGCCTCCCCGCCCGTGCCGCCGCCGCCGCCGCCGCACCTCCCCCCCGCGCCTACCCCCCCCCCCACCTCTACCTCCGTGAAGGCCATGCGTCGGGATCAGCAAGCAGCCGCAGCGGGGGCGGGGGGAAGGTAGGTGGTGGTGGCGGCGGCGGCGGCGCAGGGGGGGGTTGCAGAGCAAGGCTGCTTTGCTCCGGAGCCCCCCCCCACGGCACGAGGGGGGGCGCTAAATATAATTTGGCCTAGGGCGCCAAACAGCCCTGCACCGTTCCTGAACCTGGGACCTTCTGCATGCAAAGCATGCACTCTGTCACACTGAGCTATGGTCCCTCCCAACAACACCTGGTATTCCAAGGCAGTCACCCATCCAAGTACTAACCAGGCCCAACCCTGCTTAGCTTCCAAGATCGGGCTGTAACAGGGCTGTTCAGATGTGGTTTTTTCCAGATGTTAACTCCCACCCCAAATTTTCCTGCATTTTCGCCAGCCAATTCACATTTCAAGGGCAGAACTCGGTGTCATGGCAGACCCAAAACTGTCACCAAAAGCAGCAGCACCATGTCCTGTCCTATTCCCCACCCCACCCCGCAGTAATGTCTAATGATGTAGAATGTGTGGCATGCTCATTGTATATTTATTGTATAATAAATAAATAAATAAATAAAGGTGCAATCCTATGCAAGTTTAGACAGAAAAAAGGCCTACAACTCCCAACATACTATGCTGGCCAGGGGTGTAGACTTCTCAATTTCTGGCTGATTGCCTGGAGAGGGCTTTGCCAATTCTGGGAAATCCCAGAGGTGGCTTGAGCCCCCCCCCATAGTTTACACCCCTGTTCTCCCCCTTATAATTATGTCGCATAATGTGCTTTCTATCACTAGATACTATAGGAAAGATAAAATGAAGAGGAACAGACACGGGGCTGCTGTTTTTGGAGGCAGTCATGTGTCTGACGTAATGTCCAGTTCTGGTCCCAGAATGCAAGATCTATGGTGAGGTAATTACTACATTTTTAAAAAAAACACAACAACTCCTATCTATTATTCATATAGCACTTCCCTTTGAAAACTGCTTTACCATCTTTATTATGGTCTCTCCTCCAAGAACGTGTAGGGAAGACTGTGGCAGTCCAACAAAAGGTCGCATTTCCATGAAAAAAGAAAAAGAAGTTCAGAAATGCAAAGCAAGAAAGTCATTATCTGCTTCTAATTATATGCAACTTTCTCCCTCCCACCCAACCCCTGCTGACCTTCTAAATAAAATATGCAAGTCTTCACTTTTAAGTAATACTAGGTGATATTTCCAGAAAAGGAAGAGTAATAATGAATCGCATGAACGTCCCATGAGATGATACAAGAAACTTCTATAATGAGTTTCAGAATTGCTTCACACATTACAATGTACATCCAGCCAGAAGGATGGCAAAGCATTCTTCATGGATGTGAGCAAGTTATATAACCACCAAGACGGCTCTGGAAATTCTGCTTTGGGACTGTCCTTATGAATGGAATTATCATATCCCACTCATAGGAGATAGGATTAAAGACAACAGCAAAGTACTGAAGGTCTTACCTATGTGGGGAGTTTGTTTACTATTTCCAGCAACCAATGGCCAAATGCTAGTCTGAAGACTATTTTGAGAGGCAGTGGGTTGCATTGGAGGGAGGTGGGGGGAGAAAGTGCGCACATGTGTAGTGTGTGGGGTGCAGTGAGAGACTAGTACCAAATCCCTGCCCACTATGAAGCTCATTGGGCGATTTTGAGCTAGAGCAGGGTTGCCAACATATTTTTACTGGCCTTGCTCCTGTGCTTTTATCAGCAGCCCGATGCAGCCTTCAAGCAGGCGAAGCATTCCCTGGCAAGGTTGTAACGGAGGGGAAGTTCCTCTGCAAACGTTGTGTGCGTGTGCGCGTAACTGTGCACTGTGCGCATAGGAGCAAGCCCCGCTGGCTCAGCTTGTCTGAGTGTGGAAAGCTAAGCAGGGGTCAAGCCTGGTTATTACTTGGATGGGAGACCCCTCCTCTAGTTTCCTGCGTTGAGCAGAGGGTTGGACTCGATAGCCTCGTAGGCTCCTTCCAACTCTATGATCTATGAAATCTATGAAAAAATTGGCAACCCTAGTAAGAACGGCAGGGAGGTGGGAAATGAGTGAGGCCCCACTGGGACCTGACTGACCAGGTAGCCAGGCTGAGGAATGTGGAAGAAGCTCAAAACTGAGTCGGAAAATGGTATGGCTGCAGGATTTTACTATTTCACTTTTTACTATTTCACGTAAGCCAGGGGTGTTGAACCTCCTTCAGCCTGAGGGCCGAATTGCATTTCAGAGAAGCTTTTTGGGGGGCGGGGCACATTCCAGTGGTGAGCGGGGCTGAAGGCAAAAGGAGTGGACCCAAAAAGACCAGGAGATTTTAGCTTAAGGGTGCAATCCTATATGGGTTTAGACAGAAAAAAAGTCCTACTACCTCCTGCATGCCCCCCCCCCCCAAGCCAGCTGGCTGGGGCATGTTGGGAGTTGTAGGACTTTTTTCTGCCTAAATACGCATAGGATTGCGCGCTAAAGCTCTTAGTGCCAGTAACCAAGCCTTAGGAGAGGCATTTCAACCTTTAAGAACGGGGGGGGGGGGGACTGCACCAAAGCTGGGAAACCACCAAATGGTTGGGGGGTGAGGGGTAGGGTGGGGGAAGGGAGTGTGGGACCCCAGGCAGGCTGGATAAGGCCCCTGGCACTAAGATTCTGCACCCCTGATGTAAGCTGCCCAGATGGAGCCATCCATCTGGGATGCAAAGCGGGGTGTGTGTGTGTGATTGAAGCAAGGTCGAATGCACTAGTATGTGGAGCACATCCTTTTGCATGCAGGAAGACCCAGATTTAAATCTCCAGTTTAAAGGATCAGATAGCATGTGATTGAGAAGGACCCCCAGCTGGGACACTGACTGGGTTCAGAGTTCAGGACAACACGATAACCCACAGTCAGGGGTTGAGTATGACCGTTGAGTGTGGGTTGTCGTTGGAAATGTGGGTTGTTGTTGGAAATGTGAGTTATCCTGTTGTCTGAGCCCAGCTGCGCTAACAAGGCACAGTTCACAACCCAACAACAAACTGTGGGTCCTCTTCATGGGTTGTTCGTGGTTAACAAACCGTGGTTTGTTTGCATGGCTGGGTTCGGACAACACGATAACCCATGCTTCAACAACAACCCACAGTTCAATGACAACCCACACTCAACCCTGGAGTGTGGGTTCTCGTGTTGTCTGAACCCAGCCACTGGAGAGCTACTGCCAGGCAGAGGCAAAGGGGACCACAGTACGCTAGATGGACAAATAGTCTTGACCTGGAATATGGCAGCTTCCCAAATCAATAGAGCGTCAGTAAAATATGGCAAGCTTGTGTAACAAAACGGGGGGGGGGGGCAGGCTGCTTATCTTGCTAACAAGGATAAACAGGCTGTCCATCTTCCCTCTTGGAGAGATCCCATGAATTACAACTAAGGGATAATGATGGAGGGAGCGGTGAAAAATGGTAACAGCAGGTGCTGAATATATGAATCAATGATCAAGCAGAAAGGAAGAAAAAAGAAACTGACCAGTCCTCTTCCTCAGATAAAATCCATGGGGGGGGGGCAGCATCTGCATTGGCTGTTGATATGCTCAGAGACCATGTGGCTAATCTGCAGAACGAGATCATGGGGCTGACACACACACACATCTCTGGGAAGCACCACCATCCCATGGACGGAAGTCCTGCACACACACACTAAATGCTGATGTGTGGCAACTCTCTCTCTTGCCCTAGTCATGTAGGAAATGCATTCGGCACCTGCTTGTCGCCTATTTTACATTGTACGCTCCAAGGATAAGCCCTAGCGTAAATTAAGACTCCAAAAATAAGTGTTCAGATTTTGTGTAGAGTAACTGTATTGTGAGAATCCCACCTTCCCTGAAACAAAACAGATTTTCCTGTTTAATGTAAACCTGGGCTTAAGGTCTGTGCTCTATGCTGGGACTCAGTACCAGAACACCGGATATTAATTAATTAATTAATTGATTGTGTATTTGAAGCTTTTTAAACCCTGCTCTTTAGCAAAAAAAGGGAGGAGGGGTCCAAGAGCAGTTTACAAAGACTGCTAATAAGATTGTGCTTGCTCTCAGGCTTACAGTCTAAGAGACACAACACAAGAGGAAAAGGGATTGGGGGGCAGAGGGGGGGGAAGCAAATCTCGGGCACCAGGTCTTAGTTAAATGGATGAAATCAAAAACATAATTCATCAGGATCCTTTCCACAGGGCAGCTGGTGGTAGTTGGCCTTCTGGAGGGGAGGGCAGTCCAGCTGGGTCAAGTATTGATGTTTCCTTCACATGCCCTCCTCGCTCCTCTGTTCCAATTCAAGCATCAATATTTTCTGATAAAAAAAGGAAAGTTGCTGGTTGTGCTTCTTCATCCCCCCAATCCCTATTTTACAGAGGCACAGTAGTGTATATGGTACCTTCTGTCAGATATAAATCCTTACTAATTAAGGGCCACACAATCCTATGCATGTTTAGACAGAAAGAAGTCCTACAACTCCCAACATGCTGGGAATTGTAGGACTTTTTTCTGTCCTAAACACGCTGCATAGGATTATGCCCTAAATAATGCCAGATCGTCCACAACTAGTAAAGCTAGAAATAACCACAATATTCTGAATTAAAGCTTTGCAGTTCTGGAGCCTCCGACCTCTTTCAAAAGCTTTTGTTCACGTTTGGAAGTTGAGCATTTCTTTTCATTTGATGCAGTAGCTTTTACCCTGCACATAGAAATATGCTGGGAGACAATAGCACCCTTGTTCGTGAGCAGAGTGTGGCCTGCTTATCACTGTGTAGTTTTCTAGATGACAGAAAACCCAGGAAGTTTTCCTTAGTGTTATAGCAGCGCTAGTCAATTAGAGCCCATGTGGTGCAGTGGTTAGAGCGGCCTTGACCAACCTTGTGCCTTCCATGGCCATGCTGACTGGGGATGACGGAAGTTGCAGTCCAACACATCTGGAGGGCATCAGGTTGGGGAAGCCTGGGTTAGCGATGGAGTAGGACTGGGGAGACTCAGGTTTAAATTTCATTAATCTCACTTAGGGGGCAACCCTATGCATGATTAAACAGAAAAATGCCCTACACTTCCCAGCATTCCCCAGTCAGCCTGGCTGGCTGGGGCATGTTGGGAGTTGTAAGACTTTATCTGTCTAAACATACGGACCTTTCGTCCACCTTCCCCACTATGGTGAGATGTCTTGTTGTACTTGTATTTAAATGATAGCTATTATTTCCAAATTTGCACCTATACAAATGTTATGCACATTGGTTTCATCTTTTGTCCTCTTTTTTGGTGATGCATAAGTGGGGAGCCAGATGGGACCACAGCACAGCATGGAGAAGGGGGTGGGCTTTAACCCTTTGGTCCAAATAAAAAGTGGGCATCCCTGCATCGGCTATTGCGATGTCTCAAGTCCCTGGGCATAGTCTGGAGGTATATGATGCCGCAACCTTGCTAAAGCTATGCAGGTCTGGGTCTGATTAGTGCTTGGATAGGAAACTGGCTGGAAACACAGTGTCTGATGTAAACGCAATCATAAATGTAATCATAAATGCATTGTGCATAGAATTGCAGCCTTGGTCTCTTATTTTTTTTTATTCTATGCTACCAGGAGGTGGGTGGTGGGATAGGACTGCATATAGTTGATGGGCAATTGCAATGTATTTTCTTTTCCAAAACTGTCAAAGAGCACAATCCTATGCTGGCTGGGGTGGGGCATGCTGGAAGTTGTAGGACTTTTTTCCTGTCTAAACATGTTATAGGATTGCACCCCAAGGCAGCAACAGAAGGGTTGCCACCATTTCAGTGGTTGCCCTTAACAGCTGTAGGACAGCTGGAGAAATTCAACAGATGCAGCTTCCCTCTACCATTACACTTCTGTACTGGGGAAAGCAGCATCTGTGGAGTTTCTGCAGCTGCGAAACGCACAGGAGCCCTGCCAGACATCCAGTAATATGTTGTGATGCAGCCTTTATCTTAGGAGAATGAGATTGGCACTCATCATGATTGCCTATATCCAGAGGGACGGGATTGGCTGTTCTAATGCATCTCATCCAGCAGAGCCTATTTTATAGGCTTGGTACCTATTTCTCACTATGTGTCCAAGCAGCTGCAAAGTTGTATGTATGAAGTTTGTCTGCCAGGCGCACCTAGGCTGCTGGAAGATGGGTCTTTCAACTTTCCTGGTGTGCTGAGCATTTTCAAAAGCCTGGAAGCTTTAATAATTCAGACTCTGCACTTTGATTGTTGACAAGAAATATGTGTACACATACTAGTTCTTGAAAATGGGCGGAAGAGGCTGCCTGGCTTTCAGGAAATGTTCTGTTTTGATGCTAAAATACTCACCCCAAAATCCTTGACATCAGGCCCCATGAAAGTAAGCTTAATGGCGTTTAAAAAAAAAAAAATATTCACCCTGTTCCTGTAGATTTTAACAGCAGGTAGACACATACAAGCAATGAAAATCTATCCTGTGGCACCTGCTTTATTTTGGTTGTGCTTCTGATGCTTACTACTTAGCAACAAAGTGCTGAAGCAGTGACCCCGAAATGCATGTGTACTCAGAAGTAAATCACATTATCTTCAATGGCCTTGCTCGGAAGTAAAGCACATTGATTTCAATGGCACTTGTTCTTGGGAAAGTCAGCACGGGAGAGGGATTGCTTTTGGGTGGATGGGAATGGGGGTACTGATCCTGCTGGTTTCACCCCATGGGAGCTGGGAGTTTCACACACACACGCCCCCCATCCCCTTCTCCTCTTCCATGATTTTTTTGTGAGGGGGCAGGAGGAGCTGTCCAATTTTTCTTTCTTTCTTAAAAAAAACGATCCCCACTCGTTCACTCCCTCGCATCTATGCATAGATGAGCCCGCCCAACCCCCACCCAAAACCCCAACTTTTTTTTTTGAAGGGCCGTTTACCCGTACACATCACCTATCGAATGCCTCCTACTTCTCCCGCAACTGCATTTGTGCGTGACACAAGATCACATTTTAAATGTGCTGTATTCATTCGCACGTGCCCCAACAGCGCTAAATGCATTTTGCATAAATATACCTGCGACAGAGCGCCCCGATTAACGAAAGGGGCTCTCGTCGTCTAGATTCGCCCTGGGTAATAAGGGCAGGGTAACAAGTGTGGCTTTCGGGGTTTTGTTATTATTTACTTTATGTATTTATATACAGCCTTTCCAGGCAGAAGGCATCCCCCCCCCCTTCAAAGCAGTTTACAAAGCTAAGAATACAAACAAGGACAAAGATAACACCTCTGTACCATTAGGCAGAGTGAGGCAGCCACCTCAAGTAACAGATGTTGGGGGCAGGCAGAGAGCAGCGGCGAGGTGTTGGGGGGAGGGGGAGAGAGCTGTTTGTGCCACACGGCCTCCCTGTGTCCCCTGACCTGGCCTGCTGCCCTCAGGTGTGTTGCTCTATCGCTGGTGTTGAAGTAAGATTTAAACTGCCTGTTTACTTACAAAATACTTAATCGTTTATTTTCTCATACAGACAGAATGTTCTGCTACGCCGGCAGTGTTCTCCAACCTTGGGTCCCCAGATGTTTTTGGCCTACAACTCCCAGCATGCCCCAACCAGCATAGCTATTATAGCTTTGTTACTGCTATTATAGCAAGCTGTATTACATTACACTCTGTTATTGGCCATTTTCTTTTCTTTACCATTCAGTACTTGTTTGTACTTTGTTTATTATTGACTATATTTTGTTAATTGGCTGTTATTTTTTATATTATACAATCTGGCATCTGCTCATGGTATTCTGGTGTCTTCATTATAATTTGTTACCTGCTACTCACCACCTTATATGTTGGTTGCTGCTACAACATGTTTCTTTATGGTCAGTATTTGATTACATTTTAAATGTCTGTTTGATCTTTGTTTCGGTATGTCAATGTGTATGACATTTCTTTCTGAGTGGCAATAGTGAAATATTTTCAAGAATATATACTTTAATTCTGCGCAGTTGTGTGCATTGTGGCACTCTTGTTTATTGATTACTTTTAAGGAGCTATCCATGGTTCCGAACCTATTTTGGGGATAGGGTTCAGCACCATGGGCCTTTAAAGTTCAGAGTGAAATCCGGAGTGAACTCACAGCCCCACTACATTGCAGCTGCCAGCCTCCACGAGTAGTGGGGTGCCATTTTGTCCTTTGTAGGTTGGCCATGTGGCCTCTGTTTGAAGGGCTGCCCAAGGACCATACTCTGTTCGAAGGCGTCTTCTGTTTGAGTGACTGTCCTGTGCAATTCCAATTTTAAGGTAAAGAACCGTAAGAACTGATGCCAATCCACAGTTAGCACCTGAACAGCAGACTGAGCAGGCAGGCACACAGGACACACAGGCTTCCACACTTTGGTGAGATGTACTGCATTTCTATTTAAATCATAATAGTTTCCCCCCCCCTAAATTTGCATATATACATATAAATTAATATACGCAATTTTTTAATGTAATAAATTGCCAACCTCTTTTATCCTCGTTTTTGGCGACTCATACATGGCCAGCCTAGTCCTTCACCTCAGGCAGGAAACTATCTTGGGCTGGGGCTGGCTTGAGAGAGTCTCTTCTTTCAGGCATTCTGCTTTCTTCTTGGGGCTGGAACCCACAAAGGGAAGAATTCAGATCTAGTGTCTAAAAATGTCATGCCATGGTTTATTTATACTTTCCTCAGCTTGTGGCTACCCTTCTGCCAGAGGCCAGCTGACAATTCACAAAGCGTGCGCCACTCAATAAAGCCAGACTTCTTGAAGAAATGAGATAATAGACCCCCTCAGGTGGTCCTGAGTGACATTTGCTATAGTAGTAGGACAAAATGGAGGTGATTTTGTGGCATTCTTTGCCTCCTGCATCCTTGCATCTAAAAGGGCAGCCCAAGATAGCTTTTTGCTTTGTCAAAAAGCTGCAATCCTATGCAGACAACTGGGCCGCATCGGTGTTTTTAACCAATCCACCCCTGCCATTTGACTGGACATTTGTTTCATTATATAAATATACAGTGTGCTTAGCCTTACACAATAGATATAAGTACACATTTATACGCTTATATCGGTTAGATTCTGATTCTGCTGGATTCTGTGCTGCGGCCTCCTTTCTTCTTATTCCTATATGTTATAGAGTTAGGAAAGCAGCTGACTCTGCGTGTACATGGTTACAGATGCTAATTTTATTATTTTTACTTTAAGTACATATTATCTTTTTCTACCACAAAATGGTGCTTATTCCCAAGTCAATGCGTCTATATCACTTGTGAAGCATGGAAGGGAGGGGAGGAGAGAACTGTTGGTTGTGCGCTTCACAACTGAAGTAATACACATGGCTGTCTAAAGCCACCCCACCCCACCCCACATAAGATCATTAAGGGCACAATCCCATTCATGTTTAGGCAGAAAAAGGACCTACAACTCCCAGCATGCCCCAGCTAGCATAGCCGGCTGCGGAGTGCTGGGAGTTGTAGGTCCTTTTTCTGTTTGAACATGCACAGGATTGCACCCTAAGCCATGGCTGGCTGAAGAATGCTGGGAGTTGTAGGGCTTTTCTCTGTCTGAACATGCATAGGATTGTACCTGGAGTCCAGTGTCTAAAATGACCTAGCTGCCCCCACAGCCTGGGGCATCGGGCTTGAGGGATGCCAGGCTCAAGGGGCACTTGTCACAGGTTACCTACTCAGCTATCAACTGAACAGCCGGAACAAATAGTACAGACAGACCATCTTCACTTGCAAACCTGGCAACCCGAAGGTGCGTGGCCAGCATTGTGTTAAAGTCAATGTGTTTGTTTTTATTGCGGCATAATTTACGTCATCAGCACAGCACCCATTCAACGAAAGGTGTGCATATGAGCGGTGGTGGTCAGATCCGTGCATGCAAATTTATCACCTTATTAGACAGGGATAAATCATGCTTGCAAATCATGCATCCAAGTCATGAAACAGGCAACCAATGCAATAAAAATAGGGTATTGATAAAATAAAATAAAAAGTTGAACAAATGGAGGAGGCACGGAAGACATTTCGACTTGCTTGGGGCGCCATTCAGTCTAGGGCCAGCCAAGAATTCATTACCTTTCCAGTTCAAAATTTGATCTGTCAGCTATACGTGTGTGTGTGTGTGTGTGTGTAGATCATAGCCCATGTTGGAGGATTGTTATCCATACTGAGAGTTTTCTGTACTAACTATGCAACTGTTTTTGCAAACATTAGTTGCAACTAAGGGCACAATCCTATGCAAGTTTAGACAGGGAAAAAAAGCCTACAACTGCTAGCATGCCCCAGCCAGCATAGCTGACTGGGGCATGCTGGGAATTGTAGGCCTTAGTTCCGGCCTTAACTTGCATAGGTTTGTGCCTTCTGTGCTTTTGAAAGCATGACTGAGGCTGCAATCCTATACCCACTTACATGGGAGCAAGTGCCACTGAACTCAGTAGGACTTAGTTCTGAGTAGAAATGCACTGTATGGCTGCAAATGTTTGCACACATACCAGGGAGTAAGCTCCACAGGGGTTCAATGTGACATACTTCTTAGCAGACATGGACTTCACTGTAAATGAATCAGTTTGGCACAATTTGTTTTTAATGGTTTTAATTCTGTATTTTGGTGATGGTGGTGGTGGTGGTGATTCCTCCCCTTTTTATTGTTCATCGCTAAGATATTTTATTGGATGTAGAGCAGTATATAAATCTTGTAAATCAATAAAAAATAATAATTAATTAATATTGATCTCAGTGGGACCTGGTCACAACTAGCTTTATCTGGATTGTGCTCGTGGTCTATATTGAACTAGAATGGTTCGATTAATTGAACAAGGATGACCCTAACATATTATATGGAGCAGATGTGAATGTCCTTGCCAGATATAACTTATAATTCTTATATATACAGTAATACCTTGGATTACAAGAAACTTGGTTTGAGAGCGTTTTGCAAGACAAGCAAATTTTTAAATATTTATTTAATTTTTTTTAACTTGCTATACAAGCGACGTCTTGCAATACAAGTACTGTAGTACGGCTGAAATTAAAAATCTCTGTACAAATTTTTTGGGGGGAATTTCGTTTTGATATAAGAGTGTTTTGGATTACAAGCACGTTTCCGGAACGAATTATGCTCTCAATGCAAGGCATGACTGTATCTTCATAAGTACAGCCAACAGAGTGCTGTTGCATTTTCTTCCTTAATTATCATAAATTCACTCACCTCCTTCCATAATGAACTGCATAACATACATTTGGAGCGCCACCTAATGGAAGTATATGCAATGTACAGGAAGTGATCTAGCTGGGTTTTTTCACAGGAAGGATCAGAATTAGTAGTTCTCTCTATCTCCCCATACTATAACATAATACTAATATAATACCGGTAGTTGAAGATCAATCCCAAGGATTGTGATAGTGAACTCATACTCTCCAGCATTTCACAGATTAAAATGGGTGACTGTGGAGGCCAATTCTAGATCCACACAGCTTCCCACAGTGAGGACACAGGTTACCAGATGGAAGATGGTCCTGTAAAGGATTCGTTTGACGTGCTTTTCGCTTAGCCCGTTTCTCCCTTTCACCTTGCACTCGGGCTTCTTCAAAGTCCATGGAACCTTTGTGAGAGGCCAACCTCCATTTAGATCATTCATGGGCCAGAGCTTCCCAGTTTTCGATGTTTGTATTGCATTTTTTTAGATTAGCCTTAAGAACATCTTTAAACCTCTTATGCTGACCACCAATATTCCGCTTTCCATCCTTGAGTTGGGAATAAAGTAACTGCTTTGGGAGACGGCAGTCAGACATTCGAACAACATGACCGGTCCATTGAAGTTGGCGTTGAAGGATCATTTTATAATACCATCCTTATTCTTACACTGAGAATCATGGCTGAGAGACACTCCCGGCTCCAACAGGCTCTCTATCTGTTGTAACTCTGTAGTATCCTGCAATGTCCTATCTGATACGGGTTTCCGAAGCAGGATCTGTCAATAACCTGACCATAACAGCTTCCTTTAATGTACTGTTTAATCGCTGCAACTCAAACATATTTCACCACATTTACTATCAGGATAGGCCTGTGGCTGTGGGCCAGCCCAGGACATGTTGCTACCTGAGGCAAAAGTCAAGATGGTGTGCACCAACCCCACCAGTTCCAAGTACAAAAGCTGACTAGACTGGCAGTTGAATCTTACTCCAATACTGTCTACAGCAGTGTTCTCCAACCTTGGGTCCCCAGATGTTTTTGGCCTACAACTCCCAGCATGCCCCAGCCAGGCTGGGGCATGCTGGGAGTTGTAGGCCAAAAACATCTGGGGACCCAAGGTTGGAGAACACTAGTCTACAGGATAGCATCTTCCACCACACCTGAGGGCAGCAGGAGGCTAGTTTAAGGGGTGCAGGTAGGGATGTACGGATTTTGTTAAATCTGTTCCGTATGTGTTTTGTGGATTGTCAGGTGTCTTTCGTGCCGTCATCCACTCATTGACAGGATTCGATTTCTTTTCTTTCCCCAGAATTTTGTTCTACTTGTACTAATTCACATTAATGATTTAGTGCAAATCCCTCTCAAAAGTGAAAAAGCAAGTCCGTGAAAAAGCAAGTCCACGCAAGTCCATGGAATCCATGTCACTCGGAAAAAGCCGGTCCGCTTCGGAATCCGCAGGTCTGATTCATAGAAATCTGAATTCATTGACATTCATGGTGGGATTTCGCCAATGTCCCTGGGTGCAGGACAGGCCTCAGGGCAAGGAGAGCTCTGTCCGCTCCAGCAGAGGGGAACAGGGGCTCAGGAGGAACAGCTGGGGAGCTGCTGTGGCCACCACCACCACCACCAACCAGCACTTGCAGCCTAAGGCAGCTTACTCACTCTGGCTAACGGTAGGGCTGGCCCTAATAGGCTGTTATACGGGAGCAGGGGAAAGAAGAGAAGCTACAGCGCATGGCTTCACAGTATCAAGATTCATGGCCCAAATCTCCCCCAAAAGGCAAAGGGGCAAGTACTAGAAAATAGGGACTGTCCCTAGTAAATCGAGGCAGTTGGAGCGTATATAAACTCTATGAAAAGGGATAGGCAACTTGTGGCCCTCCAGATGTCATTGGACTGCAATTCCCATCATCCTGTACCACACTGGTTATGCTGGTTAGAGCTGATGGGCGTTGCAGTCCAACAGCATTGGGGGGGCACAGGTTGCTGACCGCTGGACTAGAAGGCCATTTCAGCATTATGAGAAGCAGATGTAAATTGCCTCTTAGGTATGTGTGTGTGTGTGTGTGTGTGTTTCACATCTAACTGTCCAGCGATGTCCGGATTTCCTAGATTTTTCTTCAGCCAAAAAGCTCCAGGCAGAAAGAAAGGCATTTTGAAAGCTTTTGTACCTTGCAATATGTGAACAAGATGAATGTGTCTGCTCAGGTGTATGTTCTGCTTTGCAGGATCATGACAAGGTAGGAGGAACCTAGGAAGCTGCCTTACACTGAGTCAGGCCCTTGGTCCATCATCTAGCCCAGTATGGTCAACACTGACTGGCAGTGGCTCTCCAGGGCTAACCTTGCTTGGAGATGCCAGAGATTGAACTTGGGACCTTCTGCATGCAAAGCAGCTGCTCCGCCACTGAGCTATGTAGCCAGAAGATCTCAAATCTGGTCACAAGGATCACCTCATTAAGTTCTTCTTGGGTAGTTTCTGGAACAAAGAATTTGGAAGGATGTAAATAATCCTCCTCCACCTCCACCTCCTCTTCCTCCTGCATCTTCATGCTCTGTACTTTTCCTACTGCAGCCAGAGTTTAAGCACTCATTGATGCTCTGTGGTGTAGAAGTTGGTAAAGTGTAGTAGTTAGACTAGTATCAGAGTAAGAGGGGAGGCCCAGGTTCAAATCCCCACTCAGTGAGGAAGTTCACCGGGTCAGCCACCACCACCTCTCAGACTAATCTACCTCACTTAGGGTGACCGGGTGGCCTACATTACAGAGGACAGTCCTCTATTTGATGGTCTGTTAGAGCAGTGTTCTCCAACCTTGGGTCCCCAGATGTTTTTGGCCTAAACAAAAACATCTGGGGACCCAGATGTAGGCCAAAAACATCTGGGGACCCAAGGTTGGAGAACACTGTGTTAGAGGGCAATCCTCTATTTAAAGGTGCCCATTATTTGAAGGCTATCCAGTCCAAGTCAGGTTTAAAGATAAAGAACCACGAGAAGGAAGAGCAGGTGCCTCGAAGTTGCCCATCCACAGTTAACATGTGGACAGTAGAATGAGCAGGTTATCCGGTCACAGTCTTCTTCCCCACTATGGTGAGATGCATTGTTTCTCTATTTAAATTACAGTAATTATTTCTAAATTTGCATCCATACAAACAAATCAGCAGAGGCCATTTTTGTGCAACGCTGTGTCCTCTTTTGTCCTCTTTTTTTTGGCAATGTGTAACTGGCCAGCCTAGTTGCCTTGAGGCTAAGATGGGAGTGGGAGAACAATGTACACCACTTTGAGCGCCTCAGAGTGTAGGGCAGCACAGTCCAATTAGGCTTCCCGCTACTCTCCAAACTTGGAGGATTATGGGCATCCTATGCGTGGCGGGGGGAGGTCGCCTCTGCGTTCCTCCCACCATGCAAAACACTTACGGTAGATGGCCGATTTCAGCCCTCTAAGTGTGGCGCCTCAGAGCTCAAGGAAAGAAGGCTGAAGCGCCGCCAGGATACTGCATATACTCCCTTCCACTCCCCGCCCCCCAAACCCCATCTCCAAGGTCACTCTTGTCTTGTGACCTTGGAGCTGTAGCCGGCGTGGCTCTTTCTGCTCCGGCTGAGAGGGTGCTCCGAGTTCAGAGTCCCAGCTCCCTTGCAGCAAGTTTCCAAGGTCAGGGCTGGAATTATCGGAATTATCCCATGGCCATCCTAGTGGCCATAGGATTGCACCCTAAATGTCATACAGTCATGCCTTGGATTGAGAGCATAATTCGTTCCGGAAACGTGCTTGTAATCCAAAACACTTGTATATCAAAACGAAATCCCCCCAAAAAAATTTGTACAGAGATTTTTAATTTAAGCCGTACTACAGTACTTGTCTTGCAAGACGTTGCTTGTATATCAAGTCAAAAAAAATTAAATATTTTAAAATTTGCTTGTCTTGCAAAACGCTCTCAAACCAAGTTACTTGCAATCCAAGGTATTACTGTATATAGAAATAATAATAAAACAGAATATCATCTGAAAGACTACATTTTCCTTACTGATCAGATCTCTGGCAAGTCCTTTATGCTCCAGTCTACCCAGAACATCATTGCTAACAGCATCGTTGGCCCACAATGGCCAACCAGATGCGAATGGGAAGCCCAGGAGGAGGACAATGAGTGCAATAGCATCATCCAGTTCATGTTCCCCAGCAACTGGCATTGAGAGACATACTGCCTCTGATACTGCAGATAATACATCCCCAATCATGACTAGTAGCCATTGATAACTTTATCCTCCTTGAGCCTCAGACAGAGACCTTTCTGGGATTGAGCCACAGAGGAGGCTGCACCAATGGCTTCATAAGTGCAACACATAAGAGGAGCTGTGTTTGGATCAAACCAAAGGCCTATCAAGTCCAGCGTTCTCTTCCTGCAGTGGCTGTGATCCACCTGTGAACTATGGCCTCTCACCATGCTGTTGACATACAATGTGACCCCCTTCGTTGTCTCCTGCTTTGGTGACATCGGTCAGCTGCTGCTCCATATACCTGGAATAGCCTCTTCTTCTCCATCCGTTAAGGCTAGCCTTCTCCAGCAGGGTGCACTCCAGATGTGTTGGACTAAACTCCCATCATTCCCAGCCACCATGCCCAATGGCCAACAAGAGTCACAGTCCAACACATCTGGAGTGCACCAGGTTAGGGAAGACTGCATTAAGCAAACTCCATATACCCCTCCATCAGATCCCTTCTCAAAACCTTATTCTGCAAACATTTCCTGGACCTCACTTCTTTGGTGCTATCCCATTCCTGTATCAAACCACAGTTGTCTCCTTTCTGTATACTGACGCACAGGTGTCCATTGCCATCACCGGCCACTGTGGCCCATGTACTGCTTGGGGCTTAAACAACAGAATTGGAAGACCCAATTTCTGCTGTAGCTTTTGTGTGGAACTGCACCTGAAGTAAAGTGCCGGTCCTCCTGTTAGTGACAAGGACTAACAACAGGGAAAACCGCATAGCTTGTTCTCTGTTGTTTGTTTTAGCTTTCTCGTGTGTGCTGTATGTGATACAGCATATTCATGTGGAAGAGTGAATGGGCATCATAAACCAATTATAAAGAAGCCACAGGCACTCAATTGTCTCTGCTCCATGAGAAGCAAAGCAATTGCATAAATGCGTATTTTTCCTGTGTCTGTTAATTCCTCCGCCAAATAAATATCTTCTAAATAAATATCTTCTAAGCTATTACACTGCGCGGGGATGCAGGGAATAGCATAATGTGCAGTCAGTAAATCAGTGCATAAAAATGAATAAATTCATCTTCCTGGTACCCAGTGCTTTTTTTCTGGAGAAAAAGGTACCGGAACTCTTGGATTACATTTCCTCGGGAGTAGATGGAGATTAAATTGTAATGCAATTAATAGAAGAAAAGGTGCTGGAACTCAGTTCCGGTGAGTTCCACCAGAAAAAAAGCCCTGCTGGTACCTATCTCTATGCGTAAACCAACAAACTCCAGACTTACAAAGAAGCTTGAGGAGGTAATAAAATAGAACCTGCTTGTGTTGTGACTTTTGGAACAAAAATAGAAGGTTCAAATTAGACTTGGTTAGAAATTGTTTTCCCAAATTGTTGGGAAATCTCCTTCCCAACTAACTATGCTGTTTTTATCCAAACATGTTTTGTCCAAAATGTGTTTCTAAACCATTTTAAATCAGAAAACAATAATAATTGATTGGTCACAAAGTCTGAGCTCAGTGCTGGCTCCAGGTTTTGGAGGGCCTTGGGCAAGACACCCTCAGTGAGGGCCAGCCCTACCATTAGGGTGAGTGAGGCAACTGCCTCAGGCAGTAGATGCTAGTGGGAGCCTCCCACCGTTTCCCCTCCGTTGGAGGCCGGAGTTTCATATGCCACGCAAGCTGTCCTGGGCCCTTGGCCCTCAGATCAGAAAAGGTTCCTCACCCCTGCCACAGAATATACTGTTTCCCTTTCTGCATGGCTCATGGTACTTTCCCCAACCTGGGCCATGCTGGCTAGGAATTATGGGAGTTGCAGTCCAACACATCTGGAAGGCACCAGTTTGGGGAAGGCTGGTGTAGAGCCTCTCATGCTTTCTGCCCCTCTGTCATGCCAACATGAACAAATACCAGCTGCAGTGCTTGGAAAGTGTGTCTCTGCGTGTATGCATGTGTGTGTGTGTGTGTGTGTGTGTGTGTGTGTGTGTGTATGCGACAGATAGACAGACAGACAGATATACACACGTGTGTGTGTGTGTGTGTGTGTACACATACATACATACATACACCTGGCAACACACCGGGCATACTGTCTGCTTCCAAGTCCAGGTTTAGATCATAGTGTACTTGGCCATTGTTCTTGACTTAAAATATTGGCTTATAACTTGTCCTTCCCATTCTGTGGGGCAAATGTTCAGCATTCTGAAATGATTTGCCCCATCCTTTCCCCCCCCCTTTTTTTTGTGGTTCATTTCTAGTCTTGCTTACATCTTTTTTATTAAAAAAAACCTTTAAAAATAAATAAATACCAGAACACAGAACATCACTTATTAGCTGCATTTGCAAAGCAAATTTTGGTATGAGTGGAAAATGCATGATCCCAGAACATAACCGCGGAGCAATTAAATTCAGACTAACGTGTCACACATCTTGGATCCTTATGATCGAAATTAAAACACAAAGGGCAGCCTAGTTTCAACTTTGCAATAATTAGTGTATCACAACACCAATTTTTGATATGTAGCTGTCAACCGTTATCAGCCTAGGAACAGCATTTTTCAAGATGAATATATACACATTTTGAATACTAAGAGGATTTTTTTTTCTTCCTAAAGGTGTTTTATACCATGTTGCTTCCTCAATCTTGGTCCCTCCAGACGTCTTGAATTATGACTCCCATTAGCCCCAGCCAACATAGCCAATGGTGATGGATGATGGGAGTTGTAGTCTAAAACAACTGGAGGGATCCCTGTTGGGGAAGGTTGCTTTCAATATATCTACGCCTAAAACAGTTCCTTAGCCCCACTGAAATGTATATTAGGCCAACTGTTTTATTAAATAAAATCACAAGATACACATTCAAAGAAGTTGCAGTGTAGCCATAAATGGAAAGAAAAGGAGGAATGGGGGCGGGGTTTCACCTCTGTGTCTTCCTCCCACCTTGCCTGGATCCTGCCAGCAGGGCACAGGATAAACAGAGGAGATCAGGACCCTCTGTCTATTGAGCAGCAATCCCTTAGGATTGTGCTATAAGTTATTTTAATTATTGGATTGTTATTTTTACATTTGTTGTACCTTGTTTGGAGGTCTGAGAATCTTCACTTTATTTTATGTATTTATTACATTGGAAGGGGAAAACAGGGTAGAAATTTTAGTATGTATGAATAGTGTCCATTTTTGTGCCACAATCTCTTAGGGTGCAATCCTGTGCAAGTTTAGACAGAGAAAAAGGCCTACAACTCCCAGCATGCCCCAGCCAGCATAGCTGGCTGGGGCATGCTGGGAGTTGTAGGCCTTTTTTCTCCATCTACATTTGCATAGGACTGCACCTTTAATGGCTGTGATTTAGTTAAATCTTATTCTGTACCTTTTATTGTATTGTCAGTGACTGTGATTAGGAGCCTAGATCACACATACAATCTTTATTTAACAACTGCAATACCAAGTGATGGGAATGTGTGATTTGGCCTCCATAGATATAAGCCTCACATTACTTCAAGCACAATATTGTTCAGAGGTCAGTGCCAAACCTTTTGATGCTAGTCAGCAAGTATACAGCAATTGGCAGCGCAATCCTATGGCCATAGGCCATAGGATTTTTCGGATTCCTAGCTCCGAGGCTGGAAAATCGCTCCAAACTCGGAGCTGGGGATCTGCCCTGGGATCCCCCTCCTGCCTCTCGCAGCTGGCACAGAAAAAACCATGCCAGCTGCTTCTCCGAGGTCATAAGAATGACCTCGGAGAAGTGGTGGAAAGAGTGTTCTGGGGGGAGGGGAGGAGACGGGCACCGCCGAGATACGACGTACCCTGATGGCACTTCAGCCTCCCTCCCGCTCCAAAGTGCTGCACTTAAATGGCCAAAATCAGCCATCGAAGTACTTTGCAGAGCAAAAAGAGCATGGAGGCAACCTTCGCCTCCATGCTCCTCCCGCCCTCCATAGGATGCCCGGAAGTCTGCAACTTTGGAGGATTACAGGCATCCCCATAGGATTGTGCCCCCGATAATCGGAAACCCCCGAACTCGGAGGTTCTGATCGTCCGATCTTCTTCGCCTCCCTGTCCTTCACCCCTGCATCTTTTGCTAGACGGGCTTTTTAGATGGAGTGCTGTCTCCGACCTCGGAACGGGGAATCCCCAGTATCGCATGGCCCCTCAGACAATGTCCAGGGGCCATAGGATTGCTCCCTCCATCAGGGTTGAGGGACCTCTTTCAGCCTGAGGACGGAATTCCATTTCAAAAAAGTTCTAAAACAGAGCCTGCATTCCAGTAGTGGGTGGGCCAGATGGCAAAAGGGGTGGGGCCAAAATACCAGCATATTTGATCTTAAAGTTCTTACTGCCAGTAACTAGGTACTTATTTTTCAGCTAAGCTCAGAGGGAACAGGGAAGCCGGAGGGGGGGTGGCAGATCACATCAGCATCCCTGCTAACAAAGGAGTCCCAGCACTTTGTCCCTGCAAGCCCTGGTTCCACTACACAACTGTAATAGTGTAATGGAATGGTAGTTGCCTCTGCCTGATTTTTGGGAATCCTCCCCTTCCACTGCAATCCACAGCTCACCGTATTCAGTAGGGTCCCCCCAACCCTCTGTGTAGTATTTTCAGGGGGCTGTTGTGGGGAGGCAGCGACGGGGAAACCTACTTCCACCAGCCCAGTTGCACACTCCTAAATCTGGATCCAACCCAGTGTGAGCAGGTGCATCACATAACAGGGCAGAGTGAATAGTCCCAAATTCAAGTGAATCCCAAAGTACACCACTGCACAAGCAACTGGTATAGAAAATGACTTGTTTCATGCATAACAACCCAGAGTATGGGTTATGTATGGGCCATTGAATCATGGGTTGTTGTTGAATTGTGGGTTGCTGTTACGTGCAAACCCTACTGTGGTTTAACTACCGTTTGTTAACCACAAACAACCCAGAGTTCACAACCCAACAACAAACCATGGGTTCTTTTCCTGGGTTGCTCATGGTTAATTAAACCATAGTGCAGGGTTCACATGTAATGACAATCCACAATTCAATGGCAACCCGTACTCAACCCGTACTCTGGGTTACATGCAAACCAGGCCAATTATTCCTGTATCTGCAAGTAGGAGATGGCATTGGTATACATCTCTCCTGTATTAAAGAGCTGAATATCTCAACTAGCTCATAGCAACCTTTAGATGACACAGTGGAAAGCTGCTGAGCATTTCGATCAAAAAGAAGAAAGGGGAAGCTATGTATCAGTCATAGCACCTCACATTTCACACACAGGCAAACAGGTGACCAAAGAGGTCATCCTCAGAATAGCTCATGATGAGTGGCTTGGAATTAATCTTACAAAATGTGGATCTCAGCAGATAGCAACAAAGGGTCCTAATTAATTTGTGGAGCTTGCGAAAATTGCTGATTCTCTGTAAATGTGGCATGAAATATATTTGGAGGAATGTGTCTTGCATTCATTGAGGAATTTAAAAAAAAGTTAATATCTAATAAAATCAAGAGCAGAGCATGGGCTGAATATAAATTCTGTTTAATTTATTACATTTTGTGCTTTACATTTGATTTGCTATCCAGCCTTTCTTCTGGCAGGCAATAACACCTTGCAAGGTATCTTTATGAGATGGGCATGCCTACACTCAGAAAACACAGATGTGCAAGAACTCTTTTTAAAATCCCTGAACAAAAATCGTTTGAAAGCTCCAAATATTCCACTTCCATTCTTTTTAAACGCAAAATTATTTTGTTCTGAAAGTATTATTAGAGAGCAATCCTATGACCTCTAGACATCACCTGAGCAGCCATAAAGGATGCTGTGGATCTCCCCCTCCATAACTGTAGTCAGAGCTCTGACCATGGAGAAGATCTGATCATGGCTCTTCCCACCCCTTTCCAGCTGCTGTAGAAGGTCCACAGTGGCTTCTTCTTCCAAGGTTGGCATTGTGACCTCACCTCAGAAGATGGAGAAGGACAAAAGGGGCCTGGCCAGTGGGCGGGCCAGTGGGAGGGGAGAGGCCATGGATCCATAAGCCTCTCCATTCCTGCCCCCAGCCAGGTAGGCGAGCTGGACGAGCACAGAGGCCTGTCTAGCTTAAAATGCTTTACCGGTGGAACAGGAGGCAAAAATGCCTCTGTTATTCATCCTACTCTGCCTGGCTCTTTCCAACAGGGTTTTGGGTGGCCAGAGAGCTCTGAAATCGAAGTGCTCTGCCTAACGAGCATCAGTGCAACAGGATTGCACTCTTAGCATAGCTGGCTGGGGCATCCTGGGAGTTGTAGGACTTTTTCCTGTCTAAACAGGCATAGGATTGCACCCTTAATTGGGAACCAGGAAGTCCTCAGTTCAAATCTTGTCTCTGTCATAATAACCAGCCATAAGAACATAAGAGCCATGCTGGGTCAGACCAAGGGACCATCTAGTCCAGCATTCTGTTCACACCGTGGCCAACCAACTGCCTGAGGAAAACCCACAAGTAGGACATGAGTGCCATAGCACCCTCCCACCCATGTTCCACTCTTCCTCTGTGGATTTGTCCAATCCCCTTTTAAAGCCCTCCAAACTGGTGGCCATGACTACATCTTGTGAAAGTGAATTCCATAATTTAACTATGTGCTGTGTGAAGTACTTCCTTTTATCTAGCCTGAATCTCCCATCAATCAGTTTCATGGGATGACCCTAGGTTCTAGTATTGAGGGAGAAAAATGTCTCCCTATCCACTTTCTCCACACCGTGCATAATTCTGTATACCTCTATCATGTCTCCCCTTATTCACATTTTTCCCCAAGCTAAACAATCCCAGATGTTGTAACCTTTCCTCATAGGGGAGTTGCTCCAGCCCCTTGACCATTTTAGTTGCCCTTTTCCACACTTAGACACACTGATCCCTCAGTCTGAAATATCATAATAATAGTGGCCTGACTTACAGGGTTGCTGTAAAGTTTACAGAGATAATGTGTGTACAGTGCTATAAATCTGCTAAAGCACTAGTGGCTTATTATGCAACGACTATGGTTTTCCTCTCACTCGGTTAATCCAACATAGCCTTGGTCACCATTGTCTCTTTGGCAGAGGTGCCATCTGTGCGACCCCCTAGGGCAGTGCTCTCCAACCTTGGGTCCCCAGATGTTGCAGGACTACAGCTCCCAGAATCCCTTGCCATTAGCTATGCTGGCTGGGTATGCTGGGAGCAGTAGGCCAGCAACATCTGGAGACCCAAGGTTGGAGAGCACTGCCCTAGGGGTAACCCCACAGTCTCAACCTACTGAATTCTAGAATTGTGCAAGCCCCATCACAGGCAGGGTGTGCGGAAGCGGTATTTGGGCAGCTGAACTCGACCAAAACATTCTCTCACACTCCAAAATGTCCTGCAACAGGTATTTAAGAGATCATCCAGAGCCTCCCTGCCCCCATTTCAACGATCCAAAGCACTGCGCACCGCGCTCCAGCCATGCACAGCAAAGGCTTAAAAGTCCCTTAAAAGCCATATTCTATGTCTAGTTCTAGGCCTGCAAAGTCTGTGACTCAGCCAAATTGATCAATTACTGGAAAAAGCTGCCGAGGGACCTTCTCGGAATGGAACTGACTGTAAGCTGCAGTCACTGAATAGGTCAGGGTCTGTACCTAATCAATGATTTGTGTCCAGAGTTTGTGGCGGCAGCTGCTAAGTTGACCTTAGTGAAAGAGGAAGCAGGTCTGGTTTCTTAAAACAGAAAGAGGCATGTGGAAGTTTTGTTAACTACAGAACACCGAGCTGATTTCTGCACTTTGCAAATTGCAATAACTAGTTTGAAAATGTACCTTTTGCATTCCAGTCAGTCACCATGATCCAGCTACATATGGTCAGATAATCAATGACCACACTGATCAATTTTTCAAGGATGCGGGAGAGGAGGAACTAAATCTAGCCCCCACTCTCTCAAGGTTTGATCGATGCTCTTACCAATTTTCTAACCAAGATTTTGTGCATGCAGGCCTGGCAGCTGGATCGGACTAAGAATTGTCTTCAACACAGCATCCTTTTGTACTCATTATTTTTCTCCGAGTGAAGATAAAGAATGCTGGTACCCACCTATGTTTCCTAGCTAGATTAGGGTGAATGGCTTACTGGAGCCACACTGACAAGGATGCAAACTTAAAAACAAGGCAAAAAATGGTACTTAATGCTGGCATTCTCCATTTGTTTTAATGTCAAGTGCTTTACTACCTATGTGAGATGGCAACTGCATTTGCTCTGCTCTGCTCTGCTCTGCTCCGCTCTCCTGGAGCACAGAATAAGTCCCATAAACCTCTCCTGATGCCCAACACCACCATGGGCTGCTGGTACAAAGGTGTCTGCCCCCTTGTTAGGGATTTCAAAATAAGAGTGACTCCCACTTGGACGGTAATGTGAACAAGTCCCGAGTCGGCAACTGCACTCCTAAACCAAGCTCCCATTCCAACACGGGGTCCTTTAGATCAGGGGTGCAGAACCTCAAGCCTAGGGGCCAAATCTGCCCCCCTTCCCTTTCCCCATATCATTGATCTTTTGATGGTTTCCTGGGATTTTATGCAGTTGTGTGTTTTTTTACCCATTGCAATAGGCGTAAATGCTTCTCCTAAGGCTTAATTAGCGGCAGTAAGAGCTTTAAACTGGTATTCTTGCCTGGCCCTTTTGCCTTTGGCCCCATCCACCACTAGAACACAGCCCCCAAAACTTCTCCAAAATGTTATTTGGCCCTCAGGCTGAAAAAGGCCTGGTTTAGATGGAGCCCACCCCAGCCAGTTAATAGAAGCAAACACAGAACCACTATGTAGGTGGTGCAATTTGCACAGCTGCTTCCCATGGTAATGACATGGCTACTAGGGATGTACTGAAACAGGGAAATCTGGCTTGCTTGAGCTCGATGGATTTCCTGCCCACTTCTGATCTGATGATCGGAAGAGGGCCGAGTCAGGATTTCCCCCCCATGGACTTCCACCTTTAAGATGGGCCACGATCTGCGCATCACCCCTCCCCCCAAACCACTAAGGAAATTTGCGCAAAATTGGCCGATTTGTGCAAATCAGCATCCAAGAACCACGTGGGATCTAGTGCGATTTGCACAAATCGTGCTAGAAACATGTAGTTTTCGGATGCTGATTTGCACAAATTGGCCAATTTTGCGCAAATTTCCTTAGCATGTTTTTAAAAATGCACAAATCATGGCTCATTTTAGAGATAGAAATCTGTGAGCTGGCTCAACTCACACCACAGCAAGTCAGTGCCAGTACAGGGCTAACAAACCGGAGTCCTGGGGACCAAATCATGAAAATCCATTGGATTTTCACATCCCTAATGGTTACCCTTGGGAGGTAAGGTACCTGCCTTTCCCTAGAACACATCCCACAATCTTTGCAAACCACAGGTGCAGGAAGCTACTATCTCAGGGATGGGGAAACTCTTTTCTGTCAAGAGCTGCATTCCCTCAGGATCTAATCTGTTAGGGGATGCATGCTGGGGTCAGGGAGGGGGCTAAAGCCAAAAATGAACAGGCCCACCCCTTCTCTCTGTGTGTGCCACCCCTCTTTTCCTCCCCACACAGTGGATTGCCAGGGGAAGGACAGGTTGCTCTTGTGGAGGTCTGAATTGCTTGCAGGGAGCTTTTGAAGTTAGGCTAAGGGCTGCACTTGACTCTAGGGCCACAGGTTGCCGACCCCTGCACTATCTGAACAAGCTGATGTGGGTGGAAGTGTGGTGTAGCAAACTTTAAGTGATCATACTGACTTCCAGTACACCAAGAAATGAAAGGTTTACTTTTGTTTTCATTAGAGGGAGAAAATGAACATGGGGAGTAGTTGGGAGAACATTTCATAGTATCTCAAAATATATATATTTTTTATCATCTGTCATATAAATAATTCACACAGTATTATAACTGTACTGAAAGGAGGGGTAATATTTCACTCAACAATGTAGCTGACATCATACTTGTATGACACAGTTTCTAAAAATGAGTAACAGTGATGGAGCATTTGTTCTTTGAATTATGGAGTTTGGGGAGCCACACTGATCAGCTGTTCTGGGTAAAATAAGGAAGGTAAGTGGAAGTATTTTCTGCTTCTTAGAACTATCCATAGAAAAACGCAATCACTCCTTCATAGGCTTGGTTGTTCGTTTCTGTACAAGTCCAGAGGGATTATGTGTTGCCCCCTACAGAAGAAGGCTTTTACAGGTATGATGCAGCTCTTGGGGATTCCATAATAAAGTGAGGGTATAAGCAAGTGTGAGGATCCTCTTCATTCCAGGAGGAGAAAAGAGTTCAGTTTCAAGCTGTGCTAGCAATCTTTCCATCACTTCCTACCAGGTAGTCACTGGTTTGAGGCTGTGACTTCATGGAAGCATCTTGAATAATGCCTTGCCAAGCAGCATCTTGATATGGGCTCATCCCACTGTCGTACCAGTTGCCATTCGATCATCACCGGTAGCGTAGCAGTTCCCAAGGTCCTTCGCTCGCCCCACGGGCCACGGCAGTTTTTCAAGGAGAGCAGGTGTCACCGGCTTTGGCTTCCTAGCTGCTTCCCCTCTGCCCTTCGGGAGTTGGCAACGGTGATGAAAGCCAGTCTCTGGCAACGGCTAACAACAGCGGGGAGGCTTAACCTCAGCAGCCAGACTGAAGGACGTTTCCCCCTGAACGCTTTGTCACAGACAATGTGGTGAATATCTGGAAAGGAAAGGTGGGAGAAAAAAACACACACCTGGATGATGCTGGGGAGGGCTTAAGTGGACAGAACTCCGGACTACTTCACACTCCCCGCCACTATGCAGCACTGGCTGCCCCAGGAGATTGGGTTCTACAGGGGTGTGGACTTGCAGAGCTACAGACAACTTGGATCTTGTTTTGAGACCATTTCTAATTCTATTATTATTGTTGTTTCTAATTCTGTTATTATTATTAAAATTTCTTAGGGCGTAATCCTATGCAAGTTTAGACAGAAAAAAGGCCTACAACTCCCAGCATGCCCCAGCCAGCCAGCTTTTTCTGTCTAAACTTGCATAGGATTGCACCTTTAGACAACTTTTGCAAAAAGGAAAGGAAGACTCAAGGCAACTTACAAGGAAGCTAAAACATACAAAAATTCATAACAATTTTAAAACAGCTAAAAACAATTATCAATGAAATACCGCAAGAGGCATGCAAGGCCTAGGCTCTTCACTAGGGCGCTCATTACAACTGTATTTGTATCTTCTTGATTCGACCAGAGGTGAGGTGGGGAGAGAAACAGACACCCATCCCCCCATGCAAGGCCTTTTCTACCCTTCTCTTGTAAGCAATGTTGCTATCATACAAAGGGAATTAATTAAGGGGAAGTCACGTGGCTTTCCACCATAAGTGCCTCTTATCTTTATGCACTCAAAGATACCAGAAAGTGCAGGGAGGGATGGAATAGTTTAGAGAGCATTAATGAGCAGCTATGGGTGCGTGGATCAGAGATTATTTGCTCCATGGGAAGATCTACCCAAGACCACAAAAAAAAAAAAAAGAGGTCTCTTGAATAAACTGCACCAGACTAATGGGGATTTTGCCAGAGCAATGACTATCTCTAGTTAAAGGCTGCTTTTCATGTCCAAATATCATACACGGAAGGCAAGCTGTGTACAGAGACCATCATGTGTGGCAATTTACACACAGGGGTAATTTATTCATTTTTACATGAGGGTGTGCAAATCTGCTGGGAATTTGCAAGTGGCAGGTAGAATCTATGCATGTATTTAGCACAACTCCCAGTACCCTGCAGGTGTTGAACTACAACTCCCATCATCCCTGACCATGGGCCATGCTGTCTGGGGCTGATGGAAGGTGGAGACCAACATCATCTGGAGGGCCAGAGGTTGCTCACCCCTGATCTATATATATGCAGGCTTCATTCCAGGTCCTATGGGGAAAGCATGTCATGGACAGGCATTTTGTAATTTGTGGGGTGGCTCTGTACCTTTTGGATGAGCAATATTCCGGTTTTTTAAAAGGTGGAAATGTCACACAAGGTGACTTTTCTAAGTGGTGAAGCAGAAGCATTCCCACATCAGCACAAACAGTATGTGGTAACTGTTCATCTTAGCATAGGGAACTATTACAACACATGAGAAGAATATTCCCTCCATTCGCACTCTTTGCCCCTCACGCGTTATTATAAGCCTTTCTGCAGTCCTCCCTGACCCCAAACTAAGAGCACCAGCTATTTATAAGCCTTTCTTCACAAGATGATCCTGCCTCTCAGATCATTTTAAGTGCACTACTCTGCCCCTCCTTCAGTTCTACTATACAGTAATACCTTGGATTGCAAGTAACTTGGTTTGAGAGCGTTTTGCAAGACAAGCAAATTTTTAAATATTATTTAATTTTTTTTTAAACTTGATATACAAGCGACGTCTTGTAATACAAGTACTGTAGTACGGCTTAAATTAAAAATCTCTGTACACATTTTTTTGGGGGGATTTCGTTTTGATATACAGAGTGTTTTGGATTACAAGCACGTTTCCGGAACGAATTATGCTCTCAATCCAAGGCATGACTGTATACTTTTTTTTTATTTAAAAAAAAAAGGGCTCCACAAGAATTTTACCCTATATTGTTAGATCACAGTGTCAGAATTTGATCTGCAGTGGGGCTTGAACAGAGGACCTGAGGTGGGGTGGATTTAGTCTGTGCACCACCCTCTGGGCACAAGAGAGAACTGCAGGGGGAACAGCCACACTAGTCTCCTAGTAAGCCATAATGAGCCAGAGTAAGTTAAGTCAGGCTCCCCCAATCTGATGTCCTCTAGACAAGGCCTGCCCAAGACATTTTGGTGCCTGAGGCGAAGGACAAGATGGCAGCCCTCCCCATCCTATGTACAGAAGCCACCTGGGACAACACTGGTGACAGGATAGTGCCCTCCACAACAGGCAACAGGCTAGTTTACGGGGCCCAGGACAGGCTGTGTGGCATACACAGCTCTAGCCTCCACCATAGGAGAAGGCCTAAGGGCTGAGGAGGAACAGCCATCCAGGGAGGCTGCTGCTGCCGCCACTGCCCCCTAATACCTTCTGCCATCCTCTGCCTAATGGTAGGGCCGGAACTGCCGCCAGATGTGTTAGGACTGCAACTACTATAATTCCCAGCCAGCATGGCCATTAGTTGCAGCCCAACACATCTGGAAGGCACCAGCTTGGGGGAGGCTAAGTGAAACTCCCTGAGCCCTATAAAACCACCTTCTCTAACTTGGTGCCCTCCAGATTTATTGGACTACAACTCCGAGCATTTCGCAGCCAGCCAGGGAGTTGCAGTCCCACACATCTGGAGGGGACCAGGTTGAAGAACACGGCTATAAAAGCTTCTGGGTCAGAGTTATTCACTGGGCCGAGCAACTGAAGATCTCAGGCGGCCATGAACGGCCTTCACAGGTGCAGCATTAAGACTTTCGCCCTTAGGAAGCTTTTCAGTTCCAAGTTTAGTGAGCAAATTGAACAGCAAATTACAGGAAATGTGGTAAGCTGCCTTTGGTAAGGTTTATTGGACAACTACGAGCTTTGTTTTGCAGATATAGAAGTATAGGTGGGAGGATTACAGGAAATCAAATCCACTTCAGTCTAAATGGTTCAAAGCTGCAGTAATTAGCTGGCATCAAAGTCATCTCTGAGGGAGAATAAATTGAGAGGAGAAAAGAGCATCCGTACATGTTAGCCATGCAAATAAGCCTGACGCTCCTGCAGAAAAGGATCTGAACTGCCTTTGCAGGCCGCAACTGCTCCAAATGCAAAGAGCATTTTGGGAACGCACATCCTTTCGGATATAAACATTCCAAACACAAGCCACTTATTTCCCCCCTAAATGCAGACTAATAACTATAGTCATTGCCATGAAACCTTTGCCCTCTAATCTTTGCCCTGTTCACTTTACAGTCATACAAAGCAATCTTTGACAAAACAAGTTAGTTTCCTAGCAGCAGTTTAAATTATTTGTCTTTAACCCTGTATTTACAGAAAAGGGTTTACAGGGCTTTGTGTAACCCCCCTTCCAACACACACACACCCCCACTGCATTTTACAGAAAATTACTGAGGGGAGGGAGGGGAGGGGAGAGGGAAGACACCACTAGCTGAACCTCTCCAGTGTTTTTCTTTTGTTTTTTTAAAAAAATGCATGTCATTTCAACCTATGTTGTCAATCAGACAAACTCAGACTGATTGTTCTCTTTTGTGCACCATACACAGAAATATTCTGTTCTGTAACAGAACAGCTTTTTACTTGGGTTTTTTGTAATGCAGGGCTGCTGAGGAAAGGAGAACTCCCCCTCTTTTGGTTAAGAGCTCTCTCACAAGAGCATTGCAAGGAAAGGCAACTCAGCTGATGGCTGGTTTGAGAGACTGTGCTTTCTTCTTAGCTTCTTTTTTAATAATGTGTACCAAAAATTACTTATTTATTTATTTCTAACATGTATAAAATCCCCTTCATCCACAAGGAATCCAAGGGCGGTGTACACAACATTAAAACGAACAAACCCAAAATACAAAAAAAACCCTTACCATTACACATTAAAAGACAAATTAAAAAACAGCAACTCTTCAACGAGCAGGCCAAACAAAAACACAACTATCAATCCAGTTCAAAAATAAATCTAAAAACTCCAAAATATTAAAATGCTAAAATGCTTGGGTCAAAGGTAATGTTTTAGCTGGGTTAAGGGGGCATGACCTCCTGGGGAACCTCGGAAGACCAGATTTGGCCCTGGGCCTGAGGTTCTGCACCTGTGAGACAGTCCCTTGGTCTTATCCAGCATGGTTCTACTTATGTTCTTATGAAGCTGCCTTATATCAAGTTGGACCACTGGTCCATCTGGCTCAGTATTGTTTTGCACTGCCGGGCAGCAAACCAGCAAGGTTTCGGACAGAGTTCTTTCCCTAGCCCTACTAAGGAGAAGAACAGAACCTGGGACCTTTTGCATGCAAAGCATGTTCTCCACCACTGAGCTATGACCCTTAACATCTCTGTGCATCACTTCATAGGAGACAACAAATGCTTTGGAGAGAAAAAAACACTGATCCAGTTCTATAACCCCAGAAAAGAAATCTATGAGAACAAACTACACATCTTTCTGTAAATGGATCCCACATACATACCTCTGCACAAACTGGATGAATTCCTATCGTGCTGTCCAAGTGTTCCTTCGTCATTCCACATTTTATGGCCAGCTGCAAATCCCTGGGTAATTTCTCCAGCATTTGGACCAAGCACATGGAAACCGATAACACGCTCCTAAGGAAGAAGAGCAACAACCAGATCTTGATACAGGTATCCTGAAACAATTATTTTCTTCAAATTAGCTATGGATTACTTACTCCTAAAAGAATTACCATTGGATCTCTTTCCAGTCCAATTTACCTAATTGGATATCTGAGCAAGAGACACATTTTAATTCAATTGAGACAAATTACAAGGCTCAAATATACAAAAGGATTGCAGAAGATGAAAACAACAATGCTTTCTTTCCCTAAATATAGGCTCATAGATTAATGTATATAAATCAAATGGAAACTGAATTTAGTCTGACAAAAGAAATAAAACATGTTTCGTTTTTTTAAAAGAGCCCCACTGGTTTTAGCTAATCCTCTTGTCTCTGCTTCTAAAACATTCCACACAAAAAGCTTTTGGGTGCCAAAAATGGCAGTGAGGTAGTAATGTGTGCAGCTGCTGTGAAAAAAAGGCAAACTCCATGTTAGGCATAATCAGGAAAGGAATTGAAAACAAAATTGGCAAGATCACACTGCCATTATACAAATCTATGGTGCGACTAAAGGGATATTGTGGAGTTGGAAAAAGTGCAGAAAAGGGCAACTAAAATGATCAAGGGGCTGGAGCAACTCCCCTATGTGGAAAGGTTACAACATCTGGGATTGTTTAGCTTAGAAAAAAGGTGAGTAAGGAGAGACATGATAGAGGTGTACAGAAGTATACATGGTGTGGAGAAAGTGGATAGGGAGACGTTTTTCTCCCTCTCTCATAATACTAGAACCCAGTGGGGTCATCCCATGAAGCTGATTGGTGGGAGATTCAGGAGAGATAAAAGGAAGTAATTCTTCACACGGCGCACAGTTAAACTATGGAATTCACTTCCACAAGATGTAGTAATGGCCACCAGTTTGGACGGCTTTAAAAGGGGATTGGACAAATGCATGGAAGATAAAACCATCAATGGCTATGAGTCCTGATGGCTATATGCTACCTCTAGTATCATAGGCAGTATGCCTATCTACACCATTTGCTGGGGAACATGGGCGGGAGGGTGCTCTTGCACTCATGTTCTGCTTGTGGGTTTCCCGTGGACAGCTGGTTGGACACTGTGTGAACAGAATGCTGGACTAGATGGACCCTGGGTCTGATCCAGCATGGCTCTTCTTATGTTCTTCATGCCAAACTATGGCTTCCTATTTAGGAATGTCGGAGAAATCCAAAAGAGATTCAATTGACTTTGGATTTCTATAAATTTGACCCTCAGATTCCACAGCAGGCCAGCATCTTCTGAGTTGTGCAGACTTCTAGACCGTTTTTTAAAACCATAATAAATTAAACAGCTAACCATTTGCTTCCTTTTCATGATACCCACAATAAGCTGCCCCCAACACACTAGCCTTCTACGTGCAAGGAATGTTTCTGTATGGAGGAGCATTCAACAACACGAGCCCCAGACTAAGGTGAGAAGAATGTCCCAGCTTCTCAGCTGAGAAGCAAGCTCACTACATCATCTGCAGTTGGCTAGAACGGGCCCTTTGTAGGGAGGTCAACAGGAAGTGAAAAGCAAAAATGCAACTTGTCAGAAGGAAATGCAATGTACCTCACTGTTTACACCTCCCTGCATCCACCCAACCATGTAATATAAAACTGCCAACCTGAGGTTAACACTTCATGCATCTGAGGAAGTGGACAGTGTCCACAGAAGTTTATGGCGGAAGAAAAATGTTAGGGTGCAACCCTATGCCCATTTACAAAGAAAGCACAATCCTATGCACATTTAGAAAGAAAGAAAGAAGTCCTACAATTCCCAGCATGCCTCCAGCCAGGTATGCTGGCTGGGGCACGCTGAGAATTGTGAGACTTTTTCATGTCTAAACATGCATAGGATTGCGCCCTTAAAAGTACCACACAACTCTTTGTTGTGCACAATGGAATTGTTTACTTTTTCCCTTTAAAACAGCAAAACTCCTCTGCTCTCTCACAAGTGGCTTATGAGAGACCCCTGAAGTTCAAAATCTGCTTGAGTTAGAGCACAAGGGTCTGGCTTTTTCTCACAATTCTTTAGAACAGGTGTATCAACACCTATTAACCAGATATTATCTTCAGCAAAGATTAAAGAGGGATACGATTTAATGACCAAAGTCTAGCTAAGGTATTATTATGCAGCTGCAAAGACACTATAATTTAGAGGTGGATTTGTGAGTGGTTTTTAACCAGCCAATACTTTCAAGTGAAGATTCACGCTGTTATTACAAAAAAGATATATGAAACTGACATAGATCCCAGGTATTATTATTTTTAAATTGTATATAATCAGGTGCTATATTACAATGCATACAAACTGAACATGGGGGGGGGGGGGTTTCTTGCTCTTCTAGGGTGTGCATAACTCTGAATAAAACAGCCAGGAATTTGCTATACACTACAGTTACCTGATCTGGAATATTGCAAATTATCTTTGCATAGCATTTGTTGTTGTCTCGGGATGGGACTGTCCATTCCAGTGGCCAGAAGTAACTGTGGTAAACCTGGGAATGCAATAATGACATATACCTAAGTGCAGGTTCTTGGTTTCTGAAAGATAGCATGGATGGTAAATATAAAGTGATGAAAATTAAGCCTACATAACAGCTTACACATGAACCAGTCCTGAAAATGTTTTAAAGAGCCAAGATTTATAATAAAATGCCACTTTTATCTTTAACGTTTCTTCCATCACAGAATTCAAGATGGCATACACAAGGTTCCCAGGTGGCCTCCAATCCTGGTACTGAGCAAACCTAGGCCTCCTTAGCATCTGTGTGTGTGCCATGTGTGTGCCCCCCAGATCTGATGCGGCCCTCAGGGCTGATAAGGCTGTGCAATCCTGGCACAGAGCAACCATGTGCAGTGGAGAGAACAATGTACGACGATGGAGAGAACCATTCCTGTTCTTACCTCCACAGCTTCTTTAGGGCAGCTCCACACTATATGCAGCGAACATCACTGCTACACATACACCTGTGTTGCGCTGGTATTTCCATCAGCAAACACATAAAGCTTGACTCCCTCCCTCTCTCACACACACAGACCCCTACACCTCTTTTAGGATCCCCCAATAGATTTCCAGACCCTGGCACACGAGTGCTTAAAGTTGCAAGTCTGTCACCCACACAGGCCTGCTGCTGCAAATACCACAATAAATGCAGCTGTGTAGCCAGGAAGCCACCCTTGAGGAGGGCTTTGCTCCTGATCACTGTAGGTCAGGGTTGGGCACACTGTGACCACCTGGGAACCTTGTGTATACCATTTCAAATTCTGTGGTGAGAGAAAAGTGGGGTAGAAGCATAAAAGCAAAATATAGGAATTATGAGTGCTCCCCTCTTTTGCAGAGAGGTCCTACTTGGCCACTGTTTGGGCCTACAATGCCCATCATCCCTCACCATTGGTTATGCTGGCTGAAGCTGATGGGAATTGCAGGCCAAAACATCGGGAGGGCCACAAGTTGCCCACCCCTACTGTAGATGGTTGGAATCCAAAGGTCCACAATCTAGGCTCGGATCCAAAAAGAAGACGGTCACAAGATAAGCTATACCATACACAGGATTTATTTATTTTTTAAATTAAGAGTACCTCAATATTGGCCTCGCCAAATTTCTCTATTGCATTTTCTTCTGAGTAACCACAGGCGCCATATTCCATAGGAGTGAATACCGTGGTGGGCACATTCACATAGTCACACTGCCAAGGAAAGAAATGCTCATATAAGCGTCACAGGATCAGTCAGAACATACAGGACAGATCTCACAGAAGCCCTATTCAGGCATTCCGAGCCTCCACATGGGTGGTCCCAGGGTTCTAGATCATGCAGGGAGCCTTCCCAAGTAGAACAAACTCCCCACTGCAGGCATTTGCCCTCCAGCTTGTGGAGGAAGACTGTGATAGAGGGGGAAGAATTAGCCATGCTGGCTGGAAATTATGGGAGTTGACCTCCAGATGTTTTGGACTGCAACAGGTTCGGGGAGGCAAGGCTAGGTTGTTGGACCAATGCGGCTTGAATGCAGTGGAAATCACACTGGAAAACACACATGAAAACACAAGACGGGGTCTCATTGGCCCAATGCACTGGCAATCATGTAAAGAGTGGGTGGGGTGGAGCTTGGGCAGCAGCTTGCATTCTTTTGATTGGGTGGGGCTAGGCTGGTACTCTGCCATTCTGTCCAGTCAAAACTGGGCTAAGTGGGGTCAGAGAAGAACTTGCGGCCTCCCTGTCAACTGCCCACGTCACCTTAGAGAAGCTCATTTCAGCACGGCAGAGGTGGGCAACTTGTGGCCCTCCGAATTGTTTTGGCCTACAACTCCCATCATTCCTCACCATTGGCTATAGTAACTAGGGCTGATGCGAGCTGTAGGCCAAAGCATCTGGAGAGCTACAAGTTGCCCAGCCCTGCCATACAGTGAATCAGAAACACACCATATTTAAGAGTTAGGGTGATGATAGCATTTAGTGATAACTAGGGTTGTGATATTTAATTAGTAGATTGGTTAGGTCAGTTAAAAAGCTTTTCACTGATTTTAAAAACAAAAAGGTTGCCAGTGTGGTATAGTGGTTAGAATGTTAGACTAGGACTCAGGAGACCTGGGTTCAATTTCCCACTCAGCCATGAAACTCACTGGGTGACTTTGGGCCAGTCAGTGACTCTCAGCCTAACCTACCTCGTAGGGTTGTTGTGAGGATAAAAACAGAGGAGGAGGAGGAAGATCATGTACACCTCCTTTGGCTCCTTGGAGGAAAGGATGGATATAAACGTAACAAATAAATAAAAAATAACAGGGCAAGTCTTTTTTCTGGAAAAATATTATGTACTTAACACATTTTGTAATATTTCTACACAATGCAGAGGACAAGCACCATCTAAAAAGTGGCAATACGTTCTTCTCACTGGGAGAAAATCCCTGGGATAACAGCTCACTTACCTTTGTGTCTGCTCCCCCGTAAAGCCGCCGCACCAACAGCCTGCCCGCCTGAATCGCCACTGGGGTGAGTTCTAGCTTGCCTTCCAACACATCTCCGATGGCATAGATATGTGGCACGCTCGTTTGTTCCTCCTCATTGATGGGGATTTTTCCTGTTCTATAAGTTGATTTGACAAGAAAGGTGTGCGGGGGGAGAGAAGACATTAAGTAGTCTGTAGGTTGTGGATTAAAAATATCAGAATCTCATTAAAATTAGTTCAGCCCATTGCCAGGGGGAAAGACTGTAATGAAGCCTGCCCCAGCCTGGTGCCCTCCAGATGTGTTCGGCTGTAACTCCCATCATCCCCAGCCATTGGCAGCTATAGTCCAATACACCTGGAGGATGCCTATTTGCACGGTCTACAGCAGGGGTGGGCAACTTGCAGGGGTGGGCAACTTGCGGCCCTCCATATGTTTTGGCCCACAATTCCCGCCATCCCTAACCACTGGCTATGCTGGCTAGGGCTGATGGAAGTTGTAGTCCAAAACAGCAGTGGCTGTTCTGAATCAGTGCCTGGACACAGTAATGGACTGGATGAGGGCTAATAAACTGAGACTCAATCCAGATAAGACGGAGGTACTGTTAGTGGGTGGTTCGTCTGCCCGGCTAAGTGATATTCAACCAGTTCTGGATGGGGTTGCACTCCCCCTGAAGGATCAGGTTCGTAGTTTGGGGGTGCTCTTGGATCCCCAACTGTCACTTGAGGCATAGGTCAACTCGGTGGCACGGAGCACCTTTTATCAGCTTAGGCTGATATACCACCTACGTCCTTATCTGGACAGAGATAGCCTAGCTACAGTTATCCATGCTCTGGTAACCTCTCGTTTGGATTACTGCAATGCGTTATACGTGGGGCTGCCTTTGAAAACGGTCCTGGAAACTTCAGCCGATCCAAAATAGGGCAGCAAGATTATTAACTGGGACTGGCCGACGAGAACATATTATGCCAGTGCTTTCTCATCTGCACTGGCTGCCAGTCTGTTTCCGGGCCCGATTCAATACATTTTTGTATTCAATACCGCTATTGGGCGGTATAAAAATGTATTAAATAAATAAATAAATAAATCTGGAAGGCCAGACATTTAGACCAGGGGTGGGCAACAAAAGGGTACAGCAATGTTGCTGACGTTAAGCATGTCTGTGTCTGGCTGGTGCTTGAAGAGGAGACTGTCTGAGAACCCAATGGACGCGGTCAACACTGTCTTGAACATTCGAGGGGAAAGGTGGGATATAATGTAATAATACATAATTGGATGGTCAGTAGGAAATTGGGTCTGCCTAGGAACAGGAGTTCTGTGCTGGTGGCATCAACGGAACAGGGCAGACATGCACGGGATAGTTTCAACGGCTGTGGATTATGGAAGCCAAAGAGAGCCTGGGTAAGGAAGGGGGCTTGGATTTTACAGAGCTATTTGAATGTAAACTCAGGCCACTATATTGCAGCAAGAAGAAAACTACGTAAAAAGAGAAGTTAGCATAAAGATTACCAAGTTCAATATGATGGGGCCTCTGAGCCTTTAATAGCTAGGTAAAAGAGAGAAGTCTGCAAAGCCCGGCATCTCTCATCCCTGCAATGCTATGACAGGAGAAGCTGAACCTTGTGAATTCTCCTCTTTACATAAGTAGCCAAGACACAGGAGCCCTGTCTTACATCAAAACTGGTAGCAGTACAGAGCACAAACATATTCATAGCAATAACCAATATCCAGAATGCTTTTTTTTTCCTGTCCCATGCAACAGGAAGAGTGAGATAATGCAGAATCCCCGATTGCTAGAATATTAATCATTAGCATTTTAATTAATGAAAAAATTGCCCTTTTGGTGTGCATAGTAATGGGTAGCTGTGTATTAAGGAGTTCCTCCTTACTGCATCAGAAATGCATTGGAAAGGAAATGTATGTCTCCCTGACTAATTAATTCCTTTACTTCTATAGTAAAGCATCTGACTGAGCCCTTTAATGTTGCAAAAACAAAATACAAACACAGGCACAATCATTAAATGATCAAGAGATTTAGCCTTACTTTTCATTGATCTTCACTCCAACTTTCTCCAAGCCAATTTTTCTTGTGCAGGCATCCCTTCCTATGGCGAGCAACACCTGCAGAACATCAATGCTTGTGTTAGTGATTTCTCTCCTGGGAGCTTAGTAGGGAGTTTAAGGGTATCTGTTCTTAAGTCAATTATTGCATTAGGTAAGGATGACAGCCAGAAGATCCATCAGGATCCAGGACTCATGGTACTTATTTCATTGTGGGAAAATGCTCATGGTAGTGCTGACACACATAGGCTGCATTCGCACATAACACTAAGATGGTTTATGTTAAGAACGTAAGAATGTAAGAAGAGCCCTGCTGGATCAGACCAAGGGTCCATCTAGTCCAGCATTCTGTTCACAGCAGCCAACCAGTTGCCTATGGGACACCCACAAGTAGGACATGAGTACAATAGCACCTTCCCACTTGTGTTCCCCAACAACTGGTGTACATAGGCATACTGCCTCTGGAGGTAGCATATAGCCATCAGGACTAGCAGTCATTGACAGCCTTCTCCTCCATGAATTTTTCCAATCCCCTTTAAAAGCTATTCACAACGGTGGGAATCACTAGATCTTTGGTAGTGAGTTCCACAATTTAACTATGTGCTGTTAACCATGGTTTGTTGTTTTAGCTATGTATTGTCTTACAGACGAGTAAATAAAATCATGAATTATAGATTTCATAGATCATAGAGTTGGAAAGAGCCTACAAGGCTGTCGAGTCCAATCCCCTGCTCAACGCAGGAAACTAGAGGAGGGGTCTCCCATCCAAGTAATAACCAGGCCTGACCCTGCTTAGCTTTCCACGCTCAGACAAGCTGAGCCAGCGTAAGCCACAGGCCTGTTTTTTCTATTTCTGGTTTGCTTCTCTCCCTCCCAGCTTGCCAGCCTTTGGAGCACTTTTCAGGCTGCTCTTGCAGGACATTTCTGTTTCAGGGCGGACAACGGGTGCAAACAAGCAAGGGGTAAGCCGCGGTTCTGGGTTCAGACATCACAACAATCCATGGTGTAAAGAAGCCAGACTTCATAAGCCAACAAACCATGGGTTCTATTTGTGGTTAGCAGCTGCTTAACAAACCATGGTGTGTTTGTGTGGATGGGTTTGGACACAGTGATAAGCCACATTTCAACAACCCACACCATGGCTTAGTGTTATGTGCGAACCAGTCCATAGTGCTCACACAAATGGTGGCAATGTATCAGTGTACACAAGGAGATGGCTGACCACCATGTCCACTGTTGCAGCTGCATTTTTTCCAGCCACTGTAACCTTGTGAAAAGCTGAAGGCCGCTCCAGCCAGATGTAGGAAAGAACTGAGCATCTGACTGAGCCCTTTAATGTTAGGAAATCACATCAATTTCTCAAAGCCATCCAATGCATCGTTTAACTGGAAGAGAGAGGACCAACGCAAGTTCCTTACTGTGTTATAGTCCCCTTGAAAGGTCTCCGAGTTCTCTGTAGATTCAGCAGTGACTCTTAGTACCCCAGGAGTTCCGTCCTCGATCTGTTCAATCTGCACAATTTTAAACATTAAGTATTATCTTCACAAGGGAGAACCGGATATATTTATTCAATCAAAAATGTAGCCCCCAGAAGTGTATTTTAACTCTTGTGATGTGTCCTAAAATAAGAGTGATTTGATACAGGGTCCTCTAATTCTTCAGAGAGCACGAGGTTCACTCATATGTCCTGGAATAGACCCTGCTTTTGTACTAGAGGTGTTTCTCCCAAACAGAAACCAGCAATTTCACATGAAGGAAACTGACTTTTTTTAAAAAAAAAATTATTTACTTTTCAAAACAAAATATAGCAAAATACAAGAATAACACAAAAATATAACTTAAACTACATGCAATAAATCATAAAGTGCACACACACCCCACCCTCCTAGGGACCAATTTATATACTTCCATCCCCTTGATCAAATGAATTCCAAATTCCAGAAATATAACATATCCTGACAAGGCATACTCCCCTTCCCCTTTATTAATACATAGTCTAATAATGGATTCCATATATCCATAAAATTATTCTTCTTTAACTGTCCTTTTTTGCATTTGATACTAGGAAACGGACTTTTAAGCTATTCTCACTGAACCTCATAGCCTGCTCAAGTGACCCATTCAACACATGGCTGCTATGAACCACACTAGAAGTGATGGGGGCAGCCATGTTGGTTGTTTATGTGACTGCCCTGGTCATGTATGAACTCGGAGCTGGGCTCGGGTCCAATGTTAACATCAGAAGGTCACACAAGTGAGTAGAGCTGAACCTCTCTCAACTTAACCTCCACACAGAACCAGATTGGTAGGGAAGTGCCTGGTAGGAAAAGTGTCCCTGCTTTGTGGCAGGAAGAACTCTGGCAAGTATAATTTCTGCTGTCCCTTTGGCTCAGGAGAAGCATCCTTCTTGGCTGGTAAGTGGTCCAGTTCTTCCTACTATTGAGCCCATTTTACAGAAGGTTGTCTGCTACATCCTCCCCCCAACCCCCGCCTAACTATGACAGGACTAGAATTTGATTCATGTTCTAGTGCAGGGCTCTCCAGCCTTGGGTCCCCAGATGTTGCTGGCCTATAGCTCCCAGCATACCCAGTAAGCATGGCTAATGGCAAGGGATTCTGGGAGCTGTAGTCCAGCAACATCTGGGGACCCAAGGTTGGAGAGCCCTGTTCTAGTGGAAATGGGGTCAATGCCATGCCAAGCTCAACTCAGTTTGTATGCATGCTGATTTAATTACACAAGACCCCAGCATGGGCTTAATTAGCAACTCAGCTAAAACAGTCATCCTGGACCATGGAGATGACAAGACAGAATGCCTCTTTTGGTCTTCTTGTTCTTCCTGCTGTAGTGCTCTGTGGCAATTTGTTTTTTCTTTCTTTCTATCCCACCCTCTCATTATACAAAACCTTCAAATTAGCTATCAAACAGACATTTAAAACCTTAACAAAAAGCATCCTAAAATGAGAAATACGAAGATAAAGCGGCAGTACAATGCAAAATCCAGCAGTACAGGAGAAATATAATAAAAGCCATTGATGGTAATTAAAAGCTCAGGTGAACAGAACAGGCTTGGCCTGGTGCCTAAATGATAATAACAGAAGCACTAGATCAGGGGTGGAGAACCTGAGGTCTTCCAGATGTTGTTGCTCTCCAATTCCCATCATCCCTGACCAATGCTACTGTCACGGTCACCTCTCTCCCCCCATCGGAGTTAAGCACAAGAATTGTTCTTCTAATTTCTTATTACCGTATGTTAAACTGCAAGCCAGCGAAGCTGGCTGTAGGTTACAGATTTAAACGTTTTACAGAAACCAGTAACAAAAAATAATAAGGTGTGTTAGCATTTTATAGAATCAGTTCATCAATGCAACACGACCAGACTGAAAATTGATTCCAGACTAATTAGGATTGACTAATGCCCTCCCCTACTCATTGAATGGTATCTCAAAACCAAGCCTGCAAGGCGGTTCCTTATTTTGCAGAACCAACTGTTTAGAATGCTTTATTACTCTTTGTTGTTCTTCTCTCCTTAACTGACGTCTCACCACCCTTGGATCTGTCACGCCTATTTCCTGCTCCTGTTCAGAAAGGCTCTGGTTTCCCACGGTTTCAGGAGCAGCTTGGCTCTCTCCTCCCTTATCTCTGCTCCTTCTGTCCTTGGCTCTTCATTCTCCACTTCCCCCTCTTCATCTGAATCAGAATCTATTCCCATATCTTTTTGAGGCTCCTCTGCAGAGCTAGTGGGCCCAATCCCTACAGCTAGCTTGTGCAGATGAGAGTTGCAGTCCAGCATCTGGAGGGCCACAGGCTCCCCACCCCTGCACTAGAAGAATCATCTTGAGGAGAGAATTCTAGAGTTGGGGGACCACCACAGAAAAGGTCCTCCCTCTCTGGTAACCATCTGCAGCCAAAATGATGCATTCAGGGGAGGTGTAAATTATTCTAACTATCACCTTCCCCACAGACATGCTAGCAGTGATGCAGACAGGAAGGGCTGCACTCCATACTCCACAGGCAGGAAACCACTGTGCCGCAGACTCAAAGCAAAACCCGTATTTCAAACCTCAGTCCACTCAGTAAAGCAGTGTTCTCCAACCTTGGGTCCCCAGATGTTTTTGGCCTACAACTCCCAGCATGCCCCAGCCAGCTATGGCTGGAGCATGCTGGGAGTTGTAGGCCAAAAACATCTGGGGACCCAAGGTTGGAGAACACTGCAGTAAAGTCACATGCAGATGCAGTCATGTAAATTGGTTTCCAGATTCCCTTGTTTCTTTTGGGATCTGAAAACAACTATCCCATTCCAGGAATACAAAGCACTCGGTAGGAGCATCAACAATTAAGGAACAACAATTAAGCTATACTGGCTGGGGCATGCTGGGAGTTGTAGGCCTTTCCCCCCCCTATCTAAACATGCACAGGGTTGCACCTTAAAATGCTGGACTATCCGCAGCTTAAATGTAGCTCAATTAAAGCTAAAATGTGTTGCTTTCTCTTTAACCCAGCAACAGATACAATTTATGTACAAAGAACAAGCATAACATTCTCTGTGATGTTCACTTTGCTCTCTTCTGATAAATCTCATATAACTTATTAAAGGGAGTGCAACATTTGCTCAGCAAGAGTTGGACAGACGCACAGTGGTTCATTTCACCGCCTGGCGTGCTAAGAGCACACAGAGGGAATTTGTTTTATTTAATGTTCCGGTCTTTGAATAGCTGAAAGCCTATAATGCACTGCTTAATGCCTCACAGAAATTGAAAAACGATTATCCTGCTATCGGAAAATAATTATGTATTAATCATTATAAGGAAATGCTTCTCTCTCTCCCCCGCTGCCCCCGTCCCTCAATAAGATATGCAGCACTGGGTCTATGAAAGCACAGAAAGGCAGGAAATGAATTGAAATAGTAAATAAAAACTTCAAGAGCGTTGGTCATTCGGGAGCTATTTTGGCAAGTTCTGTGGCTTTTGATTTCTGGAGGGACCAAAGGGCATTAATTTTTTCTAGGGTGAAAAAATGGCCTCCCAAAATTCACCAGTGTATTAGAAGATGGGAGAATCTGGGGAGGCCGTTTTGTCCATTTTTCAGGGAGGACACTGAAATTCGTCAAAAAGGCTTGGGGCGCACGGATGCTTACTGTGGCAGCATAAGGCAGCAGTTTTATCTTTTTGAAGTGTCTTTTTACTGCTGCATGTTGTGGCAGTAGTGAACTGTTTCTGCAGCTGACAATTCAACCCCAGCCCTGGCAGAATGGAATGATTCTACAAAATACACACTTGCTGAGAGAAAGAGAGACCAGTGCCCCTCGCTACCATTGTAAACTGTTCCCTGCCCATTTTCAAAGGTTATCATCAAAGAAGAAAAATAATGATTTAAAGAACAGGAGTCTCAAACATGTTTGTATGGGGGCTACTTTTAAAGTTATATGTTCACTGGATGGATGTGTGCGTGTGTTACTCTTACCTGGGTGGGCACAAATTTTCTAATGAACTTGATGCCGTGTTCTTCCATGTGCTCCCCTATTTTGTTTGCCATATCCTGATCAAAGCCTCTCAGAAGGATGGAACGCACCATGACCGTTACATCTAAGCCAAGGCCTGCAAGAAATCCTGCACACTCAAGGGCAACATAGGAAGCTCCAACCACCAACGTCTTTCCCGGACAGTAGGGCAAGGAGAAGAGATCATCACTGGGGAAAAAGAGATACACATACAAATGAATATCCAAGATAAAAATACAAGGGAAATCCATACTTCTAGAAATACATATAACTAGAAGATGAAGGAGCAGCACAGAAAAATAAATGAATCATCAGTGAGGATGCAAGATGCCACCTACATCGTAAGACACGTGGGGGTGGGTGGCTAAAGCAAGTGGTCATACACAATGGGGCGCCCATGCCGTAAGCTGGTCATGAATCGAATGCTGCTACATACATGGTAACAAATGCCAGGCGAACAGGGAAGAGCACCATAGAGATACAGGGGTAGAGTGGTTCCCCGTCTACATTGTGCTTCTGATCCACAAATGGAAGATTTTGATCAGAAACCGGAAGACCAGGGCTGTGTCTCACTCTTGACTTATTCTGTCTCTAGTCTTAAAGAATGTTTCCACACATAACGCTTAAATCTCCCTTGAGCTCGCTATTTATCTTCATGTCTAATCAATGTTAACAAAGAGGCAGGGCTTTTTCTTTCTTTCTTTTTTAAGGAAAGATTGGGACTAAACAGTGCTATGTGATTATAATTTGCACGCGTAGTATGACCCTTCAATACACCTGTGCATTTTCCCTGTGTATGTGCACATGCTTTGCTGCTTAGTGTCGCATTCCGTGACATTTAGAAACCTAAACAGAGTGGGAGAAAATCCTCAGAACTGAGGATCCGACAACACTAAGTCATTGCAGAAGAGTGTTATATTCAAGCTTCATACATCAGTCCACAAAAAGATGGCCAGCCCAAAACAAGATGTTTTAGACCTTATAGTGGGGACTATTCATATGAAATCCTGTGTGCATGACATGTTAAAATAAAACTACTGATCTCCTGTTGAATGGAAGTTTATTTTGTAAAGGAAAATTGGTTTGGATTTTAAGGTTGTTGTGTTTTTTTAAAAAAGAAATCACTCTGTGTATGGGTGCAGGGGGGTGTTGGTCTAAGGCAGAGATGGGCGACTTGCAGCCCTGTCTTGGCCTACAATATCCAGCACTATCCAGCATAGCCAATGGTGAGGTGCCATGTGAGTTGTAGGCCAAAACATCTGCAGGGTCACAAGTTGCCCATCCCTGGTCTAGCGCACAGCTGGCTTTTGACTTGTCATATGTAGGGAGATGGAGAGGATGTATTCCATTTAGAATGACAGTACGTGGCTGACTTCACTTTACAATGATGAATCTAGATAAGGGATTTCTTTCTTCTCAAGGCTCAATAATTTTGTCCCTGAGCACTTCCTTGTTGTATTCGGCAGAATCTTTAAATAGATTCAAGGTTTTTTCACTGGGGATTAGACTGGATGCTGAGCTATGATAATGCTCTCAGAAATAAATCTTTCATGTAGCTTTGCCCCAATAAGGTCCCTGTTAAGAATGACATATTGGATATTTTCTGGCATCACTGCCCTGATCATAAAGTTTACATATTCACATGAATGTGAATAGGAAAGGTATCCCTATGTTCTAGAATGATTTCCTTCATCTTTGCAACATTGGTTAACACCCTATAGGGAGTAGCAATCGAATATGGGAAGCATCTTTGGGAGGGAGAAAAGAAATGAGTATGGTTGATCAGAGTCCTGGATTTTAGAGGAGCCTGGTCTGCACACTTTCCTTTTTCACATTGTTAACAGTCACTTTTCACATCAACTAACATATTACAACTATTGCAGAACTTGAATTTTGGAATTGTACAAAAAAAATTTGGAACTGCACATTTTGTGTGTGGCTGCACATTTTTTTAAAGCCCTGCACAGGGGAGGTCTTACACACGTAGGAGAGAGCTATCAAAGCAACAGTGGCTTTAAGCTTTATGAGAAACAGCTCTTACATTTTGCATGGGAAGATCTAGCAGCCAGTTCAAAATATGCACTGACTGAGGCAAGAGGTTCCTCTCACAGAATGCTACCAACCCAGTTTTCACATCGGCTGATGTTTGTTTGAAAGTGCCTTCATGGGAAAGTTAAGTCCCCCCATCAATACTTATCTGAGAGAGAAGGCTTGAAAACTGGTCCTCTGTCCAAGGAGAGAAAGAGATGAGCATTTTAAGTAAGGAGCAATTTTCTCATGAGAGTTCTAAGCAAGAAACACTCAGCTGAAAATCGAGACTGTTCCACTTCAAATAATGCTGGATGTTTGAACCACCCGATTCACTTCATCTACAACACATGACACCTGAAGGCATCCCACAGCACAGAGATTCATTTTGACATTGGACTTTACCTGGTGACGCAATATTCTTTGTCCCCGGGAATGCCCAGGTAACGGGGCCTTTCTCCAGTGGCAATCAGAAATCTTTCTGCTGTATAAAATTTCTCTATCCCTTTGTTATTTGTTGCCTGTGAATAAATACAAGGGCATGGTAAGTATCTATTCCAAGCGGAGGGCAGGGAATAGGCACCCCTTATAATGCTGCACACTCTCATTCCATTTGGGTACATAGGTACTATGCTATGTGCTGATAGTCTGCTAGTGGACCTGGCTGCCACCATTATGTTCTCCCTCAGATTTCTGAACATCAACAATGTTGATGTCAGTTCTGTGTCCATTTATTCTCTTGCATAGAGACTGCCCTATGTAAACAACAGAAGGGCATTGTTGGCAATATGTGCAAGTGAATGAGCCCCTGATTGTATGGCTCATGTTTTTCGGTCCTATAATAGTCATGCCTGAGTGGCTATGGGGACAGTTAACATCTCAGTTTGTTGCAGGGCCTGGTCCCTCGGTCAGCATCTCTTTTAGGTAGTTGGCTGCTGGTGCTGAGGAAAAGCTGTTTTAGCACCCACCGCTCTTGTTCCCTAGCAACTGACATGCTGAAGGTAACATATGGCCATCATCACTAGTAGCCATTGATAGCCTTATCTGATGCTCTATAACTGATGATATGATGATCACCATGTGCTCAACTTCAGCTAGGGCTTGTGAAGAAATGTCAGGGACCTACACCTACCCTTTCATAGACTTCCAGTTCCTCTACAGCAGTGTTCTCCAACCTTGGGTCCCCATAGCTGGCTGGGGCATGCTGGGAGTTGTAGGCCAAAAACATCTGGGGACCCAAGGTTGGAGAACACTGCTCTACAGTAATACCTTGGATTGCAAGCATAATTCGTTCCGGAACCGTGCTTGTAATCCAAAACACTCTTATATCAAAGCGAGTCTCCTGCGGGCGTGAGCGGGGCCGATTTCGGCCCGCTACGCCCGCTCGAGGCGCGCGGTTACATCCCTACGTCTTGCAAGATGTCACTTGTTTATCAAGTCAGAATTTATTTTTAAAAATTTGCTTGTCTTGCAAAACGCTCTCAGACCAAGTTACTTGCAATCCAAGGTATTACTGTATTTATATTTTTTTCCTCTGTACCCATGTGTGCATGTGTACATATCTGATTACTGAGGAGAACACTTCATGCATCTGACAAGTATGCCACAATAAATCTGTTAGCCCTCAGGGTACCACAAGGCTCTCTGCCAGTTCTGCTACTTAAACCACTTATGCCTCAGGAACTCCCCATTGGCTCCTGCTCCGATGCCGAAGGAAAGCGCAATTTTTTTTGCTTCTGCTATACTAGCTGGACCTCCATTCTTGCTCCATTTTCTGCTGCTGAACAGCACAAGCTCATCCACCAGACTGGCACGACTGATTAAAGGAAGCCCCTTTCATTTGCTGCTTCAGCAAATGCACTTCTTCCTGCATAGCCCCAGGCAACCAACTAGAACAACTTGTTTTGGGCTAGCAGTATCTTCTAATTTAAAGCAGACCTGCCTGCCACCGCGTCCCCACTCGGGTAAATTGAGTACAAGAGTTTTGATGCGCAACCAAAAGGTATATGACGAACCATTCTAAGGAGATACAGTACCTTGATTCTGTGTGGCCCAACAAATTCTCCGTAAGCATTCTCATATGTGACGCTATTCTCTCGGAGAGACACCCTGTATCCCCAATTCAGTGAGCCAATATAATTCTGAACTGCTTCCGTCATCGTATCCCAGCTGTGATTTATGCCTGAGGATTAAAAGGAAAAGAATCCAGCTTTCATCTGTATCTTTGGTTTCCCACAGCCTTAATTTTCCATTAGCAGATCACATAATAACAGACGCGCCTGACTCATGGATGTGCCCCTCCTACTCGAAAATTAAATTAAATTCCCCAAGGTTTGTGGAGTTTTGCTGACATGGTACAAGGATAATTATGTGGGTGAATGCGGTCCGGAGTATTTTGTAAGTGGTGCAGCAGCAGCATCCTCTTAAGCCACCCAAGCTCTCATTTATTTAAGCTCTTGCTGAAATTTTAATAGAAGGGTCAAATTTGCTTTGATATCATCAGAACTGCTGTGCTGATCCCTCTGCTATGAACAAGTATGTTTGGTAATTGCCTCTATATACTTCAGTTTGTGGAGATGGCACTCTGGTTATTAGAAGGTATTTTTAAAAAATAACCACAACAAATACTCTTAGAATATGCCCTTCTTTTTTGGCATTTTGACCTTGAGTACATAAAAACATTTGAATCCTGTCCTCCCTACTTGTCTCTTCACTTCCTGCTTCCCAGTTTAAAAGTCCAAATAGCAGCACAATATACACAAAGGCAGAATCTATGCCCATACCTTGCTCATCCAACTGCCACCCAAACTTGGACGCATCTTTTATGGCTTGCCCAAGCAAAGCCGTCTGGTGCATCAGCTTTTTCGGTATGCAACCTACATTTACACAAGTTCCTCCCAGACCTGCAAGAGGAAAACAACCCATAAGTTTCATATGGGAACATAGGCCAGGATCACCCATCTGTTCAGTACAGAAATCAAGGGCACAATCAACAGAAATACTGCACTGTAGAACATTGCTTCGTTACTGCTTTGTGAAGGTCTGTAACAAAGGAATTGGTGCTTCTCCTGCGGGTGGATGGGAGTACTGTAATACCTTGGATTGCAAGTAACTTGGACTGACAAGTAGTCGTAGGGATGTAACCGCTCGCCTCGAGCGGGCCGAAATTGGCCCCACTCACGCCTGCCAGAGACTCGCTTTGATATAAGAGTGTTTTGGATTACAAGCACGGTTCCAGAACGAATTATGCTTGCAATCCAAGGTATTACTGTATTACCCAGGGACCTAGTCCAGCCAAGGCACCTCACTTTAGATTCAAGGATAATCAGGAAGAAATAAAACTACCTGCGTTAAAGATGGCATATCGTTTATTGAATACAATGATGAAATATGGATGCAGATTATCAATAAAAAAGCAAAGCTTACACACAGGTCTCTTCAGTCACAGGGCTTCCGAATATGATGGATGTCACCCCAGGGCACTAAGTTGCTTAGACACTTGCATGTTCCTCGTTCAAAGTGGAAAGCCAAAGGGCAAACTAGCAAGCTAAGGATTTTATAAAGTTCCTCTCTTCCCGTTTCAGAGGCTCTCAGTAAGCCACAAGCTAACCTTGCTTCCTAGGAGACAAGGGGGGCAAAGCTGCCTCAGTAAAGGAAACGGTTTCATTTCTCACAGCAAAAGTAGCCCTTATCTAAGGAATATAATCAGGGGAAACTGCTTCAAGGCAATTATCTCTGGTGCTCTTCCTAAGAAGCTGAGCCCCTGGCATGGCTCCAAGAAACTGTCCTGGCTTTTGGATGCTGTGAAAGTTCACTACACTACCTATTGAACCTGAATAACCTCCTTGCCATTCTTCCAGCAGAGCCCATCTAATACCATTCAGTCCTTCATCTGTAAGCCTCGCTTCCCAAGAGCAAAAGGACATATGTGCTGTTATGCTGTGCCTTATTTCTGTGATATGCAGATAAAACAAAACAAAACAACAGATTGGGAAGCCAAGGCCAAACCAGAAAGCTTCAGGCCTATTTGTGTGCTGTGAATGTCCGTAATCAGAAGTAAAAGCAGCACACATACAAAGGAAAGTTAAGAAGACATGGGAGAGTGGTTGGGGTTTTTGTTGTTGTTATATGGGCCCTTATGACAGGTGAAAGAAGGGCACCCAAGCTCTTCAAGTAAGCATCCCTTCCTTCACCCTGCAACAGGCAGGAGTGGAATATGTGTATATGCATCATTCCCGCTAAACCCTAGCAAGAGCCATGCCACAAAACCAGGACTGCACTAGGCAGTGGAGGAGGCATCTTCCTACCAGCTCAACAAGCCAGCTGTGACAAAAATGGAAGCAAGGACCCCTATAGGATCCAAAAGTCACTTCCCCAATATAGCATGTTTGTTGCAGGGAAACTGTTGTCCCAGCTGGCACTCATTTTTATTTTTCTTAAAGAGTCCTGCTGGATCTACCTATCTCAGCATCCTGTTTCCCACCCAGATTCTTCCAGTTATTTCCCTTTGTTGCCACTCCCCAACCATTTAGAAGCATTTTGCCTTTGAACCTGGCATTTCCATTTGGCTATCAAGACTAATAGCCATTGAGACATTCCCATCCTCCATGTAGTTGTCCAATTCCCTTTTATGGGTGTCACATCTTATGTCAGTGAATTATGTATTGTACAAAGTAGTACCTTTATCTTGTCCGCCCTGAAACTACTGCCAATGAAGGTCAAGAGTTTGGGGAGAGGAAGAAGGCAACGCAAAAGTTGCCACAATGTCAAAGGCCAGCAGAAAATCCCAAAACCTAAGCGGACGGCTGTTCCCCAGAACAATAAAGGCTGAGAACCATTGACTTACCCCATCTTGTTCCCAAAGGAGTAGGGACAACAAAATCCAGAACCAGGACCTTCTTGCCAAGTTTGGCAGCTTCCTGGAGAACAAGCAGAGTAAGACAAACCTTTGAACATCAGACGTTAGCGCACAGGAGATTGCAAACATCCACCACTGTTGAAAATCAGCATTATAACTCAATGCTGACTCAGCTTGTCTGAGCGTGGAAAGCTAAGCAGGGTCAGTCAGGCTCAGGCCTGGTTATTACTTGGATGGGAGACCCCTCCTCTAGTTTCCTGCACTGAGCAGGGGGTTGGACCCAATAGCCTTGTAGGCCCCTTCCAACTCTATGATCTACGAAATCTATGAAACTAACAAATGGGACCTGCAGCAAAATGTTGCAGTGTGGAGTGCTCCTGCTCAGGGCTTCAGCCAGCCATGCCCTCTTCCAGGATACTCTCTTCCATTCCCTCTCCCCCTGGCTTTTCGGTTCCCCCCATTAGTCAGTATTCCATGTCAGCTGAGCATCTGCAGTCCTCATTAGGTTGTTTTCCCCTTTCGGGGTTTTTTAAAGAAAGATTTTTTGGTACTTCTGCAAACCTTTGGGTCTTCCCCCCCCCCCCCGAGACTGTGCATACCTCCCTCTTGTGCATGGATGGTACCACTGTTTTGGCTACATAAGCTCTGGCAATCCGAAAATTGAGTTTGCTATTCATCTATATGATAAGGACGACTAAGATGCGTAGAGTAGTTGCTTAATAACAAATTTTAGGAATGCATCGGTGTTCAGGTGATAAAAATATAATTATAACAACAACATTTCTGGTAGTGTGGGAAACTGAAAGTTCATCTGAACAGGTGCTAAGATGCCCCTCCTTGGGGATCATCTGTGAGGGGCCAAATGCTGGTGGTGGGTGGGGTCAGAGTCAAAAGTGGGTGGGCTACCCCTTCTCTCTGATCTGGTTCACACATAGCAAGAAACCACCGTGGGTGAATTTCCCTGTGGGGCTTTTCGTTGGAGCAGCAGCTGCCCTGTTGAGTATTTGGGGCACAGTGGGGGCATGCCAAAGCTTCTTGTTATGTGTGAACCTGACGAGGGTGGGTTCTTAGGTGGTCGACAAGCCACCCAGGACTTGTAGACTGTTTCAGGTTTTCAGGTGGCTTGTCACCACCCCAACCACCACCCTCACTGGGTTTGCATGTAACGTTACGACATGCCTTCACCAAGCCCCAAATATTCAAAATGGCAGCCACTGGTGCCAACAAGAAGCCCCACAGGGAAATTCACCCATGGTGGCTTCTTGTTACGGGCAAACCAGGTCTAAGTGTGACTAAATCTGGATCCAACCCCGGTATTTTTTTGGATGTAATTAATTTGTTTTATTGGGTTGTATCCATATTAGTCCTACTTCGACCCATTGAAATGAATAGGACTTAAGTTAGACTAACATTGGATGCAATTCATCTGTCCCACCAACCCCCTTTGCGGTGAGGTTAATAGATATTAACCTTCCCCAATGTGGTGCCCTCCAGATCCCCAGAATGATGCAAGTTGTAGTCCAACACATCTGGAGGGCACCAGGTTGGGGAAGACTGGAAGATGAGTTATGAAGCCTGGTCCATCTAAAGGGTGTTTGGCTCAGACTCAGGAAATGTGTGAACCCAAATCCTGACTAAGAATTGCCCTTGCCGAAACAGTAAGGGATTAACTAGCCTAGAACACAAGGTGTTCAACAGTGCTTAGGTACCAGGGTGACTTTATTTCTAGGGGGAGGATAGAGGCCCCAGGGCTGAATCAAGATTAACACTGCCAGTACCAGCAGCTGGCCAAAGGTTGAAAAACTGGGCAAGCTGGTCAAAAAATGGAAACCCTAGTTTCCATGTAGTATAACGCTACAGGAGCTTTAGTAAAACACACGTTCTTCTCCATCATTATTGCCACTGTACTGGAAGCTATCTTAAATATCTATGTGATCACAATATTGATAAAAAAATCACTGCACGACTTTGTTTGAGCAGTAGTGATTAGACATTAGGCAGCTTTTCTTAATGCTATGCTAAAAATTTCTTCCACATTTTTTTCAACCATTCTCATTCAATCTGATAGAAAAGAAATTGCTTTCGAAAAGAAATTCGGAGGAGAACAAAATTTCAGAGACATTCTCATGGGTTGAGTTCGGGGTTCTTATGGGTTGGGTTCGGGGCATGTGTATGAGCGTTTTTCATTGTACAATCATCTCTCCAGTAGCCTGTAGACTCCTTGGCTTCCTGCATGTCAAGTAATGCCCAGGGGGAGACACCATGAGGTAATTCCTCTTACAGGGCTTTTTCAGATCAGGAAGCACAGATAGCCAGGGAGACTGCTGAGCAATGGGGAGATGTGTAATAGAAAGGTAAAACACACACAGCCCCCTCAATCACTTTGCAGTGATTAAGTAAGCACAAAAACACCATCAAAATAAATTCAAAATGAATTATAAAATGCCCTGAAGATGAAGCAGAAAAACGGAAGCCTCTTTCATGGAGGGAAGAAAACTTTCAGGAAATTAGAAGACAGATTTTCACGCAGCACTGGCTCCACCTCTTCCCTTGAGCTAGACACAACACTGCCCCCCTCACACCTGAACTGTGGAGGATGCAAAATGGAGGCCAGGATGCCAACACAGCTGCTGCTGCTGCCACTTGCAGGGGCAACACACACACACATACCCTTATGAAAAAAGAAAGAAGTTGTGCTACAACCCCTGCCGATGGTGAGCCCTAACTGTGAGAAATTGCTGGAGAATTTCTTCTCCCCCTGGAGAGATTCGGTGAAATTGTTCCCCCAATTTCTCTGCCCACAAATAGGGTGGAGAATTTTGAGGGGCCATTTGCGCACAGTTCTAGCTTTTCTCCCCAAGGAAGTTAGTAATTGATATGACAGTCAAACCTGTCACTAGAAAAATATATTGTCATGATGGCTATGTCATTTTGACTTTGCAGGAGATCTATTAGCATACACATGGGGGGGGGCACACTTTTTGGGCACATTTCATTCAACTCCTCCCCGCCTTTCATTTTCTCTTTTGATGAAATGACAAGACTGGATTTTCGTGGCAATTAATTTAGCCTTGAGAAAAACAACACTCGGCTGAATGCCATGGAGGCAATGGAGGAAGAAAGAAAAAAAGCGTGACAGTATGAACTTAATTAAACATCGAACGATAATTGAGCTGCCTGAATTGCCACAACTCAGTCAAATGATGGGTTGCATTCCATCACATGAATGGCCCTTAAGATTTCTGGGTCAGATGCCATTTAAAATGATGATGCCCCGAAACACCTTTCTAAAATTAGCTTTATTCTGAGACATAAAGTGATGCATTTAACAACTGACGCTGACACATGGGCTCTGCCTTAGCCCCCAGCTGCGGCCCACACTGAAGCATTCCGGGTCAAATCATGACAGACAGATAAATACACTGCACAAGGATGAATTCACAGATTACAACTGGCCCTTGCTCTGTCCAGATAAACAACCGACATCTTTCATTAAGTATGCTTTAAACTGACCACTTATTTCGAAGGAAAGGCTGCTACAGGGCCCTGGTCTGGAACATGTCGCCTTACTTGGATGAGGGCCCCACATGGGTAAAGAGAACCTTTGGGGCAACTAACAGCTGGGAGGCAATGTTTGGCATGAAACTGGTGTGGAGGCCCTGATCCAGACTGAGAACACACTTATTTTGAAGGAAAAGGGGAAATCGCCAGGTGAAACATTTTTTTTTTTAACAAGTGTGCATAATTTATGTATTTATTTTTACTTATTTATTCCATTTATATACCGCCCAATAGCTGAAGCTCTCTGGGCGGTTCACAACAATTCACAGAAACACTGGCTTCCCTGTGGCCTTTTTTCCTCTCTCATCTCTCAGGGGGGCGGAAAACAGTCCAACTGGAGCAGGCCCTGATGGTCCCCTTGCCTGCTCCTGCCTCCTTCATAAATACAATGCGGTTTTTTTGGTCCTAAGCTGAACTGGGAGTGTCTGGAGGGGGTGGCGGCGGCAGCGGCGGCGAGAATTCACCTAGAAATCTGACGCTGTTCAACTCCGGGTGCTCCATCAGCACCCAACACCCACGAGCAACTACCAAGACACCAGTGGCGGGGCCTACCGCTGATGCCTGCTGAGTTCCTGCACCAGGCAGCTAGGTATGCCACCTAACGGCCATTTTAATTTCCCACTTTGGCCCCGGACATGTCATTGCTCTGGGGCACTGTGATGGGCTAAGATGGCAGGTGGCTCTCGTCTCGGCCACCTCATGTCGATTGCAGCTCTACATCTGCCCGCTTGGAGGCTCACTGAGGTAGGAGGGAGCCACCAGATGGCGCTTTGCCAAGGGGCCCTTCCAACCTGGAGCCCGCACTGTCCTTTCCCAGCTATAGTGGCAGACCAGGTGTGAGGGAGCCCCCTGTGAAAAAGAGATTGCTGTGCATCAAAGGTTCCAAATCCCAGAAGGGTAGCCATTTTAGGTGCTGCAGAAAAAAAACAGTCTGACGGCAAAGGCTGACAAATTTATTGTGGCATAAGCTTTTGTGGGTCAGAGTCATGAAGTGTTATCCTCAATTGGCAACTGGTGTGTGTGTGTGTGTGTGTGTGGTATGCACATACACAAACATGTACAGTCAGAAGGCAGTAGTGTGTGTATGTGGGAATGTTATTACAAAGTGAGTTCAGGAGGGCCAACAATGCAAGAGGCAGGTATGTCACATGACTATGCAGAACACCAACAGGAGAACCAAAGAATAAAAGATCCAAGCAGAATGGGTGTGACACCCACTCCCAGCTGGTAATGAATGGGCAAAGCAAGGCATATAGACTACATGAACAACTAAACAGAGACGATTCTTTCAATAGTGCACTAGTCCAAGTCTATTGAACCTGATTCTGATTGACAGAATTCATTTGCAGATTTGACACCAACTAAACACCTTCATGTTGGGAGTCTCCATTTGAGACCTTTGTAGGGGGGATGAAATTTGGAAGCTTTCAAATTTTAGAGAATATTGAGGGAGACAGAGACCTGGGTTGCATGTAAGGGTGGCAAATCATGGGTTAATTAATTAACCCACGATTTGCTGGGGCAGTGATGGTGAACCTTTTTGAGCCCGAGTGCCCAAACTGCAACACAAAACCAACTTATTTATTTCAAAGTGCCAACACTGCAATTAAACCTGAATACCGAGGTTTTAGTTTTAGAAAAACAACTCATACAGTTGTCCAAACTAATTAACATATTTTGTCTTAAAAGAAAAACACAATAACAGAGCTTTCAATGATACAGTTTTTTGTTGAAAAAAAATCAACTCAAAAAATTATTATAGTGCTACATTGTACACATAGCCTGAAGGGAATTTATACAAACTTTTTAAATAATTAGGCACATGTATTTTTAGATAAGGGATTCTCAACTTGTAATATGATTATATGCCAGACTGAAATTGTATGCGGCAAGCTTTACCCCGGGTCCTTTCCCTGCTTCTACAGGTGTCGGATTAGTAAAAGTAAAAGTCAACCTGTACTAGGATGAGCAAGATAAACAAGAAAACTAAACGTGCTTAACACATTTTAAACACTTTATGTCTTGGACTGCAAACACTGCATTAGGTAAAAGTTTGCATTGGGCATGCTTTTGCACAATTAATGTGATTTTTGCTATTGCATGCATGCTGATAATTTGTCAAACCTTGGCTCATACTCATAGTTTGAGAGCAACACATGCAGCACTCAGGTCGACTGTTAGGGCTTTACATCCAAGCCATGCTCTGTGCATCATTCTTCGAAATCTTTTAAATGTGATAACAATGTAGAAAAGAATTCTGTAACAGGAATTCTAGAATAAAATCATTCTGTTCCACACTGTGAGAAAGAACAAAATGATTAGTGTTTTGAAGAAGGGGACAGTCTTGTCGCGATCTGGTGACCAATGGCTCGAGTGCCCACAGAGAGGTCCCTGCGTGCCAGCTGTGCCACCCGTGCCATAGGTTCGCCATCACTGTGCTGGGGTCATGTGCTGCCATCATTCTGAATATGTAACCTCCAATCGGAGGTTGCTCCATGACATGTGAACCCAGACATTATGGGTTAATTGTGGGTTAAAGAAACCAAAGTTAACCTACAATTAGTTGGGCATATCCTTTAAAAGCTCAACAAGTGCCATACTTAAAGCAATTAAATATGTGATTAACAGAATGAGATGCATACTGCGGCCAAAGCCAGTAAAATCCTGGTAGAATTAACTAGAAGGGAAGTAATTGGTACCGATGTTACACTACGGGGGTATTAGCAGGGGCCTCAAATATTTACAAAGTGCACGCACAGCTATGGGCCCAGGCCATGAAGCACTAATAGACTCTAGCTATTTTCCTTGGCTCATCAGCTCTATTTCCAAGCTTGGAAAATGGCTTAGCCATAGCTCAGTGACAAGAACACAGGCTCTGCATGCAAAAAGTCAGAGGTTCAATCCCTAGAAGAATGAATAGTTTTCTAAATAAGTATATAGGGATAGATCAATGTGGGTTTATTCAAGGAAGACAAATGGCAGATTTAACAAGAAGGGTTCTGAATATAATTTATTTAATAAAGAAAAATAATTTGAAAGCGGGGGTTCTTGCATTGGATATTTTTAAAGCCTTTGATTGTGTGGAATGGCCTGCATTAAAGATGTTAATAAAAACTATGGGGTTTGGAGAAAAATTTATAGGTATTACTAACCAATTATATACTCATAATGTCACGTCGGTAATTGTAAACAATGGAATAACAGAAACTATTAGCCTAGGCCGGGGAACTAGACAGGGTTGTCCCCTTTCCCCAGTATTATTTGTGTTAGTTATGGAATTGTTAGCGAATTCGATAAGACAGGAGAAGAAATTATTGGGGATAGGAATAGAGACCAAATGTAAGATAAACCTTTTTGCAGATGATATCTTGTTAACATTAGAACGGCCTATAGAAAATTGGATAGAGAAACATTTAGATGAATTTAGAGAAGTAACAGGGTTAAAAGTTAATTGGGATAAATCGGAGATAATGACATTTAATTATAGTAAACTGGAGGAAAGGGGATTTAAACAAAGGGGAGTGGATATAAAGATAAAAAATATAATTAATATTTAGGTATTGATATATTAAAAGATTTGGATAAAATAGGGGAATGTAATTTTAAAAAACTAAAAGATGAAGTTAAAAATCAAATAGAGGATTATAAAAAATTGGGATTATCGTGGTTTGGTAGGATAGCTTTGATTAAAATGAAGATTTTACCGAAGTTTAATTTTTTATTTAGAATGATACCATATAAGATATCAGAGAAAGAAATTAAAGAGTGGCAAGTAATGTTAAATAGCTATTGTAATGGGGGGAAAAAATCAAGGATTACTAAGAATAGATGGTATAAAGCTCAAAAAATAGGGGGACTTGGTCTCCCTAATTTAAAATGGTATTATATAGCTAATCAACTTAGATATATCATGGATATTATTGTTAGAAAAGATTTTATGTGGTGGGAAATAGAAGCATTTGAATTGGGTAATAGGGTGGATAAATTCTTATTTACAAAACAAGGACATATTATGACAAAAAGATTAGAAAATCCCTTTTTAAAAAATATGTTAGAAATTTGGGGTAGAAATAAGGAAATATTTTTACCAGGTATATCCCCGCTTACTCCAGTGGTGGTTATGGAAGATTTTCCCGAGAATGTTAGACATTTAGAACGAATTTTTAGAGAGAAAAAGGTGATAACTTTAATGGATTGGCTGGAAAAAATGGAGACAAGACAGCAAATAATTGATAGGGTTGGGGCAGGAAGAATTTCTTGGTTAAATTTAATTCAATTAGTACAATGGGGTAAGAAATGGAAGAGAAGACATGAGCATGAAAGGGATTTCACTGCATTTGAGCAGGTGGTTATGTCTAGAGAACTTGTAGAAGGAAATGCATCAGCTAGGGGTCTTACAAAGATGTTATATAAAATGTTGCAGAAATCAGAAGAACAAGCAGAAAATCTTAAAATAGTTTGGGATACAGAGTTTGAAGAGGAAATATCAAAGGATGAGTGGAATAAGATTTGGGATAGGCGAATATTGAAAAATATGTCTGTAAGAATTAAAGAGAATTTTTATAAGCTGATTTGGAGATGGTATTTGACCCCAGTGAGATTAAATAGAATAGATAATAAATGTTCTCCAATGTGTTGGCGAGGATGTCAGGAATTGGGTACATATGCTCATATGTGGTGGAGTTGTAAAAATGTAATGGATTTTTGGAAAATGATTTTTGAGGAAATATCAGAAATTGTTGGAGTTGATTTAGAGGTATGCCCTAAACTAGCTTTGCTAACAATAACGGAAAAGGTGATCGGTTCACAAAATGTTAAAGAATTAATCATAAATTTGTTAACGGCAGGTAGACTAATGATAGCAAGGAAATGGAAAATCCAGCAAGTTTTCACTATTACTGAATGGTATAAGGAAGTATGGGATATGGCTTTGAATGATATGTTGACTTGTAATATTAAATGCAAAAGGGGTCAATTAAAGAAAAATAATTTTAAGGATATTTGGGGTTTATTTTTGGAATATGTGTTTAAAAGGGGGAAAGGGAGTTTACCCTGTCAAGATATATTGTATTTTTGGAATAATGAACAATTATAGAGTTATTGGATTGTTTGGTCCCATGGTGATGGGAGCACAATATTAGTTATGTGTGTATGTTATTTTCTTTGTATTGTTTTAAAAAAAAAAAGAATAAAAAATATTTAAAAAAAAAAAAAAAGAGGTTCAATCCCTGGCATACCCAAGTGTGGATGGGAAAGATTCCTGTCTGAAATTCTGAAGAGCCGCTGCCAGGCAAGTGTAGGGCAGGAAGGGGAATGCGTAGCCCTCCAAATGTGGATGGACTGCAACTCCTCTCACCCATCACCATTGGCTATGCTGGCTGAGGCTGACGGGAGCTGCAGTCCAACATCATCTGGAGAGCCACACGTTCCCCACCCCTGGTGTAGAAAATACAAGACGAGATAATCTGAGTCAGTACAGGGCAGCTTCTCATGTTACCATAATACTCTAGTGCTACAGCTTTATAGTTCAGCTCACAAATATCAACTAAAAAAAAAAGCATCTTGGGGTGCAGTCCTATTTTATTTATTTATTTATTCATTCATTCATTCATTCTATTTATATCCTGCCTTTCTTCCCCTTGCAAGGAACCCAAGGCAGCCTACACAGTCCTCCTCCTCCATTTTATCCTCACAACAACCCCGTTAGGCTGAGAGTCAGTGACTGGCCCAAAGTCACCCAGTGAGCTTCATGCCACACTGGCTGGCTGGGGAATGCTGGGAGTTGTAGGACCTTTTTTCTGTCTAAACACACATAGGATTGCACCTTGAACTACTTTATTGACATGGGTATTGCAACAGCCTGAAAGATTTTGCTCTCTTTCTCCCCAAAAAGTGCCCTTTATTTATCCACTGTTTCTGCTTTCCCCAAATCTGTTATGCTAGTGCTGGTGATAAGCATTGCCTGTTTCAGACAACCTACATCACTCATCAGTACAGTATGCATTTGTGCTTCTACTGTATAACGCTCGAAACAAAATGAGCAGTATTCAGCCTTTCAAATAACACACTCAGACTTTATTGAAATCAATCACCAGCAGGGATCTTTTAAAAGCTATCTACCACTCCAGGCAAATTATATCTCTAGATCATCATCATCCTCTGCCTGGAGTAGCAAGATCCATAAATCCAGTCTAATTACTCCTAAAAACACACAGAGGAAGCAGTGAAGACAGGAAAGAGATAGCGAAGCTCAGATTTGGAAAATAAAAAAGGTTATTTTCAAGATCACATAGGTTGCTGTACTAATTAACAAGAGAGCGGCCATTTGTTTAATTAAGCTTAGGCTGTGTTAGTAAGTATACATTATTGTGGATTATCAAAATATGAAATACAATTCCCTTGCATTTTAAACGAGTCCCTCCATTTTTACCCTGCTCCACTCTAGATACTTAGTGTGGGCAGTAGCGCTTGAGAAAAGGCTAGATAAAAACTAACAAAATAAGATATGCGCTAAAGTATTCCAGAAACAAAAATCAAGATTATACTTTGAACTAAACTGGAATGCAAGTCTACATCCTTCAAAACTATGAGAACTGGTACCTCTTGTCTTATTAGCAATAAGAGGCCTAAGTGGAAACATATTTTTTTAAAACCACACCTATATAATAAAATTTCATGGCCAAGGTTAAAATTTCAGTTAATTATTTCCCAATAGTTTTCTTATAGATTCTAAAATTGAGGATTCTCAATAAAAAGACTTATTTAGAAGGGATTCACTTTGTACTGTCATCTATGTCATCCTCTCAAGAATGCTATAAAAATCTGAGGATGTCATATCAAGACAGAAATACAAAAGTGAAGAGGAACTTTCTCCAATGTAACACCTCAGCCACTCCCAACCTGGTACCCTCCAGATGTGTTAGGCTACAACTCTCATGCTGGTTGGGGGTGATGGGAGATGTAATCCAAAACACCTGGAAGGGGCTGGGTTGAGGAAGGCTGATCTAGATATCCGAGACATATTCTCTGTTCAGTTACCAGGACAGGTGAGGTTCCACACCAACTGGAATCCAGACACCAAACCTGGGTTTCAGTTGGGTCAGAATGGTTTCCAAAAAAAGGGGGTTCCAGCCCAGGTCTATTTGTGGACTAGCTCTTGAGGGGTTTCTCCAAGGCAACTCTAGAACTTTCCTTGCATGTCAGGTGCTTCTGGTAGGGTGAGGGATCAGTGTTGACAACGAGCCACTGGGCACACTGATTTTGGAGTATGCACCAAGATGGCTGTCTGCGCAGGGCCTCTTTCCATGTATCTAGAGTGGACTGCAAAACATACTCCGAATTCCAATCCACAGCTTGGACAGAGAGGCTCCATTCCTGGGGTCTGCTAAAACACAGTGGGGCAGAACCAAGCTCCAGCTTATCAGACTGTTTTCGTGAATACGTTTTGGTTGATCATACCTTGGAGGCTGCAAGTCCGCCTGAACCCCCTCCGATGACAATCAGATCGTAGTCATAAGAAGGCCCCTCTGCTTGTCCATTCACCTCAAGCAGCTTAAGAAGCTTTCCTTCGCGGTGTGCCTAAACAGGAAGAAAAAACAGAAACTTGTCCATTATACATGTCCAATATGGCTCACAATAGGATGGATAAAACATGATATGAGGAAAACTACTACTGCAAAAGGAAGAAACCTGGGAAGAAAAAAGTGCTTCTGGAGATTTTTAGGAACATGGGAAGCTGCCCAACACAGAGTCAGATGATTGGCCTACGTAGTTCAATATTGTCTGCTGGAAGAAGCTCCCCAAGGAGTGTTTTCTCAGCCTTATGTGGAGATGCCAAAAATTAAGCCCGGGGTCATTCCGCATGTGCTCTACCACTGAGCTACTACAGCCCTTCCCTTTCTTCACTTATTTAATTTCAGTTGCTCTGATGTAGCCATCAGCCAAGAATACAATCTATACAATCTTGCTTTCCCCAAATAGCTACAAGGTAGAGATGCTGTTTGGGAAGTGGGGAGCACCGCTGTCCCTGGCCCTCGGAGTTTCAGATCACATACTAATAATTCCTTAGATGCATTTCCAGCTCTGCCCCACAGGTCTACAAACCGAATGACTGTCATTAGTTATGTGTTAGTCATGTAAACACAACTGCTTTGCTTTTAACATAGAGTGCCTGTCCACGAGGATAGCACTGTTGTAGTTATTATGAGGCACACAAAAGTAACCACAACAAAACCTGTAAATCCCCCTCCCCCCAAAAAAGGCAGGGCAGTTTGTATAATGAATGCATCCAGAAGCGAACCTTTACGCCTTTCTTAGTATCTTGTTACTCCCTGCCCCAAGCTGTTTCTGGAACCCAAAATGGTGCTCCTGTCACAAGATAGCCCTCTCTGTCAATTGCAGAGAAGACAACCAAGATAAAGGAAGCCATGTCTTAGATACGTGGGAGCTAAAGTCCTTCCGAGTCTGTATCAAACCAGCCCCCTGAATTATGCTGAGAAGACCATAGGAAGCCAGTGAACTGCTCATCCATTTGTGTAATTAGCCCCCAGCATCACAAGTGCATCAGCTGAAATCTCTGAACAACAACCTTCCAGGGCAGCCCCATGCATAGTCTACTGCAGCCTTCCCAAACTTGATGCCCTTCAGATGTGTTGGATTATAACTTCAATGATGGCTGGGGAGTTAAGAACATAAGAAGAGCCATGCTGGATCAGACTGAGGGTCCAGCATTCTGTCCACAGTGCCCAACCAGCTGCCCAAGGGAAACCCACAAGCAGGACATGAGAGCAACAACACCCTTCTGCCCATGTTCCCCGGCAACTGGTGTACATAGGCATACTGCTGTTGGAGTTGAAGTCCAACACATCTGGAGGGCACCAGGCTGGTCTACTGAAATCTACAAGCCAAACAGCTCATGTGAAATGCAGGGATGTCCTTGTGGGAACAAAGACAAGAATTTCGCAAGGAGTCCTCCTACATTAACTACTACAAGGAAAGAATCTAGCCGGAGAATGTAACTGAAACCTTATTGGGAAATTCTACGCTTACTCCACAGTAAAGGATTTTAGATCTTATGCTTTGGTCAGAATTTTAGCTTAACAAAATTCCTAGCACCCCTAGTGAGAAGTGCTGGTAATAACTTTACCTGCATCTCCCTGTTCCCAGTCCAGAGGAGAGTAAGCAGCTGGGATAATGTTTAGAAAAAACTTTCCCAAATGGGGAAAGATTTAATAGCAGTTTGGCCTTCCCACTGTCTCCATAGCCAATGCTACACTGACTGTACCTTATAAATATCCCTCCCTCCAAATAATTAACGAACCTGAATTGCCAGTTTACCAGCTTAGGGATCATATTTGCATGAAGCTCTTCACCAGTTGCAGGTTGATCCCTGTATTTTACAATAGCTGCAGGCACAAGGTGCCCAGACAGAACGCCAGCTTTTAGACATGCACAGGAAAGCCAGATCTGCTTCCCTGGAAGAGGTGGGAAGAATAGAACAAGTTGCTTGTTGCAGAAAGGTAATCATTATGCCAGATTAAGGGGGATCACTCCATGTGGCTTCAAGGAAAGATTTGCATCATACCCTAGAACAACCACTTCAGAGACTACCCTTTTGCATGTCTGCATTTCCTTTATTTGAGTTTTGGCTTGTGCTCCAGAAATGCAAATGAAATCAAATGGTGCCATGTTGCACCACAGGAGAGCTTGGCATGTACGGTAATCCCTGTCTGCAGATTAGCTGCCATTATTCGGCTTTAATTACCGGTCTAAATTTCACAAAATGCATTTTGACAGCTGGGCCTGCAAAGCACATTCCATTCATCTCCATATCCCTCCAGCTAAAGTCATATACACTCACAAGGCCCAGACTTCACCAGGAACAAAAATCTGCCCAGTCCAGATAGACAGCAAATCAGGGCATATCCCTAGTGTTTGGGGGGAAGAGTATTTGTTTTATTTATTTACTTGGGATATTGATATACCACCCTTCCTGATATATACCCCAGGGCACTTTACTGCGGCACAAAAACAAATGCAATACAAGAAACTATGAGAGTGAACTTAGCAATAGAACTAGCAAGGGTTTAAGACACGGGTGGGCAAATTCTGGCATTCCAGATGTTGCTGCACTGTGTATTGGATGGGCTCTACTGGAAGAATGGTGAGGAGGCAGCTATTAAGGTTCAACAGGTAGCCCGGTGAACTTTCCCAATGTCGATAAACTGTGATAGTTTATTGGAGCCATGCCAGGGCCTCATAGCCTCAGCTTCTTAGGAACAGCATCTGCTTCTTAGGAGGAGCACCAGAGATAATTGCCTTGAGGCTGTTTCCCCCAATTATATTCCTTAAATAAGGGCTGCTTTTGCTGTGAGAACCGAAACTGTTTGTTTTATTGGAGCAGCTTTGCCTCCACCAGCACCCTTGTCTCCCAGGAAGTGGGGATAGCTTGTGTACCAAAGAAGTTTTCCACTTTGTCATTCCACTTGCCAGATGATTCGTTTTTAATCTAGGCCTCAAAATACTCCACCCTTTCTGCCTTGCCACCCCATATGCTTGGAAATACCTCCCCAAAGACCTGCATGATGCAAGCTCTTTTACTTCCTCCAAATCCCTCCTCAAAACCCAGCTTTACCGTGAAACCCTTGGCACAACCTCCTAGTTTTCATGCCCTACTTTGTAACTCAACCCCTTAGGACGCCTAAGCACATGTAGCCATAGCAACGGCACACTGCTCTCCCACCACCACAACTTTCTCCCTTTCCTCTGTTCCCCACGTTGAACTTTACATTGCAAGCTCCTAGAGGCAGAGGCCTGTTCTCTTGTACTCTGTAAAGGGCCATGCACGCCGATAGAATATTCATTAACATCAACGAGCATTAATATTAATTAATGATAAATAATAATTAATAGTGATTTCAGTTTACTTTGTGAAGGTTTGAGATACCTGCTTTCCTTGCAAAATCCCAAATTATAATCCTTTCCCACCCCAAATTTCCTAGTCACAAATTACCCTCCGTTCAGTTTAGCAACACAGGACTTCAAACGGACTTAGGGCGTCAGACAATGTTCACAAGTCACAAAGCAGAAGAACGGATCGGAAGCACACGTGGTCAAAAAAGGACACTTGCGCAACCGCCCTATCCGTTTCTTCTCAGGACTAAAGCCCCATGAGTTCAGTGGGACTTACTCCCAGGTAAACGCAAATAGGACCGCAGCGTGGAAAAAAAAGACCTGGCCTTTGAGCTTCTCAGGCTACAATCCTACCTGCGCTTACCTGGGAGCAAGCCCCACTTGAACGCCACGGGGCTTACTTCCGAGTAGACGTGACTGGGATTGCGCTGAACAGCAGCAGCTGCTTCTTCCTACCTTCAAAGTTTGCTGGTAGCCGCCGACTTGGTTCTGGCGGACAAAGACCACGGGCACGGAGGGCTCCATCGTGAGTTCAGACAGCGCGACTTTCAGTTGCTGCCCATCTTCTGCAACAGAAAAAGAAAAACTGCGAGAGCTCTTCCTTTTATGACGGCTTGCGGGGTGGAGCCGGGGGGCGTGGCCTTTTGCATCGCTCACATTCACTTCGCGCGCTTCCCTGTTTGCTGGTTCAGTTCCAGCAAGCGCTTTTTTCTAAGCGGCTTAAAGCTGCCCTGAGTCAAACGTACAGTCAGTGTGTCTCCGGCCAAGTATAGTCAGCATGACTTGCTATTTTTTCTTTCTCTCTCCCTCTCCCTTCTGCTCATGTAATTTACAGGATACCATAAATCAACAAGTTCAGATTTCAAGGCTTTGCGGCAGTAGTTTCAACAGCGCGCTGAGAATCTAAAAACCGAAAACAGGCATCTCCTGAAACGGAAAGGTCTCAGCCCGACTGAATGCAGCGCGACCCTATACTGTACAACGTTTATTCGGAAGTAAGTCCCGTTGAGGTCAACCGGGTTTACGACCAGGTAAGGGCGCAATCCTATAGTTCAGACTAAAAAATCCTACAACTCCCAGCATGCCCCAGCCAGCATGGCTGGCTGCCCTAAGTGGCTATAGGATTGCAGCCTCAGTGTAGGATAACCATGCCTTGGATCGGATTGTGCACTGGAGTGTGTGTGTCAGTTTTTAATAAACGTAATTCCTTAGGGTTTGTTTTTTTTTAATGCTAATGTTATTTGAAAGGAGGAGCTGAGGGTTTTAAGAATAATATACCGTAGCATCATATCTTTAACGGATTCCTCCCCGCAACCCACTGCCCACTGTAGATCAATATTAAGGCTGTAATCCTATAAACATTTACCTGAATCAGTGGGATTTACTTCTGAGCAGACATGCACATTACTGCACTATAGGAACATAATCATTGTGACTACGCTGGAAAGGGAATCTGCAGCTGCTCGCCTTCTGCAGCTCACTGCAGAAAAGGCAGACTTTATCAAAAAGGCGACCTGGATCCCATCTTCACATGGCCTGTCTCCCAGTATGACAGCTGGGATTGTCCATATTTCATACTATGTGTGTTCCTCATTAGGGGTTCAAATTCCCTGCCTCCCCAGAAAAGGGTTTGCATTATTAAGGGCTCAATCCTATGCATGTTTAGACAGAAAAACGTCCTACAACTCCCAGCATTCCCCAGCCAGGCTGCAGTAGAAGCAAAAACTTTGATCTAGATTGTGTCCTAAACAAATGGAATCAAACTTCCTGATAAAGTCTAGCTTGGCGGTTTCATGCTGAAGCCTGAATGACTGCTCCTAAGTTGGCAGCAGAGCATTCTGGGAGACCAAAATGTTATCTCACTGTTTTCTGAATGTTGCCTTTTTTTGATATCAGATTTGGATTCCTTTACGTCTCAGGAGATAAATGGATATACAAGCCAAAGCACACATTTCTTCTTTACCTCTCCAGGGTGTCCCCTGATTCCTTCAAGGGTAGCATGAAACCCAGGATCGATTACCCTATAGAATTACCTCCTGATAGATATATGGCAGCCCCCATCTGTGGTTGCTTTAAAGAAGATTTTAAAAACTCATTGGGTACTATCCAATGTTAGTCCTATGTAGAGTAGACCCATTGAAATGAATGGGACTTAAGTTAGTCATCATGACTAAAGGCACAATCCTATACAGGTTTAGACAGAAAAAAAGGCTTACAACTCCCAGCATGCCCCAGACAACATAGCTGGAAGTTGTAGGCCTTTTTTCTGTCTAAATTTGCATAGGATTGCATCTGAAGTCTAATTCATTTCAAAGGGTCTCCTCTACATAGGACACTACCCATTATGTTCTCCCTGGCTTTTAAGTGAAATGTTTATGGTATTCACTGCTTGTGGATATTTTGAAATTGTATTTTATTGTAACTGGATTTCTTTTAAATATTTTGTCTTTAATGTGATTTTATTAATATGTTTGTTGAAATGTATTGTTCTTAGGCTCTAAGCCGCCTTGGAAGGCTGTTGTCTTCAAAGGTAGCAAAGAAATGGATTAATAATAATTAAAAATAATGATAATAATTACAAGACTGCCTGGAACATCCTCCCTGAATAGGCCCACTTGCTGCCAACATTGCGATTCTTCCAGCACCAGGTTTTTGTTTCCCTAGTCATTTGAATTTGTTGCAAGCTGATTTTATGGATTTTAAATATTGTTTTATTACTGTATTCCCCTTGTGGTGATTAATTGTACACTACCCGAAAATCCTAAAAAGGATGAAGGGCAGTATAAAAATGGTTTAAATAAACGAACTACTCAGAGTACCCAGTATTGACTCATGGAACAGATCCATCTTGAACACCACATACCAATGCCTTATGCTATGCTATACAGTAATACCTTGGATTGCAAGTAACTTGGTTTGAGAGCATTTTGCAAGACAAGCAAATTTTTAAATATTTATTTTAAAAAATTTGACTTGATATACAAGTGACGTCTTGCAATACAAGTACTGTAGTACGGCTTAAATTAAAAATCTCTGTACAAATTCTTTTGGGGGAATTTCATTTTGATATAAGAGTGTTTTGGATTACAAGCACGTTTCCAGAATGAATTATGCTCTCAATCCAAGGCATGACTACTATACATGGTGTTCTTATTATGTTTCCAGGCCCAATTTAAAGTGCTGGTATTGCCCTTTGAAACATAAACAGATCCAATTTATTGAAGGACCACCTTCACCCATACCAACCTGCCCATACTTTGAGATCAGCGTCAGAAACCTTGCTCATGTGACCAGAGGTCACACTTGTGGGTAAGAGCAATTAGGGCCTGCTCCAGTTGGACTGCCCCCCCCCCCCCAGGCTAACTGACATCAAGGGCCCCGTGGGCAAGAAGGAGAAGCGAAGGCGGCAGGAGCAGGCAGAGGGAACATCAGGGCCTGCTCCAGTTGGACTGCCCCTCCCAGGGCTAACTGATGCTCTGTTTTTTTCTTGTATTTAATTAGACTATACATCGCTCAGAGTGGCCGGATGACTGGCCAGATGGGCGATTCAAAAATATAATAAATAAATAAATTAGGCTGGCGGGCACAAGGGACAGGGCCTTATTGGCAGTGGCCCCCTGCTTGTGGAACTCTGTTCCATCTGCCAGGCCCCTTCACTGTAGGCCTTCAAACAGGCCCTAAATACTCCCTTTTCACCTTGGCAATAATTGAGCTAGTTTATTGGATGCTGCTGTGGAGATATTGCTAGCTGGTTTTAATTGTTAAAACATTGATTTTTTAAATCTTTATTATTGTTTTCTCATTGTTTTATTGTGGTTTGTGGTTTCAGTTTTGTACACTGCCTTGGAAGGGTTTCCCCTAAAAGACTGCCTGCAAATCTTTTAAATAAACAATAAGTAAAATAAATTCACTTCTCTGGAAGCATGCACCTGCCTAAAGAAGGAGATTGTGGGTATAGAAAACAAGCACTTGCTGATATCCTCTTATCACTTACCCTACAGGATCATTAATGTGAAGCCTAAGGCATCATATAAATACAGGTTATGTGTACTTTGGATCAAGCTTCACAGAGATAAAAAGGACTTACTTTCAGTGACTGTGTACAGGTCAGGACAAGTGTACCATATTTCATACAGATGTGCCAGTTAAGGCCTTATAAAAACATCTTTAATACTCTTAAATATTATAGTCTTAAAGTACCTTGTCTTAGACTAACACTTAATTTTCTGCCACATCCCAGAAATTACAGGTCAGGTGTAGACACAGGCAGGATGGTTAGAGAGCTGGTAAATGGCCACTCCCTTTTGCACTGGGAAAGCTGCCAGTTGCAGCATGACAAAGCAAAAAAGCACTTGTTCAGTATCAGGGCAGAGATCTAAAGGAGTGTGGGATTCTTTCCCACAGCATGCATGGTCAGAGCTCTCCCCTTTCACTGCAGCAATTCCTAATGTGCAGATATAACAACAAATTTTTTTGCATTGTTCTGTGTGTGTGTGTGTGTGTGTGTGTGTGTTCAAAGCATTTGACATACATACAGTAATCTCAAGTGGCTGCAGTGATAAGGAGTGCCTTTTACCTTTTTCCATACAGATCTGCCTGACAGACGGCTGTGATCATTGTCAGAGGCCCTCCTGGTTCTGTCACATCTGCTGATGTCCATGTGGTGACAACCAAGAAGAGGGCTTTTTCCACGGTGGCACCCACTCTCTGGAATACCATCCACCAAGAAAGAAAATGTGCATCGACCCTATTTCAGTTTAGGCGCATGCTGAATAATTTAATTATTTACCTTGGCATTTGTTGATCTATGACACCTGTCCTCATGATTTTTAATTCATGGCCAGTGGTCTTATTGTACAGTGGATTGTTTTAGTCTATATTTAGTGTATTTAGTGTGCAATCGTATGCATGTGTAGACAGAAAAAAAGTCCTACAACTCCCAGCATGCCCCAGCCATGCCCAGCTGGGGCATGCTGGGAGTTGTAGGACTTTTTTTCTGTCTACACATGCATACGATTGCGCTCTTATAGTAGTATAACTACTATATTTATATTGTAGTTTTATCTTTGTAAACTGCCTGGATATGTTATACATGACAGGTGGTATAGAAATATTTTTAAATGAATAGATAAAATAGTGCACCAACTGAAATTAATCTCCGGTTTTGCAAATACAAGCACAACCAAGTTTTTCCTGTTCTGTTCCTTACAAGGAAACAGTGTGTTCTTCCAATTAGTGCATAGACTCCTAACCAAATAACTGCAGGCAGTTTTTGAATCTTCAAAGGGAGAGCACCCATGCTTTCCTGGCCCTGTGGTCTTTTTGGTGCAATATTGCCAGGCTCCTGGCTGACCCAATCCCCTTCGAAGGACTGGGATTCCTCAGCAAACCACACCCACACAGAAGGCATTGGGCAACCTGAGCAGTCTTGTTGCAAGGATGTCTCACCACCAGAGGTCTGAAAGAACCCCTTCGAGCCCCGGTGGGATTCCTGACTCTCCTCCCTCATCCCATGGCTCACCAAAGCACTGGTAGCGATAGACCAGATGGGATGTGCAGAGTCACCATCAGAGCACCCACCTGGCTGCCAGAAAACCCTTTCACTCAGGGTTTAGTCAGGAGGATGGGTTTCTACTTGGGAACAGGGGCCTATTCACAAGGAGGAAGACTCAGCTGTAGCCACTGAAGAAGCATACCCAGCTGCAACTTGTGAATCAGGGACAGCCAGTATATAAGCCCTCAGTCTTCCTAAACCTTTGCTGGGTTAACAGATCTCCTTAAGCTTCTTGCTCCAGCCATGTGTGAAGAACAAACTTGATGTCTTTTTTACACCAAGCATGACTAATCTAAGTCTGCAACTGTTTAACACTTCCTCCTTTCCATTTAAAGACTATTGTGATATCTAGATGGGCTTTTTATTTTGCCCCATAAGAAATGCTTTTCTCCCAGTCCCCCCCCCCTTTTTTTTTTGCTTAATGTGCACCCTGAACTGGAACAGTTCTGGGGAACTTGAAAAATTCCCCAACACTTTGAGACATTTTTTAGAGGTGTAATCGAACCTGGGGGGGTGCCTCGCCCCCGCCTCGACTCTCCGCGGTGGCGGGCCCCCCCCCCCGCCTCAATCTTCTGAGCAGCACGGAGCAGTTCTCCACGCCGCTCGAGTTGCCCTCTCCGGTCCTTTCGTGTCACTTCCGACACCGGAAATGATGCAACGGGACCCTGCGCAGGCGCAGTGTGTGGCACGGGGGTCCAGCGCGCCTGCGCAGGGTCCCGTCGCATCATTTCCGGTGCCAGAAGCGATGGGACCAGAGCGGGTGGCACGGGTGGCTCGCCACGGAGAGGCGAGTCGCCGACGGATTAAGGTAGGCTCGACCGAGCCTCGAGTGGGCATGAGCGGAACCGATTTCGGTCCGCTACGCCACTCGAGGCTCGATGGCACATTACTAATTATTATTTTTCAGAAATCTAGTAATTTAAAAATGCTGGGAGACGTAGGACTTATTTCTGTCTAAACATGCATAGGATTGCACCCTAAGGCATATTTGTGTAGACAATTACTGGGTTCAGACAACACGATAACCCACACTCAAGGGTTGAGAATGGGTTGAGTGTGGGTTGTTGTTGAACTGTGGGTGGTTGTTGAAACATGGGTTATCATGTTGTCTGAACCCAGCTGTGCTAACAAGCTATGACTTGTTAACCTCGAACAACCCAGGAAAAGAACCCATGATTTGTTGTTAGGCTGTGAATTGTGGGTTGTTCACCATGGTTTATCCTAGCTGAGTTCAGGCAACATGATAACCCATGTTTCCACAACAACCCACACTCAACCCATACTCAATCCTTGAGTGTGGATTATCGTGTTGTCTGAACCCAGTGAGAAACTAATGTAGCATGTGTCCAACTTGCCAGGGCTGGCTCTGCCATTAGGCAGACTGAGGCAGCTACCTCAGGCAGCAGATTTGAGGTGTCATGAAAGGGCAGCAAACTATTAGTTATTCAATTTGTTATTGTGTTTTTACTGACAGGGGTGGGGAGAGGTGCTTCTGGGATTTTCTGCCTCATGTGCCAAAATAACTTAGGGAGCAATCCTAAGGCCCCTAGCCAGCATCTGAGGGGCCATAGGATACTTCGGATTCTCAGATCTGAGGTTGGAGACAGTGCCCCGACCTTGGAAGGGGAAATCTGTAATCTGTCCCCCCTCCCCCTTGCGTAGAAAGAACCACGCTGGATGCCTCTCGGAATTTGGGAACGTGACCTTGGAGAGCGGGGAAAGAGGGTGTTTCGGTGGGTGGGTAGGAGGCTGGAGAGGCCAGGATACAATTTGGCTGGGTGAGCATGCCATTTGTTGCTCTGCTTCAGGCAGCAAAATATCATGGGCCAATCCTGCAACTTGCCCAAGGCTGTAATGCAAGACAATTCAGAGAAGGGGAAAGGGGGAGAATGCATATAAACAAGGCACCCCAATCTGGTGCCCTCCAGACATTTTAGACTACAACTCCTAGAATTCCTGACCATTAGCCATGCTGGCTGGGGCTGGTGGGAGTTGAACTCCAAAACTTCTGGAGCATGTCAGTTCATTGGCATCAGTATTGTCAAGTTTCCTTTACCACATACATTAATCAATGGTAAACCCTGCAGAGTGCAATATTCTTGCTAAATGTTATTTATATTTAAAGCATTTATAACCCACTTTTTGAACGCTCAAAGCGGCTTCCATCAAAACATGTTAATACAGCAATGTAGGGCACAATCCAATCAGGATGCCCATAGCCCCCCCCCCAAAAAATTCGGATTATGGGCATCCTATGAAGGGCAGGAGGAGCGAGTTTCCGAGTTCGGAGCTGGGACTCTGAAATATCCTATGGCCATCTATTCTAGACGCTGTCTAGCAGCCACAGAATTGTGCTGGCCAACCATTAAAAACTAGGCTGTATTAAATAAACTGCTCCAGAATCATAGTCATACTGAATGCTAGCAATAGATGACATTAGGACAGGAGTGAGGAACTGGATCCTCCCAACGGGCCAAATTCACTGATAGATGAGGGCAGAGAGCGAACGAGAGTGAGAAAACGAGAACCAATTCCTGTGAACTTCTTAAAACTGGTTGTGTAACTCCTTTATAACGCTGTGAGAGAAAAGGAACTACTACTTAAGTATGACAATGCTGTAGTTAGCAATGTGCCCAGCCCCACAACATGCAGTGCTAAGATTAAGATCTGGGTTCTGCCCATGTATCACAGTAAATCGATACAATCAGAAGCATGCATCAAAACATATGGTATCAAGCAAAAGTCTGGGGTGGGGCGGAGATAATATGCCAGAAAATTGGCAGTGACTAGTTTGGAAAATAATTATGGCTTGATGTTTCAAACTGATCAATTGGAGAGTGTGATTATTCTACAAAGTAACTAACTGCACATTAAAAAGTAGGTATTTTGATGAACATTCAAGTCTCTTATTAAAGGTACGTGCATTGCTGATGGGGATTTTCGGGGGGGTCAGGTGGCCAACAGGTGTGTACACAACTCTTTCAGCCCCGAGGGCCACATCGGGTGTTGGCTGGAAGGCTGGGAGCCCAGGGATGGCTGCGGGTGGGGATTTCATCCATACCATCCCCCAGCGATCCCCAGTGCAATCACTGTCCAGGTGCTGCTAACCTGCTAACGGCAGCATCAGAACAGCATTCTCCACCATGCCCCAGTCTAGCTGATCAGTTGGGCTGCGGGGAAAAGTGGAAGGAGTCCCACTGACTACGCATGCAGGCCACACCAGGAGCAGCCAAGGGCCACATGCAGGCTGCTGGTTTGGCAGCCCTGCTCTATCCCAGTGTCCACACTAATACCCACTAAGTTATACAGGCCTGTGGCTCACGCTGGCTCAGCTTGTCTTGAGTGTGGAAAGCGAAGCAGGGTCAGGCCTGGTTATTACTTGGATGGGAGACCCCTCCTCTAGTTTCCTGCATGGAGCAGGGGGTTGGACTCGATGGCCTTGCAGGCCCCTTCCAACTCTATGATCTATGAATCTATGTGCAGATTCTGCTTCTCTTGCCTTGTTGTGAATCTTTGCAGTGGGGTACAGAGAATCGGGACGTTGCCAGTAGGCCCTTGACGGAGACATAGGCCTTGGCAAGCATCTGATCATGCTGATAGCTAACTCTAGCCCTGCATAAAAATAGAATTATCCCCACAGCTCGTGTCCTCACTGCTGCACAATGCACAGAAAATAATTTTTCTGTAAAGGTCTGGAGTTCTGGAATAAACCGGCTATTCTCTGACTTAGAAACCAGAATTCCAGGGTGGGAGCATATAAGTGAATGACACACATTATTGGGATATGCATTAGTATTACTGCATTAGTAAAAACTTTTAATGAGCAGCATCCTATCCTTGCCTAGAAGTGATTTTTACTCACCACTGGCAAGGGGTCAAGGAGCGATTTGCTTTAATCAACTGATACGTTTGATAAATCAATTAGATGCCTTTTTAATCAACTAAACAAGCATCCCTCATTAACCGGCAACACCATTTTTAAAAAATATAAATTATTTTTAATATGTGCGTATACAAACTGCAGAGGCGGCAGGCACCATCTTAGAAGAGGCATTCTGCTTTCACAAGGACAGAATGCCCCTTCTAAAAGAGTAGCTGCTGCAACATATATATGCACTACCGAAAAGCAATGGAGGCATGCTTTCCCCCCCAAAAAAAACTGTTTTAGCCACATGCAAACTTACGCAGATTTGATCAATTCGTCGATTAAAACTTATTTGAATAATCAAGTAAGATTTCTTTAGCTGGCTGACTGACCTAGTGATTTGAATGACTAGATCTGATCCATCACAAACAGTGCACTGTCCTCTGGGAAACTCCTTGCCTGCTTCTCCTTGCTTTCAGCATCCACTCACCCACCCCCTATGAATGTCATGGAAGGCTTATAGGACACACCAGACAGGAATCTAATAAGAACTTTATCATCTCCCTACAACAAGAACAGAACACTTAATATTAAATTCCTGATTCCACCCAGATACAGCTCCAGTCTTCCCCAACCTGGTGCCCTCCAAACATTTTGGACTACAGCTCCCATCATTCCTAACTGCTGGCCATGCTGGCTCAGCACGATGGGACTTGTAGTCCAAAGCATAACGAGGGCACCATGCTGGGTCACTATCCACACACTGAATAAGCATTGACAGGAGAAATTAGGAGAAGCAATAGCAGCTTACTCCCTCTGGGTGGGTATATGCAGGGCCGGCTCTGCCATTAAGCAAAGTGAGGCAACTGCCTCAGGCAGCAGATGCTAGGAGGCAGCAGCAAGGGGTTGGAAGAGGAAACTGTGCCACACAGCCTGCCCTGAGCCTGCTGTGCTGCCTTCAGGTAAGGGGAAACTCCCATGATCCGTGTTGAAGGAAGAGTCAACTGCCAGTCCAATTGGCTTTTGTATATGGAATGGAGGGGGCGCCATCTTGTTTTTCAACTCAGGCAGCAAAATGTCTTGGGCCAGCCCTTGGTAAACGAGGCTGCAATCCTATGCCAACCTAGCTGGGGAGTGAGCCCTACTGAACCCAATGGGACTAAGCAGACTTGTATAGGATTATGCTGTGAGATGCAAGCTTTGGGGGAAGTTCTAAAGCCACTTTTCATGAGGTGGGCCAGCGCATAAAGGCGTGGACCTTCGTTCTACAATGTCTGAAAATGTTACGATGCTTTTACAGTTCCTGTGACACTTATTTGTTAATCTGTATACTCTGCTATTCTAAAATATGTTCCATATAAGAACGACGGAGCTATTTATTTGAAAATGGAACAAAACATTTCTAAAACAAAGAACATTGAAAAAACTGGATTTTCCTGCTTCAGCTTACTGCACCATCTGCACCTGAACGCACCTGAATGGAAATCCTGTGGAATTGTTCCTTGTGTGTTTGTGAAGTTTTTCATATCCCGGTTAGCTCCTCTGCTTCCTGTTTCCTTATGTACTTCCTGGTTCAAAAGTTAAGACTTGTAGGTTTAGATCACCACCACCCCCTACCAGTGACTCATATTTTCTTTTACAAATTTAATAAATACAACCTAACGTTTTTGTTTTGGTTCCTGGTTTATGCCATGCATAGTTTTGCACCTCTGCAGATTGGTACTGTGTGGCCCAAGAGGCCTTCTGCCCCTGCTAGGAGCCAGACTGGCTGCAGCTCCTCCACTTATAGCATCCGGGAGCTGGAAGGAATAGCCCGGGGGAGAGAGTGACAGGGACTGTGCTAGGTAAGGAAGATCCAGGGCTCAGGCCCACAGGACACACACACACACACACACACACACACACACAGAAGCACAAATTTGCATATGCTAATTTACATATGCTCTAAAGTCTCTTTCTCTGTGTGTGTCTAAAGCAGGGCTCTCCAACCTTGGGTCCCCAGATGTTGCTGGCCTACAGCTCCCAGCATACCCAGCCAGCATGGCTAATGGCAAGGGATTCTGGGAGCTGTAGTCCAGCAACATCTGGGGACCCAAGGTTGGAGAGCCCTGCTCTAAAGGATCTTATCTCCTAAGGACGCCCCTATTTGTAACAAGGGATGTATGGACAGGGGAGAGGAGGGCATTTGATTTCAGACAAAAAACTCAGGCAGAAAGATTCAAGGGGTGTGGGCAACAGGAGGTAAAGCACAAGTGGGCAAAAACCCAGCTGATCCAGAGGGATCAGGTGCAACAGAGATTATCAGGGCCCCTGTGCCTTTATTTCAGCAAGTGCCCACGGACAGCAGGGTAGTGGGGCAGATGGCCTCCCAGAGATTCAGGGCTCCATATGAAAGATTCAGGGCTCCAGCCTGAGTGGACCGCCCCCTAACGCCGCCTCTGGAGAGTGACGTATCAGTTCACTCTCTCAGTATCGGAGGCAGTACGCCTATGTACACCAGGTGCTAGGGAACATGGGCGGGAGGGTGCTGTTGCACTCATGTCCCCTCTCCCCCCTCCATGTGTTCAGTAAACATGGTAAGGGTGAACATCTGCACAGACAGGCCTCGCTAGGGACTACTATTGTTGTTCTCCCCCTGACCCCAAACCAGTGTGAGAGCTGGACTGACCCGGGTTCAAAAGCTCCCCTAGCCAATGACCCTCAGTCCCAGTCACGCAGGCGGAAGGAGGAGATAACAGCAGTTAATAAAGATTAAAGAGTTTATTTGTAAGACCCAATTACATGGGATTAAGGCAAGCAATGCATCTCTACTCACTACATCATTGCAGACTCAAAACCAATACCCCAGTGGTAAGGCTAGATGAAGTGAAGTCCAGAACAAGTCAACATGTCGAGTCGAGACAAGAGGAGAAGTGAAGCTATCATCAAGTGTGCTAGCTTTATACCACCTATAAATAGGATATTACTCACCCCAGTTGTATAACCTATTCATCAACATGTTGATCTGCTAAACCTGTCCAAGGTTGCTGAGTCATATCACCTCGAGACTATGTCTCATGACCAGAGACCTTGCGTACTTGAACTCAAGAGACACCCACCAGGTCAGGTGATAATCTCGATGTCAGGTGGTAATCTCGTTCTGCCTATGCAAAACCCAACATCCCCCTGCTTTTGCATTTGCGCAGAACGTGGTTATTTACCTCATACAACAGCAACAGCTTTGTTGATATCTGATGCTGTTCCTTCATCTATGGACTTTAAAAAAAACTTCTGCAGGAATGACTTTACCTGCCAGAAATTTGAACCACCATCAAATCACTTCTGATGTATCCCTCCTTATGACACAGTTTTATTTGCAAACCCAAAACGTTGTGTATTGCTATCTGCCTGCAGCATAGCAATCCTGCCTTGGTTTCCTGAAAAAACTGTAACAGGTTTTTCACATCAATCCCAGCATCATTTAAACATTTTTAACAATTTAAACTATTTAAACAAATGCATTCACTATTCAAGCTTTACAATAGCATAATAGCACAATACACAATACAATGTATTCAGTTCAATTTCAGTTGAACTCTAACTTTTAGATGATTGTTTCTACAAAATCAATCAAACAAAGTATGGTTATAAAAATAACAAACTTCAGGTGTGTTCTTGTTGTTCTTACTATCACAACCACAACTGGCATTTCTGTGAATCTGTAAGCCACCTGTGCTCTGACTTGTAAATCTTAGTCTGAAGTGTGATGTTCCTTCCAGATAACACTCAACTCCTTTTCAGAGCTCTCCAAGCATGTCCTGTTGGTCTAACAGTCTGCCTATCACACTGACAGCAATACCTGGCCTTGTTGCTTATACAGTAAAGCTCAACAGCCCAATGCTTCTGTGTAGCATTCAAACTGCTTTTCCATCAGCATGTGCTTGAAAATCCTCAATTATTTGGAGTCTCGCACTGAGTTAGCAATCTCCAAAATTCTCAATCACATCCATGATATTTCTCTGGTTTGTTGCAGTAAGTACTGCCCTCTTGGTTCTCCTTCAACTTCTATTTACAAATAAACAGTTGATCCACCACCAAGCAGTTTCAATTCAATGAAATTCCAAACCCTGGATCAATTATATCATATTGCTTTTATCTGTCCAGAAAAAAAACAATAGATCATCCAACTAAACAAAGTACATACAGTCTATGTCCTTGTTCCTCCTGTTTAACAAACAAACATTGATCTGCCTCTCTGTGCAAATCTCAATTCAGCAATGTTTGAGTTCAAACAGAATTCCAGCCTCCAGCTGATTTTAACTTTTCTACAGAAAATCTCACAGACAGTTTTCCAAAGACTTCCTCTCATTTAAAATGCTTATGTTCCAATATTTCCCTGTGAAATATTCATACATCTCACATTCTTAAACATCAGTCTAACTGTTTCCAAAGCAAATTGTTGTTGCACTCATCTTATGATTATCCTGCTCCTTTTAACCTGAGCAAAATCACAAGCAACCAATCTTGCTATTTTTCATGTAACCTTTTTCCAATCTGGTTAGTTTTCACTTAAAAAATCTATCTGGTAACAATGAGTTCCATGGACTGCTGTTTGTTTCACCAGATTCCATGTTTTGTTCTTTATCCAAAGAATTCAACTCAGCTTGCATAGCCTGAAGCTATGGTTCAGCTTCCTTAACAGACAATTTTTTCACCTCTTTGAAATTTTCAAGCTTTCAAATGGCTTTTCCTGCAAATTCATCCTGATATCTCACAGGTTGTTTGACTCACCTGTTCCTTACCTCATCAGTTATCAGGTTCCTGTTCCAATAAATTTGCACCAATGATGAACAATCATTTGTTTAATCTCCACTAAACCAAATGTGTATCAGAGTTTGTCAAATTTACCTGACTGTCTTTCAGCAAATGCTTTTCTATTCTGACTCTGAACTTGATGCATCCCTTGCATTAACAGAATTAATTTTGAAAAATGATCTCACTTTTTCATTCAGCATTATACTCAACACTTCTAGATAATCTCACTATCCAAGTGTTGTTCATGTAAAACACAATATTCTCATTTCTAGAAAAATCTCATGTAAGCTCCCTTACAGATTTCTTCTAACTTTGAGGTGTATGTACCTACATATCAGATCCAAGATCCTGAAATGTTTCTCCAGAAGATTCCTCCTTCTACACTACTTTCTATAAGGTGTACAGTTCAATACACAGAACTAAAACTTCTATCATGTACATAATCAAAAACATTTAAGAGTTTCTACCCAAACCTCATTATCCAAATTAGTATCACCTCATCTGAGTGTTTGTTTACTCTTCCACACAATCCATGTGTTCAATATCACATCCTGTTAGAAAGTCATCAAAAATATGCACTGAATTGAACTTCCCCCTTATCTTAAAAGAAATAGGTAACATGGGTAATATGCTTGTTTCCCATCCAAGCACAAAACACCTTGACTTTGTTCAATACTCTAGTTTTTTATCTAACATGTACACAACCTGTACTTCGTGTATTGATCAATTGACATCATGAAATAACGTGCCTTTCCTCTAAAACCATCAGAGTATCCACAAGATCATCAAGAACAAATTTAAATGAAATGAACTGTTTTTTCAGCTTGCCTTCCAGTTTACCTGTTGAAGTTAGCATCCCTTGTTTATGTGCACAAAATTCCTTTCATGTGAAAATTACAGTTTCCAAATGCTTTCCCCACAACACAGTTTGCATTTTCTTTCATAAACCTGTGAATCTAAATGATCAAACATTCATGTGATATGCATGCATGTACATGTCATACATATAAGCATTTAACCTTTTTATAGTTGCATCAGTACAACTTTCAATTTCTTTATTTACATCATTACAGTATAAAAGAAATAATCCATTTCTTAGCTTTGCCATATAAACATACCTACTTATTCAGTATTTCACATTTTGCTACAGAAAAATCCACAATATACTCAAGTCATATATACATTCAGTACATTTCCTGACATTTCCAGAGCATATATTACACTTTCTTGAATCCAAGTTATCCAACTTTCAAGAAATACAGTTTCAAAACATGACTGTTAAACTCCTGACCATTTCATAGTCCTCTTCCTGCTTATTCATGTCCAACACAGAAAGCTTCGTTTAAACAATCCACTGTTTTCTGTCCAAACAAAATAATGTCCATTTTGTTATGTCCTGGGTTAAAACACAATGGTTTTTCCATCAGCAGCACCCCTGCTGATTTCAAGCTCCTTTTTCTGTGATCCCACATGAAGAAATTGAAGAACAGCGTCTCATTTTAAGCACAGCTTTGTTTGTTCAAAACTGCCGTGCTGTTTTTCTCTGCTGTTTTAAAACCACGCCTCCGCTGGTTTGATACAGCCTCCCGTGTAGTATCAGGTTTCCCAAAATACGTTCCTGTCACTCGTGACTTTGCTGCGACATGACGCTCCAGACGCTTTACCCACGTCAGACGTAATCCACGCATTTGTAATCCAAGCCACTTGTTGATACAATGCAAAAGATAGCTGATCTGCTGCTGTGTGAAGAAGCAAACTGTAAATGAAATATGATCCTCCTGCTGTAGCCTTGAGTCAAATGAGTAGATACAGAGCCTCCTGGAGATTATTTCCTTGCCCGATACAGCTCCTTGACAATCACTCCAGCAAGCTGTGGAAAACGAAATCCTTGTGTCCAGCGTTGTTCACTTTTCAGCCTAGTAGCTGCCCGGTAGCCTCGGATTATGCCAAGCCTGGCACCTCCGTTCCAGCTGCTTCCAAAACGAAAAATCCTCCGTCTCTCTGTCCTGCATTCTTCAGTTGTGCTGCATTCCAAGCCGCTGTTATCAGCATCCAGCTTTAGCAACACCGCATCGCCTTCCCGGTTTATTTACAAACCGTTCTTACAAATAGTAAACAAATTCCTTTAACTCTATAACTGCCGAATTTCTCCTTACTGCGTCTCTGTGGCTTATCTGCCCATCTGAGATAACCATCAGATCCTAATCTCTGGGCCCATAACCAGATGTGAGAGCTGGACTGACCCGGGTTCAAAAGCTCCCCTAGCCAATGACCCTCAGTCCCAGTCACGCAGGCGGAAGGAGGAAATAACAGCAGTTAATAAAGATTAAAGAGTTTATTTGTAAGACCCAATTACATGGGATTAAGGCAAGCAATGCATCTCTACTCACTACATCATTGCAGACTCAAAACCAATACCCCAGTGGTAAGGCTAGATGAAGTGAAGTCCAGAACAAGTCAACATGTCGAGTCGAGACAAGAGGAGAAGTGAAGCTATCATCAAGTGTGCTAGCTTTATACCACCTATAAATAGGATATTACCCCAGTTGTATAACCTATTCATCAACATGTTGATCTGCTAAACCTGTCCAAGGTTGCTGAGTCATATCACCTCGAGACTATGTCTCATGACCAGAGACCTTGCATACTTGAACTCAAGAGACACCCACCAGGTCAGGTGATAATCTCGATGTCAGGTGGTAATCTCGTTCTGCCTATGCAAAACCCAACAACCAGATGATGTGATGCTACCCTCAGCATGCCTGAATTTCTGCAAGATTGCGTATGAGAGCTCAGATGATCTTGCACTGGTAGAGGGTGTCCCAGATTCTCATCTTGAGGATTCTTCTGGCAACATTGGTGTGGCTATTCCTTCCAGGTTACAGTATGGGCAAGGCACAGGGGTAGGCAACTTGTGGCCCTCCAGATATTTTGGCCCTAGCCAGTATAGCCGATAGTGAGGGATGATGGGAGTGGTAGGCCAAGACATCTGGAAGGCCACAAGTTGCCCACCCCTGCCCTCAGTTCCTGATGTTATAAGTGCAGAAGCCGCAGCCAGGGCGGGAGGATCTGTCTGGCCAGGTGGTGGAGGTTTTTGGCAATGCAAAACTGTGTATGGTATAAACCTGGAAACAAACAAACCCTTTAAACTGACTTGCTTAATTTTGCAACATCAAAATATCAGCCACACAGAGCAGGGGGGAGATTAAATATACAAGTCTTAACTTTTGAACCAGGAAGTAAACAAGGAAAGAGGAGGCAAGGGAGCTAACAAGATTATGAAAAGCTCCACAAGCACACCGGCAGCAATTCAATAGGATTTCCATCCATACACAACACAGTAAATCAAAGCAGGAAAATCTTATTCTCATCTGTTTTCAGCATGGTAGCATCTCCGGATATTTTACAGTGAAAGCCCAAGACCAGCTTTCCCCGACTTGGTGCCTTCCAGATGTGTTGGGCTACAACTCCCATCATCCTCAGCCAGCATGGCCATTGTAGTCCAACACACCTGAAGGGCACCAGTTTGGGAAAGGCTGTCCAAGACTTTGTTCACTGGGTCACTTCAAGAAAAGTGGTTTTAGAAGTGCCCTAAAAGCTTGTCTCTCTTCCTACGTACCTACTTAAATAACTTAATCGTAAAATAGCTTTTTTTTAAATGTTCTGTTTATGCCCGAAACCTACAAGTAGGTGTAGATACAAGGAGAATACAAGAGCTAGGATCATGGCTAGAATCTAAAGACACTGGATTTGCATGACCATGGAGGGAAAATAAGCCATAGTGGCTTATTTTCCCTCCCCCGCACGTGCCGGTCACAAGCCACCTAATTAGCATAACTACCCTCACTGGGTGCAGGTTGTGACATCCGAACCCAGCGAGGGTGGGTGGCTGGGGTGGTTTACAAACCACCCTGAAACCCATGGCTTGTCCGTGGGTCACTGAGTGGCATGTAACCCACCCCAGCCACTCACCCTCACCGGGTTCAGACATCACCACAACCCATGCCCGGCGAGGGTAGTTATGGTAATTGTGCTGCTCATGATAGGCACACGCAAGGAGGGATCATGTAAACAGAGTAAACACTCTGTGATCATGTAAACCCACCCTATATGTCTATATGTAGGTTCTTTACTAATGCATGCATGACCAGAGCATTTCACTGTAGCAGTTTCCACTATGCTAATGGGATAATAATAATAATAATAATAATATTAATATTAATAATAATAATAATAATAATAATAATAGGCTGCAGAGGAGGAGGCGGTGGCAGCAGCAGCAGCATTTATATGTCTCTGTGCAAACATGAGGCTGAAACCTCATTTGGGGGGTGGGATCACTTGAGAGGAATCTAGAGCCGGAAAATAGCTGGCTGGGATAGGGTTGCTATGTGTCCTGCTTTACACTGACTGGGTTTAGACAACACGATAATCCGCACCCAAGGGTTGAGAACAGGTTGAGTGTGGGTTGTCATTGAGACCGTGGGTTGTTGTTGAAATGTGGGTTATTGTGTTGTCTGAACCCAGCTGCGCTAACAAGCCATGGCTTGTTAACCACGAACAACCCATGAAGAGAACCCATAGTTTGTTGGTGGGTTGTGAACTGTGGGTTGTTCCCCATGGTTTCTTATCTCAGCTGGGTTCAGAGTCAGACAACCCGATATCCCATGTTTCATCAACAACCCACAGTTCAACGACAACCCACACTAAACCCATACTCAACTACTGAGTGTGTGAGTTATCGTGTTGTCTGAACCCAGTCACTGTCTTTGAAAGTATCTTCTATTTGCAGGGATGTCCAGGCCAAGTCTAGTTTAAAGATAACAAACCATCAGAAGGGAGCACTGGGCCATGAACTTGCCCATCAACAGAAAGCACGAGGGGCTGTGGCTCAGTGTGATAGAGCACGTGCTTTGTATGCAGAAGGTCCCAGGTTCAATCCCTGGCATCTCCAGGAAGGGCTGGAAAGACTTCCTGCCTGAAAACCTGGATTGCTGCTGCCAGTCCGTGTCGACAATACTGGACTAGATGGATCAATGGTCTGACTCAGTATATGGCAGCTTCCTATATTTCTGTGTTCCTAAGCACCTGCGACGAAAAAAAGAGAGAACTAAGTTCTCAGGATGCAAAAACTTTATTGAATAGAGGAGCCCGACACGTTTCGGCCTGTGTTTTTTTTCTTACTGTATGTATTTTGAACATTTACAGCCCCCTGAGGAAGGCCTTAGAAAAAAACACAAGCCTAAACGCGTCGGGCTCCTCTATTCAATAAAGTTTTTGCATCCTGAGAACTTAGTTCTCTCCTTTTTTCGCTGCTACTGGATGCTCATCTCTTCCTGTTTCTGTCTTCCTAAGCACCTGGACAGCAACAGACTGAGCAGGCAAACAGGGTCATGTAGTCACAAGCTTCCCTACAATCGTATATTGTATTTCTGTTTAAATTAGGGTAATTATTTCTAAATTTGCATCTATAAGTGGGACTCCTTATCCATTGCATCTTTTTGTTTGATCCTTATAGGAGCTATTCATGGTGCTGAACTCCATCCCCAAAATAATTTCACTGCCATGGAGCACTACGGATAACTCCTATAAAGCTCAAACAAAAAGATGCTATGAATAAGGGGCCCACTGACACAGGAGTCACCAGCCTCCACTGGTTTTCTGGATCAAAATTTGCCATCAAACCAGTGCTAGTCATATAGCTGAGAGGCCTCAGAGAGCTGTCCTTCCCTGCAACAGGATAATTCTTACGCAATGGAGGCAACGGAAGTAGATTTTGTTTGATGACATTTGCTACATCAAACTAGTCCAGTCTAGCAAATGTTCCAAGAAAAGTCTAGATAATTATTTACATATGCCAGTTCAAATTCTTTCTGGAAGATTTTCACGGATCTTGTAGAAACATACCGGAGTGTGACTTGTCAACAGAGAGGAGTAGTAGACTAGACATAGATCCACTGCTCCTGGGGAACTGATCAGTGGAAATCAGAATAAAGAGGTATCATGTCTGCAGGGTCCTAAGCCCCAAAAGGAACCTCCAAGAAGCTAGCATGCCTGCCTCTACTAATCCCCTTGAAACAGGAGTGCAGTCCTTGGCCTTGTGGGATGCCAGGCACCCCCATGGGAGTGCTGTGCGTCAGCTGAATCCCTGGCTTCGTGCAGCACCCAGTATCCCCATGGGCTACTTACTTAGCCAGTGCCAGGAATAGCAGACACTCTTCCCAGCAACGTCCAAATCCCCTGCCAACATGCACCCCTGCTGTTATCTCTGATCTGAGAGGCTAAAGGCACAATCCTATGCAAGTTTAGACAGAAAAAAGGCCTACAACTCCCAGCATGCCCTGGCTGGTCCTTGCTGGGAGTTGTAGGCCGTTTTTTCTGTCTAAACTTGAGTAGGATTGCACCCTAAAGCTTCTTCTTTTTTGCTCTCTCCACAGAGGACAACATTTTCTGCCTTTTCTTATGACTCCTCTCTTCAGAGACCACCAGGTGAACCCCAACCACAAAGTAAACAATTCTAAGAGCAATGAATGCTGTCGCCTTTGGCAATTGTCATGAATACTGTCATCCCTTCGCTTTAGCTGAACTTCAGTCATAGTCTCACAGCCAATGAGGAAGTCATCTTTACAGAATAACTGAATGGGTTCTTCACAGTCTGGCAGAGGTGTTCATTTACATACAATAATACTTGAATGTAAGTTGCCTTACCTGTTTGGTCAAGTTCAAGAGCAGAATAGGAAACATTCATGGCTTTGAACAGATCCTTCACCTATATAAAACACAATGCATAAATCCCATTAGTAACTAGCACTTTGAGACATGTCCAGGAACTGCAACTGGTTCAAAATGCGGCCACTAGGGTGTCGAGTAGTGCAAGTCGCATGCAATACATGGCACCAATTTTGCAATAATGTCCATTGGCTCCCAGTTAGTTTCCTGGCACCCTCATCTTAATGGTTATTGTTGTTGTTGTTGTTGTTCGTTTATGAAGTGCCTAAAATTTACTAAGTGCTGCATAAAACACACACACACACACACACACACACACACGACGGTCCAGTCCTTTCCTGCAGGCTTACAATCTAAGCAACCACAATATTGGCAGGGTCATTCCTATGAGGCTCAATGTATCTCTGTTTTGCCCCAATTGGGCATTATGTTATTTTGTTATGTTGCCTGCACTGTAGGCCTTCCATTTACAGTAAAACCTTGGATTGCAAGTAACTTGGTCTGCGAGTGTTTTGCAAGACAAGCAAATTTTTAAAATAAATTTTAACTTGATAAACAAGTGACGTCTTGCAACACAAGTACTGTAGTACAGTCAAGAAAAATGAAGACTTTACACTATCATTCTTTATTGCAGCTTAAATTAAAAATATGTGTACAAATTTCTTATGGGGAATTTCGCTTTAATATACGAGTGCTTTGGATTACAAGCACGTTTCCAGAACTAATTATGCTTGCAATCCAAGGTTTTACTGTATAATTGCTCTAGTTTATTCTTTATCTATCTATTAGCAACTGATCAGGCCTTGATCCCATGCGTTGATTAGTTGCCGCTAGCAAGATTTCCTATCCAGTTTGTACCAGTCCTTCCTCAGTTTCGAAGAAACCTTCCTTGGGCTTGGTTCTCTGCTATTGCTTTGGGTTGCAGCCTGAAGGCCTGGACTTGTATTGTTTTTTCACCTCATTTCATCTCATCTTATCCATCCAGCTCATCTATTCCTCAACCTTCTATCATTAAGTATTGATCCTGTATTTATTAGTTGTTTATGCTTTATGTTGGGTTTCAATAAAGATGTTTTGAGTTATACAGAAGTGGACTGCATGTGAGTTTAACTACCTGGTGGCAAGGTTCCACCTGTACTGGAACACCTTAATCAGCTCCTTAAAGATATTTTGCCTCTTTAAGAGCCCCTCCTGTATCAGGATGCCAATTCTCTGCCTTTTACCTTCTCTTCCCAGTAACGTGGGATTAGGCTTTAGGCATGGTGCAAAAGGCAAACAACTTGCTGTTAACAATAACTGTTTACTTTGGTAAATTTTGGTATAGTAGATTCACAATAACTTAAGGTAATTACACAAATAGAGCTGTATACATTCAAAAAGCAGGTATAATAGAAATAAAAGAAATAACGCACTATGATGTATGGAAACAGTCATCCTGCAAACTAACTTCCCAGCTGCAGTCTTCTGTATATCCATGAAGTTACAGTGGGTAAGTAGCTGTGGTAGGGATGGGTGAGAAATTCATTCTGTTACAGTTTTAAAGCGGATTTACCCAATTTGCACCTTCTGAGCCTATCAGCCAGGCAGGGTGAATCCCCCACCTCAGGTGGCGGAGTGGGAGGAATGGCGAATTCTGCGCTCCCCCCGCCACTTCCAGGAGGCACTCGCTACAGCGGGTGCTCCAGCAAATGCTGCAGCGGGAGAGCAGGACCAGTGGCGCTCTCCAGAGCAACCACCTGCCCTCTGGCTTGCTCCGAGGATCCTCTCAGAGTGAGCCAAGGGCAGGCAGGCAGGCAGGCTCTCTGAGGGGCCAACATTTCTAGAATTCTTCAGTAACTTTGACTCAGTATTCATTCACCTCTTCAGCTACTAAATTTGCTTGAAAACTAATAAATTACCTTAGAACAGAAGTTGCAAGTCGTAATGCTGAAAATCATAACATCATTTTCCTCTACAAGTGTCTGAATTGTTAATTTCCAGTCCCCCTTATTAATAGTGGCTTTACTCTTTTTTCCTGTGCAGCAAATTTCAGGTGCCTTCTGAGTGGCATCTTCTGTTGATAAAAGAGATCAAAATGATATTGTAACAATAAAATAGATTAGAGGTGCAAGGGTAACAAGGAAGTTAATTATTTATCCTCGACGTTTATTAAAAGCACTGATTCCTGATTCCCAGTTGGGAGGGCAAGTGGCATGCTAAGAGCTTTGCCCACCTTGTTTCCTCCCCAATGGGGGAAGGTGAGGGGCCCAGTTAAAACGCTGGGTGGAGGAGTGCGCCTCCAGCTGGCGCCTCAGTTGGGGCCGCTTTGCTGACCCTACATCCTCCCCAATGGGCATGCGAAGCCAGGTGCCCAACCAAAGCACCATCTGGAGGAGCTCCAGCCAGCGCTTCAGCTGGGAACCAAATGACATCACGGGTGTGGCCACACCCCCTGATGTCATCAGGCTCATGGTGGGCGGTGGGCCAGCCCCCCACCCAATTATAGTTCTCCACCCTTTTCCTAGCTCCTTCTGTCCCACCTCTTGCAGGATCCCTGACAGAGAAATGGCTAGAAATCACAATTCAATTTGTCAGGACTATCAATTGCTCCTTGATCATCTGAATGACCAGACATTGGGTGTGTTTAAGTGGGGCGAAGTGTCAGGCCAGTGGTTCAAAAATACACGTGGCTACAAATGGGTAGAAGGAAATGAGGGTGAAAATTACAGATCATTTTTCAGAGTGGATGCTGCGATGTATGTTGGTGTCAAAATGATGGCTGCCTCAGGACCATGTCATGTTTCCTTTAGGTCAAACCCAACAATATGACTGTGTGACGTCCAAAAGCCACATTAATCAGAGTCAGCTGAGTGCTACTGTACAACATCACTAGCTTCTGCTTTGATAGCTTTATACATGATTATGGCTTATTTTCAGACAGGTGTACAGGGATTTGGTTGTTCAGCTCCAATTAAACTTAATGAGGATGTTTTCATTCAACTAAATAAATTAGGTTTTAACCTCAAGACATTGCTAAGAGGATTCACAATATAAATTACACAAACCTAGCTGCAGAACAGGATTCACACACAAATGAATCCTGTATTTCCTGAACAATCTCACCCCCCTTTTCTGGTTTAAACAATGTAAGGCTTTCATTATACTTTTAAGGATCAGGAGTAGATCCATAGTGGATTGGATTCCCAGTTTCCCGTGGGGGAAACGCAATTATCAGGATGGAGGGCAGACCCAAGAAGCCGCCTTAGACCAGGGTGTTTGTCCATTGGGAGCAGTATTGTTTACTCTGACTGGCAGCAGTCCCAGGGTCTCAAACTCTCCGGCAGAGGTCTTTCACATCACCTGCTACTTGAATCTTTTAATTGAAGGTACTAGGGATTAAACCTGGCTGGGACCTTCTGCATTCAAACCATGCGTTCTACCACCGAGCTCTGAACCCTTCCCAAATCTACCAACAATCCAGCAGTGGGCCAAGGGCTAATTTTCTTGCTGGGAAGAAAACACCTGCTATTACTGGTGTTACTTGCAAAGAATGATGAACTCGGAGAACTCTAGTCTAATGCTATTTATGTGCTTAAGCAAGAGTGCGTACTTGGGATCACTTAACACAGATTCTTTATGCTTCCCTCACACACACACCTGATAAAGGATCCTGAGTATGCAAACTTGGTTGATGGACCTTGGAGAATCTAGTGACAACAAAAAAAGGACCACACAAGACTAGACATCCCAGCCGTGATGCCCAGAGGGTAGCCCCGTTAGTCTATCGCAGCAAAAACTACAAAGCGTCTTGTGGCACCTTTAAGGCTAACCAATGCCAGAATAAATGGGTTAGTCTTTAAGGTGCCACAAGATTATTGGTTGTTTTTCCACCCATGATTGTTTATTATAGGTTTGTGGAATGAATGTGCTATTCAGGGATGTTGAAGAGTCCTTGGTCTCAAGTCATGAGTCTTTGGACTTGAGTCCGAGTCTGAGTCCTTGGTCCAAAATGGTGACTCCCGAGTCACTCCCAAAGCTGACTCCACGAGTCCCTATTAAAATCAATGGGGGGTTTTCCCAACAAAATAAGGCTACTTCAGATGTGTGGCTTAAATAAATTCTAGAAGGCACACTTGTGCCGCACAAGTGTGCCTTTTTATTTCAAAACTCTGCAACTGATTTTGACAAGAACAGACCAGGCAGACAAACCCAAAATAACCAGGCAGGCAGAAGAGGCAGGGAACCCCAAAGCAAGCAGGCAGAGGCATTTGTCTTGGACAATTCAAACTGTGGAACTGGTTAAGAAGAGACCAGGCAGGCAGAGGAGGCAGGGAACCCCAAACAGGCAGGCAGAGGCAGCCAAACCCAAAATATCTGAAAGGTTGCATTTTAGGGAAATGACTTTAAAAAATAAAATCTTCGCTGGCAATCACGCTCCTCTCCACTCCTTCTGGCACAGCCCAGGGATGTTGAAGAGTCCTTGGTCTTGAGTCCTGAGTCGAGTCTCGAGTTCCATTAAAAATATTGTGACTCGAGTCTGAGGGGGGACTCAGTCCGACTCACGAGTCAAGTCCTGGAGTCCGAGTCCCCATCCCTGGTGCTATTGGAGATACAGCATTTATCTCATGTGAACAGAGCACAGTCAAGCTCATGAGCTCAGCACTTAATTCAATAGATTTTGATTAATTGCACTTGAATCCATCCTTAGGAACGGTTCTCATGACTGACATGTGCCTGCTGCTGACATGGGCAATGGCAACTGGTCCTAGAGGAGAGCGATCTGGCCTCCGCTTCATCATGTCACCAGCTGTGACAAGGGTTGACTAAGTCCACATATCTGTTTAGTCATGAGAGTCTGCCTAGAACAGGGACAGGCAACCTGGTGCCCTCCAGATGTTTTGAACAACACCCACAATCTCTGACCCTTGGCCGGGCTTACTTGGGATGATGGGAGTTGTAGTCCAGAATATCTGTGGGGCAGCTGGTTGTCTACCCCTGGCCTAGAATGCCAACACCTTCTAAAGCAGGACTGGGCAAATGTAGGTCTTCCTCATATTTCATAGATTTCATAGATCATAGCACCAGCCATTGTCAGAGGATGATGGGACTTGTAGTCAAACAATATCTGGTAGGCCACGGGCTTCCCACCCCTGTTCTAAACGATACACTGACAATGTGTTTAAGATTATCATTCTCTATAACTGTATTTTTCCCCTTTCTGGTATTCTCCTTCCATCCTTTTTTGTCACTGAAAGGGAGATGGGATCATGTGTGCCTCTAAAGTATGTCTGACTCCAGCATTCCAGGTGACCCTTTGGCTTATGCCGGTCTCCAGCCTGACAGATGTGGCACAAAGCAGGACAAGCTAGGCAAGTTTAGTCACCACTTAATCCTCCCCCCCCCCCCAGATTGGGACACATTTTTGTACCATTACATGTCCTCAGTCTAAAACTGTAATATTAAGATCTCCATTAAATTAAAGACCTGGAAGTTATTTTCCTGTGCAACAAATAGCCTGTGCAGCACTTATCGGGGTGGGGGTGGGGGGTGGAACCAATACATTTTCCATTACTTTTACGTGTACACAGCAGTAAGCGATAAGCCTTCGAAAGCAGTTGAAGGCTTATTGCTGCACTCTGTCCTGACTGTTTATATAAACTGGGGTCAAAGTTTAAGAGTTACTTCACAATTAAACATGGATACACAACTGAAAGCAATCAAATAAAAGAGTGTTTGTGTACACGTACACGTACATACATACATATACATACACACACACACACACACACACACCTTTTTACATGGGATATGTTGGTCTGTGCCAGTTTTCCCCAACCTGGTGCCTTCCAGATGTGTTGGACTACAACTCCCATGCTGGCTGAGGATGATGGGAGTTGTAGTACAAAACATCTGGAGGGCGTGGGTTGGGGAAGGCTGATCTAGATATTGGGGAAACAATGGCCTGGTTCTCACATAACACTAATCCTTAGTTATATTACAGCTCCCACAACTTGGACCAATCTGAGGTTGCTATGTGACGTGCAAACCCAGACATTATGTGCAAACTGACCCATAGTGTCCAGGTTTGGACGTCACATTGCAACCTCCGATAGGCCCAATCGGAAGCTGATTATGCAAAGTGGAAGTGACATGCGCCACAGAAAATTGTGGGTTAATTAACCCAAAATTTTTCGCTGTTATGTCTGGACTGGGTCTGTGTGTGCATGAATGACAGAAACCTAAGAAAATAAAGGTGCTATTATGCAGATTACTGTGTCATTAATATGCCAGAGCACTCTGTCCTCTAAAATTACATGATAAACAGAAACATATCTTTAGCATAGCTGTGCCAGCTGGGGATGGTGGCAGTTGTAATATATGGGTTAGTGTTATGTGAAAACCAGGCCATTGTGTCCCAGATATCTAGATCAGCCATCCCCAACCCACGCCTTCCATATCTTTTGTATTACAACTCCCATCATCCTCAGCCAGCATGGGAGTTGTAGTCCAACACATCTGGAAGACACTAGGTTTAAAACCTGATGGGTTGTCATACATGAGTGGGAAAGAACAGGCCCTATGGGTTAATCCTGGGTTAAACAGCCCACAGATAACCTATGGTTAGTTCTTAGGTTAACAATGGGTTGTTTAACCCACAATTTAGTGTCCATGTTTGCATGTCACAAATCAACCTTCTGTCAGAGGTTAATTATGCAAAGTGGCGGTGGCATACACCGGGCATGCACCGCAGCAAATCCTGGGTTAAGTCTACCTTCTCGCCGCCATTGTCACCAGCTGCTCTTGTTCCTCCCTCTCACTACCACTTGCTTGCTTGTCAGGCAGCGAGCCAGTGAGCAAGTCTGTTTTTTTAATTTATTTATTTAATATATTTATTCACCGCCCATCAGCCAAACGGCTCCCTGGACAGTTTACAAAACAAAGCAACACCAAAACAAAAACATCAACAATAATAATATAAAAACACAGACATATTAAAATGTAACAAGTCTGTTGCGACATCTACTGCTCCTTCTTCTCACCACCACCACACTGGTCTGGGCCAAAGCAACTGGCAGGTGAAGAAGTAGGTTGCAACGGTGAAGAGGAGCAACTCCAGGGAGCTCTTGTCAGTAGGCCCCTGTTAGGGAATGGGCCCTCAGCAAGTGCCCAAACATGCCTACCCTTGACCAGGTGCCCTGGTAACATGTGAGGTAGTGGTACCAAGATTTCAACTCTTCTGGGAAGGAAACTGTCTAGCAGACTGTCTTTCTTAACGTAAGTGTTGAATAGTACCTGTACAATGCATGTTGAGTCCACCTTTGTTTTAAAATGGCAAAATTAAACAAATGCTTCCTAAATGCAACTGTTGTGCTTTTAATCGAGTAACACCAAAACTCAATTTCTGTAATCAGCCCTTTTCCTTTACTGATAATATTGTCAAAATGCCTCCTTTTTATCTGCACTCACTTGATTTCTCATTGATACTGGTGTATTCTCTCTGCTCTGCAAAATGTTGGGAAGGTTGAATGCTGTCAGCACAATGGGTTTCTTGGCAGCAGCTGCATATTGCTGTGTTTTGTACGAGAACAAAAGAATATTTCATGCTGCCCTCACTTAGTACATTAGCTCATATTTATCACTTATAAATAGCGGCTTCCGACTTCTAAATCTAAATTCTACACATCTAAATTCTAGATTTCCGTTCAAGTGAAGAAGATGAAACTCTGCACAATTATACTTCATTCTTAAGGTAGTAACGGGAAATCTCTAAGAGCAGTATCCAACAGTGTCATTCTGCAAACTCAAATAGCACTAGTGGAGCTCTGTCGAAACTTTCCATTGTGCAAACAGTTATGCATTATGCTTTGCACTACCTGTTCTGTAATGTGTAATGCACAAGTGTAATGCAGAACAGATTGTGCAAGCATAATCTGCAACTGCTTGCACAATGGGTTCTGCAAGCGTAATGCACAAACACTTTCACAATGGGTTGTGCAACCACTTGCACAACCGTGTTTGCACATATGTAACTTTAGTTGGAGTCTCCTCTTACACATCACTTGCACTAGCAGAATGACACAGTTGGATACTCGGGAGATCCGGGTTCCAGTCCCCGCTCGGCCATAAAACTCACTTGGTGACTTTGGGCCAGTCACTGACTCTCAGCCTAACCTACCTCACAGGGTTGTTGTGAGGATAAAATGGAGAGGAGGAGGATTATGTAAGCTGCCTTGGGTTCCTTGCAGGAAAAAAGGCAGGGTATAAATATAATAAATAAAATAAAAATAAAAACTATGGGGTGGCAGAGGCTCCTACATATATAGAATCATAGAATTTTAGAGTTCGAAGGGAACTTGGATCATCTAGTCCATAAGTGGGCAGACTTTGCAGGATCTACTTGTTTTTTACCAGAACTCGGAGATCCACTAGCCAGATCCAGGTGCAAAATAGTGACTCAAGTGGGCAGATATACTAAGTATTAAGGTACTTCTGAGTACATGCTCAGCCCAGGAATTTGTGATCAGTTTCAGCATCAATGCAATATGAATATAACTCTGCAAGATCTCTGTTTTATAAAAGTTGGAGAAGAAACAACCTGCTTTTCCAATCCCAAACTTTAAAAATCTTCTCTCTAAAGAAGACGTAAAACGACTAGGGGTAGTAACCAATATTAGTCCTACATTGAGTAGACCCATTGAAATGAATAAGTTAAGTTGTGATTAACTTAAGTCTCATTCGTTTCATTGGGTCTACTCTAGATAAGACTAGCGTTGGATCATAGTTCCCTAGAATATATAAAATGACACATTGTTAAGAGGGTAAGGGAGCAATCCTATGGCCCCGGAACAGCATCTAGGATAGTTCTGATTCCCGGCTTCAAGGTCGGAGAGAGTGCTCTGACTTCTGAGGGGGAAATTGGAGATCTGACCCCACTCCCCTCTGCAGCTGGCACGAAAACAACCGCACTGGCTGGCCTCCGAGGTCGGAAACTCGACCTCGGAAAGGGGGGAGGTTCGGTGGGAGGAGAGGGGTGGAGACTGGAGAAGCCAGGACACAAGCTACCCTGAGCCTCTGCCAGTCTCCTTCCCTCCCCCCAAAACGCCTTTTCTAGACGGGCAAAAGAGCCTGTCTAGTGAAAAATGCATGGCGGGAGGGCGGGGAGGCAAAGATTGGCTCCACCAGCCTTGCACTGCATGACCGTAAGCATCCAAGTTTGGCGGGGTTACAATCATCGAGGGTGCAACCTAAATATCCCCTAAATCTCTTTTGGGACCTCTTGCTTTATCCTCCCATTCAAGTTTGATAGATTTATGAGTGTTACGGTGTAGACCAATCTGATGTTCTATACTAGATCAGAAAGTCACTTTAAGTTTTTTCTCCTAAAATTTGTAAGGTTTTATCGCCTCCTCTGAAGCAGCAGAAATGACCACACTTGGAGATTAAGAGCTGGATTTTATTTTAAATCGCATACTTTAAAACGTTGGGGTTTTTCAGTTGTCTAATAACTGTTGCAGACATTTGGTAGAATGAAGGGGTGGAATGAGGCGGTACGATTTTGAAATGTACCACTACAGACTGCCGACGAAGGGAGTTATATTTTTGAATTCTCTCCCATATAAAAGCAAAAACCCCAAATCTTTCCTTACAATCAGTAAGGTGGCAAATCAGGAAGAAAGGTGCAACATAGCCTTCTCTCTGGTGATCTTGTTTACCGTACAGAAGGAACACTGAAATAAGATGACTCTTCCTCCACCTGCAGTCTGAAGTGGTGCAGAGCAGAATTCTACAACCGCATGCAGCTTAATGTGTCAAACAGTTATAATGCAGTCAGTCACCTCAAACTCAGCCGGCGAGTGCCAACAAGATTGCAACCAAAATAGTGCCACGCTGCCACCGGGAAACAAGAAAGAAGTATCAGCATGCTCAGGAGAACACCAAGGTAGCTTGTAAAAATATAGACACTGGGCGAGTTTGCACATCACAATAAGCCACTCTGGAAACAAACTATGGTGGCTTGTTTAATCCATCGCTAATCCACACTTCTGCCATCAGTGACTGGGTTTGCACGATACGCCAAGCCACCATGGCTTCAAAGCCACGGTGGCTTACTGGGTTGTCCGAACCCGCTCCCCCCTCTGCCGCGGAGTAGCTACAAAGCCAGCCGCAAAGCCAGGGCCTGTTCTAGGGTTTGCTTAACCCTCCGTGGCTTGCCATGTTATCCGAGCTCAGATGACATGACCCACGGGGGGGCAAGCCCTACAACAACAAGCGAGCCGCTTGGCAAGAGCGGCACAATCCCCATGCTGCTCTTGCCAAGTGGCTCCCGGCGAGCACTGATGACAGCTGCCCGCAAAGTGCAGCCTTCCCAAGCCCCGCACAGGGCTTGAGGAGGCAGGCAGTGCCTCCCACCCCCCGCCATCGTGATCACGGGGCGATTGTGCAGGTGGGCAGGGGGAGAGGAGGCACATTCTCCTGAGCCTCCTCTGGGGGAGACCCAGGGAAATGCGACCCCCCCCGCCTTCCATCACAATCAGAGGGCAATCGCGCCAGCACGTGGGAGGGGAAGACAAGCTGTGTTGTGCTGGGCTTCCTCTTGAGGAAGCCCAGCAGAATGTGGCTTGTCCCTTCCCTTTGCTGGGTGCTGCCGCTCAGCTGAGCAGCAGCAGTGCTCGGCAAAGGGAGTGGGAGACGAGGGTGCCTGGGTGAATGGGCTCCAGTCTCACAAAATCCAGGCTTCCTTGGCAAGCCTTAGGTCTCTGCACAAAGCTTGGGTGTGAAAGAAACAAACTCCCATTTGCTATTCCAGATTTTGTTTTCCTGCACTTGTTTCAGCTTTGGTGGAGACCGGAAATCAGATGGAATGGCCCAGTGGCAAAGATCTAACACACACACACACACACACACACACAATATCTCCAGGGGAATTTCACACTTCATGCCAAGGATTAGGACCAATTTTCCACCAAGCTCATGGTTTTCACCTCCCACATTGCATGTGACACAAGGAAGCTTCCTTGTTTGAGTCACTTATGTTTGTTTTCCTGCAAGTCCTTTGGTGTGATGCCCCCGGTCCTTCCTGCTCTGGGCTTGCCACACACTGTAATCTGGTCCATCACAGACTGCATTCCTTCCTTATATAGGCTAATATGTTAGGAATGCAGTCTTGCTGTGGCACTTTAGTGCTAAAAAGAAAAATCAGATGTTGGCTCTGTAGGCAGGGCCAGCCCTATCATTAGGCACAGTGAGGCAACTGCCTCAGGTGGCAGATGCTGGGGGGTCAGCAATTTCAGTCTCCCAGGTAGTCCTCCTAAGCCCCCTGGCTATTTCCCTCTTCTGGAGAACAGAGTTGTCTGTGCACCACACAGCCTGTTCTGCACCTGTTAAACTACCCTGCTGCCCTCAGGTGTGGTGAAGGACACTGTCCTGTAGCCAGCATTAAAGTAGGAGTCAACTTCCAGTCCAGTCAGTTTCTGTGACCAGGTTCGCATGGCTTCTTCTAGGGTTTCAGGGTGGTTTGTAAACCACCCCAACCAACCACCCTCGCTGGGTTCAGATGTCACAACAACCTGTGCCTGGCAAAGGTAATTGTGCTAATTAGGCCACCATGGCTTATTTTCCCTCCATGGTCATGCAAACCCACCCTGTATGTGGATTTGGGGGCAGGAGGCGCCATCTTGTCTTTTGCCTCAGGCAGAAAAATGTCTTGGGCCAGCCCTGTCTCTAGGAACAGAACTCCACATGAATTGAATGGACTGCTCTGACTGCGTTTACCAACACCCCGACGTTCTCATCCCACATCATCCATGCAGCTAGGTGGGAGGGAAGAGGGCTGTTGCAAGACATTTTGCTGCCTGAGGAGAAAGGCAAGACAGTGCCCATCTCCACCCCGCAAACCATGTACAGAAGTTGACCGGACTGGAAGCTGAATCTTACTTCAACACTGGACAGCATCTTCCACCTCACATGAGCACAGCAGGCTTGCTTAGGGGCTGCAGTGCAGGATGCATGATAGACACAACTCCTCTCTCCAACACCTCCCTGCCACTTCTGCCCACCCCCCAGCATGTGCCACCTGAGGATACCACCTCACTCTGCCTACTGGTAGGGCTGGCCCTAGAAGAGAGGTGAAGGCCGAGGCCAAACCTTCTTCTTCTTCTAAATTTAGACTGTGTTCTCAGAATAAGGCCATCAATGGAGGTTGGGGCAGTGACCTGCTTCACAGGGCTGTTCTGCTTTACAGCCTTTATCTTCTTTTACATGTTAAAAGTGTTATCTAAAAGATTTAGAATAAACTTGCTATAAATAAACTAGGGATTTCAGGGTGACAACATAGACAGACAGATGTGAATGAGCAACATTTGAGTTCAGAATACACAGGAAAAACAACATTTACAGAATGCCATTTAGAAATAAAATCCATGTTCTAGCTAACCTGTATTTTGCACTGAGACAATGTACATATATCAAAGTCTAGAAAGGCTTGCCATGAAAAGCTATCAGACTAATTTAAAAAACAGAAGTTAAAAGATAGCTAGAGAACCCTTCTGATTAATACTGCTGCCTTTCCTCTCAGTATTTCTACCTTCACAGACTTTGGGATTCTTCTGTCACACAATCAAAGTGATTTCCTGCCTATTTATAGAACCTGGCTGGCTATGGGTTAATTAGCACTTGTAAGGCACTTTGAAGAATCTAGCTGCAACAATCCTGAAGCCACTTACTCTCCTGTGGTCCTTGGACTCCTCTCCAGTTGCAGAAAGATTATTGTATGTTTTTCCATAAAGAATTGGACAAGAGAGGTCTGGACAAGAGAGATCTGTTTTCTGGAACTCCATGACAGTGCAGACTTCTGAAATAGAGGAAACCCAGGAACTTTGGATTGCACAGGGGTGGATGGCTTCAGGGCTGTGGCCTATACACCCACGAAAGCAATAGAAGGACTGGAACATGCCTGTAGTAAGCTTCACATACTACGCCCAAAGTAAAATTACTTGTAGACTGGAGAGTAATTGGCTATTAGTGAAGTGAATCTAGTGAAACGGAGGGAAAGTTGCAATGTACCGTATCCCCTCCCAGCCCCAACCTAATCAGAGCACTTCTGTTCTGGACTCCAGGTAGGGTGGCCACTTATGAATCACCAAAAAAGAGGAAATGCATCACTAAAAAAAGAAGGGCAAAAGAGGACAGTGATTTGCATAAAATGTGCATATGCTAATGTATATGTATCGATGCAAATGTAGAAATAACCATTATAATTTAAATAGAAATACAGTAAATCTCACCATAGTGAGGAGGACTGTGCCCAGGTGACCTGTGCCTACCTGTCCAGGCTGCTGTCCAGTGCAAACTGCGGATGGGCAACAGTTCTTAATGGTGCATTATCTTTAAACGGGAAGTGGACTGGACAACCCTTCAAACAGAGGAGGACGGCCCTCCGTAAAAGCGGACACATGGCCACCCTAACTGCAGGTACCATTGCTCATGGAAGGAGGTTGAGGTTTCAAGAGTGGGGAAAGGACCTTGCGTTGTGTGTGTGTTTTTAAAATTTCTCACTCCCCCGCAAGGTGTTTCCTTTAGAATCCAGCGGTACTTACATACTTCTGAGTAAACATCATGTTGTAAGACTGGGGTTTGGACAGGAGAGTCATAAACACTGCAGACTCCCTTGATAGCCAATGACCAAAGTTGCTGGGCACATATTTTGTTAGGGAAGTCACAGGCAAATGGCCAGGGCCAGCTCAAGACATTTTGCTGCCTGAGGCAAAGGACAAGATGGCGCCCCCTCCCGTTTCATGCACAAAAGCCGAATGGACTGGCGGTTTAATCTTTCTTCAACAATGGCAATAGGAGGACAGCAACCTCCACCACACTTCAAGGCAGGCAGACTAGCTTAGCAGGAGTGGGCCAGCCAGGCCGCATGGCCCATAGCCCAATCCCCCAGCTCCTTGCTGCCACCTGCCAGCATCTGCTGCCTGAGGAGGCTGCCTCACCTTGCCGAATGGCAGCGCCAGCCCTGCAAATGGCCCAAGAAGGGTAGAGGCAGCCACTTCTAACCTGGTGCCTTCCAGATGTGTTGGACTATAACTTACATCACCCCAAGCAGCATGGTGGCTGGGGATTATGGGATTTCTAGTCCACATCTGGAGGGCACTACGTTGGGGAAGGCTGGGCTAGGAGATGGTCAGAGAAGATGACTCACCCTTCTTCCCCCTTCCATCCAAAGGGAGGGGGGAAAGCCAGCTGTGGGTGGAAAACAACAGAAGCATTTTGGGGGAGATAGACTGCAGTCTGGGAGAGTAAACAGAGGGAAACGTGAATTCCTTGCGTGAACAGGGTATCCATGGTGAAAGGGGAGTGGGGCCATGTGTTTAGCCTCTCCTCCAAAGTCACATTACTCCTCTCATGACCGCCGTGCCACATTCTCCAAAACATCTAAAATGGCAGGGGTTGGCCCTCTTGTACGTGCAACAGTAGAGCCCTGCCTAATCAGGGCATTGTGTGAACAGGGGTAGACGAGAGAGTTGAGATTTTGGGCTCAGTAAACTAGTAGCATTTTGGGGCGCTTGCTGGCTGCTTCCCTCTGGACATCTCATGGGGGACAGTGGATTTGGCTCTCTGTCGGGATTGTTTAAGCTGTGCCTCCACCAATGCTCAGCCTGTATATTCGTAAATACACCCAAATATGACCCAACACGCCTTCCAAAGGAAACCAAACCCAGTAAGTGCTTAGGACTCAAGTGTAGGACTGGTGAATATGTTTGCATAGCTCCAGTTAAACCTTTCCTTCTGGTTTCAAACACGCTGAAGTTGACATTAGTTAGTGTGAGCCTGGCACTCTCCTTTTTGGCCTATTCTTGAAGAATTCCATGTAATTGAAAAGCTTACTTTCTGAACGCTTCTTGGTCCATTAAGGCTGTTGCCTCGCTTGCTCCAAATCAGTTTGGTGGAACGGATGCAATTACTAACAACTACTGCCTCTTCATAATCTTACATTAGCTGCATGGATGCCATTCTAAACCTATGTGAATCTGCCCCTTTGTAGCAGAAGTCCCCTTGCCAGCACTACACTCCCCATATGTGTGTGTGTGTGGGGGGGGGTGTTTGGTGCTGGTGTGGAGACATTCCACACATATCCATGGGGTGAGCTAGCTTCTGTACATTACATCAGCCTTCCCCAACCTGGTGCCCTCCAGATCTTTGAGACTTCAGTTAAACCTTTCCTTCTGGTTTCAAACACGCTGAAGTTGACATTAGTTAGTGTGAGCCTGGCACTCTCCTTTTTGGCCTATTCTTGAAGAATTCCATGTAATTGAAAAGCTTACTTTCTGAACGCTTCTTGGTCCATGGCTAATGGTCTGGACTTCTGGGAGTTGTAGTCCAAAACATCTGGGTGGCCCCAGGTGGAGGGGAAACTTCATTACGTCCGTTGCATGGAGATTCCACCATGTGGAAGCAAGTTTCAGTGGTAAGACAGCTGCTGTCCGCGTGTGGTAGATACAGCAAGAGCTACTGTGGTGGACTGTCAGATTGGGACTGGTGGGGGATCGAGTCCCTGTTAGGAAGCGGATGCTAGCTAGACTACTCTGTCATTTACCCTGGTATTGTCTGCTGCTCTTCCCGGCAGCAGCTGTCCAAGGTCTTGGGCAGGCTCTTTCCCTGTCACCTGCTATCTGGTCCTCTTAACTGATGGAACCTGCAAAGCAGCTGCTCGACCACTGTGCTATGGGGCCTCTTCCACACCCCAAAGCTCACTGGATGCCCTTGGGCCAGCCACTACCGCCCAGGCTGAGCACGCCATGTCCGTCACCCACACGTCATCCGTGCAAATCAAGACATTCCTATTAGAGCTGCCACATACGCATGCATAGGATTGCCCTGTGAAAGTGGCACGAAACAGGTGGCAGGCAACCCTAATTCAAACACTGATTTCTCGGCCATGAAGCTCTCATTGGGGGAACCTTGGGCTAGTCAGTCACTCTTTCTCAGCCTAACCTACCTGTCAGGGTTGTTGTAAAGGTAAAACGGAGCGGCGGGGGGGAGGGGAGATGAACAGATAAAAGGAAGCACTTATTCACACAGCGCATATTTAAGCTATGACATTCATTACCACAAGGCATAGTGGTGGCCACTAACTTGGATGGCTTTAAAAAGGCATTAGACAAATTCATGGAGGAGAAGGCTATCAGTGGCTGCTAGTCTTGATGGCTCTATATTACCTCCAGGATCAGAGGCAGTATGCCTAGCCTAACTATGTACACCAGTTGCTGGGGAACACTACAGGAAGGATGCTACTGCACTCATGTCCTACTTGTGGGCTTCCCGTTGGGGCATCGGTTGGGCACTGTGGGAAGAGAATGCTGGACTGGATAGGCCTTCAATCTGACCCAACACAGATTGTGTTCTTAACTTTGTATGCTGAACTGAGCTCTTTAGAAGAATTGGGGCGAGGGGGGGCAGAATAAAAAAAAGGTTTAAAAATACATTAATATAATTAATTAATAAAAAGTGCAACAATAATTCAATAAAAGGGCATCCGACCGCAAGTGAAGTTTTAAAACAAAGCGCATACAGAAACAACAACAACAACACTGGGTTGGATCCAGACTTAGTCAAGCTTAGAGTAGACCCACTGAAACAAATGCCACTTAAGTTAGTCATCATGACTAACTTGTCCCATTGATTTCAGTGGGTATACTCTAAGCATGAGTAAACCTGAATCCAACCCACTGTCAATACATATTGTTGTGAACCGCCCAGACAGCATTGACTATTGGGCTGTATGGAAATGAAATTGATGATGATGATGATGATGATGATGATGATGATTAATGTATGTTAACTGGAGAAGTAACCCATAATAACCCCTTCCCTCCGTCCGTCCATGCCAGGGGGCGTGGCGTTACCCACCTTTGGGGTGTGTGGCTTTAGCTCTCTGCTCTTGCTGCTGGCTGGCTGTGGCAGCGGCGGTCGTATGCAGGACCACTTTGCCTTTCCTCACTGAGCTGCCCATGGTTTTACGCACTCCGGGAGCCCCGGCCGGCGTCGGCGTCTCGGTCAGTTCCACCCGCTCGCAGCGCCCTCTGCTGACCGGGCGGCACCAAACACCACCAAAGGAGAAGGGCCAGGTCGGTGCTTGACGAAGCAGGGTCGGCCGGTCGGTCCCCCCCCCGTGTAAGCAGTAAGTGATGCGCTGGAAGGAGCCTCCCAATATCGGAGGCCGCTACACCTTCCAGACCTTTCTCTAGGGTTGCGTGCTGATGGAAAGAGCTGCTACTTCCTCCTCACCTGCAGGCAACAGCGGCTTATCTGCCATGCCGAGAGCTGGTTGCGATGGCAATCGAACCTAAAACAAATGAATGAAATCCTTCCTGAACTACTAGGGAAGGCGCGACCCCTGCTGGCCGAAATGGCTGCTGCTAGTGGTTCTTTAGTATAGCAAGTTCGCCCATCTTTAGTGTGTGTGTGTGTGTGTGTGTGTGTGGTGGCAAACCAGAAGAGGGCCTTTTCTGTGGTGGCACCCACCTTATGGAATGTCCTCCCCTCTGGTATTCAGGAGGCACCGACTGTGGCATGTTTTAGGCACCCATTAAAGACCCATTTCTTTACCTAAGCCTAACCTGAATGATTGTGCTGCCTACTTAGTTTGTATAGTACAGTGATGGCGAACCTTTTTGAGCCCGAGTGCCCAAACTGCAACACAAAACCAACTTATTTATTTCAAAGTGCCAACACTGCAATTAAACCTGAATACTGAGGTTTTAGTTTTAGAAAAACAACTCATACAGTTGTCCGAACTAATTAACATCTTTTGTCTTAAAAGAAAAATACAATAACAGAGCTTTCAATTATACAGTTTTTTGTTGAAAAAAAAATCAACTCAAAAAATTATTAGAGTACTACATTGTACCCTGCTTCTACAGGTGTCGAATTAGTAAAAGTAAAAGTCAACCTGTACTAGGATGAGCAAGATAAACAAGAAAACTAAACGTGCTTAACACATTTTAAACACTTTATGTCTTGGACTGCAAACACTGCATTAGGTAAAAGTTTGCATTGGGCATGCTTTTGCACAATTAATGTGATTTTTGCTATTGCATGCATGCTGATAATTTGTTAAACCGTGGCTCATACTCCGTTAGTTTGAGAGCAACACATGCAGCACTCAGGTCAACTGTTAGGGCTTTACATCCAAGCCATGCTCTGTGCATCATTCTTCAAAATCTTTTAAATGTGTTAACAATGTAGAAAAGAATTCTGTAATAGGAATTCTAGAATAAAATCATTCTGTTCCACACTGTGAAAAAGAACAAGATCATTAGTGTTTTGCAGAAGGGGACGGTCTTTTCGCGATCTGGTGACCAATGGCTCAAGTGCCCACAGAGAGGTCCCTGCGTGCCAGCTGTGGCACCCGTGCCATAGGTTCACCATCACTGGTATAGTACTTATTGTGGTTTTAGTTTTAGTTTTAAATATTTAAACTGATGAGTTTTTGTATTTATTATGATGTATTTTAATGTTTGATTTTGTGAACTACTTAAATATTTTTTTGGTATGGCAAGCAGTATATAAATTGATTAAATAAATATCTGTGTCACTGGAAATGACTCACTTTTGGATGTGTAACAACTCGTGTATGGTGGGACCTAAGAAAAGTAAGAAAAACTGTGAACTTGAGAGGTGCAAATCCACCTGAATCTCTTCAGCGGTCTTCAGTAAAACATACTATCACATGTGTTCAACCTCCTTGCACAAAATCTGTCACTTTTCACTGGCTACCTACCTTGTTGCTTGACAGAAAAATAGCCACTTGATAGCTATTCCATTAGCTCTTAATACCACTCCAGAAAAATACAGGATGACAACAACCAAGGGCATATGGCAAGTTGCCCATGTGGTAAGGGCTCAAGTAGCCCTGGGTTCGAGTCTAGCCGATTAGGTCAATCCATCAGCCAAACGCAGGTAAAGAAGTTTAAGAACAAAGCTTTTTTCAATCAGATAATGCAGCTGCATGTCCCAGCTCCAAACAAAAATGGAGTGAGCACCGAACATGCGCAAGTGTTCTACGTTTATGGAATGCAGGCTTTATAAGTCACGCATGTGCAGATGCTGCTAAGATCTTAGAACAATAGAGCTAATGCCTTTTGGCTCTACGCCAGGCATGTGCAGTGTATACCAACTTTGCGAAGATAAAATTCCAGTCCTTTGTAGTTGGGCATGTGCACCATGTCCCTGAGTAGTGGATACATTTCTGCCTACCCATCATCTGAACTATTCTGCTTGTCCTGCAGTTTATTGCGCAGGGCGAAAACATCATCTGTACAGCTTATCAGCGTTCCAAGACACTGTGAGCTCTACAGCAACACACTGTGATTTAACTAACAAGTTGCTGGGGCAGGCTGAAGGTGAAGTCCTTGGTGACTTTTTCTACACCCAAGAGCTGGGTTTGCATTTTCACTCACTGTGACGTGGCCTGGGCTATTCAGTCAGTCAGTCAAAGCATTTTTTTTATCCCACACTCTAGTCAAAAGGCTCTCAGAGCAGTTTACAAGAATCAAAAATTAGACCCTGCCTTCAGGCTTACAATCTAAAAAGACAGGAGACACAAGGAAAGGGACTGGGAGGGAGAAGGAAAAAAGCATGATGGCTGTTAAGGAATTCACATGGTGATGCTTGATTCAGTTGCCTAGATGGATGCGAATATACCTACCGGTATATTCTGGAACCAGTGGAACTCAGGTTAGCTCTACCTCTGTTGTTCTTCTGGGCTGGCCTGTTCTTTGCTGGTCTGTTCCTCTTTTCTTTCTTCTCTTCTGCAGTTTCTTTTCTTTCGAGTTCAATCAAGCTTAATCTGTTTCTTCTCCCGTCCCCTCAGGAGCAGATGTTTCCTCAGCTGCCCTTCTGGTGGCAGTTGAGGGAGAGAGGGGCCACCACTGGGAGCTAGATGGTGGTGGCAGCTCACCAGGTTGTGTCTTCTTCTCTCAGTTGAGAGGTTTTCTTAGAAGCCCTTCTGGTGGCAGTTGAGGGAGGGAGGGTATTTGAGTAGACATGTGGCAAGTTTTCTTGGATAAATTTCATTGAATGGAACTGCTGATGGCCATTCATTAGCTTAGGGCTTGTTGTTTTTCGTTCTCACATCTCGTGACCTCTGACCATCTCACAAGATAAATTAATATTTTTAATACTCTTATAATTGGTTTTATCCCTGGTATCTCTTCTACGTTTGCATTCCAGTTGACTCTCCAACTGCCGTGGAATCTTCAGACTTACTCAATTGCTAAAACAGCACCTGCTATGCTCTACAACAGTGTTCTCCAACCTTGGGTCCCCAGATGTTTTTGGCCTACAACTCCCAGCATGCCCCAGCCAGCTGGCTGGGGCATGCTGGGAGTTGTAGGCCAAAAACATCTGGGGACCCAAGGTTGGAGAACACTGCTCTACAAGGAGAGATAGAATGTAAAAAGATTGCAAATATCAGCACAATTTATCACATAGATTTCATAGATTATAGAGTTGGAAGGAGCCTACAAGGCTATCGAGTCCAACCCCCTGCTCAGTGCAGGAAACTAGAGGAGGGGTCTCCCATCCAAGTAATAACCAGGCCTGACCCTGCTTAGCTTTCCACACTCAGACAAGCTGAGCCTGCGTAAGCCACAGGCTGCTGCTATACAGGGAATTAAATGGGGTTGGGGGGATCATAATCTACCAGAGGCTTCTGACCTTCTGGTGATCTGGAAGAAACATTCAAAGTTCATATTTTACTACATTTGATTCTGTGGATGTTTATAAACCACAGATTTAAACTAGTTTAATAGTGATTCCCTCTCTTAAGATAATTTTGAGAAGTGTAGTTTGATGTGGGTTGCAAGAGATCACTAACTTTATTTATTTGGAGTATTTAGCCTACTAAGCAAAGTTCTTGCTGGATTACACTCAGGGCTGGCCCAAACAGAGGCAGCGTTAGGAGGTGGCCCACTAGGGCTGGAGCCCCAAATCTTTCATTTGGAGCCCTGAATCTCTGGGAGGCCATCTGCCCCATCACCCTGCTGTCCGTGGGCACTTGCTGAAATAAAGGTACAGTGGCCCAGATGATCTCTGTGGTATCTGATCCCACTGGGTTAGTGGGCTTTTTGCCTACATGTGCTTCACTTCCTGTGTCGCCCCGCCCCCCGAATCTTTCTGCGTGTGATTTTTTTCCTGAAATCACAGAATCATAGAATAGTAGAGTTGGAAGGGGCCTATAAGGCCATTGAGTCCCACCCCCTGCTCAATGAAGTTTTTCCTGATGTTCAACCGGAATCTGACTTCCTGTAACTTGAGTCCATTATTCCGTGTCCTGCAAACTGGGATGATCAAGAAGAGATCCTGAACCTCTTCTGTGTGACAACCTTTCAAGTACTTGAAGAGCGCTATCATATCTCCCTTCAGTCTTCTCTTCTGAAGGCTAAACATGCCCACTTCCTTCAGTCTCTCCTCATAGGGCTTTGTTTCCAGGCCCCTGATCATCTTTGTTGCCCTCCTCTGAACCCTTTCCAGTTTGTCTGCATCCTTCTTAAAGTGTGGTGCCCAGAACTGGACGCAGTGCTCAAGATGAGGCCTAACCAGTGCTGAGTAGAGGGGAACTAGTACCTCACGCGATTTGGAAGCTATACTTCTATTAATGCAGCCCAAAATAGCATTTGCCTTTTTTGCAGCAATATCACATTGCTGGCTCATATTCAACTTGTGATCTACAACAATTCCAAGATCCTTCTTGCTTGTAGTATTGTTGAGCCAAGTATCTCACATCCTGTAACTGTGTATTTGGCTTCTTTTTCCTAGGTGTAGAACTTGGCATTTATCCCTATTAAATTTCATTCTGTTGTTTTCAGCCCAGAGCTCCAGCCTATCGAGATCACTTTGAATTGTGTTTCTGTCTTCCAGGATATTAGCTATTCCACCCAATTTTGTGTCATCTGCAAATTTGATAAGCATTCCCTGCACCTCCTCATCCAAGTCATTAATAAAAATGTTGAAGAGCACTGGGCGCAGGACTTGTGGTACCCCAGTTGTTACCTCTCCCCAGTTTCTTCTAAGTACTGGAAGGATGGATGAGAAAACTAGCTGGGTCCCAAAGTTCTTGAGTTTCCTTCCCAAAGCTTCAAAGTCTGACGTGATTTCTTTATAGCTCCGCTTGGCAGTGTCATTTGTTCCCACATGGATGAGAAGAAACGGATTCATGTCAGTGGGCATTATGAGTGTTGGCAACCCTTCAGTCACATCTCTAAAGGGAGACAGCATACCTGGCGAGTCCATGCGTGTTCGCGCAACATACTTCGGTTTCAATCCCATGCAGCAGGGAGTCACCCACAACTACTCCTCTTCTCGTCTTCTTGTTGTAGGCCTTGGTTTTATTGCCTCCGCTTGACTGACCTTCAGCCTCTTGCTCGCTGTTGTGCGGAGTGCCCTGTAATTCTTCCTCTGCAGGCTGTCCTCCAGTGTCATCCTCATGTACCTGAAAGCGGTTCCATAGATCCGCTGCTTCCACTGGAGCAGAATGTCTTCTCGTTCTGCTGCTGCTAACTGTCACCCTTTTCCAGGGAGTTTCCTCTACTTCATTTTTCCTCATCTCCACATTCTCCTCTTCTGTCTCAGCTTGCTGTTGCTCTTCTGCGTCCGTTACTTCACTTTGCTGTTGTAGCTCCACCATTCTGTCCAGGAACTCTTCGTCTTCTCTTATTCCCTTCAGGGTCGACACAACGCCACTCCAGTCCTTTCACTTTTTCTTCCAACAGTGCAGTCAAATGCCCTCCTCTCCCCCTGTCCATGCATCACTTTTTACAAATAAAAAGGAGATAGGGTCCTTTACACACACACACACACACACACACACACACACACTTTAGTATATGTAAATTAGCATATGCAAATTTGTGCAATTTTATTTTTTTTATATATTTTTTTGGTCCTATGAGCCCTGAGCCCTGGATCTTTTTGGTACCTAGCACCACCCCTGGGCCCAAGACATTTTTCTGCCTGAGGAAAAGACAAGATGGTGGTGCCTCCTTCCCATCCCATGTACAGAATCTGGCTGCAAGAGAAACTTACTTCAACACTGGTCACCTGAGGCAGCAGGCTAGTTGGGGGGGGGGGGGCAGAGCAGCTCTGTTCTCCAACAAGCGAATGGCTGGGGAGTTCAGGAAGAACACCTGGGTGGCTGCTACTGCTGCCCCCAGTATCTGCTGCCTGAAGCGATTGCGTCACTCTGCCTAATGGTAGGGCCAGCCCTGCTTACAACACATTTAAAAAAGAACAAAATACACAAAGAGTTATTAGGGAGGGGCAAAACTTATACAGGTTTCCCCCAGACCTCAGATGTTCCAGCTGCTACTCTACGTCTGAATCTCTGGGCCATGGCAGATCTCAGGGGAAATGGCTGCAGCCACCAGATGTTCATCTCTCAATGGTTGAGGCTTCCTCACCTGGGCTGCTGTTGCTGACGTCTCTTGCAGTTTTGGTTTCTGGTGGCAGACACAAGAAGCACAGCGGGAGCGAAGGTGTTCACAAGCCTCCCCCAATCCTCCTCAGATGCTCCAAGAATTCTTAGCACCCTCACCAAACTACAATTCCTATGAATTTTTGCAGGCGGGAAGCCATGACAGTTATGCTGATATTACTATGTAGTATAGATGTGTCCTAAAATCCCTTGAATCATGTTTCTTTGTTGAGTGTAATTAGCTCGTGGAAAAGGATATGAAGAACCCTTACAGTGTGGATATATATAATATATGCTTATCTTGCCAGTGTTTCTTCTTATTAATCGGAGGCTGATTTTGGCGGAAGAGTACATCTGAAAATCACATGACCCCTGATTTTTATCAACTGAATTGTCAATTCCAACGTTTCCTGGAAATACCGCATTCCTATGCATGTCTACTCAGACATAATTCCTACTGAGTTTAATGGGACTAAAGCTGAAAATTTACCTGGGATTAAGTCCCATTGAACTCAGTGGGACTTCTGAGTAGACGTGTGCAGCTGTTTGTTCCAGGTTAAAGTGTTTACAATGTGTGGACAACCTGTGGGCTGTATTCAGCCCTTCAAGGCCTTAAGTGTGCCTAAGCCCCCACTGAATCCGGCCCACACCTTGCTGGATTCCCCCATGAATATTTCATTCTGCACAGCCTGCAAAACAGTTGTTCGGAGGGGTGTAGGAGCACAACTGTGATGAGGAAGCTATCAAGCTGGCTTTGCGATCTCTGCAGGGGGGAAAGGTTTAAAGTGCAAAACAGCCACAGGGAGCCAAAAACGTCTCTCGGGGAGGGCAGCAAGCCAGCTTGGGCACTTGTGGGGTGGCTGGCACTGGCGGAGGCCAGGGAGAGCTCAGGAAGAGCAGCAAGGTTTTTTTGCTGCTCTTGCCAAGCACCACACTGGCCACTGGACTTTACCTACAGTGGGATTGGTCATCAGGGTTCGGATGATATACAGGCCTGTGGCTTACGCTGGCTCAGCTTGTCTGAGCATGAAAGCTAAGCAGGGTCGAGCCTGGTTATTACTTGGATGGGAGACTCCTCCTCTAGTTTCCTGCATTGAGCAGGGGGTTGAAAGGAGCCTTGTAGACTCCTTCCAACTCTATGATCTATGAAATCTATGACATGATGACAACCCACTGTGGGTAAAACAACCCCTAGAACAGTGCATGGGTTCTCATGGTGACTTGTTTGGGGGGGAAAACCAAGCCACAGTGGGTAAACGGGGCTGGGTTTGGACAACACCACAACCAACCATGGCTTGCTGCCCATGGTGGGTTGCCATGTCATGCAAACCAGGTCATTGTGTGATTGTCATGCCACCTTCACACACATTCTACGTACGGTGGGGGAATCCCAAAGTAATCCTCCCATGTTTTCCCAGTGCTGTTTCCATCTTTTTTTCTTGTAGCTTGCAGTGGAAGAGCAATGATTTTATAGCTCTAGGAGCCCTCCATCTGGAAACACCCTAGTGCCAGGCGATTGATGTGCTGCTCTTGAGAATGCTCCAATGAGTTCAGAATGCATTATGGGTTATGGATCATCAGCAGGCTCAGGGGGACCCCAAGACTTGCAGAAGAAGCACGCACACACAAAGACTGTGGAGGGGGGAAAGGAGGTGTGCCCTCCCAAACAGTTCTATGAGGACTGAGCATGCATGCTCACTGACAGAGAATGCTGACTGTTGAAGGGCAATGGAAAAGTGGGGCTGGCTGGAACCCTTAACAGAAGCACTCCATAGCGCAACATTTTGTTGCAAGCTCCACTTCCCCCTTGGTTTCTGATGCACGGGTTTCCAGTAAATGGGCCTTGCCATGCATGCACGGGCATGCAGTGCAAGCATGGTGTGTTGACATTAGCACAGCACAGTGACATAGCTCGCAGTTTCTGTGCACCACAAACAGCAACACAGTGTCACTGCAAGAGGTTTATGCCTTCCCTGGGGACTTCCAGATGGAACCTATTCGATTCTAGTAAGTCCCTGGGCCTGGTCGGCATAATTTCACTGTGGATAAAACCATAACTTTGCTGCCAACATTTGTGTACCCCTGCCACCAAAAATTTGCTGGTTGCCCTAGTCCAGCCTTCCCTAATCTGGTGCCCTCCAGCCGTTTTGGACTACAACCCCCAGCATTCCTAACCACTAGCCATGCTGGCTGGGTCTGATGAGAGTTTAAGTCCAAAACATCTGGAGGGCACCAAGTTGGGGAAGGCTGGTGTAGATGATAATAAGCTAGATCAGGGCTCTCCAACCTTGTGTCCCCAGATGTTGCTGCTGGACTACAGCTCCCAGAATCCCTTGCCATTAGCCATGCTGGCTGGGTATGCTGGGAGCTGTAGGCCAGCTACATCTGGGGACCCAAGGTTGGAGAGCCCTGAGCTAGATGGACCAATGATCTGACTCAGTGTAAAGCTTCCTATGTTCTTGCCCCAGGATTCCGGATTGTGTACAGCCTGTTTTCACCTGCTGAACACATGGTCAGGACCAACAGGCATGATTTCACTCCCCTTCGCTTGCCTGCATTCACTCTATGTGTGGATGTTAAGCTAAGAACAATGGATATAAGTGATAGTAACATCTTTTCAAAAGGTATGGCCCATGAATCATTATCAGCCTCAATATGGGGGTTATGTCTGAATCACAATCAACAGATCCAACTGCTAATTGTGCTTATCATCACAACTTTAGAAGTAGGGTGAAAACTATGCTACCACGAAACCTACCTAACAGGTACTAGCAAAATTATTTGCAATGGAACCTCAAGCCAAGCAAAGTTTCTGTGGTTTCACATTTCACCAGTATTGCCTTGAAAATCAGTCTGTACGCTGAAAGTCCATTACTGAAGCAAATGTGTTATTTTAGGATTTAGGTTTTTTTGTTTTTTTTTAATGTATGCAGTTTTCATGGGGGTCCATGAGTTTTGATTTAAGAGTTGGCTTTCTTAAAAAAAGGGGGGGGGAGGGGGGGAAAAGACATAATTTTTCAACAATTGGTTCAATTCTAACTCACCATTGAAAATGCTCCCTTGGAGACATGTGTATATTAAAATGTGTATGACATACCATGTAAAATATGGACACGGCTTTGCAATTCTGTTTTTAATTAGTTTAAACAAATGTAATATTTTTATTGTTTAGTCTTAGCAACTCTGGATTTTACATCACCTTACTGTGCGTGAAGAAAGTGTTTGGGATGTAGAAATTAAAGCTGTCCTAAATCCATAGGCACAATTACAGAAAGAACTGAGAGAAATATACCTCCCCCCCACCTCTGAAAGTCACATATATTCTTTCTATGTTCCTCTCAAAATAGAATTCAAATTCATGAAGAAACGCGCACACACAGCATTTCTCACATGACAGTAGCATTTCCACCTTGCACAAACCCTTTTGCCAGACAACAGGTCTTAAAACAGCTCTGACTATGAGAACAGTTTTGTAGATCAATAATAGCCCCATTCTATTGACCAATTAAAACAGCTGCTGTTGCAAGAATCTTGTCCTCCAACTCAAATCTGCCTACTTGCCAACACATAATTCACTGTGTATTTGGTCCTTTTGCCCTGGTAGGCTGGGCTAGTGTTCTGTGTGATTTCACATTAAAGAACTCTTTGCTGCCTTGTTCTGTGTTTGGGGAGGCCTGAGGCACATGTTCAAGGGCTATCCCTTCTTTATCACTAATATTCACACATTTGTAGTGCTAAGTCATAGCTTTGAAAACAAGCTCTTGGCTGAACCTTGATTTCATGACACTGCTGTTGACCTGAAGGAAGGCACCATTCTTCACCAAAATGGCTTAAAGGGAAAAGTAGTGTGAATTTGCTGGACTAGAATGTAACAGTAAATTCGAGTCTGTTTGTTTAGGGCTCAATGGGGACCAAGGTTGTCCCATTGCTAGTGTTAAATTATAGCAAAGGAAAATTGTGTCATTGGCAATAATTGCTGTTGTAAATAAACAAGAGTCTTGTAGCACTGTAAAGGCTAACACGTTTATTTTGGCACAACCTTTTGTGGACTGGAATCCATTTCAGTCACATGATGTGTTATTCTCAGTTGGCAGGTATATACATGGGTGGGGAAAGTATTTGTGGAGTGGGGTTAAAATGGCAAAGAAATGCAAAAAGTACTTTCTGTGACAATTGAATTAAAGCTTAAATATATGCAAAATGAGCACAGGGAACAGCAGTAATTGCTGATAACACAGTGTGCTTAGCATTGCTAAGTTAACAACTGTCATGGGACAGGAATCCATTGACCCAATCAAGCCCAAACAACCCAGTTTGGTGTAGTGTTGGTTAGGACTGAGGAGTGCTGGGCTCAAATCCCCATTCAACCATGAAACTCACTGATTGATGTTGGGCAACTACCTCTTGGCCAGTGTAACCTCTCTCACAGGGATGTTGGGGGGATAAAATTGATGGAGAACCATGTATGCTACCATGAAGCCTTTGGAGGGAAAGGCAAATCTGAGTTTTTTAAAAAATAGAATCAAGCTTCATTCCATATATATATATATATATATATATATATGGAGACCCAGTGTAGTGGTTAGAGTGCTGGACTAGGACTCAGGAGACCTGGGTTCTAGTTCCCACTCAACCATGAAGCTCACTGGGTGACTTTGGGCCAGCCACTGACTCTCAGCCTAACCTACCTCACAGGGTTGTTGGGAGGATAAAATGGAGAGGAGGAGGATTATGTAACCCGTCCTTGGGTTCCTTGCAGGAAAAAAGGCAGGATAGAAATATAATAAATGGGCATTAAAAACATGGCTTTTCAGGCGGGAATATGGGGTGGGTTAGGATTTTTAAGTTTTGCACTGTTTTTAATTGTTTCATACTGTGTGTGTGTTCCCCCCCCCCTTGTGTTTTATTGGACTGTATATCGCTCAGAGTGGCCGGATGTATGGCCAGATGGGCGATTCATAAATATAATAAATAAATAAATTATATTTTTATACCTGCCAACTGAGGATAACACATCCTGCCTCTGAGGAAGTAAACTCAGCCTTCCCCAACCAGGTGCCCTCCAGATGGTTTGGGACTACAGCTCCCATCAGCCCCAGCTGATGGTCAATGGTCAGGCATGCTGGGGACTACTGTCCAAAACTTCTGGAGGGCACCAGGTTGGGGGAAGACCGGCTTATGCCACAATAACAGTCTTTCAGGTGCCACAAGCTTCTCCCGTGTTGTTTTTGCTGCCTTCTCTCTGGGATTTGTCCCAGCCGTTAGGACACGTGTCACAGGCAGACACCCCCATGTCTGTCCGCGTGAAAGAACAAGACGTGGCCCGCCAAGAAGGGAGCTTGACAGAAAACGTGGGGGGGGGGGAGTCGACAGCTTGCCTCCCTCACCCGGACACAAGACCGCCGGGCGGGGGGGGTGAAGAAGGGCGGTGAGCCTTCACATATAAAGCGCCACGGCCGCGGAGGCCGCTTGCGGTGTTTTTATTGCGAGGCGCAGCCGGCGGCAGCTGCTGCTGCTCGAGAGAAGGAGGCCTAGCCGCGGTGGGAGGGAGTCCCCCGAGCGGGAAGAGCCGCCTGTGCGGGAGGGGCCCCGAGGAGGAGGCGGCACGGAGGGAGGGCAGGCCGACTTCGGGAAGCGGTGCTCCGCGCTGGGACTGGTTCCTTCGCAGCCATTTTCTGTCCAACCAAACAGCCGATTTGCGGAGGGAGCCAACCAGGGCCGCACTGGAGGTTTGTGCCTGGCTCCGGCCAATGATTGGTAACCGGTTTCACTGCAGGCTCGAATGAAATGTCCGTCTCCCTCCCCGGGCTCCGGCGTTGCCGCCGCGCCGTCGCTGAGGGGACCAGGAAGTGCGGGGAGCAGGAGAAAGCGAGAGAAAGAGCCGGAGAGCAGAGCCCAAGCCCGGGCCCGGCCAGCTCCCGCCCGCCTGCCCGCCCGGGTCTTTGTACTATTCTCTGCCGCCGCCGGGAGGGGGGAGGAGGCGGCGCTGGCGGGCTGGCTGGCTGGCTGGCTCTGCCGGGCCCCGGGAAAAAACCAAAACCGGTGGGGGGGCGATGGCAGAGGCCCGTGAGGGGAGACTGGAGAGGGGCTGTGGTGACAGGAGCTAATCCCTCGGAGGAGGAGGAGGGGGCGGCGAAAAGAGGGTGCCCCACACACACGGGGCGGCTTCTGTGGAAAGAGTGCGGGGGGGGGGGCGCCGCGAAGGAAGCCAGACAGCGCGTTTGCCGCCCGAGTAAATAAGCCTTCCAGACACCTTCGCTTTCTTCCCGCGTTCCCAACCTGCGGGGAGAGGAGGAGGAGACGGCGGTGGCGGACCGGGGTGGGTGGGATGAGACGAGACAATGGGGGCCCCACTGGGTCACCCGGGTATGAGGAGCGGCGGCGCCCGCACCGTGTGCCTTCTCAAGAGGCTCGTCTAACGTTTCCCAGCAGGGCCGCTCTCCGCTCTTCTCCCTCCTCCTTCCCCCCCACCGCACCCGGTTCATTTTCCCCTCCTGGGGTGGAGTTGGGTCTATTTATATAGAAAAGCTTTTGTCTCCTCGCTAATCTCTCTCCGTGCCCCCCCCCCCGTTTTCTGAAGCTTACTTAAGAAAATGGGTCGAGGGGGGCGGCTAGATTGCTTCCCTAGCTACCACGTTGCGGATTGTCTAATGGGTTTTTTTCCGCCCCTCGCCCTCTTTTCCTCTTCCCCCACCCGCGCCCTCGCACATGGGTTGGATGGCGGGGGTGGGGGGTTGGAAGCTGTCAAAAGGCATCTCCCCCATTAGAGGACCTCCTGCTCTTCTCTCGCTTCGTCTTGATTTCGACGCATAAAGACTCCAAAGGTGGGTGGGCTTTGTGGAACTACGTTGCTGGATGCCCTTTCGCTTTCGGGAGTGTTGTGTGTCGTTTTCCCAGGACTTTTCTTCCAATATTCAGAGGTTACCCCATTCCTCTGTCTTAATGGGAGTTGTGTCTTCTGTCTCACCCGTGCAGGCTTCTCTCCTTTCTCTCCAGTCCTTGTCCCTGTAACATAACCATCTTCAAGCCACAGGGTTTACTGATATGTTGGTGGAAATCTGAGACTGTTGTTTTCTAGAGTGCATCCACAACTACTGCAAATTGGCATTATGCAATCTGTGCAGGTTTTTTGTTTTGTTTTTGTCTGCCCAGTTTGAATGTGCGCACATGTGGCAAGTGGGTTATGTGAATCTGTCCATGTAAAATAGCCTGCTCCCATGATGAGTTGTGTGGATTATTTTTTTTAAGGGTCTCTATTCAATTTCTGTTTGCCACAATTGATCCATCATTTGTTCAGTTTAGAATCTCTAGGCAAAAAGTCTGTTGAGACAGTAAAAAATAAAGCTCAAGTTGTAGTTGTGTGAATTGGCCCATTTTAAAGCTTTCCTGATTTAGTAGGGGCAGGAAGTGTTTTGCCTTTTAACAATTTCCAGAGGGGTGGTAGCTATGTTAGTCTGTTGCAGCAAAACATCGAAGTCTTGTGGCACCTTAAAGACCAAATTTAACAAATTTATTCTAGCATCTTTATTTATTTATTGCATTCATACCCCGCTCTTCAGCCAGAAAAGGCTCTCAGAGTGGCTTACAAAGATTAATAATAAGACAATCCCTGCCCTCAGGCTCACAATCTAAAAGGCATGACACAAAAGGAAAAGGGACACTGTCCACTTCATGCATCTGGTGCGCTGTCCACAAACGCTTATGCCAAAATAAAATGGTTAGTCTTTAGGGTGCCACAAGACTCTTTGTTGTTTTTACCTTTTAGTTATAGTTATGTAAAATACTTTTTAAAAAACCAACCAGCAACAAATGTGACTATATGCATCTGTTGTCCTTTCACTTGGGGTAAAGTAACTGAACTTTTAGAACATACCCTGTCCTATATAAAAGGTGAATGTGATCTGTTGGTTTCCTGAGAGCACCTACCAATAATGGATATCATGAGCTAGGTTTGCTTTTAAAAGGTGGTGTAAATTAGCAGTAGTTAAATAACAAGGTGATGTGAACTTCAAGTGAACAAAGCTGTTCTCTTGGTAAACTGTTTGTTAAGCTAATTATATTTAAGGAAATGTGGGGGCCTATATGTAAATGTTGTACTGATGTGTAAAACCTTGGAAGGAAATTTTATTTAAGACTTGGCACTCACAGTGGCACAGTTACTGATTTGGAATGATACATGGTGTATTAAATTAAATTTGCTAGAGTTCCAACAGTCCAGATCTTCTCGTGTGCAATTCTACTCATGGACACTTGAGAACAAGATATGTTGACAGGAGAGCCAGTATCAGTTGGCTTTGACTACATGTGGGAACTAGTATGCACAGCACTGCACGTTCTATGACAAAAATAGCAAGTATAGTAGAAATATAAACTAGTAAAATGCATAGGTAGAGAAGAGTACATCTGAGATTATTTTATTTATGAAATGCCTAATGTGGTGTTAAATGCTGAAGTTAACAGTGCAATCCTATGTATGTCTATTCACAAGCAAGCCCCATTGAGTTCAGTTGGCCTTACTTTCAGGTAGTGGTGTATAGGATTGCAGCTTAAATGACTACCGGTAACTTAGAAGAAGGAATCTGTTATCAAGTACTGTATGCTGAATAGTTGCACTGAAACTAACCTAGCTCATTAAAATCCTGCTGCAGGAAACCCTCTTGAGGAGATTTTCAGGGGATGCAGAGGGATGCAGGGATGAGGAGAGAGGGAGAAAGTTCTGTCACCTTAGCAGACTTCTGCTAGTATAATGTTGGATTTAACCCACATGTGTGTTTTAAATTGAAAGCGTTATATGGAATTTCCTCCCATGATACTGTTTATGTAACCATTGATAAGCCCTAATTTTGGATGATAGTTGTGATGTTAAGATTCCTGTAGTCTTGGACAACTTAACTATTACTTCACAATAGGCAATACATGCTAACAATAGCCTCAGTACAGTCGAACTACTACATATAATATTAACAAAGTGACCTTCAACTCATTGGAGCTTGCTTTCTTATTTAGAGTATAAATTGCCTCCCTCAAAGAGCAGTCTTGGCTGAATGACATTATGCCCTTACACATTCTTGTGCTGTGAAGAATCATAGGGTAAATGATATATGTTTTCTTACTTTTTCACTTAACTGGCAACTTTTAATGTCAAAAATGGTAGGTGAGTGAACCTTGATTTAAAGGTATTGTAGTTTTCTTAGCTGGGTTTGCTCATAATTTAGACCAAATGCTTGCTAGGCTTCATAAGATAGTGGCTGTGTTCAGATATAACCATAATTTAGTGTTACCGTGAACATATTCATGGGTTAGCACAGCCTTCCCCAACATGGTGTCCTCCAGATGTTTTGGACTACAGCTCCTGTTATTCCTGACCATTGGCCATGCTGGCTGGGGCTGATGTGAATTGTAGTCCAAAACATTAGTAGGGCACTAGCTTGGGGAAGGCTAGTGCTACGTGAATGTGCTCCCCCCTCCCACCCCGGCTCATGTGCTCCCTCTCTCTTTTTAGATTAACAGCAGTTTAGCATACCATCCAAACCTTAAACTGTAGTTAACCTTAACTATAGTTAGTGAAAATAAGCTTTCATAAGCTATAGTTAAAAATTGGCTTGTTTCCATTAACTATAGTTCTGATTAACTGCAGTTTAACTTGGCAAGCTGTGGTTAATCAAAAATAGAAGGAAAAGCTTTTGAACACCTTGCAATAGTGCCAGAGGAGGAGGGGTGAGTGCACAAGTCAGGTGGGAGGCTAGGCTCATTTTCATGATGCTCATCTATGATTTAGCATTGTGACCAGACCAGTGCAATGTGTGTGGCATAATTTAACTATTTTTTAGAATCTTGGGGCTGGTGCTAAGAGTTATAGAGGGGTATCGCAGGGTGTGTGCACACATGTGAATTCGTGATAAGAAAGCAATGATTGGAGTAGTTGGACAAGATGGCACTTTTGAGGTCCAAAGTCCTGTCCTGTCCTGATAGTCCCCACCATCTCTTGCTTCTGAGCTTCTTAAGGACAATTGAGTACAGTAATACCTTGGATTGCAAGTAACTTGGTCTGAGAGCGTTTTGCAAGACAAGCAATTTTTTAAAAATAAATTTTGACTTGATAAACAAGCGACGTCTTGCAATACAAGTACTGTAGGGATGTAATCGCTCGCTTCGAGTGGGCGTAGCGGGCTGAAATTGGCCCCGCTCATGCCCGCCAGAGACTCGCTTTGGTATAAGAGTGTTTTGGATTACACTCTTAATTCGGTTCCGGAACGAATTATGCTTGCAATCCAAGGTATTACTGTATAGTCCAAAGACAATAAAGCATGCTTAAGGGAACAGGTAAGCATTGTTAATTTCAGTGAGACTTAAAACTGTATTATTTTCCCTGGATTGAGTGTAGTGTAATCAATCAGGGGACATCTCTAACGAAAGTTCAATTGAAGTGAATTAGATTTGCAAAGATCGGTGGATTTACTCAATATTTATGTGTCACACTTTCCAACTGTGTGAGAAGGAAATTCACTACCTCTTATTCTTGGGATTGTGCTAAAGCTATTGTACATTTTTTTTAGTATGATAGAGTTGTTTGTATATTTAGACAGTTGCCATAAGCCATTGACAGGAAGGAACACCTTTTCTTATGCAGCACCTAGCACATTAGGCACTTATAAATAGTTACATTTCTGTAAGCATATATTTTTGTACCATTACTAACCTTGTTGTGGCATAAACCAATAGAGGAAACCTGCAATTTGGATAATAGGGTATGTAATAAATTACATTCCCATGGTTTTTTGTTCCTAAGGGCACAATCCTATGGCCAGTAGATGCTGTCTGGCTAGCATAAGAAAAGTCAGAGTCCCCACTGCGACCTCATAAAAGCCCTCCGAGGTTGCAGTTGGGACTCTGACTTCGGAGGGCCCTCCCTCTGCCCTCGCAGCTGGTGCGGATTTGCACCGAAGATGGTCTTCAGAGCAGGCGTGTGTGTATGTGTGGGGGTGTTCTGGGGGAGGGGAGGAGTGAGGCACCTCCGTCCTGTGAAGAATCCTGTGAACAATCCAGGCGGTGCCTCAGCCTTTCCTCCTCACGAAGAATAGACAACTCAATTTTACTAAACATAAAATTTTCCCCTCACGAAGAGGGGAAAAACATTTAGATGGCTGAAATCAGCTGTCTAAATGTTTTGGAGGGCGAGGGTAGTGCGAAGGCAATCCTAGCTTCCGCGTTTCTCCTGCCTTCCATTGGATGCCTGTAATCCTCCGATTTCGGAGGGTTATGGGCAGCCACATTGGATGGCGTCCTACATTACTTTCCTAGAATCAAGATTTAGCCAGTACAGGATAGTGCAATATAACTGTAGCTGCTTGTTGTGATAGGAGAATGGAATGTTGACCACTGACATTTGGAAAGTACATTAACTCTTCAACAGAATAATTTATCTTAAAATTTTGGTGGAATAAATTACTTGAATTTTGCATTGGTCACTTCTACAGATGATGCATGCTGCTTTATATGAATCAAGCAAGGAAACCTTGATATATATTGCATTTGTAGCTGAATATTTGCAATATACATAACAGTTTAAGAAGATGCTGCATGTACTGAAGCAGAAGTGGAACTAACATTTACAAAACTAACTACAATATTGAGTTCTAGATACTGGATTCTAGGATAAGGGTTGCCTTATTGCCAACAGTGGTATACTAGAGCAAATTAAAATAATGGCATGTAGGAAATGAGAACTTTCGTATTGTGCTTGGGTCCTGTTATAACAGATAGATCATATTAGTAAGCTTTTTGAGATAACTGAAAACTTGTCACTATCCTTAGTTATGAAACAGGCAGTACAATCTTATATTAGGAGAGCCAGTGTGGCGTAGTGGTTAGAGTGTTGGACTGGGAGGAGATCCGGGTTCTAGTCCCCGCTCGGCCATGAAACTCACTGGGTGACTTTGGGCCAGTCACAGACTCTCAGCCTAACCTACCTCACAGGGTTGTTGCGAGGATAAAACGGAGGGGAGGAGGAGGACTATGTAAGCCGCCCTGGGTTCCTTGCAGGAAAAAAGGTGGGGTATAAATATAATAAATAAATAAATAAAATATTAGTTTAATGCTTCTCCTGAAGCAGGACCAAGGCATGAAAGAGGTCATCCAAACAAGTTAATATTTAACAGAGAAATAAGCTCAACCTTGTTTAGTGAAGAATTTTTGGTGATTTCATAAACAGTGGCACCTATTATACAGAACATAGCACACTCAGAAGTGCTCAGTTCTTTAGAATAACTGATAATTAAATATTCTTAAGTGTAGCTTTTTAGTTTAACCTTTGGTGTGTATTTTACAGCCCTTGTATATATGATCCTCGTATGTAAGTATCCTCTTTGTGGAGTTTGGAAGTAGGAACAAAATAGGTTGCTTTTTTTTGACAGATATAATGTATTCTTTTGGATGATACAGGAATGGCATAGCTTCATATTATTCATGAATAATAGAAGTACTGCTGTGCACAAAAACACTTCAGTAGAAGGTTTAGTCTGAATAATAAGCTATTGAATGATAGGCAGCCATGATCAAACAAACTCCAGATGTAGTGGGCATGCAATACTGTTTATATTTCCAAAGGCGATTTAGATCATAAATAAATGATATGTGCTCAGGTTTTTAGGAGTGATATGTTTAGTAAAATTGAGTTGTCTATTTTAAAAAGGCATCTTTTTATTCCAGATGGATGGTGATAGTTCTACAACAGATGCTTCCCAGTTGGGAATTGCTGGAGATTACATTGGTAGTAGTCACTATGTGATACAGCCTCATGATGGTAAGTAATGTATTGGTACAGATAATGTTAGTTTTTATGGCCATTCTTCACATTACAGTTTGCAGCTGTATAGAAGAGATGAGTCAAGGCATCTAAAGATCTGTGAAAGTGTAAAAAAAACCCCAAAACAACCCTAGACTAGACTTACCTTTGCAGAAGCCATGTTGATTCTTCTTCAGGAAGACTTGTTCTTCTATATACTTGATAATTTAATCTTTAATAATGTTTTCTACCAATTTTCCCAGAACAGACATAAGAGTGCAATCTTATGCATGTTTAGACAGAAAAAAAGTTCCGAGCATTCCCCAGCCAGCTGTTCTTTTTTCTGTCTAAACATGCATAGGATTATGCCCTAAACTAACCAACCTGTGATTTCCTAGATCTCCTGGATCCCTTTAAAAAAATGTATGTTACCTTGGCTGCTTTCCAGGCCTGTGGTACAGAGGCTGATCATAGGGATGTTACATGTTTTTGTTAGAAGATCAGCAATTTTACATTTGAGTTCTTTAAGAACTCTCAGGTAGATATGATCCAGTGATTTGTTAATTTTTTTAGTAAGGCCTAGAACTTAATTGCTTGTCATAACTATTAGCCTCAGTTTTCAGGCTCCTTTTCTGAAAATGTCAGTTCAGGAATAAGTATATGCCCTACATTTTCTGCAGTAGAAACAAACAAAAAAATAATTCAGCTTTTCTATAATCTCCTTGTCCCCCTCTTCCTACACCTTTAACTCCCTTGTTGTCCAGGTGATCCTAGCTGGTTTTCTGCTTCTAATGTATTTAAATGATTTGTGTTAATGATTTTAGCAGTAGGCTCCTCTCACTGTTTTCTGCATCCCTTATTGTCTGCTTGCATTTTTGTCTGTGCAAGTTTATTTTCCTGTTTGTTCTCATTTGGGCAAGACTTCCATTTTCTGAAGGAAGCCTTTTTGCTTCCAATAGCTTCCTTGACTGCTCGATATCCACTCTGGCATCTTCTTGGTCTCACTTGTAACTTTCCTAATCTGCGGTATACGTACTAAGAGAGCTTCTGTTATCATAGTTTGAGTAACCCACAAGTCATTTAGAGTCTGGGCATGTTCCCACGACACGGGAACTGCGGGGGAGCAGAAGTCCCCCGCGGTTCCCGTGTCGTGTGAACGGCGACCAGGGGTGCCCCCGCAGGACGGCCGCACGCAAAGTGACCATGGGCGGTAGAGGGGTAAGCCCCTACCGCGCAAGGCCACCCTGCCGTGCGAACAGCGGGCGGCTGTCCCGCAGGGGCTGCACAGAGGCGGCAGCCCAGAGCGGCCGGAGCAGCCGACGCTCCAGCCTATAGGGGCAAACAGCCCCTCTGGGCATCCTGGGCCCCCGCCCCCTAGCACCGGGGGGCCTGCACTGCGGTGCAGGGACTGCTGGCTCCACCAGGGTCCGCCCACGCGCGCGGGGCGCAGGTCATCTGCAGTGCCCCGCCAGACCCCACGGATCGCCCCGTGGTGCCTCCCCCGCCCGCAGCCTGGGTCGTGTGAACCGGCCCTCTGTGTGAGGGCCGGTTCACCCATTATTACATCTTGTGGATGCCTCCCTGATCTCATTCTGCATCTCAAGATCACTCTGAGCATTTAAATTTTTTTAAACTTCATTCAAGAAAAACTGGAAACCTCTGGTGGACTTCTTGGGGAGGAGGGAAAGTGACTTAATAACTTTTGGTTTTGATTTCTGAATATTGGTAAGGTGATAGAAACTCTTTATGTGAAAATAGAAGAAACTTATATATTGGATAAGGATTGGTAATGTTTGTCAGACAATGAGGCGGAAGCCAAATGTTGTTTTGGAAAATTCAATAAAAAAATTTCAAAAAAAAAAAGATCACTCTGAGCATTTTGGTCAGGGAGTGATAATATGTCCCCAGTACAAAAAATGCTTTGGGGGCCTGGTATTGCCACCCACAGTGATTCCGTGGAGGAGGTTTACCCCATTTGAAATTTCTAGTTTATTTGACTACAGAGTGACACTTCCCCAGTATATCCTTCCCTGTCCTTATAGAGTAGGGGTGGGCAGCTTGTGGCCCCAGAAGTTTTGACTTGCAACTCGCACCAGCCCTAGCCAGCATAGCTAACGGTGAAAGATGATGGGAGTGCTAGGCCAAAACATCTGGAGTTGTTGCCCACTCCTACTATAGAGCTTATATTCAGATATAATTCATATATGCTCATTGCCTAGTAAGCTCCACATTGTCCACAATATTTTCACCCTCATTCCCTAGGGAGGATTCATCCTGAACTGGATTCTCCTTAGCTCTTGTTGGTTTTAATTGTGTACAATTAAACTAATTTTAGATGTGTTCTATTCAGGGTACACTGTTAGGGATAAAGTGCTTGCAATTTTAAGCCCACCATTGTGTTGAAATAAAAATTTAAATATATCTGTAGCATTCAGTGGCCTGGTTGCACATAACAGCAAATTCTGGGTTGTTTAATCCAGGGATTGCTGATATCTAGCGGGACTGATTGTGCTGCCTCCCACATGCTCATAGCTTCCACTTTCAATTAAAAACCCCAGAACTCCCCATTCCCGGGTTGTTGTCATGATGTCCGAACCTGGAAACTCTGGATTGTTTAGGGGCTAAAGAACCCAGAGTTTGTTTGTTTATTACATTTATATCCTGCCTTTTTTCCTGCAAGGCTTACATAATCCTCCTCCTCCTCCCCATTTCATCCTCACAACAACCCTGTGAGGTAGGTTAGACTGAGAGTCAGTGACTGACCCAAAGTCACCCAGTGAGCTTTATGGCTGAGTGGGGACTAGAACCCAGATCTCCCAAGTCCTAGTACAACACTCTAACCACTATGCAACACTGGCTCTCATGGGTTAACTCTAGATTGTTTAACCCCTAATATTGCTAGTTAATTGGTAACAGGCCAGTGGAATGATCCCTTCATTCTCAAGGAGCTGAAACTTTGAGTAAAAATATGAAAGAGAAACTTTTAGTTGTTACTTTACAGCAGTTTAGAAGATGATCAGAGGCTAATGTTACAAATGTGGGAGGTGATTTTCCAAATAAAGTATAGGTATGGTGATTAAAGGTCCACATTATATGCAACTAATATTTGTGTGTGTGTTTTCTCAGATACAGAGGACAGCATGAATGATCATGAAGACACAAATGGCTCCAAAGAGAGTTTTAGAGAACAAGATATATACCTTCCAATTGCAAATGTGGCGAGGATAATGAAAAATGCTATACCTCAGACAGGAAAGGTAATATCTCGAAAAAATCTTTGCCAGCATTACTTGATCATATGCAGGATCAAGAAGCTTGGATTTCACAGAGTTTTTGAAATATGTCATTGTCATTAGGTTGCATTTAGTGGGGTTTTACGACCAATTATTGAGAGCTGCTTTAGATGTAGTGATGTTGCATTGGGAACAGCAAGTGCATCATGCTTCCTGTTCCTCCACATCTCTGTCTTGTCCAGAATAGAACTCTTGCATTTTCCTCTCATGGGAGATGCACAAGCTTCCAGTGGTGGGGCAACTTCCATTCTCTAAATAAATAGTAGTTTGTTGGTTTTTAATTTGTCATATTAAAAAAAACAACTGCCACTCATTCAAAATTTTAAGAAGCATTTCTTCATTGTGGTAATGTGTACATTTATTTTTCTTCAGTTTTTAGTGGACTAACTGGTCAGGGTTTTTTTTTAAATCAGTTCTACTTGGGTGTATTTGAGGGTTAATTCAGATTAAAATGAGAAATAGGATTGGCTTACTATATATAAAATATTTTTTTTAGATTGCTAAAGATGCAAAGGAATGTGTGCAGGAGTGTGTAAGTGAATTCATCAGCTTTATAACATCAGAAGCAAGTGAGAGGTGTCACCAAGAAAAACGAAAGACTATAAATGGGGAGGATATTCTCTTCGCCATGTCGACCCTGGGATTTGATAGCTATGTTGAACCCCTGAAGCTGTATCTTCAAAAGTTCAGAGAGGTTTGTAATCTCCTTTTTCCAGAGTCCCATTTGCAACATTTTCCAGAGCCTCATCTATTGTGGCTAACTTATAATGTCCCCATTATATACCACGGTTGCTGAATGTGTGTGTGAGAGAGGGATACATTTTCAGAATGTCACTAGCTGTGCTTTTTTAGTGTTCTTGTAAAGTTGCTCATTTGAGTTGATGGGCCACCTAGTCATGTCCTATTTCTAATCTGCACTAGAGAAAATATCTGCTGTTCAGGTGGCCTGCACTGAAAAAGCAGCTTATATTTACAAAGATGCTGCTTTTACTTTGTATCGTAATTATCTTGTGTATTGATTAAACTTGCTTTATTTAATGTATAAGATCTTGAAGAGCACATACATGAGCATTTCCACACATTCAAAGTGAAGTTTATATAACTTGGCATAAGCAGTCTCTTTTCTTTCTTCTTCCCCCCATGGTACCCCCCCTTTCCAGGTATTTAACAACTTACCTTTACAGGTGGACTTCTTTCTGTTTATTGCAGAGAATTTCTATACCACTTTTCATTTTTAAAAATTCAAATCCCAGAGAGAAATTCTATATCTCTGCCTTGCATCTATTTCATTTCTAGTGTGTTGATCATGGCCTAGAGGTTGAGAAGATGGCAGGAGAAGGAGCAGTACTTGTTACCCACTGGGCCACATCATGACAACCCTTGGGGCACTGTGGCATGTGCTGGCTGCCATTTTGAATATGCAAACCCCAGCCGATGGTTGCCATGGCTTGGCTTGTTGTGCAAACCCAGGTGGCAGGGGTTAAACAACTCACAATAACCCTAGAACAGATCATGGGTTCTGTGAGGGTTGTATTATTATTATTATTATTATTATTATTATTATTATTATTATTATTCATCCCGCCTTTTTCCCAATACTGGGACTCGCACAACCCCTGCCACCCAGGTTCTCTCTCTCCCTTATTGTGGTTTGGTGGCTGTTGCTGCTCTTCTTTGTGATTGCCACATGGTGAGTTAGAAGGCTGAGCAAGTGGTAAGGAGTGTGAGCAGATTGTGGCTGATACTCCTCTTCATTGCTGTTTGCTTGCTTGTCCTCTTACTGTAGTATTGCTGTGGGTAGTGGCAAGGTGTAGTAGCCACCACCACCCTCCACCCTCCAGGTTAAGAAAGAAGGTGAGCAAGCAGTAGAAGGAAGACAGCTGCGGAAGAGGCCCCCAGAAAACATTGAGCTGGCACTGTCTGTTTTTACCTTTTTATATTCCACAAGAGGCTAAGCTGAAAAAGGGTTTATATGAACATATGATGTGATCATATGATAGGCAAAGGGGGCAGCAGTCTACTGTGCCAGGTGGCTATGCCAGTAACTCAGCATGGCTGATCTCTGCCCCTTCCTCTGTGAGGTTTAATGCCACTATTGGGGTGTACGTGTGTCTGTTGGGCTAGCAGTACTTCCTTCACACTTCAATATGCTGGGTTACACATGTAGAAAGGTTCAGTTGAGTACAACCTGGCTTTTGAAATTGAAGGGAAGCTGCTGCAGTTTCAAAGCGTGACAGCTTGGTCTGCTATAGATATGCAATCTCTTGAATGTCCCTAGTTATTTCAGATGACACCAGTTCTGGCCCCAATGACCCTTTCACTTTGCTCTTTCTGTCAGCAGCTTGCTGTAAGATCTGGCCATAGAATGTAAATGAGAAGTCATTTCATATAGAGTTGGAAGGAGCCTACAAGGCTATCGAGTCGTACCACAGAACACTTTCTATAAAAGCTGACGGTCCTACCACAGATCCACACTGTGAATACTGCTATAATTCTTCGCATACCAAATATATATAATTACAAAATTCTGTAATTGTGTGATAGGGTTTGAAAAATCTACTGCTTAGAAGCTACTACACAGATATTCCAAAATGTATGAAACTTGGTTTTGTGCTATTGGAATTGCTTGTATCCACATGCAAAACATTGTTTTTTTCAAGGCGATGAAGGGAGAAAAGGGTATTGGGGGAGCAGTTAACACAGGAGATGGCCTTAGTGAGGAGCTCACAGAGGAAGCATTTAGTAAGTATCACTTGAAACTACTGGTGTAGATCTGGTTATTGTTGTTTAACACATGTGATTAGAAGAAACTTGTTAATTTGAACCATGTTTGGGTGACAGTTCTATGACAAAGGGAGTAGAAGCAACCAGTCATTGCTGCCATGTTGTTTGTATAGGAGTCCTTGAAAGCTGCATTGAAATGAATTGGAGGTTGTGCTTAGTGGCTTACACCTTTGGGGTGGTTTCTGCATGCATGTACATCACTTGTTTTCATCAGTTTTAGTCAACACTTGAAGACTCAAAATTTAATGTGAAAATTATTTTTGCTGAAAATGTCTGTGCAGTAATATGAAGATTCTGTCTTGTGTTTGATCTGTGAGGGTTAATTCACAAATGCAGGCCGTCAAGTGATGAATATGCATGTGTGAACCATGGGTTATTGAAGTGTATGTACTGTCACCGTGCATCTAGAAATAGTTTATCCCTCTTTCATGAACAGTAAAGTCTTTGAACTTAACCCAATGTTTCAATCATGGTCAAATGCATCCCTCAAGTATAGCACGCAGGAAGTTGTCCTGGTTCGGCTAAGAATGGAATATGGGATCCACGTTTCCCAGTATCTGTTGTACAGGGAGGCCCCACCTCTGCATAATCTTATGTTAAGGTACAATACAGTTGCACCATGAAAATTCTAAACCTACCTACCCTCAATTCCTTTGCCATGCTGTAGTAGCATGGTGTGCATGTACTTTATCTAAACTTGTCTTTACTCATTCCTCTAGTAAGTTCATATCATTCTTGAGGTATATACAATTGCCCTACAAAGCAACAACATACTCCTGTTATGGATTGTGGAGTAATTAAAATGGAGTAAAAGCTATTTTGTAGCTTTCTCCTTCCTCACAACAAATTTTACCCTATTGTGGCTTGTTTTGGGGTTATGTGAGGGTTGTCTAACCCTCAAACAACCCCTGCTGCCTGGGTTCACATAACATGACAAACCGGGCTCTGCCATGGGTAAATCAAGCCACAGTGGGCTGTTGTGATGTATGAACAGGCCCGTTGAATTGGGTTTGATGTATAATTCTGTGTGGGTTCAATTCCTTAATTCAGCTGCCTTTTCTCTTCTAGCTAACCAGTTGCCAGCAGGTTTGATAACTACAGATGGCCAACAGCAAAATGTTATGGTTTATACAACATCTTATCAACAGGTATAGCATTACTTCCTCTTCATCGCTTGGTTTATATTTAAATCTTCCCAGTTTCTGCAGTTGCAAGCAACTGGAAGGGTAAACAAACCAGATACAGTAATACCTTGGATTGCAAGTAACTTTGTTTGAGAGCGTTTTGCAAGACAAGCAAATTTTTAAATATTTATTTATTTATTTTTTACTTGATATGCAAGCGACGTCTTGCAATACAAGTACTGTAGTATGGCTTAAATTAAAAATCTCTGTACAAATATTTTTGGGGGGATTTCGTTTTGATATAAGTGTTTTGGATTACAAGCACGTTTCCGGAACGAATTATGCTCTCAATCCAAGGCATGACTGTAGTTCTAAGTCATCACTTTGGTAGTTGGGCCCTGCAAGTGTGTGTTTGTGTTTCTGGAGTTATTTATTGAAATTAATTTGACTTTATTTTGCAAACCCTAGATCTCTGGTGTTCAGCAAATTCAGTTCTCATGATTTGAAGATGGCTTTGGATCTGGGAACGTGAGATGGGCAAGGAACTAGAAAATGCAAAAGAAGAAAAGTTGGTTTGAAATGGCTGGTGAAGAGAAATGTCACTTTGTATATTCAATAGCTGTAATGTAGCTGCCTGAGGCTTGACTAATTGAGGTGTGAACTTTGACTCAAACCTTTTTTCATGAATGATTTTAAAAGAAATTGGATTTTAAAGGTATTAAAATATTTTTGTTTTGTACAAGAGTTTGTTGCTCTGTATAACTCCTGTATGCATTGTATATTGCAATTTACTACTGTCAGAGATTTGTAGACAGTTTCTTATTTTCATATTGAATCATGTTACTTTTGTAATTCAAGTAAACAGCTGGGTTTAATTCATGTTTACCCTTTGAATAAAACATAAGGGTACAGTTCATTTTGAATGCAAGTTGCCTTTATTATAAAAATTGAGATGATCTTTTGTTTTGTAACTGTCTTGCATGACTAAAGTTGCGTTAACTATTTATTAATATTTTAACTCTGAAAGGGAATTCCTCAAGCGCCAGCAGTTCACAAGAAGTGCTTCCAGTGTTTTTAATGTAATGATTGAATTAATGTGAATCCAGAAGTAAACAGTCCTTAGATCTTAGCATTAGAAGCTTGGGATGTTAATCTACCAGGGACTACTTTGCACAAGCTTAATGAGAATGAAGGGAAGTTAGACAAGAATAGTTGTCTTGTGTGCAGGGCTAGTTCTGTAGATTGTCTGGTGCCCAATAACAGTGTTAACTGTACCTTGTAGTGCAGTCCCTGTTTTGAAACAACTAGAAATATGTAGTAGAGTTTTTTGTTCCCATTGACTAGGGGCATTCGTCTCACTGCTTTTGAAATAAATCCTTTTTAATTTATGATCTCTTTAAATAAGCCAGATTCTCTTTACTCGATTGTGACAGTTCAATCATCTTTTCTGGTCAATTATCTTTCTTTTTAAAAACATTTATCTACATTTCCATTATCTGTGGGGACTCTCAAATGTTTATAACATCCATGGAGTGTGTGTGTGGGTTTAAGCATGTCAGAATGGATCTGAAATGGAGGACTTGGGCTTCCACTTTGCTGGCTGTTTTCTGGCTTTGCAATAAACTACAGTATACCTAAATAATCATACTTAATTTTGTAGATGGACAGATTGTTGCAAAGACTGCCTGTGCAGTCTAAGGTGGGACAACAACTGTGGTAATGCAGCATGATTCTGACGCTATTGAATAAAAGCCACCATCATCAGGTTCAGTTCAGCTCAAAGAGGGTGCATACTGTGCATAACAGGAGATGACCTCATTGCAAGTGCCGTTGTGGAGAATCATGGTGCCTCTAGCCTAGCGTCTGGAAAACCATGGTCTGGCATCAAGACTTCGTTGAGTAGGGTTAACAGCAACTGATATTTCCTTCATTTTCTCCTTGTTCCCCACTTTATGAAAGCCTTGTTCCATCATCCTGCTCTTCTTAGTGGCCCTCTAGTAAAACCAAATGCTTGGCCTGTTTTATATAGCCTTTAAGCTAAAAGCTCAAATGCTACCTTTGGCCTGGTTCTTGTATAATTTGGACATGTATGGCAGGGCATAGGAACTTTAATACAAAGCAAGGGTAGCTCAAGTAGGCCTTATTCACAGGTTTGCCCATGCTTTTCATAATGGATGATTGCACAAACAGTTAACAGTTATAGATGTGGTGAGGGGTGTATGCATGTTGGATGCTTATCCCTGTGTCTTCTGGTGTGGGAAGCAGCCCACATTTTGAACCACTATGGCAAGGGAACTGTAGTTCATTCTGCAGTGAACTACAAAGTATGGAGAGCCTGTTGCAGAAGGACAGAACTACCAGCCACATATAATTCTTGCCTGATCATTGTGTGTTGAATATCTGCCCAGATTTCTAGTGTTCAGAGGCTTCCCTGTCAGAGCAGTTTGCTAAAAACAAGAAAAACCAAAAAACTTCTCTAAATAATCATTCCCAATAGTGTAAGGGAAATTAATTTGGTTATTTTTATTCATTACGTGCCTTCAGCAACTGGTGGATACTGTGCACTTAAAAAAAACTGGCAGAATCTGAAAAGCTGCTTGTCTGGAAGGTTGACTGGCAAATTGCCAGCTTCATTTCCTGGAATATGTTACAATACACTGGCCCTTTATGCTGTTTTTATCAGAATTGACTCCTGATCCACCTTTGCATAAAGCTATCTTGGGTTGATTTGTTCTTCAGGAAAAGGGTTTTTTTAGCTTGGTAATTTAACTCTTGTGCTTCCAGCCTCCAACTGAATGAAATTCAAGTTGGGTGAAAAGAATAACGTAGCAAGGAAACATTAAGTGTGCAATACTATGCATGTTTAGACAGAAAAGCCCTACAACTGCCAGCCATGCTGGCTGGGGAATGCTGGGAGTTGTAGGGCTTTTCTGTCTAAATATGCATAGGATTGCACCCCTAAAAGTTTGTAAAATATCCACATAAAACAATCTCATATCCATGGGTTCCTACAAGTTTAGTTTCTTGCTATAGCTGAGCATTATGGGTTTTCATGCTACACACTGTGGCTATCAGTATTGCTGTGTTGATACTTATTTGTAGCAGGATACAGATACAATGGGAAGGGAGGGATAGAATGGAATATGTCCAAATTCTATGGTTTTAAAAATCATGGTTAAGGAGCTGAAGAAAGCCTGAACACATTTGAAACAAGACTGGATATATTTAATCTCTACAGTTAACTGACGCCTTCTATTACCAGCTGCCTATTCTCTATATCAGCCTTCCCCAGAAGTTTTGGACTACAATTCCATTCAGCCCCAGTGACCATGGCCCATGGCCAGAGTGTTGGTGTAGTCCAAAATATCTGGAGGGCACTCTATATCAATGGGTGGTGTAGTCCAAAATATCTGGAGGGCACTCTATCATATCGTAAGATGGAAATATTCCAATTCATGGTATTTCCAGCATGATTGCACTTAATGCTGATATAGTAAATATCTCTGAATAGAATTCTAACTCCTTTGATCACCTATATTACATCAGCTTGTAGCTTCAGAGCCCAATACTGGATATTGTTCACATGTTTTAGGTTTAATTGAGTGAGTTACAAGGGTAGTCTCACCATCATTAAGCTGCTTCTAGGTATGGGACAGGCTGTGGGGCGTACTGGGGACATTGCTCATTCCTCCCCTCTAGTTGCTAATAGGCCTAACCCACAGGCTTGCAACCTTATCTTCCCTGCTATAATGCTAAAAGTGATCTAAAGGAAAGCATCCGTTTTTAAGCAGCTAAATTCTGTAAGTACTATACTTGTGCTTTGATTTAATTTGTTAAACACCTCATAAAACATTTCTCTAGGTGCCTTCTGGATTGCATAAAATACCAGCTTATAAACATAGCCACCACCTTTGAAAGTTCCATTGGTTCAATTATGTATACAGATTTTTTAAAGTACACAAGTAAACATGATTAGTAGGACAAATCACTTTATTATTACAAAGAACAATGCTACTTTTATTTTGTTGTACAAAATATTGGACTTCTTTGTAGAGAACACTTCAGTCACATGCCAGAAGACAGTTATTAGCGGACTTTATCTCCACATTCCAGTTATTAACTATGGTTTCGCTTTTGTTAGTCTATGGCTTGCTGAAGTGCTCTACTTAAAAACTATGGTCAAATATTGCTATAAATCATACATAATGGTTGCGTTCAGATGATCATCATGGCTTAAGCCAAGGTATGAACAAGCCTTTGCCCCCGTATGAGCCACTTTGCTCCTCCCTTTGCAACACAAGCAATCAAACTAGGATGTTTCTAATTAACCACAGTTTCTCATTTTATCTGAACTGGTAAACTACGGTTACCAGCTTCAGAACAAGGCAACTTCACACCAACTTCAAATGTGGTCTAATATCCTCACTTGTTAAACTAGTAACCATAGTTTCCTGGTTTGGATGAAACAGAAAACTATAGTTAAAGGCTTCCTGGTTTGCTCACACCGCAAGGGAGATGCATGTGTGGGCAAAAGGCTCATGCACATTGGCTTATTAAACTGAGCTATGATTGTCCAAACTAGGCCAGTTTCTTGTTCACATAACTAGATACCCATAGTCACAAAACATCTTAAGTTAAATGATGCAGTATGTCATAAATAGTATAGACTTCTCTATTCATAACTTTCATACCAAGTCTATTATTTTTTAAAATTGCTACAGGATGGATTCCGTTTTATACAAGGTGTTACATGTATATTTTACAAAGGCAAACAAAAAGTTTCCACCAGTTTCTCAAACAGCCTGATTTAATTTATATTTTAAGTGAACTTACAGTGGGATCAGTATCCAAGTATACTGATTAGATACTTATATTAAACAGAATAATCTTCAAATATAAACTTTAGAGTGGAATTTATACATTTTAAGTGCTATGAGAGGACCAGGCCACAAAGATAGTTATACAATGTAAACCAGGGGTGGGGGAGAGACTACAGAAATAACTGGTATACATGATACTACTCTGATGTATATAGGGGGTGGGGGACTGCAGACATGTGACAAATTATATAATAGCTGCCCTATTGGCATAAGCACACTTACACAGAAAATCAGGTCCGGAGTAACACCGCCACAAATTTACCTTTGGTAGTCGTGACATACCCTTAAAAAACAATATATGAACACAAAGTGCAAAAATACTCACAGATATACTTAATAGATCATATTGTTTAGTAACGTATCTACAATCAAAAGTTATTAGTAGCTAAGTAGCCATACAACAAGAATTCTCACATTTTGTCACAGCATGCCTCCCTAACTCAACATGTTTTTATTTTTAAAAAGCCACCACAACTGTTTTGCGTCTCCTCTTAATATATAAAGGTACTTTTTGTCAACCTTATGGCACCGACAGATCTGGATTCAATCCAGAGTTGGAAGTAGTGTGTGCTGATCAAGGTGGAGGGAAGCACATTGCTGGTCTACGACAATTCAGGGAAGAACCGACATGGTCCCGACAGCCACGTGGACCTCCTCAAGGCCTTCCTCCAGCTTTGAAGGCCATGGCCATAGAGGTTTTCTGAAGTTTAGATTTCACAGTACTAGTTAAGAACAATCTAAAATACTCTGCATTCATTGTAACTTGTGTGATTTTCATTGCTAAGAACAATCAGAATCTTATGGCTGCTTCACATACTTCTTCAGACATGGGTGTTGCACATATGGAATAGGAAAGGGTATGTTATCACAATGTGAATGAACAAATGTTCATTAGTTTCACTCTGTGCATGTGTGTCAGCAAATCAAAAATACACTGTTATATAGGTAGTATAACTGACACCCCCTTTCCAATGTGATGCTGAAAATTCATCTCGGAGAAAGTTAATATGTGAAGTGAATTCCTGTGATGACTTAGATGTATAACATATTTAACTGAGTATGCAGTTATAAGAGGCATGGCCTTTTCAGCTTGATATGCAGAATTCACCCAACCACAGATGAATCCATTGCCATCTCTCACTAACATACACAAGCTTAATTGATGTAACTTTTCCTATTCTTAGGGAGTAGCCAACAGAAAGTGCTACTTAATTTATTATCAACTGAAGAAGGCTTTAAACATGCTTTTTCATGGCATTATAGACTGTGATGCAGTACTTAAAGCTGCATCAGCATAACTACTGTAAAGTTGGTGGGAATGGCCACAAGTTGTGTTCTGATGTACTGAATGAATCTCTTCTTGGCAGTCATTTGACCAAATATTTCTTCCTCACCGTGTTTATCAGTGCAGGGGATGAAGCTGGTGGAGCTGGGTTCAAGTCCTACATAAACCCTGGACTCACTGTGTGACTTTGGGCAAGTCACTTTCTCTCAGCCTTGGTTTCCCCATCTGTAAAATGGACTATAAGTGGCCTTCCTCAAAGAAGTACTGCAAGTGTGAACAAGGGAATGATTGTAAAGCACTAACATTACCATAATCCACTTGAAAATTGATCTTGTAGATCAAGTAATTCCCATCTTAATTTATTAGGCATTGATGGAAAATGAAGTGCAAAATATTCACTTTATTGCACATATGCATCTAACCAGGTTTCAAAATAAAATGATTTTTTAAAAAAATCTTATTTAGATGCCAAGGGATACAATCCATAGGAACCTGCACAAGGCCCATTCAAATGAATGGAAAGACCACAGCTGTTTACAAAAAAGGTGTTCCTGTTGGATTGTGCCTTTATGCTGCATTTCAGCTAGTGTACTGGCATAATTCAGCCATTTTAGGCTATAATTTGGTAAACAACTATTTATTTATAAAACAGCATCCAAATACCTCTGTTTAGTACATTTGTTTGTTTAGGAACAGATTAACATTCCTATTAAGAGCTGCTTCACATGTAACTTTTTTGCTACATATGGTGTAGGATAAACATGCACACTGTTACATTGCCATTTGTAACCACTGTCCAGGTCTCTATTTTTCTCTGTGTGTAGTTTTCTCTCTACTCCCATGTAGGAAAAATGTGAAGCGGCTGGCACATTAGTGATAAGATGATTAAGGTAAAAAGATTACTAAACCCCACTATTAGGATATGAAACTAAGGCAAAAAACCAAGCCACTGAGAAAATTAATGGAAAGAGAAAAATGTATGCCACAGAAGCATGCAAATATGTGCAAATTTGCTTTAAACTTTAGACGAATACACAAATTTTTCTGGAAGCAACACAAAAATGTTACAAAGTTAAATTCTTATTAGTGCAAAATAGCATGAATATGCCAAAACAAAGCATACCGTTTTCTTTCTTTTTAAATGAAGCATTCATTTTGGAGGACTTTAACATGTAAAGACTCTTGTAAACGTTCAAAGTATCTACAGATTTAACATTTCTATGCCCATGAGAAACTAATAGTAGTGCATTTACACTGAGTTTGCTTATTATAACAGAAGTGATTAGCAACTTGCATATCATTGGGATACTTTCAAAGATTAGAATATGTGTTTACAAATACTAGAAAAATCTTTACAAAAATGAATATATTAAAATATTCTATACACTTTAAGTTACTGTAAACTAAAATATTTGCCTTGCACTAAAATAACATGAGTATGACATAAGCCGGAAGAGAACAGATCTGAATATAGATCAAGATGGGAGAGAGAAACTTCTACTCAATTATGTTTTCCCATATCTTTTGGATTGCATTTGGAACAGCTTGCAAGTCTTCAGGGTTGCACCTGCTTAAGTGATGTCAACTGTGTCTAGGCAATTGGTCAGTTTGTTGGAAAACCTGCCTCTGCCCTCTGGCATCACATCACCCTGTTGTAAAGTATGAGGACAACAAGAAATGTAACATAGGCAAGAGTTTAAAAAGCCATTGGCAGTGCAATCCTATGCAGTCTACTCAGAAGTAAGCCCCACAGAGTTCAATAGGACTTAGTCCCAGCTAATTGTGTATAGGACTGCAGCTTAATGTGAATGGACAGGTTGACCCTTGTGTCCAAAGTAGCAACTAAAAGCAGCATCTCTTTGTGGAAGAAGTTGTCATCCCTTAATGAACCACCATCTTAACTATACATTGACCTTGTTTGCACATAACGCTAACCCATGGTTAACCCATGATTTATTGCCCTACCCAGGGATTGTCTGGCAGACGATCGAACAAACCACAGTTTATTTTCTCAATCCCTGGGTTATTTGTTTCCCTCCTCCTTTGCCCACTCCCTCCCTGTATCCCAAATGCCTTTGTGGCACTGCAGTACTGGCATGTAGAGCATCTGGTATTTTGGTGTGTGTGTTTTTTCCCTTTCTTGCCCACCACCTTTGTATTGTAGCCTGGCAAAGCAACCCATAAACAACCCAAAGTTCTGGGTTTAAAGTAACGACAACCCATGGTTCAAACATCCAAACAACAAACCATGGATGCTTTTTCTGGGTTGTTCATGGTTAACAAACCATGGCTTGTTAGTGTGGCTGGGTGTGCACATTGTGACAACCCAGAACTCAACAACCCATGGGTTAAATAAACCATGGGTTGGCATTATGTGCGAACCAGGTCTTTTAGTCCCTGCTTAGATAAAATAACCCATGCAGCAGAGCACAGGAACTGCTGTCTCAGTGCAGAGAACAATGCTGAGCTCTTCAGAGACTTTCCCCCCTATAATAGTTTTCACTCCCTACAAGTCACTCCCACCAGTAAATCTGAAAAAAAAATAATGGGAAGAATTAGACATGTGTTTGACTTTCAGGTAACGAAGCATACTCCAAGAATTTGGGAGCGTCTCAGCATACCCCATCAGATTTATGGAGACATCTGTTATTTATACACATAAACCCTTCCCATGTTTTTCCAGTTTTCTGGTACAGACGATTTGGAGCTCACACCCATGAAGGAAAACTGTACACTGGACGCAACCTTATATTAGGCCTGTGGCTTACGCTGGCTCAGCTTGTCTGAGCGTGGAAAGCTAAGCAGGGTCAGGCCTGGTTATTACTTGGATGGGAGACCCCTCCTCTAGTTTCCTGCATTATGCAGGGGGTTGGACTCGATAGCCTTGTAGGCTCCTTCCAACTCTATGATCTATGAAATCTATTACTAAAACAAGCTACAAAAGAAAAGTGGGGGGACGACAAATCACATTTATCTGAAATAGTTACAGCTGTAAATTATGATTCAATCAACCAACATTAAAAGGCAATTATTGTGATGTTTGAAAAACAAATAATTTACTCTCAGCATCTCCAATGCTATATATTTACTGCAGTCTTCAAACAAATTGTGCTGCAGTAGTTCTGTGGGCCATAATACACAGGGTGTGCAAATAACCAAAGTTTTGGGGAACTCTTTCTTTCAGCAGCTCCCCAAACAGAACATCCCAACTATATTTTAAACTTCTGAGTTAGGCTCGAGAACAGATTAAAGGGAAATCTACACAAATTTACACACGTTAATCCCCCCAGATGAATTTCCCTTTAAACAGCTTTCATGCCACGTCATAAACTTGCTTTTTAAACTTAGGATCTATGTCTAGGAACATGGGAAGCTTTATACTGAGTCAGACCATTATTTAGCTCAATACTGTCTACAGTGACTGGCAGTGGCTCTCCAGGGTTTCAGACAGGAGTCTTTCCCAGCCCTGTGTGGAGATGCCAGAAGCTAAATCTGGGAGCTTTTGCATGCAAAGCATGTGCTCTATCACTGAGCTATGGCCCTTCCCTATGCGTTGGAAGCTATTGCAATTGGTGGGTCTATGTGCTGGGAGCGACTGGAAGGAAGACTCTCCAAAAATTCAGATGCATATGTAACCCTCTGGATATTAGCCAGGGACTCTAAAGTGACCATACTGGATATAAAGTAGTATGAAAAACGCAGTCACTCTAGGTCCCGTTCTACAAGACTGTACAATACTGACGCTGTGAAGACAATATAAAATGAAATATTTGGAAGATTTACAAAATATCATGAGTGCTGTTACTCCACAACTTGCGGTATAGTATGCCGTTTCTATTTTGAACTTGACGTTTTTGTTTCTGCAAATAAAAGAGAGCATACAGTTTAAAAGCATTCGGGACAGACAAGTTCAAATCAGAGTACTTGAGTTCAAGGTTTGGTTTCACTGGCTTTTGACTGGCGGCCACATTTCAGGTGTTTGCTTGCAACTATAATATACAGCGAAGCCCCCTGAAAAGCGGATTCATCCGACATCCTCTAGCCCTTTGTAACTCTTCTCAGGGGCAAAGGTTCATGTACATTGACACCCTACCCTTCATTCTTCTATGTGAGGGGTCATATCACAATGTGGGCCACTTTTTCATTTTTACTCAGGGCTACCATTCTGTTAACTGTGGCCAAAAAACATTTTTATACATCTTCCACCTAATGCTTCCTTTTGAATTCATTCTTTGTTACCCCTTCCTCCTTTTCTCCACCCCTTCCTCTCCACCACACAGTGCAAAGTCTTCTCTACCCCACCCCCAGAGATCCCTATCTCTAAACAATCCCTACTAGTGTATGTTTCTACAACCCTACAGGTCTCTTTGTACACCATCTGAACATGACCGCTCTTACAGGTTCAGACCAAAGGTCCATCCAGTCCAGCTGTTTCCAAGAGTTGCCCCCTGTTTGCCCCTCAAGCAATTGATTTTCAGAGGTATACTATCCTGAACATGGAGCTTTGGCTTAACTATCATGGCTAATAGCTGTCTAGTCCATGGCTACTCTGTCTAGCCCTTTTCAACCCATCAGTACTCCTTAAGGTAGTGAATTCCATTTTAATTATGTACTGTGTGAAGTAGTACTTAACTGGATTTGCACAACCCGACAACCCATCATGAGTGACAAGCCACAGTGGGTTTTCGTGTTGTGCAAACCCGGATTGTTTCCTGCAGGGTGGCTTGTTTGAGGGCAACACGCCACCCTGACAACCCATGGCTTGTTGTAGGAGTTGTACCCATGATGGGTTGTCGTGTCATCCGAACCCGGGTGACCAACCCCACCGTGGGTACTGGGAACCAGTGAGCGAACTTCTTGGCAAGAGCAGCAAAAACTTGTGAAAGACCCCCCAAAAATATGTGTGAAAAAATTTGTGCGCATTAGGGGGTCCAAAAAATAAAATAAAAATTGGTTTGCAACCACAGACAAGCCCCTCCAAGGTGCCCCTTGGGCACTTTGAAGGAGCTGTCAGTAGCTGTCAAAATGGAGATTGCGATCTCCGGGGGGGTGGGGGGAGGATAAATGGGAAAAATACCACAGTGGACCAAAAACGTGGTGGAGAAGGCAGCAAGCCAGTGACAGCTGCTCCAAAGTGCCGCTTGGGCACTTGTGGAGCAGCTGTCACTGCCAGAAGCTTGGGCAAGCTTGGCAACAGCAGCGAGGGGCTTGTCTGTGGTTGCAAACCAATTTTTATTTTATTTTTTGGACCCCCTAATGCGCACAAATATTTTCACACATATTTTTGGGGGGTCTTTCACAAGTGCACACCTGCACACTTAAGGAGCACTGAAATGTCCAAGGCAAGATCCTCATTGCTCTCTCTTTTTTGGGGAGGGACATGACTGTCCCAAGGGTGCTCTCACTTTTCCACTTGTTCCGCTTTTTAAGGGAGCTTGTCAGTATTGACAGCTGGGTGTCAAAACTCTAGCTCCTTTTAAAAGGTTTTTTTTTTTTTTTTGCAGGGCTCCCCATGGTTTTTTCACAGGGACATATGCAGGCATTGCCAGGGTGGGTTGGCATGACGTGCGAACGCACCCCTTGTGTCCTAAATCTACTGCTAATCAATTTCATGGGGTGACCCTAGATTCCAGTCTTAAGAGAGAGGGTGAAACCTCTCTCTCCACACCTCTATCACATCCCCCTTTAGTAGTCTTTTGTCTCAACTAAGAAGGTTCAAACCCTTAAGCCATTCCTCACAGGGAAGGAGGGGCAGCTTCCAGTTCTTTTTGTTTGCCCTTTTCTGTATCTTTTCCAGTGCTAGGGCACCCTTTCTAGAGGGAGTCACCAGAACTGTACACTATTCCAAATACAGATGTACCACAGATTTATATAAAGATATTACAATACTTGCCATTTTATTTTAAATCCTTTACCTTGTATTTCCTAACACTGACTTCGTCCAACTCACTGCCCCAGCACACAGAACTAATGTTTTTACTGAACTATCCCATTATGACCCCAAGATTCCTTTCACTGGTGTCCCAGTCAATTCACACCCCACCAGTGTATATGTGATGTTGGGATTTTTTGACCCAAAGTGCATCACCGTACATGTACTTGCACTGAATTCCATCCAAAACTTTGCTCCACATTCACCCAGTTTGGAATTCTTCACTTTCCTTGGGTGTTCATCATCCTGAATTTGATGCCCTTCACAAACTTGGCTCCAGGTCATTTATAAGCTAACTCCCCCCCTTTTCCCTGCACCGCATTGTGCTCCTTCCCTTCTCTCTACACAATGGGTCTCTCTCTGCAAGCCCAATTTCTGTTACTCCATATTTTTTCTCTTCAACCTCTATTTACTCTGTTTCTGTCTCCTCTCTACCCCATTATTTCCACTTCTTTGCTGAGTTTGGCAGAAGCAACACACATGGCTTTCACTCGCCCAACAAATCACACACTGAGGGAGTCTCAGATGCAGGAGACCATTCAGTGTTTCTGGCTGCCACATGCTGAAACAATGGGTGCCAATCCCAGCATGTACATCTGAGTCTTGGGAGAGAAAGAGTATGGAGAAAACTTGCATTCAAAATGCCTGTCCCCTTAAAAAAAAAAAAACCCACCCGTTTCAGGTCCAAAGAGCCTAGCTTTTCTATTTCAGAGAACTGGCCTGTCACATCTCCAACATCTCTTGTTCCATCTATCAGGAGTAAAGAGGAAACGTCTCCCTAGTTCTCACTTTTGACTTCCACCTTCCTGAGTGTCTGTAAAGCATTAATGGGCCAACTGCCCAGGTGCTCCCTGCCTACACATGCTGGGCACACCTGACTGGAAGATTCTCCTCCCCCTGTCAACCCCCTCCCCTGATGTTACAGGGATAAGTAAATGGGGCAAATGGAGGAGGAGACCCACTGTATGCAATGAAGGTTCAGAGTCACTTTGTGCCATCCACAACAGCCTGACCATGCTGCGTTAATTATGTGGACAGGACCTCCAATGTTAAAATATATGCCAGTTTCAATTTCTCCTTGAAAACTAAGGGGAAAAATGTATCAGTGACAAATTTCCACCAACTACCTCCCTTTACAATGCTACAGAGAAAGATTTGGGTGCCTAGGTGCCCTTTACCTTGGAGCCATCGAACTTGCGTAGCTGGTCCATATCCCCTCTCATTCTTGGCCGAGATCCTAAACACTATGGCAGGTTTGGATGTGTGATCAACGTGGGCATTCGCAAGCTGAGCAGCAGTCACTGTACATGAGGTCTTAAGGCCACAATAGATTTTCATAAACATGAGCTGATTAGGATTTTCCTGGAGCTGGGTGGTTCTTATTGCCAAGTAAGCCGAGTATTCCAAGATATTTCCTGAAGGTGAAACAGGAGGCTCCCATGAAAGGTGAATACAATCTGCACTCTGAGGAAGAAAGGAGAAGAACTCAGATTCTCACCGTATAGAATTTATACTTCTGATTCACTTTGTAGAGAGAGAAATTCAGGGTGCCAAGCCTTTTGTGCTGGAACCTTTAACCCCTCATTTCAGATATACAAGGACTGGTTAAGGTTCCTCAGCAGTGAGTGGGGGGGAAACAGAGCAGAAGCTCAGAGGCACCCTGTTATTACATCATATTGCTCAAGACTGCTCTGATCCTGGAAAAAGAAATGTCACTGCCACCACCTAGGATGGCCTTCCCCAACCTGGAGCCTGACAAATGTGAAGACTGCAACCCCCAACATTCCCAGCCAGCATGGGCAATGGCCATGGTTTGGACCAAGTCCAATCAGCCCCAGTTAGCAGGGTCAATGGTCAGGAATGCTGGGAGTTGTAGCCCAAAACATCTGCAGGGCACCAGGTTGGATAGGGTGTTGCATAAGGCCACCCAATCAGTGAATGCCTGACCCGAGACTTAAAAGCAAGGACTTCCAGCTCATAGTTCATACTGTCAACTACTATGCTAAAGATCTAATGCATTCTGGTTTAGTCCTGTGTGTTCTTTCCCCCACTTCCATTGTGTTTATTTCAGTTCAAAACTATTTGCTTTGCTCAGAGTGCCATATATTTCCACCGCCGACTTTTACTAAGAAGAGTGAGCTCCAAAGTTGCCTCTCTAGGTTTGCATAGAGCTAAACAAACACACCTGCAGGCCTATTCGTTTCTTACCTTGCTTATTTTGACAATGGAAGGTGCTCCGGGAAATCCAGGGATGCAGGTCTTAAATTCACTGACTTTACTGAATGGCCCGACACCACAGCCATTAATTGCTGCAACCCTGAACCTGTATAAAGTGCCAGGAGCAAGATCCTGTTTCTTAAGTAAACTGTCATTTGGAACATCTGCATTCTCTACCTACAGTTGAAAGAAAAGAAACCCATAAAAAAGACAGACAGACCATTCATTTGCTCCATATTTTAAAAACAGTAAAAAGAAACCAACTGCAGCATGTTCCTTCCTTGCAAATGGTGATGCCAGAACCCCTGCAAGGTTAACTTCCTAGTACAACCATCCATTAGCGATATGCAGATATATAGAATATGGTCCAGCCAAAGTTGAATGCTTTTAAGACAAATGTCAAATTTTAGGGTGTCAATGCAAGAACTGAATGTATGCTTAAATCTCTCCCACTGTGATTAATGAGATTTCAATGTGCCTAACTTCTGCTGTGTCCGCAGACATGTCACCCAAGGACAAAGTGGCCTTAAAAAAACTCGGGGTGCGTGGGAACCATGAAGGCATAACACAAGTGTGAGACTAATGTGAGAGCTAGTGTGGTGTAGTGGTGAGAGTGTTGGACTGGGACTCGGGAGATCCGGGTTCGAGTCCCCGCTCAGCCATGAAACTCACTGGGTGACTTTGGGCCAGTCACTGACTCTCAGCCTAACCTACCTCACAGGGTTGTTGTGAGGATAAAATGGAGAGGAGGAGGAGGAGGATTATGTAAGCCGCCTTGAGTTCCTTGAAGGAAAAAAGGCGGGGTATAAATATAATTAAATAAATAAATATGGCAACAATGGGAAAGGCACAGGGCAGTAGGTATAAGAAATATAAGAGATATGGGAGGGACCGTAGCTCAGTGGTGGTAGAGCACGTGCTTTGCATGCAGAAGGTCCCAGGTTCAATCCCAGGAATCTCCAGGCAAAGCTAGAAAAACTCCTGCCTGAATCCCCGGAGAGCCACCGCCAGTCGGTGTCGACCATACTGGGCTAGATGGTCTCAGTCAGTAAAAGGCAGCTTCCTATGCTGCTAGCAATGAACACCAAACTATACTCAGTATAGGATGACTGTTAATCCTCTCACCTAAATATTCTCAATATCTTTTTCTACCCTATTAATATTCAATAAACAATTACCTTGCTAGAAATTGTGGCCTTTTCTTCTGCCAGCAAATAGAACTGGTTCACCAAAGCACTGTTGCTTTGAAAAATGCCAACATCATACCACCTTCGTTCTTGTGTTCTCACTCTTGCATTCTGCCTTGGTGGAGAAGTTTTCTATGGTTTGGAGAACAAGGTTCATTAAAGGATTGATGGGTTCTACAACAAGGGTGGGTAGAAGGTAGATCTACAGATGTTTTGGACCTCAGCTCCATCAGCCCTGCCAGCATGGCCAATGGTCAGAAGTTGGAGTTGGAAGTCCAAAACATCTGGAGATCTACTTTTGTCCACCCCGTGTCTATTTAACAATAATTTATCACACATATGCATGCGCACAAACACACGCACATGTGCACACACACACACACACACACACACACACCACCCTTGAGATACTTGAGCATGAAGGAGAAGGTAAGTGAAAGCTAGGAACTTTCCCCCCATTCATACTGGCAATTATAGCCCTGCCAATACTGCAGTGACGACATACATCATCATATCATACAAGTGGGGTAGCAGGACAACTTGCAGTTATATCAGCTTTGCCCAAGCTGGTGCCCTATCACCCTCAGCCAGCATAGCCAATGACCCTATTGACTGAGGTGATGGGAGTTGTAGTCCAGCACATCCGGAGGGCACCAGCTTGGGCAAGGCTGATTTATATAGCGTATTTCAAGTGTTCAAAGCACTTCATATACATTATCTCAGCATGCTGGCTCAGCTTGTCTGAGCATGGAAAGCTAAGCAGGGTCAGGCCTGGTTATTACTTGGATGGGAGACCCCTCCTCTAGTTTCCTGCATGGAGCAGGGGGTTGGACTCGATAGCCTTGTAGGCTCCTTCCAACTATGATCTATGAAATCTATAATTCCTATAAGAGCTCTCTAATACGTATGACAGTATAATCTCTACCTTGCAGTGGCGCTGAGGCCAAGAGACAGCACCTTGCCTGAGGTCACCTAGTAACTTCAGAGCCAAAGTGAAATTTGAACTGGGCCCTTCTCACCTGACCGCTGTGCTCCATTGCATTCATACTTTTCCAAGAATGAGCATTTAAAAGAGGGAAAGCATGCACTGAGTAAAAGCTGACAGGTCTGCAAATGGTATAGTTGCCTTTGTTTCTATCAGCCCTTAGAAAGGCCAGCCACGTTCCCACTCTTTAACAAAAAGCTGCAGATGCAAAGCAGTTCTATATATCCTCTAGAGCAGGGGTGGAAAACCTGTGGCCCTAAAGATGGTTTTGGCCTGCGACTCCTACCAGCCCCAGCCAGCACAGCCAATGAGGTGGGATGGTGGGAGTTGTGACCCCCCCAACTATTTTGACCGACAAGTTGCCCACCCCTGCTCTAGAAGCTCTCAAAGGGCACTCAGGGTGGAACCTCCCCCTCAAGCTTGCAGGCAGGGTCTACTTCACTGCTTCGCAGGGAGAGGAGCCGCCCCACCCTCCCAGACCGGCCTTGCCCAGTGAGCAGCACAGTTGGGTCCGGTTGGAGCGCCTGAGAGCCCAATCTGGTTCAGTTTAGGCTTCTGTCCATTTTTCTTCTCTACCCCGCACATCTTAGAAAGGACCGTGGGGCTATCACAGGGCAATTGCTGCAGTGGGGGTTGTTGTCAGCCTCTGTAAGGGCCCCCTGCCTACCCTCTGTAGGCTGGGTTGGGTTGCCCCATTGCTGCACAATGCTGAGTGCTAGCGCTAGAACCCCACCGTCTTGAAGCACCCATGGACTGATGGTTGCTCTTGTGGAGCACTTTTTTTTTTTAAATATACTTCATTGGAGCTTAGACTGGAGACATTTCCAGAGGACTGAACCAAGAGATGCCAGGAGATGAGCTGAACTAGTGCTATGCATTCTATATATCAGCCTTGAAAATGAGCCCACAAAAGTTACTAGCTTGCATTTCTTTTAATAGCCTGCTGGCTATTTTTTAAGAGCTCTGACCATCCCCGACCCACCAGGAGCAGCCCACCACATTGCTATGCTGGACACAGAAGAGGGATGGAGTGTTCCTTTGCCTGCCTGTGCACTCACCCATACTGGCAATATCCTTTACTGAAGAAGTTCATGTACTTACAGGCAACTGTACAGCAGAATTGGGTGGGCTAACAGAAGTGATTCCAGCTGAGGGCCCTGTAGTCTCTTTACCTAGAATAAGAACAACATTTAAAAACTATCATTAAGGGCACGAACCTGTGCAAGTTTAGATGGAAAGAAGTCCTACAACTCCCAGTATTCCCCATGTAACATGGCTTGCTGGGGAATGGTGGGAGTTGTAGGACCTTTTTTCTAAATTTGCATAGGATTGCTCCCTGTTAGAAAAAAACCACACATCAGCAAATCAAGCTTTCAAACCGCTAGTACTTAAATGCATCTTAGAGATAAAGTTTAACCACTTTTGTGTATAATACACATATAGCTAAATGCTGACTTCCAATTTAGAAAGAAATCCTAAAACCGCTTGATCTCAGGTGCCGGTATACCACGAGTATAAAACCGTACGCTGAGTGGAAGAAACTGGCATAATAGTTTGGAGATGATACATCATGTGGACTTTAAGGAGTGCACAAAGATGTCCGTGCCAAACACAACAAATATACTATAAATGGCCATAAGGCAGGGAATTTTGAAAGTGAAAACAACATGCATAACAAAACTGCTCTGGTACATGTTGTGTGCGAGGAATTTAAAATGGAACCTTTAGGAGCACAGTAGTGTTGGAACTTGTTGAAAACACTTAAAGAACAACTTTATTCAAAATATATAGAGAATACATGGAAACAAAAAATTATGCTTTCATGGGGCAATATCCAGTGGCCCATGAGCAGCCCTCCATGCTGAATCTGTTGCACAAAGGCTTGTTTAGGGGCTTGCCCTGGAAGCACTCAATCTCTGTTGCAGAAGCAGACCTCGCTCATAGAGGGGCAGCACTGGATACTGCCCATGGTATTTGTATGCCAAATATAGTGAAACACTGAGCGAGAAAGCAAGGCACCCTTGAGAATAGTTTCAACAAGAGGAAGCCTTCCTTATAGGAAACTACACTTACTGGAAAGAAGTTATTTATTTCTTAGACACTGGACACACTTAGGTCATACAAAACTGATCATTTCAGACATATGTATCCGAGATCACCAAAGAAGTTAGCAGAAATCTGTAAAATGGTACTTAATCAAGCAACTGAGAAAAAGACCAAGGTAACCTAACATTGCAGAAATATTTTTTCAAAAGCATAGCACAAAAAGAATGAGGGAAGGTGTGTAAGTGGACCATAGGAAGTAACCATTTTACCCATATCTAAATACTTTCCACCAAGAGATGTCAAAATAAGGAGAGATCTTCTGGTTAACACAATAAGAGCACGATCCTATGCATGTGTAGACAAAAAAAAGGCCTGCAACTCCCAGCATGCCGCACCAGCATGGCTGGCTGGGGCATGTTGGGAGTTGTAGGCCTTTTTTCTGTTTAAACATGCATAGGATTGCACCTTAAAAGCATGGTCTCACAGCATCTGACTACCAAAGATGACATCTACATCTGCAGCAACTAGGGCTAATCTCCAACTAATTAGCAACTAGGGTTAATCTCCAACTCAGAGAGCACATTTAGATGATCATACGGCAGCTTAATAAGCTAAGACAGGAATGAGCCTTTTGCCTGTGCATGCAGCCCATTTGCTCGAGCCAGCAAACAAATCAGGAAGTTTTCAATTAACCATATTTTCCTGTTACCTGCTTCAGAAAAAGCCAGGATATTAAACCATAGTTTGGTCCATTCTGAAACTGGTAACCATAATTTCACAAGTTGAATAAAACAGGAAACTATGGTTAATTGAAGAGTTCTGGTTTATTCGCTGACTTGAGCAAAGGGGCTGTGTGTGCATGGGCAAAAGTCTCATTCACATCTTTGGCTTATCAAGCTGAGATACGATCATCTGAACTCTTCCAGACTCTGCGCATGAATGAGAAGTCTACAGTCACAATGAAGAAGAAACAATAAATATGATGATCTTAGATATATACGACTCAAAATACAGTATGTGAAACATTTCAAACCTTCAGGATTTGAACTGACTGTTGTTAATGAAGCTTCATCTTTTACAACTGCCCCATTTGTACTTGATGACTCAGTTTTAACAGCCTGCTGGGTTACCATATTTTGTGTGGTGGAGATAATACTGGATACAGAAGTGTCAAGTTTTGAAGCTCTTGTATCAAAGTCAAGTAAGTCATTTGCATTTGCTGAGATCTGTGGACCTAAAAACCAGGGGTGGAAAAAGCACACCACACATTGTAAGCATGACCTCAAACAAGCTGACAACTACAAGCGACAGAAATGAAATGTGCCCCCCTTTTCTCCTTTAGACTATGGCCTGGCCTCCATGTGCAGCAAACTGAGGTGGTAACATGGACTATACCACTTCAGGCTGTAATAGATGCCATTTTGGATGCCAACAACAACCCAAAGACTAGTACAGCAGAGAGAAAGGGGCTGGCCCTGTCCTTTCCCTACTATGTTAGTTTTCCAATTAGAGAGAGGTTTTGTGTTTTTGCAACACAGGGGAGCATTTTTAAAAATGAGGCCCCTCCTATCTGCAGCTTCAAGTGGTACAATTATACAGGCCTGTGGCTTACGCTGGCTCAGCTTGTCTGAGCGTGGAAAGCTAAGCAGGGTCAGGCCTGGTTATTACTTGGATGGGAGACCCCTCCTCTAGTTTCCTACATTGTGCAGGGGGTTCTGCTGCATGTATTGGCAAGGGCTTGAGTATGTGTAACAGGGTTTTTCCCCACCTTGATTTTTCTTTTGTTTTTTAAAAATTTCCCCCCGAGCCCTAGGTTTCTGCACAATATCAAAAATTATTTCTGAAACTTGCAGTACAATCTTGGACAGGGAGAAGGAGAATTAATGCTGCTCAAGGAAAGACAAGATAAGCAAGCTCTACTAGATACCATGTCACAGCCACTGATCCTAGCCAGGTATTCATAAGACAGATAAATTCCTATCAAGATCTTTGATATTCTCTCATACTGTCTAATAAAAGTGAAGAGCTCTAAACAAAAACCTTATTTTGAACCTACTGCCCTATGCCGGAAATGTCTCTTATCTCCTGGGCTGACTGGCTATTTTATAACTCATAGCTATAGAAAACCCAACTACATCTGCCATAAAGCATTCTCACTTTGTGTCAATACTGTTTTCACTCAACTCAGCCTTGGCTGACATTCATGGATTAAACAGAAAGCATGAGCACACGTTCTTGTCCTAGGTATACCTGTGAGTGCATCTCACAATCGTGTTTCCAGTTGTATCTGACACATACTTCATCTTACCTAAAGTGCTAGCAGGCAAACATAAAGGGGCATTGGACTCTTTGGAAATGGAATGGTTTTTCTTTGCATTCTCAGGTTCCAAAACCTTTACTTTAGTCTCTGAAATGGAAATTTGCTCCTAGACAGTGGGAACAAACAACAATTAGTTGACAACAATGGTTTTCCATCTGGCCCTAAGCATTAAGGCCTTAGCCACTCAATCCGAGACACAGTCAAAGGGCACCCTCTCCAGAGCAGATAGCAACAGCAGCTAGGGTGGAGTTCTCCATTTCTATTTCTTTCTGCCCACTTCATTTAATATGTATCACACACGGCAGCTGAGGCGCATAAGGGGAAAGCTCTACCAAAGCCCCCATTGCTGTCCACAGTGGGGAGGAGGGCCCTTTCATTGGCTTTGTGTAGCAATGAATGCATGTGTGGAGCCAGCGTTGCTTCCACTTTGGCCCATGCTCAAGTGGAATCTATGGCCTACGTTACTGCATTCTCCCACATGCTGCTGCGTGAAGGGATGAATTTGTTTCCACCCCTTCAGAAAGAATGACGCATGAGGCTAAGCGGGTGGGGCTAGAGCAGGGGTGGCGAACCTGTGGCCCTAAAGATGCTTTGGACTCCCACTCTCATCAGCCCCAGCGAGCATGGCCAATGGTCAGGGATGATGGGGAGTTCAACAACTTCTCGAGGGCCACAGGTTCCCCACCCATCATGCAGCCCAACCAGGGGAAGGCAATGGGTGTCGATTTCAGTTTATGCCACCTCCCTGTCCGGCACTCGCAGCACCCTCCCTCCATCCTTCTTGTTTCACATCAGGAATACCAGCCACCTTTGGCGCAAAAGCAGGAATACCGTGGAGGACCGCATTCCCTGGTTGGCTTTGGGGACAAGGTTCTTTCTTTCTTTTGCCTGCTCTGTAATGGAGGTGTGGGGAAACTACCATGCTTCATCCTGGCCATTTCATTTGGCTGGCTAGGCCCTAACTAGACTACAGCAGCAGGTACAGTACAGGTGGGCAGAAAGGCACAGGGTAGACTGGTGGGCACCCCAAGTGCCAAACAAGGGAGAGGAGGAGTCCCCAAACTAAGGTCTCAAGGTTCAATGGCCTAAGAGGAAGTGGGATGGGGGGGGGGAATCCTTGGGACCTAGCAGCTTCGCTAACACTCAAGGCTGACCAAGCTAGTGGGGCACAGGGATGCTGCCAGGTCCTTCTTGGCACATCTTACGGTATCTGGGCAAGGAAAATTGACTACATTGCTGGGCACTGTGCAAAAGCTTCCAGCCAGGGTGGGGTCTCTGATGCTTGGGAGACAACAGGGACGTTCCCCACATCTCACCTAAGCATTTGTTAATCTTCACTGAGGATTGGTAAAGTAGACAAGCAAGGACTCTTCTTGCAGATTAGCCATTTAATAAACAGTGGTGATTTAGTTTAATGCTAGTGTCTTATGTCATTATTCCAGGGTGTGGTGGCAAAAACATTAGTTGCTGACCAAGGTCTTAGAAGAACTAACTTGTAATAAGTAAGGTTTGTTTGCTGATAATCGTAAAGACCAATCTGAATATATATTTCATTATATATAGATATATGAAATAATTAGAAAAATCCTATTAATATTCTTCCTCAAGTACATACTTACATTGTTCGGGACTTTACTGAGAGTTTGACTGTAAAGATCCAGCTTGATTCCTGGAGGAAGGACGATATTCATTAATTGTAGGTTTTGCTGCAGAGAAGAACCATCTTTCATGTAAACATAAACACAATCAACAGCAGAAGCTCACATAAAGCTTTTAGATACTCTGAAGTCTATTAGTCCCTTCAGGTGTCACACAAACTCAGTTTCTTTCCATATCACTATCAGAAAGACATGAATATTAGTCTACTGATAAAATCTCCATTTCTCAAGACAACAACTTATGGAAAAATGAAACATAACATAAGTAACAGAAGCGTTCCCCTCCCCCGCCACAACTATTTCAAACAGGATGATCAACTTATCTTGGGTCAGGAACATTTATATTCCAGCGTCAACTATATTTGCACTATGCAGTAACAGCCTCTATTGAAGCAGAAGGATTTAAACAGGATTCATTGAAGCCAGGCATTACAGCACAATATTGTGATGAAATTCTCATAAATGAGCTTGTTCAGCTGAATAGTCATTCTCATCTCAAGGTCTGTCCTCACCCAACCTTTTCTAACATATGCCTTCAAGTTTATTAGACTGAGCAAATGTGCAATTGTAAAAATTCAGTTTATTAAGGGGAGGGGATCCAAAATCTGTAATTCTGGGAGGAGAAGCATCTTGCCTATGTGAAAAGTACAAGGACTGGTAATGGAACAGCAAGGGGAGATAGTGAAATGAAATGGGACAAATTCTGGGCATTTTTTCAACAGCAGTCCCACCACATAAAATGTGTGAGAGTAGTCCAATCTAGAGGTTGCTACAGCTTGAATGACTGTGGCCAGGTCAGTCTTTTCCAAGAAAGGGTGCAGCTGCTGTACCAACCAAAGCTGAGAAAAAGCATTCCTAGTCACTGCTGCCACCTGAGCATCTGAAAGGAGTGATGGATGAAGGAGAACACACAACCTGTGAATCTGCACCTTAACGAAGGAGTGCAATTCCATCCATCAGAGACTGTATACTTAAATGTGGATCAACTGGTACCCCAACCAATAGCACTTCCATCTTATCTGGATTAAGTGATGCATCCACATGCCCTGGTTAAAAGGTTCAAGGACAAAAAAGGGAAGAAAGAAAGGAGAGAAAGAGAATGGCATAGATAAGAGAGTCCATTTTGGAAAACTCTGGGGTGTCTGCTTGATTATGGAAGTCATCTTCTTGCCTTTGTGAAGGAAATGGCTGGAATGTTAATTGAATTTCAAAGCCGTTTTCCAAGGAAATCAAGCAAATGTTTACAAGAGTTCTCGATTGTGGTGTCTTTTCAAGTTTCCGTTGAGTACAGCTCAAAACTGGTAGGTTCTGCCATTTTATAAACTGGATACTGTATTGATTTTTATCTTGCATCCTTGGAATCTTTCCTCCAATTCTGTGGTTGTGTGGACTCTCCCCACATATTTAAAGGTATAAGGAACAACCACAGAAGTGTCATAGGAATACGCCGTTTCCTGCTCTGCTAGCATGAAATGAAACTAAGCAAGGGTGACATGGTGGTTAGTCATTTTATCCCTATGTACTGTCCTTAGAATCTAATTTGGTAGGGAAAGAAGGGAGGTAATTGGAGGACTGCCCAATCACTGCTGTCCCCTCATCCTGCCCCTTCTTCATGCTGCTCCCAGAGTGCTTGTGGGACTCTAGGAAAAGTGACTTTACTTCCACATTACCTAAAATTTAACACACACCTATGAGAGCGAGAACAGTCTTGCAACTAATTTGCCTATATTATTTAGAAACCATTTTTTAAAAACGTTGCTGTCTTACCTTGCACACTTGGTGATGGTGCCTCAGGTACTACAGTAATAGGTACTTCAGCCACAACAGGTGCTGGCATATCCAAATTTAACTGAAGAAGATACCCTTCAACAGTAGGAACTTCATCCCATTTCACTTGAAACGAATTAGTAGTAGCTCTGATCAGCTGTACCTGTGATGGTGCTGGTGGTTTCTCTGAAAGGAGAACAATGAGCTCCATTTACTTTAGGATGACATGTTTTTCAAGGCAATTTTAAGACTTCCAAACAAAATGTTTTTCAGTACTGTGTTGCATAAATAAAACCTTTGTTCTAACAGGTTGTCAAATACTTTTCTGCAACAGTTCTAACCGTATCCCCAAACTTATCAGTTATTTGGCAAAACAAAACAAAAAAAGCACTGATAAGATTGCATGTGCTGGATTAAAGTGGCCTGACTGAACAAACTGAGGAAACCCAAGGAGGATTATTAGGATGCTAGCCACATCATGGCTCTGTACATCAGGCCATAGAAATTTATCTCTCAGCTCCGGTTCCCCACTTTGGGGAGCATATGCAAAGCTGAAAACTATCCATTGGATAGGACAGAGATTCCCTAAGCAAGCAATAGGCAACTGGCCACCTATCACCCAGTCCAGCCCATAAACAGCCACTAGTTGGCCCACAACATGTTTTACAGTAGATAGAAGAAACATTTTGTCACAGCCAGTCTCCTCAAATCTGGCGTCAGGACTACCAGAAATATCCAGGGCTGCAGGATTCACACATTTCCTACAATTTCCAACTCTCCCCTCCCCGCTGAGCAGAAAACATAGCAGTCTAAGACTTCTACCCAAGTCATCTAGAGCTGGCGACTAAAGGGAAAAGGACTTTGGTCTTTTGGTTCAGAGCTCTGCCTAGATGACATATCATCTAGGCAAGGGGTAGGCACCCCCAATTATAGCCCAGGATGTTTGAAGATACTAACATCCCTTAGTGTTTAGTGGGGGGAGGGACTGAGGGGGAGAAGATGAAAGCCTTCCTTTTCAGAAAAGCTGTCCATCTATACAATTGCCTGATTGCGTTACTATTTTGAGCAGTTTCAATTAAGTGTTTTGTGCATTGTTGGTTTTATCTTTTGCATAGTACAAACACTGGGGGTTGTTGATTCTTTTAAAGAAGAAAAATGGTATACAGTAATACCTTGGATTGCAAGTAACTTGGCCTGAGAGCGTTTTGACTTGATAAACGAGCAAGGTCTTACAAGACAAGTGGTAGTAGGGATGTAACCGCTCGCCTCGAGTGGGCCGAAATCAGCCCCGCTCACGCCCGCCAGAGACTCGCTTTGATATAAGTGTTTTGGATTACAAGCACGTTTCCGGAATGAATTATGCTGTCAATCCAAGGTATTACTGTATTAACAAAAACAACAAATAGGACTACATCTACAATCCTATGTACGCTTACTTGAAAGTAAGTGCCAGGGAACTCAGTGGGACTTACTTCTGAGTAAACATGCACCGTATTCTGCTTCACACTATTAAGGCTACATATCACTCTCAGAGTCACTGCAAGATTAATGTTCCCACTTCTCCAAACTGTGGAACAAGGTGTGGACTCAAGTGCTCCATCCTCTGCTTTCCCCTCATCTGGTCAGATTCTTTCCCTCTCTCCCTCCTTTGTTTGAACAAGCTGTAGTTTGCCTCCAAACCAATGATACATAGCCACAGTTTGAAGCACATCTCAGTCTAGCAAACTCTGATTTGCGCAACCCCTAGGTGGTCCGGTTTGGATGCGATAGAAAACAATGGTTTGCCCAAACAAGAAAGGAAAGAATCAGAGGGGATGAAGGAGTGGGAATGCACAAGCCTACGACACACTCCTAATCCTTCAAACCACGGGTTGGAGTGTTGGGAACATTGCATCTCAATCAAAACAGAACAAAGGTGCTCCTTACAAATTTCAGATGTATAAGCACAGTGAAAGTTAAAAAAAATTAAATCATACAACACTTATAAAGGTTATAATGGCCATCTGTAGTATCACCAAAAAATATTATGTGGTCACTCACCGGTATCTAGATACCAAAGATCTTTGCAGCAAACTTGATTGTTCCAAGCTTTTCGGTAGCCATCTCTGCCACTCCATATATACAAGCGAGTGCCAACTATTACAGAACAATGGCCAGCTCTTGGGCCTGGCAACAAGTTATTTTTGTCTTCTTGGTAATCCGAGATCAGACTGATCCATTCTGCGGTATCTAATAAATAAACAACATGACCAAAATCAGTGTTTGAACACATGATGGTTTTCAAAATTTAAACACTACATTACTATCACTTAAAGTACCCATGAATAAAATGGATATGAGTAGATATAAAATCCATGTACAAGTCTCCGCACTGAACAGAGATGGTTCAGAATCCAATCAGAATGAGCCAATTCCTTTGCTGTAAAGTATGAATTTGAGATAGCCAACTACAAGTCAAGCAACCCATTTGGCTGCTTTCTAATTGCATCATTCACATATACTGGATAGACTAACAGGCCTGTGGCTCATGCTGGCTCAGCTTGTCTGAGCGTGGAAAGCTAAGCAGGGTCAGGCCTGGTTATTACAGTAATACCTTGGATTGCAAGCATAATTCGTTCCGGAACCATGCTTGTAATCCAAAACACTTATTTCAAAGCGAGTCTCTGGCGGGCGTGAGCGGGGCCGATTTTGGCCCGCTACACTCGCTCGAGGCGAGCGGTTACATCCCTACGTGACTTGTATTGCAAGACGTAGCTTGTTTATCAAGTCAAAATTTATTTTTTTAAAAATTGCTTGTCTTGCAAAATGCTCTCAGACCAAGTTACTTGCAATCCAAGGTATTACTGTACTTGGATGGGAGACTCCTCCTCTATTTTCCTGCATTGAGCAAGGGGTTGGTCTCAATGGCCTTGTAGGCCCCTTCCAACTCTATGATCCTATCCTATCTTATCCTATCCTATCCTATGAACAAGTCTGGATCTTGAAGTAGTTATATGCCCCAGCTAATTGTATAGCAAAACCACATAGGAACATCCATTTATTATAAAACAAATGGTTCTGCAATGCAATTATTGGCCTAAAATTGGTTACAACTTCCTAGTATTTCTTTAAAATGTGTTTACTTCTCCCCACCAAAAAACTGAGCATTTAAGGGTGCAGTCCTATACTTGAGATCCACCAGCTGAGGAACTATAGGATTTGGCAGAAGCCCCACTACACCAGTGGAATGCAAAATATCCCACTGCAATGGCAGATACACCAGTAGAACATCCCAGATACATCGGTGCAACACTTGGCATAGCAAAATCATCTTACCCCCCTGCCCCACCTGCACTGTAATTGGTGTATAGAATTGCTCTGTAAATTAACAATGAAAGCGTAGGTATAACTAACCTAAATTTAGGTAAGAAAATGAGCCAGTACATTTCCATTCTCCATCTTGAGAAGACAGGTTATCATCTGTGTTCTGTGGGACCCATCCACCAAAAATGTACATTCTGCAAGTATGAGGGTGCAGTGACGGAGGGAAGATGGGGGAGAAAATGGGGGAAAGAGACAAGCAAATTTATTTTCCAAGGCTTATGTTGCCATACTACTTTCTCAGACTGTTCCAAAAACTGTGTTTCCCTTGTTTTTACTAACTAAAACTTGAGCTTCATTCCTGTTTTACCCCTCCAACCCTCCCATGCCATATTGCAAGCTGCTTTTGAAAGCACTCTGGTAACAACCTGTAATACTGGTGATGTAATATTGGTGATGGGTTGTTTGCTTGCTAGACCACAAGCATTATCTCTAACACATAATACATGATAACAGTAGCTTTAGAAGCTGCATTGAGAAAAAAAAACCTAACATTTAAATATTATTCATATAATTCTCCAAGGCTTAATCTTGAAAGGAAAAGGTGATTCCCCCCCCCCCTCCTCCAGGAGAGTTCCTGATGGTTTCATAAGCAGACTATCAACAGTTAGATAAGCCATGAATGGCCTTTAAAAACAGAAATTAAAACCACTATAATGTTTGGAGGGAAGGATATAATGAAATCTGATTAGGACAGCTATCCCTGCCTGTGAGAAGCCGGAGCTAGTTACTACAATTCATTCTTGATAGGGTCTTGAACTGCCTGCTCTAATACCTTTCCCAACGGCACTTCATGAATGATCCTTCCATGTTGCTTTTTCTTCAGAAAAGTAAAAGACAGGTGGAGCCATGACTCCTGGGCTTGCGCAGACTTCCCTGCACTCACTGAAGGAAAGAAAAAGGTTCTCCGAATTGCTCTGGGCATTCAAAACTTAAAAGCAGCCCCTTGAGATGAAGAGGAGAAGTAGCTTAAACTGCAGTTAACCTTCCCTCTGTTCTTTTATGCTGGCAAGAAAAGGTATGCTGCGTCTACTATAAGCAGCCAAGAGGATTGTGTTGTAACACCAGCGGCAAGAAAATCAGATTTCACTGACCAAATGAGAATTCACTGTTCCCACATATAATTCAAAAACCATCATTTACATTTGCATATGACCACAGTGACAGGTTATCCCAGAATTAAAAGAGTAGTTACCAACTATCAGAATTGTCAGTATTTTGTACAAAAGACAATCTGAAAATTTTCTCAGGAACAGCAGATGGCTATAGACAGTCATGTGTTACATTGTGGGTCACTGTGGTACACACCGAATCACCTTTGAAAGCTGGTCATTTATAGCAGCCAGACATGTCGTAAGACAATTGAATCATACCCCTGCTAATGAAATATGGCAACGAAGAGGAATTGTAGAAGTTCTCCCACCAAGTGGCATTACAGTAAGCAACCACAAATAAAGAGTTATCTGAAGCCATCTATTATCAGGCATTGGAAAGAATCCCCATATACATTCCCACATAACAAAGCTGTTGAGTTAAAGGTGGCAAAATGAGGTAGGGGTGGGATTATATCCAACAATATAACAAGACAAGATGCAAGGACCTAGTGCATGGTATGAGGGCATCTGTATGGTATGAGGGTATGCTGTAGCAATACTGAAGTGAAGCACACGTCGAGCTGAACAATCTCTCACATGGGAGACCACTGAGATCCACCCCAACATCTCCAGACTCAGTCATGCTTAGCGTAGGCCTACTAAAATCAATGGGACTTAAGTTACTGATGACTAACTTGTCCCATTGATTTCAATGGGTCTGCTCCAAGCATGACTAAGTCTGGATGCAACCCTATAAGTATTTCAGTCATCTTACAGAACACATATGCTAGGTTTCCATTACGCTAGTGTGGTTTATAGGCATATGTCCCTGCCTAATAGGAGCCCTAGGCAGATCTTCAATCCAACATGGTGACAGCGAAGTCAGGATTCTGCCCATCCTGTTCCTGATGTCTACATATCAGACATCATTTTTGATGCTTGCATAAGTAGCATACAGATCCTATGGTTCAAGCTGACACACGACGGGGTCTACATGCATAGACACTTATGGAAATATGACATCCAATGTGTGAATGTTTGGGAGATGAGGGTCAGATGGGCACAGTGTGGGGTGGGGATGGAACTACTTGCCACAATCCCAATCTCCTATGGTGTATTGGATCAAACATCTGCATAGGGCTATGGCTGTACTACATAAGGGTTCAAACAACAGTAATAGCACCTATAGCAATTAAAGGTACTTAATCAAGTTCTTCTCTATAATACGCAACTCTTCTCACACACCTCAAACAAACTTATTTCAGCTAATCAATAGTAGCTTTTAGAAATGCCACATTAGTATTAATATTTTAAGGTACTTTTTCTAATTTATTTGCATACTATATACAGAAAGAGCTGCAGAAGAATTATTTTCTAATGCAGTCATATATATACATTATGATCAACTCAAAGGCAAACCTTCCCTGATTTCAAAGCTACAATGCTGCAGCTCTTGAAATTAATAGAAGGATTTGCCTTTCTTTTCTCCGTAAAAGATGCCATGGGCTTTCTCGTTAATTCAGGTCATAACATTTAACTGGCTCTGGAGGCAATGCAGAGAATTCAATGTCCCCAAATAAAAGTTAAACGTTTCTAGGTATTCATCAACATTTAGGCAATACATTTCAGTTCCCTGGAGATCCACAGTTAAGTCCTTCAACCTGTGGGAGAACTTTTCACAAGGCTCAAGCTGTTTGCATTTGATACAGGCAGGTTCCCTAAATACAAACACTAGAGTAACAGTCTCCTACTAGGTGTACCTTTCTATAGGTGAGCTTTTAACAACAGACATACTTGTTTCCTATTACACTGGCTGTATGGAGACTACGGGGAAGTGGCAGTGTCCCTTTAGTTTCTGGTTTCGACCAAGTCATTGTTTCTATTAAGGAAAAAAAAAACAGAAAGAGAAAGAATATAGAAGGGATTACTTCCTTGAACATTTATAAACTACACCCTAACAAACTATTGTACATGTCATTCCTCAGAGTTCAGAAAATTGAACATGCACAGATGGGAGGAGCCTTTTGAAATAAATATTTGTGTATTATACAACGTGTGAATTGTATAGAAAAACAGAGACACAATGGATTGTATCCAATGGTGTCATTCGGCTAGCGCAAATGACGCTGCACTAGCGGAAACTAAGTTCACAAGGTGGGAATCCAGCTCAAGTTCCACTTGTGCGACTGCTTGCACAAGGGGTTCACAGACGCTCGCAGATCTTAGGTTTGCAAAGTGAGCTGATAGTGCTTGCGCAACTGTTTGCGCAATGGGAAAAGGCAGCGGAGCTCCGCTAGCACAGCAACTTCTGCTAACAGTACGTTGGATTTAGGCATATACATATACAAACACACACAGTTCAATAGTTGTAGCTACTTAATAAAATGACATTTAAAATGGTGCAATTCACAGACTTTTCAGAACTGAAGTTAATTGAGAGCAACAGAACTTGTTCCCAAGAAATGTTTATGAAAGATTACAGCCAAAAAAACCAGTTAATTTTGCACTTGCTCATAATCTCTCAAAGTGGATCTTCAGGCATAGGCTCTACTGACTTTCACAGGATTCCTACTGATGTGAATACTTCCAGGATATAAGGATGGCACAATTGGCACATGGACCTAAATGTGTGCTCCACCATTATCTGTCTACAATTGTGGAGGAATGTGGCATCTTGATGAGGTAGATTTTAAGGACTGCTGCATTACAGCCTCTCTCAAAACTTGAATCGGGACTATTTTGTTTTCAGTGATCCAGGTGAACAAACACTTCAACACACTGTGTGGATTGTTCATTATCAGAGAATCACTGAATATTTTAACACATTCAACAAATAAATGCAACTTCCTAAACAATAACTGTGAGGGGTGACAGCAGATTTTACAAAGGCCCTCTTTGCTAATTTTTTCAGTGTACATGAATGCAGCAAACAGGTGTTTTAAAAAATGCAATATCATATATCATACAGGTACACTTGAGAGAGACCCAGAACTGGTTGCAGCTCTCTCTTCAGATAACACCAGGGGGCAAAATGGGATGTTTTGCTGTGTTCTGTGTTAAACAGCTGTAAGGTGAAGTAGAGTCTGCACAAGGAGTTCTAAGGTGCCCACAGACCAGGGGTAGGCAACCCCAGGCCTGTGGACCAAACCTGGCCTTCCTGGGGTTCCCCAGATGGCCATAGCCCCTTCTCCATGCCCTACCCCCTTCCCCCAACCATTGATCGTTTGGTAGTTTCCTGGCTTTGGTGCAGTTTCCCCCCCCCATTCTAAAAGGTTGAAATACCTCCCCCTAAGGCTTAGTTACTGGCAATAAGAGCTTTAAGCTAAAATATGCTGGTATTTTGGGGCTCACTCCTTTTTACTTTGGCCCTGCCCCCTTTTGCCCCCACCGACTACTAGAATGCAGCCTTGAGAGCTTTTCCGGAATGGAATTTGGCCCTCGCGCTGAAAGAGGTTCCCTACCGCTTCCACAGACACAGCAACAAACTTACAAATCCTGCAGAATTAGCCATTGCTCAGCGTGTAAAAAATACAGCAAAACTTCACTTGCAATACGTGTACTCACCTATGTCAAGCTCCCAAAAGTCATTAAGTCGACAGCCAGACATCCCTCCAAAAATAAACATCTTTGGGTTTCCCGAGTCTTTCCTACAGTATATAATGGCTGTGTGAGATTCTCGGGGTGAAGGCAGAACACCTTTGGTTACTGGAATGCTCCAGCCCATGACTCCTGAACCATGCTGTAGCTCCAGTTCATAGAAATCGTTTAAATATCTAGTGCATGATTAAGAAATACAGAAAAGGGTCAATAAACTTTATATAGGACCACTGTAAGGAAACCTTCCCTATCCACATACTACATATGCTTTTACAACATTGCTTGCCGGCAAAAATATATGTATTTTTGTAAGGCCAGCCAGATTTGAGAGATATATCAAATTACTTGGGAATTCTCTTCCCCTGGAGACTTGCCAAAGCCAGAGACATACTGATTCAAGCTGGCTTTGAGTGGCCGGTGACAGAAAGAGATGGGGTAGAATTACCCACCCTTAGCAGGTTAGGATTGGCTATCTGTCGAATTAACTTTCCAAACTAAAATATATACAAATGCTGCAGCTTTGGATGCTAAAGAGAAATCAATGGGTTTTCAAACTTTACTAATTATGATTGGAAGGGTTTCTATAGTGTTAAAGTTTTTATTCTATTAGTGCAACCTTTCAAAGGCACATAATACATATTGTTTATAACAAAGTCAAACGTTCTTAATATTGACAAATGAGCATTAGTTGTTCCTGAACAGCAAACTTATATTAGAATTCCAAATTTCTGGAGTTCAGCGTGATCAAATTTCAAGAGCTGGTTGCCAATCTTTCTCATCAGTTTGGAAGGAAGCAACAGAACAGTACCCTTTCAACATGCAAAAGGTTCACAATAGATATTCTAATCCCTATTACCATCAGCTGTTTAAATACCAGAAGACCCTAACAAGTTTCAATATCATCAGCATACCTGGGAATATTATTGTTTGAGTCTTCACTCTCATTTGCCAATCCACCAAATAAATAACACTTGTTACCATAAAGAGAAAAGCTGTGGCCAAGGCGAGGGCAAGGTGGCAAGCCTACCGACGGGTGCTGAGGTCTCATTTTTTTCCACAGCCATCGACTTGCCTTGAAGACAGAACAGGAACATGTTCAGAAACCCAACTGTTTACAAAGTACATTAAAGGTGCAATCCTATGCATGGTTAGACAGAAAAAAGGCCTAAATCTTCCAGCATGCTCCGGCCAGCATGGCTGGCTGGGGCATGCTGGGAGTTGTAAGCCTTTTCTCCTGTCTAAACGTGCATAGGACTGCACCCTAAACAGCTTGGATGCTAAGAAGCCCTTGTGGGAGTTGTCAGAAAGAGACTTTCCCATCCCCTGCAGTCCCCTGAGCATCTTGAAAAGCCTCACCTGAGTGTCAGGCTCACAGATGGGGGAAATTGCCCAAAATTGGACAGAGGCATCTTCCTTAGCTTTAGGGTGGCAATACTGAACCTCTTTTGCCCTGAGGGCTGAATTCAATTTTAGAGAAGTCCTCAGGGATCGTATTCCAGTGGTGGGCAGGGCCAAAGGTAAAAGGGACAGGGCTGAAAATATCAAAAATACCAGCATATTTTAGCTTCAAGATCTTACTGCCAACAGCTAAGTTCTAGGAGAGGCATTTCAAACATTTAGAATGGGGAAAATCTGCACAAAAGCCAGAAAACCACCAAACTATCGGGGGGGGGGGGGCGGAAGGGGAAGGAGCATGGCCATCAAGGGAATCCCAGAAGGCCGAATTGGGACCCCAGCCAGGCCAGATTTGGCCTGCAGGCTTGTGGTTCAATGCTCCTGCCTTAAGAGACTGGTAACAAATACATGGAAGTAAGTCTTACTTATGTCACTCAAATATATTCCCATGAAAAAAAAATTATTGAGGCTACAGCCTTTTTTAGAGCTTTTAAAAAATGTTCATAATATAAAATTACATATTGCAGAACACACCAGTTTGATACTGTCATATATAAAAAGAAGAGAAGGGAGAGAGAAAAAATATTTCCAACTTAAAATTTTCTTTAAAGACTATCTACTCTTTAACAAAGGAATCATTTAACATGTCTTGATATTCTAATTCAAATGTTAATAAAGCCCGATATATACAAATGCATGACAAAGTAACTCCTGTCATCATGCATTTGATCAATTTCTCCTGCTTTACACTAACAAAGTACATATTACACCAACTGGTGCCTCCCTTTCCATTTTTTATGATCAAAGATTTTGTTTATTTTATTTTCAACAAAATTGTGACTCTCCCTATATATTTTGGCAACAGCTACTTCACATGAAGCCCCAAATGAGCCTGGTCCTATGGATCCATTCTGTTGGAAACACATGTTTTTAAGCACTGTGTATTCTGTTTTTAGCAAGTAAATAAGATTCAGGAACCTGCTAAAACATAATATATTAACATTTTAGATTATGTTTTTATGCTCTATTCCATTTTTTAAGTTTTAATTGTTGTGAACCACCCAGAAAGCTTTGGCCTTTGGGTGGTATAGAAATGAAATAAATGAAATGATCTGAGGTTTTGCAGCCTATTAGTCAAATGTAACATTGCATTTGTTTCTTCTTCGCTAGATAAGTAATTGTGAGCATCACCCATACCTGTAATTCATATAAGTCATTACTATATCTTCCATATTCCACCATTCCTCCAAATACCAGTATTCTGGTACCATCACAGACAAATCCATGGGCTGCACAGCCTGGTGGGATATCTCCTCTAACAGCAGGAAGAAACCATTGATTCGTAGCTGATGAAAACAGAAATAACATTTTAAACGTTGTTGAGTCTAGATCAAAATTGATAACTTGAGAACTGCAGCCTGGCACTAGCATTATTGAACAAGAAAACAAAAGGTGGATTTAAACATTAAATGCCACAATACCATGAACAAACCTCACTTTTTAACAATGGGCAATTGATGCTACATTATTAATTTTGATTTTGTGTTCGGGGCACAATCCTACACACAAAAAAGTTGTAGGACTTTTTTTCTTTCTAAACATGCATAGGATTGCTCCCTAATTAATTGAGGGTGCAATCCTATCAATTGTGCCCTCAGTGATTGGAAGCCCCCAAACTCAGAAGTGTCCCATCAGCCAATGCAGGGAGGAAAGAGCAGCGGAGGCAATCTTCGCCTCCCCAACCTCCACCCTGCAGATTTTGTTAGACTGGGTTTTTTAGCCCGTCTAGCAAGAGCACTCCGAAGGGGGAGGGAAGGAGGCTGGAGGAGGCTCAGGATAACTCATATCCTGGCCTCCCCAGCAGGGCTGTGGAGTCGGTAGATAAATGTTCCGACTCCGACTCCTCAGTTTTTTGTACTTCCGACTCCGACTCCCCAACTCCGACTCCTCTGTATTAATATGCTAATTAATTAATTAATTAATATGCGAGGTAGTTGGGCAGAAGCTGCTGCCTTCTCCTTTTTGTGTGCTGATCTGCTGCTGAAGATAGGGCAGTGGGAGGATCCAGGAGGGGCATTTATTATAAAACAGAAGTCATTAATTATAACTGTTTGTGAATTGGGACATTTAAACTTGCTTTTTTTAAAATTCCAATCTAAATTCAGTAGGAGTCGGAGTCGGTGCATTGTTTGCCGACTCCGACTCCAGGTACCCAAAATTTCCTCCGACTCCGACTCCTCGACTCCGACTCCACAGCCTTGCTCTCCAGTCTCCTCCCCACCCCACCCACTAGAATGCCCCCTTTCCACCTCCTCCAAAGTCACTTTTCTGACCTCGGAGGGCAAACGGTGCAGTTCTTTCCGTGACAGCTGCAAGGGGTCAGATCTCTCTCCCCCCCTCCAAGGTTGGAGTGTTGTCTCTGAACAATCCTATGGTCCCTAGGACACTTGCCAAAGGACCACAGGATTGCTCTCTTAAATGCATCCACATGGTTGAAGCCTGCAGTAACACCTTCAGCCACTAGGGGCATACTTCCCTAACCAGCACATAGCTTTGCTGTCCATACAGTTTGAAGCCTGGGGAGATTAGTAGGCTGAGGGACAGAGAGTTATATGCCTGCTTCTCCCCCCCCCCTCCAGACTTTGGGGCAGCCCCCCCCCCAAGGCAATGGAGTGGATAGACTCCTTCCTTAGGAGGCTATAGGGGTGCACCACGGCAAGGCCTAGGGGCATGAGTAGGCATGCCTTCATTCAGATGGGATGGGCATAATGTATCCAACTCTGACAGCTGCATAAGTTTGCTTCGATGTACCAAACCATTTGTTTCCCCAAACACACACACTTTCCATATACAGGCTAACAATACCTCCATTAGGGAACAAAGTTGCTACTGCTCATTAGCATATGACCGCTCAATTAGTTCGCAGTAGACTTTAAACAACGCATTATTTCATAATGAAGATGAAAAAAAGAACAAAACAAAAACTTAACAGAGGCTCTGTACCCTCACCTGTTCCTAGGCAGGCATTTTTCCACAGGCAGTCTCCTTTTTATAAACTCCTACCCTCTCACACCTTTGGATACCCAGGTCTAGCAAAGACCCCTTTCTGCTCCCTCAGAACAAGCACCCACTTCATGCCCACACATGCACTCTTTAAAAACAAAACCTGTCCAATACATATTTGTTTTCCTGTGTCAACATGTTATATTCTCCTGCACCCACCCTTGCCAAAGAAGATCTGAGTGTTTCTCAAACCATACAAAACTGCAACTCTCTCCAAAACACAGTAGGCCTTCTAGACCTCCTTTCCCAACCTAGAAATCACTTCCTGCCCAAGCACCTGTGACCCTCACTTCTAAATACTCTCCATATTACTCAACTTCATCTTCACCCTGAAGTAACTAGGCCCACAACAGTCAGAACATAAAACTCTCCCATCCAGCAATTCCCAGTTGCAGCCTCACAACCCACACCTTGGGTAGCTCTACGCCCCACCTGTTTACTGGCCTATAACCTTGTGGCTTACGCTGGCTCAGCTTGTCTGAGCGTGGAAAGCTAAGCAGGGTCAGGCCTGGTTATTACTTGGATGGGAGACCCCTCCTCTAGTTTCCTGCATTGAGCAGGGGGTTGGACTCGATGGCCTTGTAGGCTCCTTCCAACTCTATGATCTATAATAAGCCATGCAAAACTGTTTGTGTCCCTACCCACCCTGCCAGGTCCTCCACTCCCCGATTTGAGAAACACAATCCTAGTGCAACTTCCAACACACCTTACTGTATGCGCACACCCTCTCCACATGCAGCTCTTACACGGGTTCCACCTTCACCTCAGACTCCATAATAGCCTCCTAACCCAGCCTCGAATACATGCACATTATACCCTTTCCAAATACCCTCTCTGACTCTCTACTGTCACACCTTGCCACATGCATACTGTTGTATCATTTGATGTTTTGTTGCATATTTATAAAATCTTTCTATTTGTATCCCACCTGCCCACCCACACACAATGGCAATTTTTACTTGAAATGCGACTGACAAGCCTTGTACAAATAAATATTACACAGTCCCTCAGCGATGAAAGTGGATTACAGGTATTTTACAGAACTCCCACGCTGTTGTAACTAAGTGTAGCTATGAACGGTAGTGATTGGGAAATGTTTGACAGGACTCCATAATGTTTTGATGATATTCCATTTCTCAGCACTATATTCTTTCCATCCACACATCCCAGACATATCCTCTTCACATCTATCTACACCATATGCTCTCTTTATTATTCACAGCCTTACATAAAAGCCACTCAACACACGCCTCTGCTTAAACAGCCTGGACAAGCAGATACAGGTCAATATTATTATACATGTAGGTAACTCTTCACCACTGTACATGTCTTCATTCACAGACCCACAACTACAATGATTTGACATCTGATCAGCACTGCCAACAGCACAGTAAACTATAAGACACTGAGGTGACTCCATCCCTGCACAGACAGTTTATGCTGTATGTGAAAGGTTGGCATGGGAGGAAAAGTCAAAATAATCTTTTCCCTTGCATGCATCTCTCCACAAAGCCTATAGTAATATAAAGTGTAATTTATACCAATGCACAAAAACATGTCAAGACACATACACACAGTTCCTAACACCCTCTCTCCCAATATCTGGTTCTGCAACACTTCCTAAGGTTGTCTTCCCCTCGTGTGAAAAGCTTAACTTTTCCAGCTGTTCCCTTATTTATTCTTTTCTAAACATTTTATCCCATCCTTATCAATGGCCAAATCAGCATTGTATTTGTATTAGAAATACAAATAAAACAATGAAAACAGCAGCACAGCAGAGAAAAACAAAAAAAACAAAAACAAAAAAACAACCCAAAACTAATCGATAACCCTTAGTCAGGGCTACCCTGCCACAGAACATCAGCCCGGATGCCCTTGAGTTCAAAGCTCCCCGGCCTCTTCTTTTTGGCATATGCCATGTTAAAACAGACTCTTTAACAGTCGCGGTGCTCAAAGTCTGTTCCCGCAAACACTCGCACGCAATCTTGTATCACCTTAAAGACGAGCAGATAATTGTTTTTTTTATTATTTTATTTTAGTGTGGCAGGGGGAGCTTTGGAGGGAAGAAAAGCTGGTCGCGGCACAGGCTCCTGCGTGCCACAATCTGTCGGTTTCATCTTTTAAGATGCCACAAGATTCTTTGGGGCTCTCTCTTCTCTTTGACATACTGATCTGGCAGCCTCCGAAAAACTCGTCCCCGGCCAGGGCAGGAAGCCACGATCGCCCGGGGCTGTGCCGAGGCCAGGCCGAAGAGGATGCTAGGCTGGGAACGGCAAAAGCAGCTCCAGGTGCCGACTGCCGCCCCAAGCGGGCAGCGCCCCAGCCCAGCCGACTGAAGCAGCCCGCCCGCCCGCTTCTGCCTCCCGTCTTCCCACCCGCGCCTCGTACCGGTGTTGTACACATGCAGCTCATCGGCGATGCCCTCGTTGCCGCCCCCGAAGATGATGACCAGCTCGCGGATCGCGACGGCGCGATGTCCGTGCCGGGATCGAGGCACCGGCCCCGTGAAGGAAGAAACCCGCCTCCAGTTGAGGGCAGCGGCGCCCGCCGCCATCTTATCCCCCACTACCACAATGCACCGCGGCGGCATCCAAGGCGGCCGCTGAGGACGGGCTGGTTGTGAGGAAAGCAGAGGAGCCGGCAGGCGGCGGCGGCGCCTCTGGCGCCGCTTTGCCCAGGGCCGCTGGTTCCAATAACAACAACAACAACAATAATAGTACCACCACCACCACGGCTTTGCCTTGTCCGCAGTTTTTAGGAGAGTCTCACAAAGAAGGTGGAGACTGCAAGTGCAATGCAAACCCACTACCTAGGAGAGTAAGCCCCATTGAACTCCATGGGTCTTACTTCTAAGTAAACCTGCCTAGGACTGGTCTGTAACTCTTCCACTTTTAGCGTTGCTGCCTTTTGTTTAAAAAGGAGGAAATGTGTGTGCCTCAAGTGCCAGTGCTTCTGAGCACGTAGAGAGTTCTCATTAGTTACATCTCAGGCTGAGCAAAGTGATTTTTTTTTTTTTTAAAGGACCTAAGGGAGGCCAATGTGCCCTGATTATCTGAAGAGTACTTTTTCTTTGTGAATGGGCCTTATTTTGTGCCAGGACTCAGCCTCAGCATCTGTTGCCAGTATCAGGGCACAACTCTAAGATATACTTTTATAAAATGTTATACTGCCACTGTTTTTAACTCTGTTGTTTTTCTTCTATGTTGTAAGCCACTATGGGTGCTCTATACAGAGGGGGGGGGGTGTAAAAAGAACACACCCACCCATCATCATTCATAACAGGGGTCCTCACACTTTTTAAACGGGGCCGGTTCATTGTCCCTCAGACTGTTGGGGGGCCGAACTATAGTTTGAAAAAAATATGAACAAATGGATCAAGTAAAAAAAAAGGACCCGGGTCCCTTTTTTTTACTTGATAGGGGTGAATTTTTTCCCCCTTAAATGGAAAGTTATTTTATTTATTTATTTCATTTTTATACCGCCCAATAGCCGAAGCTCTCTGGGCGGTTTACAGCAATTAACAAGACAGTCCCTGCCCGCAGGCTTACAATCTAAAAAGACACGACACACAAGGAAAAAGGAATGGGGAGGGAAGAAGGGGGAATATTAATTAATGCTCCTGGCAGGGCTGGTGGTATTTACATATATAGTTGCACAATTGTTTCATGCCTAACATGATCGGCCACCGGGCTGGATAAAAAGGCAAGGCCGCGGGCCATAGTTTGAGGACCCCTGATTCATAAGAATAGTTGAAAAGGCCACTGAGAAAGTGTGGAGTGCCATTTTCTTCATCAGTGTGTAAGTGCAGAGAATCCCTGTATATGAGGAATTGGGGGAAATGGAATTTGCAGATTGATTAAACCCCAGGATATCTTCTAGTAAGCACTGAAGGAAATTTTTCTTTGATCCGCTTAGAGTCAGGGTGTTCTTTAGTGTGGGATATTTAAAGTGCAGTCAAAACCAATGGCTCATGTTTCACCAGTTAGTTGGATGAAATGGTTAAGGCCACTGGTATCTTCTAAGGTGGATTCCCTAGCCTAGAAGATACTCAGTGTGTGTTTAGCTGAGCCTCAGCAGGAAGTGGGCGTAGCTCTCAGCTCTTTCCCTTTCTACTGAGACTCTGAATGTGGTAGTAAAGTGAGTTGCGTGTTGCCTCCATGTTGTTCTAACAGCAGCATGTAACCAGAGTTGCTGGTCTGAACTCCACAAGTTCAGACCCCAAGTATTTCCAAATGTACTGTAACCAACTGTAAGAAACGCTTTTAAGCCCACCTGAATGAAACTGCATAATCTGAGTGAGTAAATTTTACTTTTAACTTTTACAAGACTATGTCTCTGATTATTGTTCTGAGGGAGAGAAAAGGGGGCAAAACCAGGGAAATCCAGTCTGCCTTAAAGCATCCTGGATTACCAAATGCTAACTGGCTAACACTAGCCAAATCTAAGCTTCTTTTAAGCTGGAAAGGGACTCTACTCTGCTGATCTCACTAACGTGAGATAGGAAGGATAATACTCAACAATATATCCTCTCCTAGCATCTTTTTCAAGTCCCAACATTTAGAACCTGATTGCCTTTGTCTTGTCCTCAGTGCCTGGCTGTCTAGGGCAGCAGCAGTCCCACATATGCTGTGCTAGCTCAGAGGCAACCTGGGATGAGAAGGCAGTAAGTCATAGCTTGAGGGAGGAAGACTTGGGCTCTGATCCAGACTGTCTGACATGTCTACACAGTGATGGCTAGAATGCCAACATGCATAACTTCATGCAGTCTTGCTCGAACAATGCACTCTATAAAATAATGCCACAAAATGTTTATTGCTTATAGCCATAGGCCGTTACAAGCAGTACAAAGGTTTTTAAAAAATTGAAAACAAAGGCATAATAAAACATTAATATTTGGGCATCCCAATTCTCATTTAACATAAAAGCTATAACTAAAATACATCTTTCATAAAAGCATCCCATGATTAATTTGACTTATCAGATTAGGGAATCACATTTGCGGTCCATTGCTATTTCCTTCACAATGCTAGCTCAAATTTTCTTAGCTGCTGTCGCAAATAATGCAACATTATGGGATATGCATTCATACACATCTGAAAGTAACCATGTCACTGTATCATTTGTTGACCATCCTGTACATTGAGACACATAATAAGATATACATTTTGTTCTGGGAGAATCATATAGTGGGCAGAAGAGTAGAAAATGGTGTAAGTCTTCTATACAACTGTCTCCATAGATACATAGTCTATCCCTTTCAGGAATATGATTGTACATGCCTTCCAAATAGACAGATGACATCTGCTGGCTGGAACCTAAATTTTGTAAAATCTTAACTGTGGAAAAGTGATGTTCTGTAAACTAAATACCTTACCAATTTGGTGGTCTTTTTTTAATAATGGCTTACCATGGGGAGGAAGGAACAATTATTATTAATTATTTCCCTGGCCATTAATGTGTGAAAATGTAAAGTCTGTTCACCAAGTCTGGACTGGAAGCCAAACCATTTACCGTCTGATGACAGACACAGTCCCATGGGGGGCAGTCTATATCTTTTCCTGCAAGCCCAGCTGCTTTCCGCAATGGACAAGTACCGTAGATGCTTCAGACAATACAGCACAGTTACCGGGTACGTATGTGCTGGGATTCAAATCTCAGCCACTAGAGCAGTTTCTGATTTCCCACAACCCAGTAAAACATCAAAAGGTTATCGCTGCGATGCAACAACATCAACATCAGTGCCATAGAACCCATGCCTCCTTCCAAAAGGTCCTCAGGCATTTTCTCAATATTTTTCATTCTGCCAAAGAAGAGAAACAAAGACTGGAGATCAATTTTAGACCTGAAATTCCTCAACCAATTTTTGACAGTGAAAAAATTCAAAAGGGAAACACTCAGGACCATCACGGAAGCAGCGTAACCTGGAGATTTCCTAACGTTCATCATCCGGACAGAGGCGTATCTACATGTGTCAATCAGGCCAGCCCACAGGCACTATCTATGTTTCCAGTACAGCACAAACCAATATCAATACAAGGTCTTTCCTTTTGGTCTTTCCTCTGCTCCCTGTCTGTTCACGAAAATCGTAGTGCCCTTGCGGCACACCTCAGGGTCCAGGAAATTCATGTTTACCCTTATTTAGATGACCTATTCATCAAATCACCAACTCACCAGAGGGCAGAGGAGAATCTAAGGAAAACTGACCTGTCTCTCAGACCATGGTTTCATAGTGAGCATGTCCAAGAATCACCTATTGCCAACACAGTGTCTGCAAAACTTACGTGTGATTTTGGACACCCAACAGAAGAAAATTTTCCTATCACAGGAACAGATGACAAACACTTTGGACCCTGAGGACTCCATGAGAGCATCAAGCAGCCCCACCCTCGTGAGCCTGGCACACCTCCTGGGCTTGATGATCGGAGCCATCGATTCCTTGCCCTGGGCAAGGTTCCACTCCAGGGGCCTACAATGGTTTCTTCTCAAATTTCAGGACCAAATAATGTTGAGAAAGCATATAAGGCTCACCCGACAACCAGGGGCTGCCAGTTCCTGGAAGAACTTGTCTCGAGGTAATCATCTAGAGCAGTGGTTCCCAACCGTGGGTCCCTAGATGTTGCTGGACTACAGCTCCCAGCATCCCTTGTCATTAGCCATGCTAGCAGGGTATGCTGGGAGCTGTAGTCCAGCAATATCTGGGGACCCAAGGTTGGGAACCACTGATCTAGAGGAACCACCATGGATCCAAGTGACGAAAGATGCTGGCATGATGGGTTTGGGGGAGCACACTGCCTCATACAATTTGCACAAGGCTCCTGGTCACAGGAAGAGAAAGCATATCCCATCAGTTGGCTGGAGTTGAGGGCCATACAGCTTGCTCCCCTAGCTTTTTCAGAATTAGTGAGTCAGAAACATGTCCTAATACACAGGTACAGCATGACTGCAAAAGCCCACGTGAGACACTATGGTGGGAAGAGATCCAGCAACTTGCAGAAGGAGGCTATACTACTCTCCTGGATGGAAAAGAATCTGGCCTCGATCACAGTGGAGTACATACAGGGGACACTCAACGTACAAGTGGATTGGCTGAGCAGAGACAAAGTGGGCCAGGGCGAGTGGGCCTACATCCTGAGATATTTCAGCTCTTAACCCAACACTGGGGTCTCCCAATCATAGACCTATTTGCCACAGAGAAAAACACAAAGGTAAAACAATTTCTGTCCCGCTATCAGGATCTTTGGGCTGTTGCGATGGATGCCCTCCTATATGCATTGGCCAATGCATCTCCTATATAGCATCTCCTATATGCTTTCCTACCATTTCCCTTTATTGCGGGAACGCTACACAAGATCAGGCTTCTGGGAGCAGAGGTGTTAATGATTACTCCACACTGGCCCAGGAGGTCCTGGTTGTCAGACCTGGTGAGCCTTAGTATGTCCCCTTCCTGGAGACTGCCAGCATGACCAGATCCAATCTTCCAGGAGCCAATCCTCCATCCAGATGTCGAGTGGCTCCAACTCTACACATGGAACTTGATGGAGCAACTCCTAAAAGATGGTCTGTCACACAAGGTAGTGGATACAATACTTGCATCGCAAAGGTCATCAACTTCTAAGATATATGAGCTGATCTGGAAGGAGTTCCGTTGGTGGGTTCCAAAGTCTGGGTGCTATCACTGAAAAGGCCCTGTCCTGTGTTCCTATCATGGCACATACTATAAGATCAATGCAATACATACTATATACAACAATCAATAAGATACCTCTTCTCTGGTTTACTAGAATAAGGTATATGCATTTTCATGATATAGAAAGCCATTTTAGTGATTCATTGGGGAGAGGCTTTAGCACTCTTTCTCTTTCCCTCTGACTTTCATAGCATTTGTAAATGATATTTGTTCTTTGGTTACACCCCTCTTTTGAAACCCAATGCATGCTTCGGGGTTGAGCTCCCCCAGCCCCTATCTGTACACTTTCAGGATGGTAGGCATAAACAGCTGTTTGTTAGGGCATATGTTTCTATGTTTAAAACTCACGTATTTAAGCCTCGTATGTGGTAGATCAGGTTGGTTCAATGGGCATGTGTAAAACATACCCATGCTCATTTCAGTTAAGTTATTTGCTCCAGGGGAATAATAACCCAAGCTGAAGGAAGGAAGCTCCACCCACTGGTGCATCCTACCTAGTCCTTCACAGGTTCCGTCTGCCTCTAGCACTACCCATCGTGCACAGAGGATTAAATATATATTTTTGTTCCTGCATTTTGTTGCATCCTATAACTTGGAATATAGCTTCCAAAAAGTGACGGCTATAATCCATATCTTTTTGTTTGTGTGTTTCCCAAGAAGAGCACACATTAGATTAATATTTCATAAACAATAAGTAAGGTACAGTATCCTACAATTGTTTATTTTTTCATACTTGTAAACTGATAGATGCTACCCTGTTCATGATGACCTGAAATAAATATTAAGCCCAAATGTAATCTGAGCTCAGACCTGTTGCTGAAGTTCCTTCCTTTTCCCCTCTCTGGAATTTTCTGTCCAGCGAGGATCAGCCAGAATGGGAGGAGGGAAAGTTTGCCAGTTCTGGAGCTGCAGTGTTCAGCACATCTGGAAGCAGTTTATGTGGCTCTCTCGCTCCACCAGGGCAACGTCTGGATTCTGTGCAGCTCCACAGTCGCAGAGAAAGGAAGGAAAACTAGCTCCAAGCAAGCACACAAAAGAGTTTTAAAAGACGGGTCTCCATCAAAGTGTTTTTAGAGGAATTACAAACGACCTTAAAGTCTCTCGCCTGCAGGATTTCCTCCAACAGAGATCCAATGAGAAAGGCAGTTCTGGTATGAATGTTTACAGCACTGGACCATCCATCTACCAAGAGCAGCTGCCTTGCAGTTATTTTTCTGGAGAAAGAATTCCCAGTTGTTGTGCTGTCTTTGAAAGGTAAAACATTTAATTCTGCAGGAAATATCGCAGTCACAATTTCCTTTTCTGCTCCCCCTCCTTCATTCACTTGCTTTTCTATATGATCTTGCAATTGTGTCTGGAGATTGTCAGTATTCAGTAACAAATTTCCAAGCGCTTCAGTAAATGGCTGCAGAGTAATGAGCTGACATGACCTCATTTTCCAAAAATGAAAACTCCAGCTTTTATTCTGCCGACGTCTTTCACATATTGATTTTAAAAAGCAGCATGTTTTTAATATAGGTCTCTCAAGGTTTGAATTCTAGACTTCAAAAACTGGTACAAATTACACAGATATGATTGTTTTCCAGGAAAGCACAAGGGTACTTATGGCTTTGATGCATTACAGATGGCCAAGTTGCTGTCTGGGAAATCTTTTGCCTTGTAGGAGTGACTATTTGCTTCCCTTAGGCTCTGCTTATATATTTTCAAACAAAGCACAACACTTAAAGTGTCTATAAGTATTCAGTACTCTGTCAACAAAAGGCATATTAAACCAGAAGTACTGCCCCTGGAACTTCTCACCACTTGGGGGCGGCAGGAAGCATGTAACATTAAGCAGGGTCCCACATAACAGCAATTGTGGGTTAATTAACCCATGAATTACTGAAAACTCACAGGAACAAGCGAGCGTGCTAGAGGCAGCGTGCTCATCGCTTCTGCTTTCAATTAACAATTTATGATCACCCCTTTTGTAGGTTGTTAGCATGATGTCCAAACACAGACACTCTGGGTTGTGTAGGGGCTAAACAATCCAGAGTTAACCCATGGTTTGTTGTTGGGTTAACTCTGGGGTGTTTAACACCTAAACAAACCAGAGGGCCTGGGTTCAGATATCATGCTAATAACCTATGAATGGGACAATCATGGGTTGTTAATTGAAAGCGGAAGTGCCAAATGCGCCAGAGGCAGTGCACTTGCTTGCTTGCTTCTGCTAGATTTCAGCAATTCATGGGTTAATGAACTCATGATTGCTATTAGGGGCGAACCTGGTCAATGTGTGTGACGATAACCTGGCTGGTTATTTAATTTTATTTCTCTCACTACCACCTGGCTGTTAGTTCACTTTCTTCACTAAGCCAGGGGCTGAGATATGGTAGCTCCAGGGATTAGTTCACCCTATTTTAAACTATCCCTGTTCCAACTCTGTCACAAGTCTTCACTCACTCCCAGACAAACCCGAGCGGACAATCTGTCTGTGGGAGATAAACTCTGTTAAAATACCATTGCTGGTTATTGTGGTGTTTACGCTGCGTAAATATCTTTCTCTTAGCAGCTGTACCAAGTGATTAGGTGTGTGTGCTTCAGGATGGAAACAATTACCAGACAGACAGTCTCTTCAGTAACCCAACAAATAGTTCTTTATTTTCTTAAGTAAAACATTTCTTTAAACAGGAACAACCTCTTTTCCATAAAGGCAATAGTTTATGTTGAATTAACTTTATGACTGACTGACTAGAATCCCCCTAACTCACTTCTCTAACTAACTCTAACACCCTAATTCTAACTAACTCCTCTCACACACACAGGCACTTATATACAGAGCTCCCCCTCCCATCAGAACTTTCTACAGGTGAGCCCCAATAGGTTGCTGGGCACGACCACTCTGCCTGGCAATGCTAGATGTTAACCCTTTCATCACAATATGTATCCAGGCCCTGGATTCCAGGGTGAAAAATGAGCCAACAGTGTGCTCTATTTATCTGTCTGTTTCAAACTGCTCATGTTCATATAGCATATTGTATCCAGGGGAAAACTGTAAGTATCCAGATGCATATACCTGGTTTAAAAAGATAGAGTATGTGTTGGTTTCTATGTGACATTTCAATTTTAGTACTAAAGCCATTTCACACATCAAAATTGGATGGACCTATGCAGTGGTAGGTATGTGGTCAAACCGTTGTGTGATTTCTTGAACACATGCCTTGGATTGAGAGCATAATTCATTCCGGAAATGTGCTTGTAATCCAAAACACTCTTATATCAAAACAAAATCCCCCCAAAAAAACTTGTACGGAGATTTTTAATTTAAGCCATACTACAGTACTTGTATTGCAAGACGTTGCTTGTATATCAAGTCAAATTTTTTAAAATAAATATTTAAAAATTTGCTTGTCTTGCAAAATGCTCTCAAACTAAGTTACTTGCAATCCAAGGTATTACTGTACTTTGTTTTCTTTGGGATCACATGGCTGAACAGCTCTGATTTGTTTGTAGCATGTCATCTCAGACTCCCATGAATATGGACTTGACACCAAACTGTTAATCAGTAGCCCTCTTGTTAAACAGGCCTTGCTCAGTTTGTGTCAGTGATAACCTGATATCTTTCACAGGGTATTTTTACTTGCGAGCCTTAAATATTCTTTTGTTTAAATCAGCCTATGATGCAACATAAAGCCTACACTGGCTAGAACTTGCATGTGATTTCTCTTCCACATTCTGTTCCGTAAAGTACCTATTCTCATATGGCACTAACAGTGTGACTTTTTGCTTTGTGTCATGTGTGAAAATGGCTGACATGAACCTTCTGAAAGGCACTTCCATGCAGATCTCTTTTTCTCTTTGAGCGTCAGATATGTTCATCCAGTGCCACTGAAGTCCTCAAGCTAAATGGCGATCACCTACCTATCTAGATAAATGGCTGCTGTGGGGTTCCCTGGCTGTGCATAGCAATCAAAGGGAAGGGAAGTAGGGCTGCTGATTTCCCACACAAAGTTGTACCTTCTGTCACAAGTACTGTGTTCTTTCTCAGACTGAAGCACTCTACTGAGGCCAATGTAAGCCCAAGTTCTGATATATACGAAGCCAAGACTGAAACTGTTCCAAGTGTAGCTATATCAAGATAAAATAGATGTGGGCATTGCTCCCATTCCAGGAGCAGATCAGGTATGTCTTAGGAAGAGGGAAAGTAGGATGATACAACCCCATGGTGTGTTTCAAGGGAGAGAATCCAGAGAAAGAAAAGGCTTCTCTCTCTCTCTCTCTCTCTCTCTCTATATATATATATATATATATATATCTCAGAGAGGCTCACTTCACACTTTGATGCTGTGGCTGTATAAATGTAGAAGCAAGTTATTATATTAGAATTTTTATGGCATTTTTATGCATTCTGTTTCTAATCTCTGTTGGATAGTTTGGGGATCCCTCCCATCCAAGTTGAAAGCAACATCTAAAGGTTAAACCTGGGTCTGTAAGGAGTCACTGAGCACAGACAAAATGTGTATATTTTTGCTATATTTTAATCTTCCCATCTCTTTCTATTTCACCTTTCACCTACAGACTGCAGCCGGATGAAAGGACTATATGGCTCTGTTACGAAAAAGTAAGGCATTCTAGAAAAAGAAGTTAATTTAACGAATTAGGTCCCCTGTTTGGAATTGAAGCCTGCAGAGGAGCCATTGCCCAGTAGTGGGGGGGGGGGGGGAGAGGTTGTTGAGTATCTGCAGTTTCACCCATAGGTGGTTGTAGAACTTGGCCGATAGGCAATAGTGAAGAGCATCCAGTGTTAATCTAGCATCAGAACCCAAGACAGCACACTGAGGGAGCTGGAGGCAAAATTAAGGCTAATTGGCAGGGCACAGGCCAAAGAACAGGTGCCTTGAAGTGTTGCTCGAACACTGGTCTGAAGCCTACTAAGGACTTTGCCTCCTTGGGGGTGATCAGCCCTCAGTTAAAGGGTCCAGATTATATTTCAAAGGCTTGCATGGTTGGCATGTGTTCTGTTCCCTTTGGGGATTGTGTAGCTGTGCATGTCCAGAGTAGAGGAAGTTTCCAGGGAGGAATCATCAGTATTTGAAGATGTTGCAGGGAACCATGCTCAGGAGTAGAGAGAGGAAACATGGCTATTTGGGGCTCTTCCTCCTCTTTACCTGTGGAACCCTTTGCAAGAGGGGGTGGCCTTGGTGGCTGGCTCCTGAGATGGTCCAAAGAGAGGGTCTTCACCATTCTCAGGAGCCTTGATGTCCAACAATTCCTTTTCTGATGGAAGCTGGGACACCAAGTAGCCATTTTTGTGAGTGTGGTTAGATATCAATAGAATGTTGTTGTTGTTTTAAAGACATCTAAGATTGTAAAAAAATTGAGATAAGTAATTTTTTTTAAAGTACATAATTCCTAGGCTATAAAGCAAATTAGTGAGTACATAAAATCCATATGTAGAGGTCTTAATTCAACAAAAAGGAAAAACATGCATTTGAAACTCTGCTCGGAGAAAAGCTGCAGGGGAGGCAATTTGGATGTAGGCTGGGAAAGGTTTACGCATCCCCTCTTCTTATCATTTCTCCACTCATAGTAGTCCCTTCCGCCATCAGGCTTCTCCCTCAATGGTTACCACCAGCAGCCATTCCAGCAGGCTGCAGCAGAGGGATATGAGATGGGACGCAGGGCCATTCCCCCAGCCCTGCTGAAAGCCCACTTGCTTTCTCTCCTCTTCCCTCATTCTCGCCCCCCATTTCCCCCCCCCCATTTGTGTCATGTCTTTAGATTGTAAGCCCACAGGCAGGGACTGCCTTGTTTTTATTGATTGCATTCAGCCACACTGTGAGCCTTTTTGGCTGAGGAGTGGGATAAAATAAATGCTTTAAACCTAAGCTCCATACATTGGCCAGAGAAGGAACAGCTTGTTTCACCTTTTCCTGCCAAAAAGAACACCTAGAACAGTGATGGCGAACCTTTTTGAGCCCGAGTGCCCAAACTGCAACACAAAACCAACTTATTTATTTCAAAGTGCCAACACTGCAATTAAACTTGAATACCGAGGTTTTAGTTTTAGAAAAACAACTCATACAGTTGTCCGAACTAATTAACATCTTTTGTCTTAAAAGAAAAATACAATAACAGAGCTTTCAATTTTACAGTTTTTTGTTGAAAAAAAAAATCAACTCAAAAAATTATTAGAGTACTACATTGTACCCTGCTTCTACAGGTGTCGAATTAGTAAAAGTAAAAGTCAACCTGTACCAGGATGAGCAAGATAAACAAGAAAACTAAACGTGCTTAACACATTTTAAACACTTTATGTCTTGGACTGCAAACACTGCATTAGGTAAAAGTTTGCATTGGGCATGCTTTTGCACAATTAATGTGATTTTTGCTATTGCATGCATGCTGATAATTTGTCAAACCGTGGCTCATACTCCGTTAGTTTGAGAGCAACACATGCAGCACTCAGGTCAACTGTTAGGGCTTTACATCCAAGCCATGCTCTGTGCATCATTCTTCAAAATCTTTTAAATTTGATAACAATGTAGAAAAGAATTCTGTAACTGGAATTCTAGAATAAAATCATTCTGTTCCACACTGTGAAAAAGAACAAGATCATTAGTGTTTTGCAGAAGGGGACGGTCTTTTCGCGATCTGGTAACCAATGGCTCGAGTGCCCACAGAGAAGTCCCTGCGTGCCAGCTGTGGCACCAGTGCCATAGGTTCACCATCACTGACCTAGAACAACTCTGAAATGAAGAACTGGTGCCTGATGTTTCCTTTTTTCCCCCTTCCTCCCGCCAAATCCCTTTTCCTTTTGTGCCATGTCTTTTAGATAGTAAGCTGGAGGGCAGGGACTGCTGCTTCATTTTTAATCTTTGTAAGCCTCTCTAGGAGCCTATTTTGGGGTAAAAGAGTGGGGTAAAAATACAGTAAACAAAGGAAGAAAGCAAACAAATAATTAAAATGGTGTTGGGATTCAAATACGCATGTTGGCAGAAGACATCTAGTCAGACCCTTATTATCTCTTGCATTAAGATCTACAAATAATCCTACTGGAATATATATGGGGATTTCTGTACAAGATCAGGACTGGAAAGATGCACAGTGACTGCAGCATTCTGACCGCTAACAGGACAAAATTGCAATGAAGACAGAGACAATGTGTGGAACGAAGATGCAAAGAGAGTTCTGTCTTGCTCCTAGTGTCACCACCATGTGGAAGCAGACTCCACTAAACCCAGTGGGACTTACTTCTGAGTAGACAAGTATAGGTTCATGCTGTTAAGCTGCAGTCCTAACCATCATCCTTCCCCAATTTGGTGCCCTCCTAATGTTTTGGCGTACATCTCCCATCAGCCCAAACCAGCATAGCCAGTGGTCAGGGATGATGGGAGCTGTAGTCCAAAACATCTGGAGGGCACCAGGTTGGAGAAGGCTGCCAAACACGCTGATGAGGGAGCAAGTCCCATTGAACACAGTGGGACTTATTACTGAGTAAATATGCTTTAAGACTGTGCTGTTAATGGTGCATTCAGTATTGATTGTTGACTAGCTCTCCTTTCTATTTCAGTTAATCAGATCCTACTGCTCCTTCTTGTTTTGACTCTCTGTGTCATACTGTATAATAAAGTTCACAAGATGCCATCCTCCATGCTAAGGAATGAACCAGGTAGGCACCCATAGTTAGAATTTATTTTTATTTTACATTACCAGCGCTGGATACTTTCTGCTTGTAATACAAGATAAATAGGAGCCTAGAACCAGAGTTTCTGTTGCTTTCCTTCTGTTACCATCGCCTTTTCAGCATTTAGTGCAGCCGGGGTGTTGAACCTCTTTCAACGCAAGGGCCAAATTCCATTTCCGAGAGGCTCTTGTGGGGGAGCAGGAGCATTCCAGTGATGGACGGGGCCGAAGGCAAAAGGGGAGGGTCCAAAAATACCAGCATATTTTAGCTTAAAGCTTTTCCTGCCAGTAACTAAGCCAGTGTGGCGTAGTGGTTAGAGTGTTGGACTGGGACTAAGAAGATCCGGGTTCTAGTCCCCACTCGGCCATGAAACTCACTGGGTGACTTTGGGCCAGTCACTGACTCTCAGCCTAACCTACCTCACAGGGTTGTTGTGAGGATAAAATGGAGAGGATTATGTAAGCCGCCTTGGGTTCCTTGCAGGAAAAAAAGGCAGGGTATAAATATAATAAATAAATAAATAACTCAGCCTTAGGAGAGACATTTCAACTTTTTAGAACGCGGGGAAAAACTGCACAAAAGCCAGGAAACAATTATTGGTTTGGGCTAGGAGAAGGGGGCATGGCCATGTGAGAGTCAGATGGGGAACCCTGGAGGGCCAGGTTCTACCCATGGGCCTGTGGTTCTGTACCCGTCTTAGTGGCTGACATTATTTCAGGCCTAATTGCCATGTTCCCTTATAATGATGCTCTCACACAGTGTAAGAAAAGGACCTCTGGCCTGTAAACAAGCATGAGAGCACTGATGCAGTATCATGAGGAAATATGGCAGCCATGACAGCAGGTATTTGGAACAAGTGAAGTGACAGACCCAGGTAGTATGTCAAGAGATGCCTGGCAATTTAAAGTAATTAATGCTGTGCTAGAGACAAAAGCAGCATTGATTTTCAACACTACGCTCCCCTGCCCCACCCCCTCTTTTAGGGCCTTCTATAAAATGCTAAATACAACCAAACTACATAAATTGTGTGTAATAACTAGGGGTGTGCACCAGCTTCGTCCAAATCCAGAACTGAATTGGACTGATTTGGACAGATTTGGGAGATGTCTGAATCAAAGCAGGACTCCTCTGAAGCAGATGAATTACAAACACTCCTGAAGATTCAGATACAGAGACAGTAGTGTGTCTCCAGAAACTGATACATTTCTCCCCAAGCTCTCCATATAAGGAAAACACCAGGGTGGGGAGGAGGGGTAGCTTTGTGACTAGCAGCTCTAGTTTCTAATCACAATGGATGGTTTAGCAGGGCTCTCCAATCCGTGCTTTCGGGGAGACATGTAGGAGAAATATATCACAGGACTGATTCAGTGTCCAGTCAGTGCTCTTTGCTAGTTTGCTCTCCCAGGAGCTGGAATATTAAAAGAGGTTTGGTGGAGTCTGTGGCACCTGGGAGGGTGCCGTGTAGCATTGGGTGCTTGCTTGGAAAACGCTGGATGTTCAGGTCCTTCTGGATCTGCCACTCTATGCTCCACATCCATCATCAACCTCTGTCCATCCTATTGCAGTTTCTGTGACTGGTGCCAACTGAACAGAAAATTAAAGTCTTAAACTGTTTTTTATTCGTCATAACTCTAGCCTGTCCTCCTGAAATTCTGCAGCTTTCTTGCCTAGGGACACTTCCTCTATGCCATTTTCATAGGAATTGCCAAAAAGAAACAAAAAAAGAGCAAGCGGTTGGGGGTAAGGGAAAGTAAATCACCCCACCACACCCCAAATTTGAACATGCCCCTTCCACAAAAAATGATTGAACTTATCTTTCTGAAATTGCACAGATTTCTTAACTAGGGCCACCTCTAGTAGTAGTAGTAGTAGTAGGCGATCACTCGTGACCGAGTAAGATTGTCTTCCAGGATAAAAATTACAAAAAGAAATTTTTTTAAAGGAGGAAATTCTAAAAAAATTGTGTAGACTCTAGCGATGGGTCCGTAAGTGACTGTGGAGGCCAATTCTAGATCCACACAGCTTCCCACAGTGAGGACACAGGTTACCAGATGGAAGATGGTCCTGTAAAGAATTTGTTTGACGTGCTTTTCGCTTAGCACGTTTCTCCCTTTCACCTTGCACTCGGGCTTCTTCAAAGTCCATGGAACCTTTGTGAAAGGCCAACCTCCAGTTAGATCATTCATGGGCCAGAGCTTCCCAGTTTTTGATGTTTACATTGCATTTTTTTAGATTAGCCTTAAGAACATCTTTACACCTCTTATGCTGACCACCGATATTCCGCTTTCCATCCTTGAGTTGGGAATAAAGTAACTGCTTTGGGAGACGGCAGTCAGACATTCGAACAACATGACCGGTCCACTGAAGTTGGCATTGAAGGATCATTTTTTCAACGCTAGACTAGTAGTCTTTGCTTCTTCCAGTACACTGACATTTGTTCGCCTATCTTCCCAAGTAATTTGCAGGATTTTCCAGAGGCAACGTTGATGAAATCTTTCAAGGAGGTGGCCACCTCTATGCTGTATGTCATTTGCCCACAAAAATGACAGTTGCCCACAAAAAACATAGGGAGATGAGCATGTCTGTTTTTGTTTTTTTTAATCCCCAAACTGTAAAGGATGCTCATGCACAAAACTTTCTACACCTGTTCATCTGAAACTTGGCAGATTTGATCCCCTTAGAAGGGACAACTATCCCTGCACATTTCATCCAGTTCTGCCAAGCAGTTCAGCATTTCCCTTAAAAAATTTTTTTTAAAAAATCATATTTTAAAGTTGTGTAGCACAAACCTATATATATATATATATATATATATATATATGGGAAGGTGTAATCCCCTCATAAGGAACTGCTATGCCTTCACATTCCATCCAGTTCTGATGAATTTTGGATTTCCAGATCAAGATTCGGATTCAGATTTGAGTAGAAGTGGGCAGCCTCCAAATCAGTCTGAGCCAAATTGGGCTGTTTTCTGAAGTGCCAAATTGGGGTCTGAACCGAATCTTGTGGTTGGTACACACACCCTGGTAATAGCATGTGTGTGTGTTTTCTTGTTTTTATTAGTTGATTTGGAGAGCCCTGAGGAAATGGAAGAAGAGATTCCTGTGGTGATATGTGCTGCTGCAGGCAGAATGGGTGGAGCAATTGCAACAATCAGCAGCATTTATAGCAACACTGACTCCAATGTCTTGTTCTATGTGGTTGGGCTAAAGAACAGCATTCCACATATCAGGTGAGATAATTGATGAAGTGACATGAGATGTACTGGCTGAAGGGCCAAAGGATTTGATGCTAGTCCCACTACACCGGGGTAGACTGCAAGATAGGATGCCGCCATGACACATACTTCAGTGGAACACCACAGAAATGATGGCAGAATGGTGAAAAATTTGACAGAGTCATGGGCGGGACAGAGTTGAGGGATGGAGAGGAGGAAGGGGAGGGGCAATAAGTCTTGCTGGGGTGCTGTCTAGATCAGTGTTCCCCAGGCTGCTGCCTTCCACATCTTTGGAACTGCAATTCCCAGCATTCCTGCCTATGCTGGCTGGGGCTGATAGGAGCTGATGTCCAAAATATCAGGAGGGCACCAGGTTGAGGAAGGCTGAAAATGTGATTATTTTTCAACAGAAAATTTATTTATTTATTTAATACATTTTTATACCGCCCAATAGCCGAAGCTCTCTGGGCGGTTTACAAAATGTGATTATTGTGTTCACTTGGCTGACAGCATGAGTCAAGTGAACACAACAATCATGTTTTCTCTTAGTGTGAGAATTGTGTCATCACACACATTTGTGTGTGATGATGCAATGCAATTTTAAAAAATGCAATGCAAAATAATGGCCAAAACTTTGTCCATTGATGGGCAAGCTGAGTGAGTGGCAGAATAATTAAACTACTACTTCGCCAGCTTGAATTCCCTATGGAAGGTTATATTAGTAAACTGAAATCAGATGCCCAATGAATTCCATTTGGTGTGGTGTTTGGAAGGACTCAGAAATGGTTCATTGTCTAGACTCCATGGAGTCTAGACAACAAATGGTGTCTAGACAACAAATAATTGAAACGCTTGGGCCAGGCAGAATTTCGTGGTTAAATTTGATGCAATTAGATCAGTGGACCAAGAAATGGAAGAGGAGAAATGAGTATGATAGGGAACTTACTGGATTTGAAAAGAAAGTGGTGTCTAGAGAACTTGTAGAAGGGAACATCTCTTCAAGAGGTATAACAAAGGAGATATATAAAATGATTCAAAAAATTGAAGAGCAAAAAGATAATCTCAAGATGGTATGGGATATGGAGTTCGGGGAAGAGACTTCGAATGAAGGGTGGAAAAATATTTGGGGCAGACGTATATTAAGAAACATGTCAGTAAGGATAAAAGAAAAATTTCTATAAAATTATTTGGAGATGGTATCTGACTCCAGTAAGATTAAATAAAATAGATAGTAATTGTTCTCCATTGTGTTGGAGAGGATGCCAAGATCTTGGTACTTATGCTCATATGTGGTGGAGTTGTAAAAGCATACTGGATTTCTGGAACAAAATTTTTGTAGAAATTTCAGAAATTATTGGTATTAATTTGGAGGTCTGTCCAAAATTAGCATTGTTATCAATAATGGAGAAACTTGTTTGTTCTCAAGATATAAAGGAACTAATTGTAAATTTGTTAATGCGACGACACGGTCCCTTACACTTTAGGACCACGCGCACAAACCCTTCTCAGGCCAAGCATCAGCACTTAAAAACCTGAGGGTAGGGTCAAATGAAGCCTTTCCCCTACTAATGAGGGAAAAGATTAATACTGGTTATTAAGGATCTAGCTTAAATTTATGATGCTGTGGGTACAAAGGTGTGTGTGTAGATTTAAAAGTAAAGCAGCCGGTAATAACGCCAAGCTGACACGTAGGATTTGAGTAGCAAACAAAATAAAAATAAGTTTATTTTAATTCTCAAATCTTAGTTCCAGAAAATAAACCTGCCTACACCAAACACTTTGTAACTAACCTAACTCCCAAACTCTCAACTCTCCCCACACACTACACTCTCCCATATCACACTAACTCCAACCACCTAAAACTCTCTAACCCAACTCCACACTCCCATAACTCGACTCACTAACTCGACTCACTGACATAAAACCTAACTCTGACATCACTCAAACACTCCTTATATACTCCTCCCACCACCCTTTCTAAGACATCACAAACCACACCCACTCAGTTCAACATTCTAGACACACTAAACATACTAATGTAGACATACACCAGGGAACTGAATTGTGGGGTTACACCACAGTTAACCGTGGGAAGATTAATGATAGCAAGGAAATGGAAAGTTCAACATGAGTTTTCAATTACTGATTGGTATAAAGAGGTGTGGAATATCGCCACAAATGATAAATTAATTTGTAGTGTCAAATGTAAAAAAGGGACAATTAAAGAAAAATAACTTCAAGGATATTTGGGGACTATTCCTAGATTATGTGTTAGTAAAGGGAAAGGGGAGTAAGCCATGTCAAGATATGATGTATTTTTGGAATATTGAATAATAATGATTATGATAGAAATTATTTCTTGGTTCCGTGGTGATGGGTGCACCTTAGTAGTTATATGTATATTTTGTGTTTCTTTTATATATAAAGTTTGAAATAAAGTTAAATAAAAATTTTAAAAAAGAAATGGTTCATTGTAATAATATACTATATTGTGAACAATACACCATGCAGGGGAAAGCTGTGGACACTAGGATTAGGGATAGGGGAAAGAATGAGTGGCAATGGCAACTGAGACAATAATATACTTGTTGCTTCCAGATGTTCTCTAATATGCTTCTGTTTGTTTTGCATTTCAGAAAGTGGATTGAAAATTCCAGACTGAAAGATATAAAATTTAAAATTGTGGAATTCAATCCCATGGTACTAAAAGGGAAAATGAGACCAGATGCAGCACGTCCTGATTTACTTCAGCCTGTGAGTTTACAGACACCACGGGGCAGCGAATTAAAAATATCTTTTCAAGATGTCCCTTAATGTAACAGCCATCTCATAACCCTTGCATATTTATTATATTTCTATACTGCTCAACTGGCAGATACCCTCTGGGTGGTTTAAAGTTGCTTGGTAAAACCTGTTATCCACACATATTTCAACAATAAGGCTTCCATAAGCTATTTGGTTGAAGTGGCCAATGAAAGCAGTCAGAGAGAAGGGGAAACAACAAAGGAATTAATTTGAGCCAGGAGAGCCTCCTTTGAGTGTTGTGACTGCTGAGCTCTATAATGTGGAAAATTGGACATTAACGCTTGAGTACTTCTCTTATAAAAGTACCATCTTATCCAGGCACAGCTACTCTACATGTTGGTCCTCAGTTAGTGGCAGGCTTGCAAAGTTGCAACCCAGAAATTCATGCTACACTGTCACATTCCCCAGTGCAAAATACATCCTCATAACCTGGAAAAAGCGCTATGCCTTTATGTAGGGCCATCAGGTTGCAATATAGAGATCAACACTGCACCTTTAAATTCTCTGATGCAGCAGGAGATGGAGCAGCTCTGGCTGCTTCTAGCCATTCCTTTCCATGTCCTGTCATCCTCTCCAGCCTGCAGAAACAAGCAAAGTCTCCAGGTGTTCTATACACTATTCGGGGAAGGGTGTGGACAACAGGAGCAGGATGGAGGGGAAGAATGAGCAGGAAGTCAGGATTACTTCGCCTCCTTCTGCATCAGTGAATTTAAAGGTACAATATTTGTCTCAAGGTTAAACTGGCAGCCCTACCTAGAGATGGCAAGAACATAAGCAGAGCCCTGCTGGATCAGACCCAGGGTCCATCTAGTCCAGCATTCTGTTCACACAGTGGCCAACCAGCTGCCCACAGGAAACCCTCAGGCAGGACATGAGTGCAACAGCACCCTCCCACCCATGTTCCCCAGCAACTGGAGTACATAGGCATACTGCCTCTGAAACCGGAGGAAGCATATAGCCAATCAGGACTAGTAGTCATTGATAGTCATTGATACTGGGATCCATGTGGGATCCATGGTATAACATTTGCTCCTACCAGGAATATGTGGCCAGGTTTGCATAGCAACATTAATAGAACCTTTCTGGTGCTTACTTTTTGATTTATTGTTCTAGGAATCATAGAGTTGGTAGGGCCCATTCAGGCCATTGAGTCCAACCCCCTGCTCAATGCAGGAATCCAGCAGCCCTGACAGATGGCTGTCCAGTCTCTGCTTGACTGTGAGAGAGCCCACCACCACCCTAGGCAGCTGGTTCCACTGTTTGCTCTGACAGTTAGGAAGTTTTTCCTGGTGTTCAACCAAACTCTGCCTTCTTGTTACTTAAGCCCGTTATCTCATGTCCTACCATCTTGGATTATAGAGAACAGGTTGCGACCTTGTGACAACACTTTAGTTTTTGAAAAGTGCCATCATATGCCCCCTCAGCCTTCTCTTCTCAAGGCCAAGCATATCCAGTTCCTTCAATCTTTCCTCATAGGACTTAGTTCCTAGTCCCTTGATCATCTTTGTTTCCTTTCTCTGAACTCGTTCCAATTTATCTGAATCCTTTTTAAAGTGTGGTGTCCAGAACTGGACACAGTATTCAAGGTGAGGTCTGATTAGGGCAGAATAGAGTGGAACTATTACTTCCTGTGATTCTGAAACTATACTTCTATTGATGCAACCTCAAATTGTATTTGTCTTTTTGAACCCGCCCACATCACACTGCTGACTCATATTCAGCTTGTGTTCAACTACACAAGCTGAATTGGGATACGGCTCAAACATTTTTTCCTGCACCTGAAAAGCAGCTAGCGATTACAGTAATACTAAATATTACTAGAATGCTTTTCTTCCACTGAGTTATCCTCTGTCTAGATTAAGGGGAGCATGATTTTCAGTCAGGTTTGAGCCCAAGCACCATTATTTTTATAAATTAAACGAGCAACATGCACACCTCAGAACAAAAACCCACCCATAGGCACTGTTTATTCCCCCAGTCCCCACTGGACATTTTATTGCTTGAATTCTTTCAGTCTTTTACTTCATGGACTTTTTTTATTTCAACAGCTAAACTTTGTTCGATTTTACCTCCCTCTACTTATCCATGAACATGAAAAAGTGATATATCTCGATGACGACGTGATTGTGCAAGGTAAGCTGCTGCTTGTCCAAAAAATTCTCCCTAGATGGTTGAAAATCCCAAAATCTATATTCTGCACATTTCTACTTTGTTCTACTCTGTATGTCAGAATGTTTGAAAACAGGGGGAGCAACCCTTCACTGAAATCTTTGAAGACTGCCAGGTTGTTGCATCAGAAGAATAGTGTGTAAAGACAACTAACATAGCAATAAGCACAGACCAACGAAACTTTTGAAAAAAACTCAATGTTTTCTTTAGGTGATATCCAAGATCTGTATGACACAAAGTTATCTCGTGGCCATGCTGCAGCTTTTTCAGATGACTGTGACCTGCCTTCGACTCATGAAATGGTTAGAAGCGTAGGAATGCAGGTAAGAAATCCCTGCAACACAACTGATTCCGATGTATTTCTCCACCACACTCTTCGGGATTCAGTTTTGCCCATCTTCTTCACAGTAATCTCAGGGGAAGGTGATGGTATTGGATCAGGTAATACTTTGGTTTTCTGGTACTCCACTGGTGTAGGGACAGCAGACTGAAGCCCCTGCAGGCCTCAGGGGAGAGCCCCATAAGCAACTTCAGGGTCTTAGAATCATAGTAGAGTTGGAAGGGGCCTATAAGGCCATCGAGTCCAACCCCCTGCTCAATGCAGGAATCCAAGTCAAAGCATCCCTGACAGATGACTGTCCAGCTGCACCTTGAATGCCTCCAGAGTGGGAGAGCCCACCACCTCCCTAGGTAGTTGGTTCCATTGTCTTATTGTTCTGACAGTCAGGAAATTTAGGCGGAATCTGGGTTCCTGTAACTTGAGCACATTATTCCGTGTCCTGCAAACTGGGATGATCAAGAAGAGATCCTGGCCCCCCTCCCCTCTTTGTGACAACCCTTCAAGTACTGGAAGAGTGGAATGCTGCATAGCCTCAAGACTTAAAAATCCAATAAACACCCACAATTATGGGTAGCAGGAATTCTTACTGTCAGCTCATTGTGACAGGTGTATCAGCATAATGGCAAATAGGAGGGGTAATTTAATTGAGCAGGGAGTTTCAGGCAGCATAGCCTATGTGCCTCTTTACTATTTGTAAGCAGCAACTGATTCTACAAGGTACGGTAATACACAATCCCTAATACCTCCCCCAAACCCCTGCCTTGTGGATTGTGAATTACATTATGCACATATACTGTCACACACCTCTTCTTTTTCTCCCCAGTCTATGAGGAAATGCCACCAGCCAAGCTTCTCACTAGGTAAACTAGAATGTCTGGATTAATTGAGTGTACTCACATATTGCTTTATTCCCCCTAGAATACCTATATGGGGTTTCTGGACTACCGAAAGCAAACAATCCGAGATCTTGGCATAAGCCCCAGCACCTGCTCCTTTAATCCTGGTGTCATTGTTGCCAACATGACAGAATGGAAGCACCAACGAATCACAAAGCAGTTAGAAAAATGGATGCAGAAAAATGTAGAGTACGTACAATAAGAATCTCACTTGTGGTACTGTATCTGATCGATGTGTAGAATCTTTAGAACATGTTATATTGCCTTGCTGTACTTTCAAAGTATCCACTTCTTAAAACACCTAATTTCAACAAATTTGTAACAAATACTCTCTTGGGAATGTTCATTGTGTATTAGCTCAGATGTTATGCATGCTCAAGCAATACACTGGGCATTTGAACAAATAATTGAGGGTAGTGAACATGACAGTTTTCTATGCACATTGGGAGGATGCAACGCTGCTTAGTTTTGCAAATTGTAGGTTGGCTAGTTTCTGTTGATACTCATATTTAAGAACAATAACAAAAAGCCCATGTTTCAAGACAAAGAAGTTGAGGCACAAGCTATCTAAAAAGTACACACTATAGAATACTAAATAAAAGCAGCTTCCTTTGTTTTCATAGCATCATTTTGGAAGGGAGAAAAGGTATGCTTGGAAAGTGGTATGTATCAACTGGTAGTTATAGAACTAAAATGCTATGTGAAGATTCAGATGTACAGTATTAAATGAAAAATAATCCTTTTAATCTAAGCATTAGCTATATAACTATTCCAAATGCTGTTCTCCTCCTAATTCCAACTGAATTGTGCTGTACCTTGCTATTTACTGCTTTTCCACATTCAGTTATTGAAAGAGCTATTTTAAAAAACACACAAAAACAGTTCAGGACATTTGACAGTTAAGAAAAAATCTTTTTCAGAGAAAATCTGTACAGCAGCACCCTTGCAGGAGGTGTGGCCACTTCCCCAATGCTCCTTGTATTCCATGGAAAATATTCACCTATTAATCCTTTGTGGAATATTCGACATCTAGGTAAGTTTTAGATTCTGAAGTTGTATGACTGAACAAAAAGGCAAAAGATCCTCAAGCAGCCCTTAGGATGATCTTGTCTGTATTTTTGTCATGCTATTGCACCTGTGCAATTTGAAGCCTGGCAAAATGTAAGAGACAGCATATCACAATTCTTCTCATACATACAATGCAACGTTATCAAATTTTAAAAAATTAATGTCATGCTGAATTTTTAAAAAGTATACAGGCAAAAAATCAGAAAACGAACCAAGTATTTTGGCTTATATCGTAGTGCATAGTCATCTTATACTGAGGCAAAGAATATTGCGAAGTTCATATCTGGGTCATCAACTAGACCAGAGTTTGTTTGGTAGCTGCTTTTTTGGGGGGGATAGCTTCAAATCTTGCTTTGATATAGCATTGTGAATGCAAACATGAGCCCCACTCCAGGGAAGGTTGCATTTAAGTATCATTGAAATTGATGGGACAAGTTAACTGTAACTAATTTAAGTTACACTCATTTCCATGGGATCTAAGCATGTCAGACTTCCTTTGGATTGTGGTTTTGATCTCAATCTATTTCGTCTAGAAATTTCTCAAAATTGCAGTTTCGTAAGGCCAATTTGTTTCCCCCAATAGACCATGAAGACCAAATTGCAAGCTTCCTAGCATTATTTGAATAGAACCATGTGGTATGACCTACCCTTAATTAAGTATTTAAAGGCACAATCCTATGCAAGTTTAGACAGCTATGCTGGCTGGGGCATGCTGTGAGTTGTAGGCCTTTTTTCTGTCTAAATTTGCATAGGATTGCACCCTAAGACTGCAATCCTACAAACATATACCTGAGGGTAGGTCCCATTGAATTCAGTAGGACTTATGTTTGAGCAGACATGTATAAGGTTGCACTGTAAATTTCAGTGGGAGGGTTTAGCAAGTGCTTAACATAGACTGGATGATATCCACACTGATTTATTTCTTTAAAAGGAAGTGTTTTCCAGTAAGGACTCTAGAAAAGCAACTTTTCTTTTTAATTCACATAGGGTGGAGTCCTGATGCCAGGTACTCAGAGCATTTTCTTCATGAAGCCAAGTTACTTCACTGGAATGGAAGATACAAGCCTTGGGACTATCCTAGCGTTCACACTGACCTATGGGAAAAGTGGTTCATTCCTGACCCTTCAGGGACTTTTAAACTGATTCGTCCTAATAGCTGATGTCATTTACGTTTTTAAGGCAGCAGGATTAGTCATTTCCAGCATGCACAAAGTACATAATTCTACTTAGTATTTCGTGATGTGGTTTACCTCCTTTGTTGTACATAAGCGTGGCTGCATGTGACTGTAACTGACCTTTACAAAGCCATCATAAGTGTTGAAGAGATGTCTCAAAATGAAACTTAGTGAAGAGTGCAGTGGGTCCATGATGAAGTATGCACAGTTCAGAGAAGCTTCAGTTTCAAGACCTGCTATGAAGACTACAATACTTAGGGGAAACTACTCTTTATAAAACCAGGATCTCCATACTCTGTTTCTTACTGAGAGACCACTTGTAACACTTTTGAATTTAAAGAAAGGTTTGCCTTAAAGTCTACTTTCTGTAGTTAATATTAAAGTAAGATTAAGATTAAACATCAATTCTTTTATTCATTTCAAATAATTTATCACTGCTTTTCAACAGCACAAATTCAGCATTAAGACTTCTAAACAATGCAACAGTTAAGCACCAGAAGATACTGCAACAATTCCTGATTCTGTTTTGCAAGAAATTGGCAGATAAGAAGTATTAAATACAATTTTAAAGCACCATGTTCGAGGACAGACGTGCATTCACATTTCATTAACCTGCTGTTGTGCATTTTATTCCTAAGTAATCTAATGGATGCCCTGTTCAAAGCAAGATGTTCCCTTTTCACATTTACAATAGTTACTATTGAGCTATCCATCACCCGTGGTAATATAGTTTTGTTAAAAATAAAAATTGTTCCAGATCCCTGATGCAAGGCACTTCAAGCACTTGCAAGAAAGTGTCCATGTAAACAGCGATACATAAAAAATAAACTAAGGCTGTGATCCTAAACACACCTACTAGGAAGTAAATCCCATTGAACATAAGAGGGCTTGCTTCTGAGTAAATATGGATAGGATTATGCTACAAGCAAATTTTACAGATTGTTGACCAGATAATGAAGTTTCCAAGAGACTAAATAACATGATCAGAACTAGAATATACATCTCAATCCTAATTTTTTTAAAAGTCATTGTGTTGGAGGATTAAAGCACATGATTTTGGAGGGAGACCATATATATGCTTATCTCTTAATGAGCAGCAAGTCAAAGTACTCTGGAAAAGTTCCAAGCAGGCTAAGGATTTACATTAAATTGATCCACTCAACCTATCATTCTGAACACCAATACACACAAGACATTTTTAAATAAGTTTGGCTGTTTGTGGTGTAGTTAAATAGTGTAAAATATGTACACATTATGGAGACACAGTTCTTGTGCATAATTCAAGTATCCAAAGCACCTAATCAATAGATTATCAAAACTTGTTTGATCCTCTTATTGCTTTTACTTTTATATCATTTCTTCCCCTCTTGTGACGAAAAGGGAGTTGGGGGAGAACAGAAGGAAGCAAAATATTAGGTACTGGCAGGACAACCATTCCCAATACAAATTTATGTTTATAGAAAGGCAATGGGCATGATCTACTTTACACTGTGGGTTCAACACCTGCAGGCAGAGGATTCCAGTAATGAATGCAGCCTGTTTCCGCCTTCCTCCACTTATGCATGCAGGCAGTGAACAGGGCATTGGGGGAAATGGGATGCACCTCCCTTACTCACATCTACTTTCCCTCTCCAAGCCTTACTTACAAGGCACAGAGAAGAAGGGACTGATAAAGCGTATGGAAGGTGCACACAGACTGCCCATTTCCGCAACATTGCACTGCACTGCCCCTAGAGAGGAGGGAAGACAGGGCAAGCCCTACTGAAATCCTCTGCAGGCAGGAAAGTTGTACCCAAAAGCTTAAGGAAATGTTTCACAAACTGTTAACAATGTTCAGTCCCCAGGGTTTGCGTGTAGCTTCCTAACACCTGAATGTCCTGCAATCACTACTAAATATTTGGGCCAGTGAGATGTGGAATGTTATATTTCCCAAAAATGAAAAATACTAAATTCTGGAATAGAACTGAATCCCAATCCTTTCCCTCTCTGATTCTTTTCCAATTCCCCACCCCGTGTTGGTGGCATGTGTATATTTAGGAAGCCTATACAGACCAGACTTGTGCTTCCTTCTCAAGAAGACTCTATTCTGCCCAAAAATTCTCTTGAAACACTAAATTCATCCATTCCTAGAGCTACGCTACAAGTTGCTCCCCCTAACAGCTGAACATTCAGAGGGCAGGCAGAAGGGAATGAACAAAAAGTTTGTTGCAGGTTCCCCAACATCTTCCTGAGATGAAGTGATGATGATGATCAGACTATCAGCAACATGTGCACTCTCTCCCCATACCTTTCTTGACACACTCCCACACCCATATTTCACAAATGCTGAGGAGTGGTACATACATTTGTGTTTATCATGTGACAACTGCAGCATCAAAATAATAGACCCTCACAGATAATACACTGGAGGCAGCACTTTCATTTTCCTCACAAAGAATGCTTTTTAGGGCTGAGCCAAAAAAGCGGAGAAGGGAGAACAACAACATATTTTCTCAGAATTGAAAGAGGTCCCCCAGGTTCAATGATTTTTCAAGGATCATCGTGAAAGTAATCATTTTGTAATCCCTCACTGGCTAAGATGATCTGTGTGATGGGTACAGGAAGCATTGCCCTTGTTCTAAGTGAGCATCACTTGCTCTTAATGATGTCAGCAAATAGTCAAATCCAATTGGTTACACAGCACTGTAATGTCACCACATCCAGCATGTGATTCCTGATTGGCTGGGATCACCTGAGGATGAATTAAGTGGCCTGGGGGGTGGGGAAGAAAAGAAGAGGAATGTCAGCTGAAGCAGCAGCAAATCGCCAAGAAAAAAAAGCTTGGCCCCTAAAAGATGATTATTTTTGAGCTGAAGAATGAGCCCAGAGATCATTTGGCTCAACCCTAATGCTTTTCAATGCAGGTGGTTCACACATTCAAGTGCCAGTAGATTACAGGCCTGTGGCTTATGCAGGCTCAGCTTGTCTGAGCGTGGAAAGCTAAGCAGGGTCAGGCCTGGTTATTACTTGGATGGGAGACCCCTCCTCTAGTTTCCTGCATTGAGCAGGGGGTTGGACTCGATAGCCTTGTAGGCTCCTTCCAACTCTATGATCTATGAAATCTATGAAACTGATGTGCATGCATGCATGAACCAGAACTGAGTTAAGGATTTGAGCTCCTTTCTTAGAAAGAAAAAACCCAGCTACTTCTGCTATAAAGCAGGTCTCTCCCATACCATAGGTAGACCTGAATATATACTACTGTGTAACAGATTTGCTGGACAATGACTTGCTATGCCAGTGTCCAGTAACAACATTAAATCTACAAGGGACTTTCCCTCTCTTCAGATATACTAAAACACATATGAAATATCCCAGTGCATGAAGGGATAGGTTACAGATTACACTACAAAATTCTCATTTAAAAGAAGAAATGGGTCATCACAAATGAAAAGTCAATTTGCTAAAACTGCAACTATGGAACAATTTAAATACAAAAGCCTCATACAAAAAAGGGAAATCTTTTCGCTTAAAAACTTGGATGTTTCCTTAAGGACCTAATTCATAGGTTTAAGTCTACAAACACAAATGGTTATAAGAAAACTAAGAGATAAAACACTATTAAAATGCTTCAGTTGGGGAACTGAGGTACCATTCTTGACAACTGCATAATTAAAAAAAAAAAAAAAACCCCTCTGCAGCACTTAGGCTTGACTTAAAAGGCAGACTTTAAGCATTACTTCCTTCTTCCTCTTGTGGTCTTGAGTTGTTGAACTCTGGAATCTGGTCTGTGAAAGACTGTGTCATCCACTGTCCATTGGGTACCTCTCCAAAGGAAGATCCACTGCTATATTCTGCATTGGTTGCTGCATTAAAAACAACACCACATCATAGTTTATTTGGTATTATGGCTAAAGGATGAAAAGGCATTTCTACTAGACATGCTGATTACACATTTCACTTGGCAGTGATTCCATTTAGATCATCTTTACCTCTTCCTCCTGTTTAATAGGAATGTAGTTGGGGTGGGGAGAGGGAGGGGAAGAGCTCTGGAAACCTAGCTCCTTCAGGGAAATACTAGCCCTCCCCCGACTCCCAAAGTTTTCAGCTATGAAAAGGTGCTCCTTTCACCAAAAGAAAGATTTTTTAAAGGCAGCAATATTCTAGCCAATTTCCCTATGAGAAGCAAAATTGGCTTCCAGCATTCTGCCAATGACTATAAAAGGCCCTGGGGAGGATTAACAAACACTCCTAGGAAATTGCACAGATGCTGACATCTTCCTCAGAGGCCTTTTTTGTGACTCCCCTTGCTGTTGGAGGAGAAGCGAGCAGTGACCCGAGAAAGGACCTTCTTGCTATTGGCACTCCATCTTTACAATGCTTTCTCCAGGGATTTTCACCTTATGAGACGTAGGGTGCAATCCTATGCATGTTAATCCTGCTCCAGTTGGACTGCCCCCCCCCCCCGCCCAGGGCTAACTGACATCTACAGCCCTGTGGGGAAGAAGGAACGACAGAGGCTGGAGCAGGCCAAGGGAACATCAGGGCCTGCTCCAGTTGGACTGCCCCCCCCCCCCCACAGGGCTAACTGACATCTACAGCCCTGTGGGGAAGAAGAAGGAGGCTGGAGCTTCTTGAGACACAGAGCATTACAGAAGTAATAATTAATATTCCCCCTTCTTCCCTCCCCATTCCTTTTTCCTTGTGTGTCGTGTCTTTTTAGATTGTAAGCCTGCGGGCAGGGACTGTATTGTTAATTGTTGTAAACCGTCCAGAGAGCTTCGGCTATTGGGCGGTATAAAAATGAAATAAATAATTAAATAAATAACTGTTTAGACAGAAAAAAATACTACAGCTCTCAGTATTCCACACGCAACATGGCTGGCTGGGGAATGCTAGGAGTTGTAGGACTTTTTTCTGTGTAAACATGCCTAGGATTGTACTGATAATTATCTTTCCAGTGCTAGGTGAATTTTTATTTTTTTTAATTTACCCACACTGATGGACAGTTTACATCTTAGCTGGCTCTGGTTTTAATATATGGTTTACTGTTCTGTTTTTACAATTAGCTATACATTGTATTTGCAGTTTTGTTCGGTTTATTTTTCTTAATTTGTGAGTCACTCTGGGAACCTTTAGGGTTAAAGTGTGGGACACAGTTAAGCTGCACCTGACACTATAAAATTGTATTAGCTTGTAATTTTATTTTACTAAATGTAATTAAATAAATTGAGCAACTTTAAACACGTTCTTGGATGTAGGATTTGCTATTTGTCACTACATTGTAAGCTCCTCCCCATCCCCTAGCTATGGTAAAGCTGCTTATGGTTATTTCATCTTTTAAGTGAAATTGTACTGTACTTTATTGTAAAATTTTATAATTGTTGTAAAACCGCCCAGAGAGCTTTGGCTATTGGGCAGTATAGAAATGAAAATAATAATAATAATAATAATAATAATAATGATGATGATGATAGTCAAGTTGAGAGGTGGGGAGGAATCGTGGGCAACAGAAAAGATTAAATGTGATTGAAATGTATTTATACATATTTCTCTATATTTGATCTTTGGATGCCTAGAAAGTTACATGTGAATGCAGAAAAGGAATCTAGGAGTCCATACAGCACCTAAATGGTGATAGTTTTGCCCACTTCCAAATGTTCTGCTGCATTTGTCTTGAACAAAAGAAAGGAAATGTAATCCTAGTATCTTCTACACTAGGGGACATAGATCAAAATAAGGAGAAAACCAAAACGGCCCCATACTCTACCTGTTCCATTGGAAGGGAAGGTACATTGTTCACTCTCCGTGGGCATTTTCTCACCATACACACCTCCATAAGCAGCTTCATAACCTGGATCATATTTTTCTTCTTTGACAGCCATCTTCTTCGCCTCCTCTGAATAAAACAAACCCACAAAATCAACTCTTTTGAACTCTTGCGCTTGTGAAATTTTTTACAATAGGATAATACTGTTTTTCTACTGCAAGAGATAGACCCAGTTTGCATGTAATGACAAACCGTGGGTTGTTTAACCCATGGGTTGTCGGGCATGAGTGGGAGAGAGTGAGCGTGCTGCCCCTGGAGGGCTCCTCACTTATACTTTCTGTAAACAACCTACGGTCACCCTGTTTGTAGGTTGTGAGTATGATGTCCAGACCCGGATGCTCTGAGCTGTTTAGGAGTTAAACAACTCAGAATTAACCTACGATTTGTTCTTGAGTTAACCTACAGCTTTGTTCTTCGGACGTCATGCTTACAACCTACGAATGAGCCCAACTGTAGGTTGTTTAAATAACCCAAGAACTGGTGTTACGTGAGAACTGGGTCAGCATCTAATTCTGGGGTCTCCAACATGGTACCTGTAGGCACCAATATGCCCATGGCACCTGCCAGGCTCCCTACCCCTCCTGATCTTTATAATAACTGGGAGGTTGGCCTCCTGCAAAACAAAGTACTGCCCTCCAGTGCCATTTTTATTTGGGTTCAAAAGAGTGGCTTTATGTTTTGGAGCTCAGATCTTCACCTCTGCCTTGTACTTAGGTTCTTGAGCAAGTTACTTTTCTTTTAGTCTCACCATTTTGCCTTCTGGGAAATGAGTGTGACTGGAGCCATTTTGTGAAAGGGTAAGCCCCCATGGAAGCCATTTTGTGAGAGTTCCCACAAATCTCTCTCAAAATTGCAAATGTGCCCGCTGACCCAAAAAGGTTGGACTTATAAAAGAGTTGTAACTTTTCAACCAGTGATAATTTCCAAAGTACATTATAACTTGCTACTTGTTCTCTCAATAAGAGTTATAAGAATAGCCTAACAGAAGAAACCATGCAATGGATTTTAACAGACCATAGTCTGCATATTTTTTATGACAATTATTTTTAAAATATGTAACAAATGCAGTCTTCCATTTCATGGCACTGACCAATTGCCCAGACCTACTTTACTTTATTTTTGTGGATTAGATATTTTGAACAAATCATGGATATTTTGACTTTATATGCTGTACCTTGTGCAAGCTGCAAGTCAAATGTGTACTGCACTTCCTGGACTTCTGTGTTTGATGTAACACCCTTCAGCTGATCCCTCAGATCCTTGAGCTTTATGTAATAATGAACTTTATCTTGTGCACGAGGAAACTGAGCACATCTTGCACTGGATGATGGCATAACATAGCAAAGCTGCACAAGAAATACCAAAAAGAGCAGGCTGTAAGTCACCAAATTGGTAAGCATTTTAAAAACATTAACTTCATTGGTTCAAAACTTCAATAATGTCTTGGCTGCTACATATTTAAAATGAACCGATGACATATTTTAGTAAAGTCACCCTTCCACAAATGGGAAGGTTCTGTGATTACATTCCTAACCATGACAAGAACTTACTGTTTCTGTGTCTGGGACTTTATGTGGTTGCAGTCCAAATTCTAACTTCTTAACTTTTACTCCAAAAACCTCTTTACTGAAAATGTCATAAATACCTACAATGAAATCAGAGATAAATCAATTGTTAGTCACAACACAAGATCAGTGGAATAAAAAAACAAACCGCTCACATTTTCCATTAAAAAAGAAAGCCCCTCACATTTTCCATTAAAAACTGCTATTTTAGGTTGATACTTCTGCAATTTCTGCACCAGAATACGTCCTCCTTCCCGAAACTCTTTGCTAAAAGAGAGCGAGAAAAGACACAAATAAAAATAGGAGCACAACTACCAGTGATCTACTGTATTATATCTGAACTTTACCCTACCTGGAAAGGTCTTTGCTACCTGGTGTTGTCCTTTCCACCATGTTTGTAAATCCAATCCCATATTTATGTGGTAAAGTATGGTCATCCATATGATTCAACTGTTCTTCACTTAGTCCAGACAGAAAAAGACACTTCCCTGTGGAGCCAGAAAATACGTGTTTCTTATATTCTTTTGAAATGTACATATTGCAACACCCCAATTTACTTTCAACAAGATATCTACTTCTAAGACTATAACAATATAAGTGGCGTAACCATTTTCAAAATGGGGTCAACTAGCATTAGAATGCTGAAGGTAGTTTATGTTACAGTGTAGTCAATTTTTTTTATCACTGCCTAGACAACCAGTACTTTAAAACGGCATGAATTCTGTGTCTTACATTGTATGTTCTGACTGGCAGTTTGCCACACAATTTGCTGCTGATGTTCATGAAAGGAGATGGCATAGTCCATATCTCATCCTGTGATCTGTCACTGTTTGGGATTCCACTCTTGAGGAATGAAAACTGAATTTGCACCATTTCACACATGCATCTGTTCATGAAGCTTCTTCTAGCAGAAGCCAAATTGTAGCCATGATCCCATCTCAAGGACCACCATCTTCCCCACCCCACCCCCCATTTCTACAATCAGAAAATTTCAAGTTAAAACCAAATTCTTACACTTCAACAGATCATGAAAGGAGGTACTTACAGAAGTGGTTTCCAGGTCCTGGATAATGATGGCCTTTGTAGGCTGCCATTAAACCTGGGTTTATACCAATCTAGGGAGCAATACATAATGAAGTCTCAATTGTTATTTTGAATGTATAATACAACAGATTAATAAAAAAAGCAAAACACAGTATTACATAACTGTTTACCAATGTAAGTTGCTGGAGTAAGGCAAGATACTGATCTAAAATTTGAAATAAAAAACTCAGGAAATGAGAGGTGACTGTCAATTTCCATGAGTTATGAAGTTAATAATTTGTCAGATCTTGTAAGTACTTGGTTCTAAAACAGAGAAAATGCTTTACAATAGTAAGGAAAAAGTAGAAGTGTGAACAGCTTTATTCTTTGCTGATTATAAGGAGAGATCAAAAGATGGTCACTTGCAGTCCCCAATGAATCTAAGAGATGAATCACTTGGAACAACAAGTGACCATTTTCTGAACTTTTTTCCTAAAGAATTAGTCTTGCAATCCTATCTTCATAAAAATTAAGTAGAGATTTTCCATTTGCTTCAGTGAAATTAAAGTTGTACTGTATGCATTTGTTACAACAATCACTAGTGAGGAAGCAAGAACTCTAAACACACCTTAACAACTAACAGGTTTATTATAGCATACATAATCTTCCATCGACTAGCTAGCACCCACTTCACCAGATGTATGACAAGTTATCCTTGGTTGGCATATATGCAGTACATTTAAAGCGGGAAAATAAAGTTAAACAGTGGAGCCAAGAAGCCCTGAAATACAAGGGGAAGCAAATCTGTGACATTTCTGTGCAGAGCCCAAAATGTATACAAGGCAAGAACAGAGTGTTTTTGCTACAAGGAACTAACACAGAAACACCTCTGAAATTTATTACCAAGTTGCTAACTTAACTGGCTACCAAAAAAAGTTAGACAGATAAAAGCTTCTTACATTTGACTTACAATTACAATGTCCAAATTGAAGGTGAGTATATCAGGAAGAGTCTTGGTTAACAATTCAGCTTCAGATACACCATTAAAACGGTCTACTTTCCTTTTGACTTTGAAAGTATCTGTGATTTTCTCCTGTCTGCCTTTTGATTTGGCAGCTTTAGCAGCAGGTTTTTTGGGTTCAGAAGATTTGTTTTTTCTTTTCCTTCCTTTAACAGCTGCTGAAAGACAAAAGAAAGTGACTTTTTATTGTACTGTTTCTAATGGTGATTGCAGAAAAATATTAAACCAGTACCAACGTGAAACTTTAATTTAGAAGTATTTTTCAAACTTGGCAAATGTCTATCATTTAAATATACCATTTAACAAATCCTCAACAAAGGTTGGGAGATAGTTTTCCAACTCCTCAGCTGGCCATCTTCCCCATCCTGTTACTGGCTTTTTGTGAAACATAATGATCTTTATTGCAATTGTGTCAGATCACTGTTGCTTTTAATATTTACTTATAGATATATCAACCACTAACATAAGTAAGGTCATTCTTGTATGCCTTGCAAATAAACCTCTGGGTATCAACCATGTTCCCCAGTGCCCGCCTATGCCTAATTCTGGAGAATGTAATAAACAACAACAACGAATCACTTGACAAATCTCAAGTTTAGCTCCAGACAATATTTTTACAAAATAAATTCACCTTGCTATAAAGTCTGCAATAAAAGATTGACTGGTCTGAATTAAAATACTATGCTGTGCATTGTCCCAAGCAGTGTCTCAGTAATTATATGACAGGCAACACCAATATTATGAACTAAGGAATTTTCTCTGAAACCAACTAGGCTGCCTCCTTCTAATGCAAAAAAATAATAAAGATGATTAAATATCATTCAGAGATTTATAACAATATTGTTATAAAAACTGTAAGGGAGTTTGTAATTCACTACTGTTAATATAGCTGTATATGGCCACATGTGGCTGTGTTTGTAATCTTTGACAGAATTATGTTAGCCAACTGGAAAAACTATGAGATTCTTTTCTGAACTACTAAACATAAAGGCCTATTAGGAAGCCTTTGCAAGAAAGATAACAGATTTACAGTGCAGTCCTATGAACATCTTCTTAGAGCTAAGTTGAACAGAGTTCAATAGGGCCTACTCCCAGGTAGGTAGCTATATGACTGCAGCCTTAAAAAAGCTATGTGACTGCCTTGAGCATCTGAGACCAAAGTAGTGCATACATGGATACCATGATGTAGACAGGTTATATGAAATGTTCCCATAAGAATTCTGACTCTTATTGTATGCCACAGAAATGCAGAGCTAAACATGTACTATTTAAAAGTAATATTCCTATAAACTGTTGCTTTGTCAAGTATCAGGAAAAATATATGGACACTTTTAGCTTAAGCTTACTCCTGCCTCTCTTACCAGAAGTGTAAAGCAAGTGTACTTTTTCATAGTAAGGACTGTCCTGAAAAAATGTTCAGATCAGCAATATTACCACTTCTAATGCTGACTCTATTGCACCACTTTCAGAAATTCTAAAAGAAACAAGTTCCTGTTTCAAGGTAAAAATGAAAGATACCTGGAACAGGTTCCTGAACCATGTTTGGATTCAAAACTCCCTGAAGAGCTTCCTGTTCATTCATCATCTCCATGTTTGGAGCCGCAGTCATCATTTCATGGAATGGAAAAGGATAAAATGCTGGCTGAAGAGGAGTGTAGTATCTTTAAAAATAAGATACAATTATTACGATTTCAAATTGTAAATTCAGGACAAGAATTCCCATTGTATTTGACCTGAATTTCCACAAATTTCATCCCATATATTATATACATCTCTGCTCTCACAGGATCACAGTCAATATCAACAGTTACCCATCAATAGATTTATCTTGCTTTTTGTTTTTTTAAAATATGATCAGAGTGGTATGATTCGCAAAGCCCACTTAAAAAGCAAAATACAGTCATGCCTTGGATTGAGAGCACAATTCGTTCCGGAAACATGCTTGTAATCCGAAACACTCTTATATCAAAACGAAATCCCCCCAAAAAAATTTGTACAGAGATTTTTAATTTAAGCCGTACTACAGTACTTGTATTGCAAGACATTGCTTGTATATCAAGTCAAATTTTTTAAAATAAATATTTAAAAATTTGCTTGTCTTGCAAAACGCTCTCAAACCAAGTTACTTGCAATCCAAGGTACAGTAATACCTTGGATTGCAAGTAACTTGGTTTGAGAGCGTTTTGCAAGACAAGCAAATTTTTAAATATTTATTTATTTATTTATTACTTGATATACAAGCAATGTCTTGCAATACAAGTACTGTAGTACGGTTTAAATTAAAAATCTCTGTACAAATTTTTTTGGGGGGATTTCGGTTTGATATAAGAGTGTTTTGGATTACAAGCACGTTTCTGGAACGGATTATGCTCTCAATCCAAGGCATGACTGTATTAGTGTAAAAACAAGTGATCTATAGAACTGAATGTCTTATTTGCATGATTTGTGAAGACAATATACTGTATCAGTTAATCTGGAGCAAAAAATGATGAACAAGTCATTGAGTTCTAACAAAACTCACACCAACTTGGTTCAAGCATTTAAAAAGTAAAAACCCTTCAAGCGGAGTGTCCTGGTGGATGCACAGCAGAGAGCTATAACCCAGTGAAAGACACCACTTCCTGACAGCGATTCATGTTTGAGTTAAAAAAAAAAAAAAGAAAGGAAAAAAGAAAAAGGGACAACAAGCTCCTGCAAACTGCAGCTGGGAAGAGTGGCTACTACTTTTTACCCATGGTTGTGTCCATAGACATGCATCACATCTATAGGTTTTAGAGTGTCTAAACTTAACTGCTATTGCTGTACCCATAGTTCTAGATTAACAATCACCGAGGCAATTTAGTGTCCAAGCAAACTGTCTAAAATGTTAAAGTAGCAGCTCATTCAGATTACATGAACCTGAAAATGTAACCTTAGAAACAGTCTTTGCTTTTCAATGTAACTTTATAAAGGAACAGTTGGTAAAGCACATGTTTTGCATGCAGAAGATCAAAGGTTCAATCCCTAGCATCTCCAGGTACAGCTAGGAAGGAATTTTGCCTGAAACCCTGGAAAGCTGCCACCAGTCAGTGTCAACAATACTGGGCTAGATAGATCAAGGACTATCTGACTTAGTATAAGGCAGCTTCCTATGTTCCTAATAAACTGCGGAATAAATAATGGAAGCCTAGTTGCACACAAACACCTGTGAGGTGGTAAGCCTGTTTCTAGATTGTACTATAACAGATTGCAGATGGGGGGGGCTCACATTACTGAATGCTTTTTGATTAAAAATCCCCTATGTGCAGAAAACCAGATGTTAGAGAGAAGTCTAGTCTCACTTTGCCATGCCAGATTTCTATGTGCAGGACATTTTAAAAAATAAATAAACAGAGGAGCATACAACAGGGCTCGGGAACCTGTGGCCCTCCAGATGTAGTGGGACTCCAACTCCAGCAGCCCCAGCCAGCATGGTCAGGGATGATGGGGGAAGTAGTCCAACAATATCTCAAGGGCCAAAGGTTCCCCACCCCTACCATACAGTGACCCCCCACTTGCAATCAGAAGGTCCACAGTCCACAAACACGTTTTAATCACATCATCCGCTGTTCCCGAGAAGCAAGCCAAAAATTGAAAAGACGCGTTAACAAAACTTGTGAAATGTTTATGCCATTCTTAAATGTTTGGCAGTCATTTTCTGTGCATTACCAAGATGTCAAAATAAAATCACTACTGTAATTGTAAAATAAAATAAATACTGTAACTCTTTTCTTTTGCTCATGTAGACACACTCAAATATGTAACATATAAATAAACAAACAGGGCTGCAGTGTGTACTTGATTTGATTAATGCACTAAAAACAAAGGTGCTTCCAATTAAGCAAGCAGCAGATTTTTTTTTTAAAAACCCTATTTGTAATAATAGAATTTATAAAAACCACAGCTGGCAAGTATCAAAGAGGTATTCCCTCATGCAAGAGAGAAGGTGGAACACTTGCTCTAAGAAGACTATGCCTTCTGTGAACTACAAAAACAGAGAAAATGTGATTTTCTTGGAAGTCGAAAGATTGTGTTCTCCCCTACAAGCCTCCCCGTACTTTGAGATCTTCTGAGGAGGCCCTTCTCTTGGTTCCACCACCATCCCAGGCATGCCTGGCAGGAACACGGCAGAGGGCCTTCTCAGTGGTTGCTCCAACACTCTGGAACTCCCTTCCCAGGGAGGCTAGAATGGCACCTCTGGTAGTTGGACTGGGACTAGGGAGATCTGGGTTCTAGTCTCTGCTCGGCCATGAAACTCACTGGGTGACTTTGGGCCAGTCACTGACTCTCAGCCTAACCTACCTCACAGGGTTGTTGTGAGGATAAAATGGAAATGAGGATTATGTAAGCCACCTTGGGTTCCTTGCAGGAAAAAAGGCGGGGTATAAATATAATAAATAAATAAATCCTATGCATATCTACTCAAAAGTACCACTGAGTTGAATGGTATTTACTGACAGGTAACTGAGTATGACTGCAGCCATAACCAACTAAGATTTATTGAATGGGGGTGACAACCCTATATACACATAGACTACATACACACACAACCAGTAGAAGCTGTACAATTAAAATGGTATTTTAAATGTGATTTTAATTGTGCTTTTAATATTTATATGGAAACCGCTTACGAATTTTTCTTAACAGCTAGCGGTATAGAAATAGTACAAATAAATAAATACAATAAGCTAACAGGCCTTGCTCCAATAATACACCAGCAATATATATACACACATACACACACCAAGGCAGTCCGGTTCCATCCAGCAACCTCGTCTGTATGTGTACATACACACATATATTTTGACACCTTCGTTACTGTTCCCCGCTCAGGATTTATTTATTTATTTTAAAAAATTGTAAATGAAGTAAATATATATTATTTTAAAAATTACAGGGAAAGACCCTGCGCTGCATGCATGCCACCCACCCGGGCTCAGGCCCCGGCCTTCAGCGGCAGCCTTTTGTACTAGGCGCAGCCTCCATGACAGGAGAGAGTCGCAGGGGGCCCAACGCCTCTCTCTCCGCCCGCCGCCCCGCGACTTCGAGCCCGCTCCCCGGCGCAGCCTCGGCCTGCTTCCAGCTCCCCCACGCAAGTACCTGGTGCCCAGCTCTTCGGCCTCCATTCCCGAACGCTGGCGTGTGTCCTTCCCCCCCTCTAACGCCCACTCTCTCAGCCACCGAAGGCCTCACGAACTTATCGCCAGTCAGCGCGAGGCCAGCCAAGCCCAACCCCCAACTCTGCGCCCCCCGCACGGCCTCGGCCCCTCCCCCCTGTGTACCTTCTGCCGCCGCCTCGCTTGCTCGCTCTCATTCAAGGCACGCTGAGGGCTGGCCAGCCCATAGAGATAGGGAGAGGGTAGAAGGACTCCTAGCACGAACTTCCGGTTGCACTAGAACCTGTCCCCCCCCCTCCACCCACCCACCCACCCACCCACCCATGGACAGCATAGCTATCTTTGGAGGAGGGGTTAGTCTCCCCTCATTCACACATACACACACGCGCCGGCGGCGGCCCGGGCGGCAGTGAAAGCTGCCTCTAGAAATTAATAAGAGCAATCCCGTGTCTTCCAGATGTTTTGGACTGCAACCCCCAGAGCCCCTGATCACGGGCCATGCTGATAAATAACAGCAAGATTCGCATGTCAACGAACTGAAGTTTAGAGAAGAAGCTGTTGAGCTCAAAGAAGCCTGCAGTCGGTGCAGGGCAGGGGTGGGCAGCCTGTGGTCCTCCAGGTGTTGATGGACTACGACTCCCATCATCCCCGACTTTTGGGCATAGTGGCTGGGACCGATGGGAGTTAGCGTTCAACAACTTCTGGGGAGGGTGATATAGGGGCCCCCAGGATTCTTCAGGCTTTTCCTGCATAGCAGCACAGTCGTATCATCACTAAACCTGCCGTGCTGCAGCGCTGCATGCTTGGAGATGGAAGTAGGACATTTTTGCATACGCTCGGTTGCACCATAGATAGAGCAACATTTTGGAGACACACATCTTGGCAGTCTGTTAGTAGAGTGACCCAGGTATAGAGTCACACGTGGTGGCAGCACTTCTGGTCTCAATTTGAACAAGCATTTTCCTTTCTTAACTCCCAATGCGAAATATAGAGGGCTTTTGCCATACAGACGGTGTATTCTAGAATGAGGCCACTCTATACCCCTACAGGCAATGGTGGGTTTTTATTTTATTTATTTATTATTTGAAATATACGTACTTTTATGCCGCTCCTCAGCCAAAATGGCTCCCAGAGCGGCTTACATATAATCAATTAAACAAGACAGTCCCTGCCCGCAGGCTAACAATCTAAAAAAGACACGACACACAAGGAAAAAGGAATGGGGAGGGAAGAGGGGGGGAATTAATTAATTCTTCTGGCAGGGCTGGTCGAATGGTCCTGTGCTCCCTCTCATCTCCTTCTGTACAGCCTGCTGGAATGGCTGCTGGTGGTGACAGTTGAGGGTGGTCGTTGAACCGTGGGTTGTTGTTAAAACGTGGCTTGTTTGAACCCAGCTGCGCTAACAAGCCAAGGCTTGTTAACCATGAACAACCCATGAAGAGAGCCCACTGTTTTTATTTATTTATTTACTTATTATATTTATATCCCACCTTTTTTCCTGCAAGGAACCCAAGGTGGCTTACATGAGCTGCCTCTTCTCCATTTTATCCTCACAACAACCCTGTGAGGTAGGTTAGGCTTAGACTCAGTGACTGGCCCAAAGTCACCCAGTGAGCTTCATGGCCGAGTGGGGACTGGAACTCAGGTCTCACCACTACACCACACTGGCTCCCACACCAATGAGACTGTTAGGTTGTGGACTGTGGGTTGTTCACCTTGGCTTGTTATCTCAGCTGGATTCAGACAACACGACAATCCATGGTTCAACGATGACCCACTCTCAACCCCCGAGTGTGGGCCATCGTGCTGTCTGAACCCAGTCTGTGACCACATAGTTGATACATTTTTGCACCCCTCTTGACTGGATAGCACACCAAAAAGTTGCAAAGAGGTTACATACACCACCACCCCTGACACACACGTTGCTCTCCCACACACAGACAAAATACACATTTCCCCTTCCAGTGTAGCCCCCTTACTCAAGCAGCTGATCTGCAAAGCGTCCGAATAAAGTTGCCCCCTAGCCCCTCCTCACTTTCCCCCACATGGCTAATTGGGGATGACGGGTGGAAATCCCATCAATGTTTAGGTACCCCCAACTTAATCATCATCATCATCATCATCATCATCATCATCATCATCATCATCATCTTCCCTACCACCACCAATTGCGCGGCCTAACTCCCTACCCCATTATACCCCTTTCTCCCCTACACTTTTGGCGGAAAAAAATGATACGCGCTTCCTCCTTACCCCTCAGGCTCAGGGCCTCGCCAGTAGTTTGCCAGAAGTTGGGACTATACATCACTCTATATTTAAATATCTCTATGATGCTTTTACGTTCCTGGAGTCGGCCGGGGTGGGGGGGACGTCCTAGCCCTCGGGCACGTGATTTGTGCGAGTTGCGCGTGCGCTCTTCTGCCCTCTGTATTGGTTGCTTGTCTGCCCAAAGCGAGTCTTCTTCGCTTGTCCTTGGGTTGATCTGTCTCTTCTAGTATAGAACCAGCATTTAATACTGTACTATTGGAAGCTGATGGAGGTAAGTGGGCAGTGGCCTCTCTGAACGACGTTAGCAACCATTCTAGCCTTGTGGAAGAAAACTGCTTGTTTTTCTTTCTGTAGGGAGGACGTATTCGGATTCCCTTCTGGAGTTGTGGAAGGACACACGTGTCTCTGTTGGGCAAGATACGTGTTTATCACATTGGATTTATTCGATTCGCATTATCTTGTATGATCTCGGGTGGGTGGGGAATCCCAACCTAATTTGTTTAGGAACAGATGGGAAATAAAAGCTGTAGGGCTGTCCCCTTTTCTCCCACAGCGGCTGTAATTAATAACTTGCTAATATGTACAACGTCCTAACTAGACAAGTTGAACGAGCAACTTCGGGAATTTAGTGATTATCAAGCTTAGGGGTAGGCAACTGGGTGTCTTCCATATGTTTTGGACTGCAACCCCCAGAGCCCCTGATCACGGGCCATGCTGGCTAGAGGGTATGGGAGTTGTAATCCAAAACATCCGGAGGGGACCAATTTGCCCATCCCTGCTCAAGCTCCTACCCGCCCCCTAGAGGCATTGCCCTACCTGATCCTAACCATGTATATTCAAAAATAACTCTCAATGATTTCAAGTTCCAAACGAGTAGGTATAAGATTACAGGTTTCCAGGATTATGGCCTTGCATTTCTTGGTTCCCCTAGTCTGCTGCAGCATGAACAAGGAGTCCTGTAGCATTTCAAAGACAAACGCAATTTTTGTGGAAGGAGATTTCCTGGGCTAGCCTACTCTGTCAGATTGGAGGTCCTGCTGATCCATCATCTAAGATTTTCTACAATCCAAAGATCCCAAATATCTGCAGTTCCTGCTCTGTAGTGGGGATTGCCTGTGTGACTTTGAGCAAGTTGTTCTTGCTTGGTCTACCTTCTTTAAAACTTGTCCTGTCTAATGCAGTAAGGATTATAATAGAACACTTTAAAAAAATTATTCTTTATTACGTTTCTCAGACATGTTTCTCAAAAAAAGACTCAAGGTGACTTACAATAAAATTAAAACATACAAAATTTAAAACAGCCACAACAAATTATCCATTAAAATATTTTTAAATGCATAATAGGTGTGCTTGCCAGAATCCATCATTGCCTCGCCTTCATTGTCACTCCTTATTCCATGTGTGTTGTTGGGGCTGCCAGAATACCAAATCTCTGCGTTCCCCCCCTAGACTCTCTTATGTCTCCTTTCCCATCTAGGAGGTCAGATTCCCTGTTATGGAAAACCATTTCTTAACCACTAGGACCTTGCCTTTCTCTCTGACTTTTCTTCCAGTTGCTGGCTCCTCTTGGCCATGCCTGCAGGAGTATCTTGGCCTCGTTACTTGAAAATGCTGAGTGCCAGTATATTGTCCATGTTCGCTGGTGCAGAAGTTGTCCATAGATATTACAGGCCTGATCTTGTAAGTGCACCCCCGCCCTTGTTTATTTGATATATTGATTTCTATCCCACCCTTTGCTTCAATCATACAATACAGTAACACTGCAACTGCTTCAGTCCCTTCTGGCACATGGCACAGGAAACAGGCCTGTGGCTCACGCTGGCTCAGCTTGTCTGAGCGTGGAAAGCTAAGCAGGGTCAGGCCTGGTTATTACTTGGATGGGAGACCCCTCCTCTAGTTTCCTGCATGGAGCAGGGGGTTGGACTCGATGGCCTTGTAGGCCCCTTCCAACTCTATCAGATCTATGAAATCTATGAAATAGCTTTGGGCTAACATGTCCTGCCTTCCAGGACTGCAGGCCTTTTTACTGTCCAAGGGCGGAGAGGGAGGAGCCATGTTCAATCTCTGGGCCTCAGATGAGCAGTTGAGCCATGGCAGTTCAATCATATGTTGCCTGAATGGCTGGGCATTCTTTACTCCCTTCTCCCAGGACTCTAGAACTTTTTGTTATCCAAAGGCAGAGAATGAAGACATAGTTTTTACTCAGCATTTGGAAGTAAGACCTACAGAATTTAATAGGATTTACTTCCATGTAAATGTGCATAAGATGGCAGCATATATGTATGTATGCATGCATGTATGTTAGTGTGTAGGTATGTGGTACCCCCCAAATCCTATTATTAAGAGTTCAGAGTAAAGATAGCTGACACAAAAAATGTAACAACCATTTCAGTTCAAAATATTCCTATGTTTTGGCTCTTAATTACATATTTCATATTAGGATAGAGGTAGCTAGTCTAGATATGGCTCCTCTGCCTGTAAGAATTTCCAGTAAGTGTTGCATAGAATTGTAGCTGTCAATATGTCACTATGATGTGATGTGTTTGTTCATTTGTTTGTTTGCTTTTTGTAGTCAATACCTGAAGTTCCTCCCAAGCCTGGAGAACTCAGAACAGAACTCTTGGGTCTCAAAGAAAGAAATCAGCAAGTTCAGCCTTCACAACAGTGACCATGCCAGGAATGCCGTTGCATCCCCACATAAACTGTTCTTTAATATCTATAATTCAACCTGTACAATTGGACAATGTTTTCTGGATACAAGGGGTATTAAATTTCTAGCTGTTGTATGCCTGTTTTCTGGAGTACAAATATTACTTCTACAGCCTGTTCCTTTTGCCCATCACAAAGGCAGCCTCCTGCTCAGCTCTATTATTTGCCTCCATATGTACCTGCTGTGCTGGCTCGCAGGGTGTGCCACAACAGCCCCTGCCTATTTCCACCCCTTTCCCTTAGAAAGTTCATTGCATGCTGTCGTGACATGCAGAGATCTGCAATGACTTTTGCTGTTAACCGCATCTGGGTTGGGCTGGATGCCTCCTGATACAGTTAGGGCAACAACCATTGCTGGCTGGGGAATGCTGGGAGTGGACTTGTCTAAACATGCATAGGATTACACCCTTAGGGACCGATCCTATGGCTCCTAGACAGCATCTTAGGGACCATGGGATTTTTCGGATTCCCGGCTCCAAGGTCGGAGACTGCACTCTGACCTCAAGGCTGTGAATTGGAACTGTTTGCCCTCACCCACCCCCTTACAGCTAGTGCAGGAAGAGCTACACCAGCTGCTCTTTGAAGTCGGAAAAGCCCGGAGAGGGGCAAAGGTGGGGCATGGGGGGGGGAGGAGATTGGGGAGGCCAGGATACAAGGTATCCTGAAGCTGCTGCAGCCTCCTTCCCTCCTGCTCAGAGATGCTCTAGACAGGCGGAAAAGCCAGTCTTGCAAAAATGGGGAGGATGGGGAAATGAAGATTGGCTCCACTGCTCTGCATTGGATGCCAGTATACCTCAAGAGTTCGGGGACTTTTGGGTATCCCAATAGGATTGCACCCCTGGTGCATTATTTTCCATGTTAAGAAGTTGCAAATGTTTTGACATGTTTTCTGCAGGTAGACTATAAACCTGTGTAAGGGGAGCCAGTTGAATACACTTCTGGATGCCCGGGAGTGTCTTGTATTGTTACAGCAACTGGTACCAACTGCAGTTTTCTGCAGAGCAGGGATCCGTTATGGTTCCTGCCTTAGCAACCTCAGATGAACAAAGTACATGTTATCTGCAGCTGACCTTGCAGATGGTTCAGAATCAATAGCTGATATGAAATGTAGCAGTTATCAGGAAATGCAACACTTCTGCTGGAATGCTTATTTGTTGTGCTGATTACTGGTGAGTACATGCAGGGTGTTGTTTTTTTAATCCAAATGTATCCTGTCAAATAGGCATTAGCTGGTATCCTTTATTAGACCATTTTAAGTCTTCAGACATATAGGATAGAATCTGCCTAGCCTAGTTTCACCCTTCTGCATTTTAACCTACAATGATGGACTCTGCACCATCACAGCTAAAATCTGGAAGCTCCCATCTTTGCATATAAAGGGCTGCTAAAAGGACATATAAGCACCTGCCAGTTTCTCCTACCCATCTACAATTTTGCACTGATATGTGGAAAAGCATGCTTGGGATGTTATCTGGAATAAGGTTTCGGCCTCAAGAACTGCTTAGAATGCTATTGCTGCCTACGTGCATCTCATGGCAATATCATCGTTAAAATATTGGGTTGTATGCAGGTGTCCTGCAGATTTAATTCCCCCTCCTGCATGCTCCCCCCATCTGCTCCAGAGGGCTGGGGTAGTGGAGGGGAAGGGAAACTCCTGTTGTGAGAGGAAGTCGATATAATGATGTTTGGGACAGTGGGTTACACACATCAGCTAGCTGTGTCTGTTAAGTGAAGCCCACAAGTTAAGATGTGCACCTAGCAATTTTCATACAAGAGACAGGGAAAGTAGTAATGGCACCCCTTAATTTAACCTCCTGCATAAAGCTCATTAAATACAGAATCTGGCAATGAAATTTGAATGTTTGCTCTTGGAAGATAGAAGCACAGCAACTCATGGTATTAACACTTCAAAGTCAAGTTTCATTTATTCATAGGCCAGGTAGCAAGATGCCCTCCATGCAGATGTCATCCATTCACAGAAAAGCATTGCACAAGCTGTAAGAGTGCCATACTACAAGGAAATAAAACTAGATGTAAGGATATTGCTTCAAACAGAAGTATGAGAATGGATATAGAACTTGCCCATTATGGCAGTGTGCAAATGTCAGTTGCACAAGCATTTGCAGGGCAGCACCCATAGCTTATTTCTCACTTCCCTCCACCCTTTCTTCCAAGTTACTCAGGACAGCAGATACTCTCCACCCTAACCCCAAATTTTATCTTATCTTCTTAAATGGTTTAGACAGAGGGAGAAAAACTGGCCTACAGTTAGCCAATGAACCATGGTTGCAAGCACATCTGAACCCAGGTCTCCTCAGTCCTTGGTTTCCAACTCAGGATTTTTAGATTCAAACTTCTCAGCAATCCAGGGGGGAGGGGGCGGGGAGAATACATGTGCATGACCTAGTTGCCCATTCAACATTACAGGCATATCAGCAAGGCAAGTTATGCACACTCCATTCCAAAGCTATTACATGCTCCCTTCACACTTAAACACAGTGTAGGGTGTTTTGGTATATGCAACCAGGGATGGTGTGAAAGAAGAATCATATCCTTCAGTACCATAAAATAGTATCATGGCTTAATTTGCCTCAAAGTTCCACCACAGAACTGCTTTTTGTCATCCCTGCCAACACAACCCATGATATGAAGGGAAATTGACATTAGGTCTGCTCCTATTAAATCCAAAATGTGTCTTGAGGGGATTTGTTCACACAAGAGAAAGAGTAAACCATTCAATAATTTACTACATTGGGCAGAGCAGCCCATAGCCCACTGTGAGTGCCCTGCCCACCAATTTCTTATACAGTGCTGATGCCACACAGGGCATGTGAGAACCATCCTCACATGCCCCATTTCACAGCAGGATTGCTGGATGAAGGTGAGGTTAAAGCCTTCCCCACCCTCTATCCCAGTGATCTGCTGCATCAAGATCACTGGGAAGAGGGTGAGGTTCAAACTTCTCAGCAATCCAGGGGGGAGGGGGCGGGGAGAATACATGTGCATGACCCCTAGTTGCCCATTCAACATTACAGGCAGCACACTTCTGCATTACATGAATTAGAAATACAGACTACTACTCATTCTTAGCAAGCAATTTCCTCTTAAGCACAGAATTTAAAAACATCCCACTTTTAGATTTGGAGTGGCTAGTGCAAGTAAGATGCTGCCGCTGTAAGCAAATACTTCACAGCCTTCCATTCCTGAATATTTTTTTTGCTTGAGGACTCCTGAGACGAGTCAACTAGGAACTTTTATGGCTGACTGGGATATGAATCAAGGCCAGCAACTTCAAAGTAGCTCTTGTAAAATAACTCCTGTCCTAAGAACTTCTATTTCCAATTTTCTCTTCCATTGTTTCTTCAGCTATAGAAGATACTGAACTAGTAGACTGACTTTGATTACTTCCAAGCAAATAAGTACTTCAATGCCCCATACAGCAACTGGTGTGAACATTTTAATTTTGTACATGACAAGATTTTACACCAAGTAGTCAGTTAAATAGTACAAATTTACATTGTGAGGAATGTTTAAAAAATGCAACTTAAAAAAATCCTCTTCTGCCCATAATCCCTAAGCCTTCCCCCCAACATTTTACAGTGAAAAAAGAACACAAATTTAGTTCACATTCCTGCTTCATCCCAGACACAGGATACTATTTGTGAGTGCGTTTTACAATTCATCTTTTACATCTGTGGATTCCTGCAAGAGACAAAGAAAGGATTACTTAAAATGTTTCAAGACACTAGCACTTGCTATCTACAAAGGAATGCTGGGCAGGACTCCCAAGTAAAATGTAATTTCTACACTTGCTGCTCAATAGTGTGCCTTATTTTTATCCCTATTTGCCATGTTTATGTTATTCTTCTCACTTGCTGGAGCAGTTTATTGGATGCAACTGAAATCAGCCAAATGCACAATCATGCCAAAAGATTTATGTCTCTACACCAAGAGAACTGTTTTACTAGTTTATTAATCTATGCATGGCTATATTATTTGGAGGAAAGTTGAAAATGGAAGTGTTCTCCTTTGGAGAAAAAGCATGCTAGAATCCCATCTTTATTGATGTTAAGACTGTGTTCAAAAGAAACGAAAACACTCATGTACCACCTTTAACAGTTCTCCAAATTAATGAAAACATTGAATCAATTATTGTAAAATCCTAGTTCTACTTAAGTTTTTCTAGTAATTTCTGGCAAGCCTCTACAGCAAAGCCTTCTCCTACCTGGTGCCCTCCTGATGTTTCTGACTTCAACTCCCATCAGCCTTTGTCAGCATGGCTGATGGTCAGGAAGGCTGGCATTTGTAGTCCAAAACATCTAGAGGGCATCACTATGTCAACCAATTAATTTGACCTTCAAGATCCAGTAAAATTGAACTAAATAACCTGAAGTCCCCAATATGGTTTCAGCCCACATAGTGGCAGTAGAGTCCTTAGCTTAGCCAAATAATTTTTTTTTAGCTGTGTTTATATCCTGCTTTTCCAACTCACATGAGCTGTGTCAAAACGAGTTGGTGCTATTTACTTATTTCATTTTTATACCGCCCAATAGCAGAAGCTCTCTGGGCGGATTACAGCAATTAACAAGACAGTCCCTGCCCGCAGGCTTACAATCTAAAAAGACACAACACACAAGGAAAAAGGAATGGGGAGGGAAGAAGCAACTTTCCCCACCATTCTAACTACACTAACCTTTTTCTCTGTTTCACTGTCTTCAGCATCTTCTTCAGCTTCAACTTCCTCCTCTTGTTCTACCTCTTCAGCAGCCTCTTCTGGTTCTTCAGGCTCCTCTTCCACCTTTCAGAAATCATTTTATTTACTTAAAAGACTTCCACACCAATATACTTTATCATCACATGATGGCAACCTTTAATCAACATGAGCTGCAATAATTTTTGGAGGCACTGTGGGCAATGCAGGATTAGTCATTAAGGGTGCAATCCTATGCATGTTTAGACGGAAAAAAGTCCAACTCCCAACATTCCCCAGCAAGTCATGCCACATGGGAAACACTGGGAGTTTTAGGATTTTATTCTGTCTCAACATGTATAGGATTGCGCCCTAAGACTTCATTTTGAGGAACCAGTATCAAATTTAAGCACCAGCTAAAATGGCCAGATTTCTAGAAGCACAGGTCACTGGCAACTGGAATTTTTCAAGTGCCACTCACCTTCCCCCTCATTAGGTTTTACCAGACTGTGTCTATGTTAAAGCAACTATACTATAGAAGCCCTGCAGGTGAATGGCTTTCCAGGAAAAGCAGAAGAGTTAGGAATAGCAAGTTCACAGGTGCTAGTCTTGAAGACAAAAAACTTAAACTAGGTATTTGGGCACTTTCAGCTCTCTTTTTAAGTAACAAAACTAGTTACAGCACTTGAGGCCTGTGTATATAGCATTCCATTAGTTTTAGCATTTGACCAGATTAACTTATGTTTTAATGATCCTTGACCAAATTAAGCTATGAACACAAGTGCCAGTTTGAGGGACTACACCACCATCACACACTTGCCTGACGTTTTGACTAACCTTTTCCTCTGGGTCAATATTCAGACTCAGACGAAGCATTCTTTGTATCCGTTGTTCATATTCCTTTGTATCTGCAAGCAGATACCCTGATCTAAGGGTAGCAGTCTCAAATAAAACCACAGCAAGATCTGCAACTGTTTGATCATCTTCGTTTTCCTGATTAAAAAAAAATGACACAGGAGTTAGTTAATACAATAAAAATTAATTACAGAATTCCTAGGTTCCTACTAGACTGGTGTGGTATACAAGTAGTCCAATAAGTTGTAGCAACGAGTTACCCCAGCATTTGGCATTGTGGAAGAGCAAAGTTCCTTTAATACAGTTTAAACTTTTTTATGCTTGAAAGCTGCAAAAGCAGGGCTCAACTCTGGGACAGACCACCAGTATCCTGGAATTATCTTACCTGAACACGCCTGAGCATGTCTTTTATGAGAGGATGTCTAGGGTTGATTTCCAATGTCTTCTTTTGGCTTGCATAGTAACTAAAGGGGGAGAAATTGAATATTTAAGGGCAACTAAATATATTCTGTTGTCATGTTCCACTATTTTGGGATGAGACTTCCAAACATGTTCCACCATGCAGCCCTAGCATAAAACTTTCAGACAGCATTCTTGCATCATCTACCAAATTTATATCATAGGGTTATATCCAATCTCCATTCACCAGTAGAATGGACACTGCTAGCAGAATGGACTCCCCTCCCCCCAAAGCCCCCCCCCATCTGTTCTGGAGGGCTAGGGACCCTCAAGCAGATTGGGGAGTACAGGGAAGAGGAAGGGAAAGTCCAATTTTTCTGCTCATGCAACATTGGATAGAACCCAAATTTAATTTAGAGTTCCGTGTTAAATTGAAATGAATTTATTAACAGTAGATGCTGCATAGAATTTCCAAGAGACTGGGGTAGGGTGGCAACTTTTTTGGAACACTCAGCTATTTGCATTTACCCAAGTAAACTTAAAACTCGGTTACATCTTTGGAATAAAAAATGCCCAATTCATATGGATTGATACTATGCAGAAATAACCACCATGTTTGCAGAGAAGCACATTATCAGCATCTTACTAAGATTGCTTTATTGTCACATGAACCTTAGTAATCAAAAGCTTTTTCTATTTACATCTGATGTATTTAATGTAGATTTTAGATAAAACTACTAGCCCTTTGATTTACAAAAGAACAGGATAGGACCTAAAATGGGTTGCAACTAAAAATAATTCCTTATCAGGTCAGCACCTGACTAATTATTTCATGTCCATCTTTTTTACATACTTTAACATTAAAGATTTGCATGAAAACTCAAACTTTACATCAGCTAATTTTCTGTTCTTATGTCTTGGTGTAGACCTATTTCTAGTATAGTTAATTGAGAGCTGTACATAGTAGTTTTAAGGATTTGTATACAGCCTCTCAGGCTCAAAGCAATTCATTAAAAAATGTAATGTAATATAAAAACCATAACTGAATGTAACAATGGACATCTTAACACAAAAATAAAATTTAGCAGCCAGTGAACACACATCCCTTATCATTATCAGCCTCCAAAAAGCCACCTGAAGTGAATGGGTCTTACAGTCCTTTTAGAAGGCCATAATGGTGAAGCTATTCCTGACTTTAAGGATGAAAATTCCAGAACCTTGGGGCAAGCTGTAAAGGCCCATCTCCTAGCCGTTAATTATTTTCTCACATAGCAAAACTTGGGTAAACAGAACAGAGCCCAATCAAAAGGATCCTAACTAGCATGGAGGTTCAATACAAAGGAATGGTGGTCTCTAAGACATGTTAGTCTTAGACGAAGTATAACAGATTGATGGCCATGAACAGTTGAATTTGAACACCATTCTGAAGTATCTTCCTCTATTTTGACACCAAGTATTTAATGGAATGGTTTCTGCTTCCAATTTTGGGATTCCTCCCAACTGGTAAATAATTACTTGAGGTCTGATCTGCAAGACCTAAGGGGCCTACTAGAAGTTAAGGAAAGTGCAAGACAACTTTCAGATGGCATGTTGCTAGTGGTTCCTCCTGGACCTCTGGCCTGATTGGAGTGCACCAGGAGAAGAGCCTTCAGTGTGGCGGTTCCATTTCTGTGGAACTCCCTGCCTCTGGAGGTCAGGCAGGCTTCGACATTGTGTTGCTTTGGTGCCTGCTGAACACCTCCTTGTTCCAGGAAGCCTTCTCTGCTCTTCAATCACCAGTGTAATTTTACTTTTCAATGTATTGTGTTTTTTTAATCAGTTTATCTTTTTATTGTTAACTGCTCCAGAATCTACTTAGATATGGAGCATCATACAAATACTGTAAATAAATAAGTAAAATAAATGATTTAGACTTAATGCTTGGCCAGGTAAGTCCACCTAGAAGTTCTAGAGCAGGGGTGGGCAGAAGGTACCTGGATCTATTGGTAGATCCAAGGGTGATATTTAGTAGATCAGCAAACATTTTTGACTCCCAATTATCTAACAGCAGCAACAAAATGACCCCCCCCCCCCCCCATTATACTGCTGAAATTAAGCTTGGGGTATTCCTGGGCTCCAGCTGGTGGAACTCAGGGTTCTAGTAAAAAAAAATAGATCCCGCTAGCCTGATGCTTGCCCACAACTGTTCTAGAGATAGGGAGCACTTTTTCCAGAGGACTACTGGCACATACAGAATTAATTACCGGTAGCTATTACCATATAATGTCTAGCAGGCACTTATGAGAAATTGATGCCTTACTTTGTAGAGATGTCTTTGCCAGTCTGGTAAGCCTGAGCCTTCATGATTCTTTCCATGTTGCCAGACCATCCATACTGACTAGCCACAAGAGCACATGGGGACTGAGTTAACCGCTGTGACAACACTGCTTTTTCAATCTGAAACAGAAAAATGCTATTGTGAGGTCAAACACAGCAATAAACATTTCTGTAAGAACACCAAATCCCTCAGTATGTACATACCTTATCCTTTAGAGCTTTATCTTTCATCCAAGTTAGAAGGGGTTCGTATTCTTTTTCTAAAGCTTCACGGGCTTCCTTTGATTTTTCACTTTCATCAAACTTCACGCCTTCCTTAGCAACATTCTGGAACCTTTTGTTATCAAACTCTGGGAGAGCCTGGATGCAATACTCATCTACAGGCTCAGTCAAATAGATTACTTCGTAACCCTTCTTCAGAAGCCGTTCTACAAATGGCGAAGATTCAGCCTACGAAGCAAGTTCAAAACACGAGTACAACACAATACTGCAGGATTCCAAATGCTGACAAGCGAGGTATTTCACTATTACTAACCACACATTTATTCAGCATCAACAAAACACTAGCTTTAGTTTTGTAAACAATTTTACTAGTATATTTCTGTGTAACAAGTTATGACAGCAATTCAGTAATAAAAGGATACAATAGCCCTGACACTGCCATTTTTACCTCCTTTCTGCTTGAGCCAGCCATGAAGTAGATTTTGTCCTGTTTCTCCTTCATTCTTTCTACATATTGATCTAGACTAGTAAGGTTGCTCTCATGGTGGGAAGACTGGAAACGAAGCAGTTTAGCTAGACGAGTACGATTTGAATGATCCTCAATTACTCCAAGTTTGACATTTGTGCCAAATTCTTTCCAGAATGTGTCATTGTATTGTTCTTCAGCAATCTTTTTAATCATATCAAGTGTTTTGCGGACAAGTTTCTTTCTGATAACCTAAGCATCAAGTTGAGAAAATTTTAAGGAAGTTAACAAGTTACAGTGTAAGTTACCATGCATCATGATGGATTCCCATGTATGCTCTCTCACTAACGTGTGCAAGAGGACTTTAATATGCTGCTTTGCCCAGCTTCGAGAAGAATCTACATTCCTCCCTTTGCCCCCAATCTCGCACTGCTAAAACTGGGAATAAGCTGGACTATTGTGAGGAAATGACCCGTGTCCCCGTCTTTCCTGAGAGACAGATCTGTCTGTTGGCTGATAATGGCTCCACCCTTCAGATAAAGCAAACTTTGACCCTGCCTTTAGACAAAAGGGAGAGCTTCACATTCCCATCTCATTTTTAAGTACTGTCTGTTCTAAATCCCATGCTATAAAGCCGTATTAAAATAACCCCAGAAAGCCCTATTTAAAATTGAGCCTAAACAATAAGTGACATACCTTTAGCAGTTTGTGCTGCTGGAGAGTCTCACGAGATACATTTAGAGGAAGATCATCTGAATCTACCTACAGTTAAAAGAGGAACATTTAGAGGCTTATAAAAAAAGGGAGGGTGTTAAACTGGCCACTGCACAATATCCCTGAAGATACTTACAACACCCTTGACAAAGTTCAGGTATTTGGGCATCATGTCATGAAAGTCATCAGTGATGAACACTCTCCGGACATACAGCTGTAAGACAACAAAATTGTTAACACGATTTCTGCAACTCTGACTCCCCCTCCCCCCAAGTTTACATCTTATTTTTTACCTTTATAAAGTCACTCTTTTTGGATCCATATTCATCAAATAAGCCACGTGGAGCAGTGGTGGGAACAAACAAGATGGACTTGAATGTCACTTCTCCCTCAGCAGTAAAATGAATGTAAGTCATAGGATCATCAGGCTCCTGCAGAAAAATTGGCAATCAGTTTTTACTTCCGCAAAGGAAGAAAAAACTAGTTTCAAATACCTGGAGGTAGTGCTTCCCTCACTCCAGCCAGGATCCAGTTTCTTAGAGGTGTACCACATATTAACCCCCAACATAGAGATTATTGGAAAAGTTTCAGAGTTAAAGGCATATCATATTTAGCCTATGTATCTACTCTGAAGATCAACTCACAAGTTTAATCTGTTCACATTTCCTTCCCAACCCTGTTACCAGTATGGACTCTGATTGCAGTGTCTCTATTCTAGCCCCAAGATGAAAGAGCAAGCTCACCTTAGAAAAGGATTTGTAGAAAGCTTTGTATTCATCTTCTTCCACTTCTTTAGATGGTCTCTGCCAAATTGGCTTGATGTCATTCATAAGCTCCCAATCCCAAACAGTTTTCTCAACCTGAAAAATATTTCCGGAATCATTCATTCACAGAACGCCTGTCAGTTTTTTTCTCATTTAACTTCAATCTTTTCTGGTATAACAGTAATCAAGGAACCTTGAAGTGACAATACAAGCAAGGATGAATGTTGAGATTGTAACAGAAAACTAATAGTAGATAAGAATTGGTCAGCCTGTAGATACACATGCCACTGTACATACGACTTGTATGCAACCTAGAAAAACAGCTGGAACCTGCAACAAAATGTATCAGAGTGGAGTTCTGCTCAGGATTCCAGATACTCCATTCCTCCCCGGTTTTCTGTCCCCCTCTCCTACTCCTGCAACAGTCAGTGTCCACTACGTATGCTCAGCCCTCATTGGGTCTGGGGTATATTTTGGGGTGTGTGTCTTAAGAGGGTTTTTTGTACTTCTACAAACCTTGGGCTTCCCCAAGCCAGCCAATACCTCCCTTCCTGTGCGTAAATGGTGCATTTTGGCTGCATAAGGACCAGCATTAGACGAACTGAGATCACTCTTTATATATGATGATCTATTCATCTAGAGCAGGGCTCTCCAACCTTGGGTCCCCAGATGTTGCTGGACTATAGCTCCCAGAATCCCTTGTCATTAGCCAAGCTGGCTGGGTATGCTGGGAGCTGTAGGCCAGCAACATTTGGGGACCCAAGGCTGGAGAGTCCTGATCTAGAGATATACAATCCAATGTACACTACACGCATCTGGATAGATTTACTGATTCACCCAATTCTAACTGGCAGCTGTTTTTAAAGTTTAACTACTCAAATCCACTTTAAAATGAGAAGAAATCTTGCCATTTTAGTTTTCGGTTTTTTCTCTTCCTCTTCTTCCTCCACTGCAGCTTCCTCATCTGTCTCATCTTTGTCTTTTACTTCTTCATCCTCAATAGGTTCTTGTACAGTTTCAGTCTGCAGAAACAACAGAAGTTGAGTTCACATATTTTGTCAGAAGAATCCAGCTACTCCTTGCAAATATTCTGACAAAGTGCCTCATAAAAAAGTTATGGGGTTGGAACTAATTTGAACGTGTCATGCTCCATTTAAGCAAGTACAGCTGTAAACATTCTATAGAATGTTAACCTTGCTACTCCAAGCATCATATAGCAATTCATGCTGTTCACTATTACATGCAAGTCAAGTGGGTTACTGCTAAAGCTTAGTTTCTAGTTATTGGGCAAGCACAACACTGAAAGTTAACAGTACTTCAGGCTTCCTTTAATAGCTAAGTGTTAACAAATGGATTACTTTTACACAGCAGTGTCTGTAAGACAAGAACAGTCTTTGAGGACTTATTTATTTAATACATTTTTATGCCGCCCAATAGCCGAAGCTCTCTGGGCAGTTTACAACAGTTAAAATCATAAAATACAATATAAAATATAAAATTTAAAAACACAGATTAAAAACAGACTTGGCTTTGTCTACTGCATATGAGACTGAAAAAGATCCTGTCCATCAAGCACATTTCAAGTCTTAGTTAAGAAATAGATTGACCGAGTAAGATGAAGTCTTACAAGTTGCTCTGCAATCTCATTTGTTTAAGCAGACTGCTGTTTTCAGGTCAAACTTCCATGGGTAGTTTGTCCTTGTGCTCAAGTACAGATAACAGCAGACTCATTAAAAAGCTTTTGTTTCTACAAGCTGACTTGCAACTCTGATACCAACTAGATTAACCATTTTACAAGCTATCAGTATTAGGAATGTTTACCTTGCTACTCCATACATATATAGGGAAATTTATGAACTGCGAGTATTTCCTGACCAAGTTTTTAACTGTATCCAGCTCAAGATAGTCTGAAGCTTCTTCTTTCAGAACAAGGCTGAGAAATAGAATAAGTCATTAATCACTGCATTAGTTTAAACCAACAAGTTTTATATTAAATTTGCATTTCAGTTAAAATCAGGACTATTTTTCTATACCCTCCTAGGCCTTTGAACTAAGTTATCTAAATTGAAATATCAGTAAAAATACTATATATTCAAGTCTTCCTACTATGCAAGATACGACTGGTAAATGCTACCACCATGTTGGCAGCCCAACCTGGATACTTCAGATACAACCCTAGCATTTCAAATACTGCATGCTCCTTTTATCAAAAGCAATTTTGCCTGATATTAGTACCTCCTTAATGATAATTTGAGGAAGATAGCAACTGCATACTAACTGTTACTAATGAGAATTTCCTATGAGTAGAGAGCAACGCAGCATAGCACCTAGTGCTTCCATCTACCTCTCATCCCAAAATGTAGCTTCATGTGCAAGACCCATTAGAGAAGCAGGGAGCCACATAAAAACCAGATTGTTCCTTGCTGTCATACTGGGCGTAATTACTTTAAATCAAGTTTTGTATTGATACTTCATATATTTCCTACAAAACTGAGTAAATCTGACCACTAAATAGAGTATTATTTACATTGTATGAGGGGATATTTTTGTATAATTTTTATAATTTTTTAGATAGCATGTTCTAAGACTAGTAAAAATAAAGTTACAGAAATACTACCGTACTTAATGGATAACTTTGCTTGTTACCTGCATTATTTAGACAATTAACCCAATTATTTTTGGAAAAACATAGTATTACTATTTTTAAAAAAATCCGTATTTTAAAATCTATCTTTATGCACCCTGCTATCACAACTATAAACTATTTCAGCCATGGACCAAATGAAGCATGCTTTCTGAGAAAGTCATACACTTCTCCATTTTCCAGCAACAGACACATTCAGCAGATGTTAACAGCATCTCTTACTTAACAAGTGCTTCACCCTACTTGCAAAAGCCACTCCCTACAATGAGAACAGTGCAGAATTTTGCCACTTGCTAAGGAATTAGAAAGTAGCATAGAACAGCTGTGACATTATGGTACAGAAGACAGAGTAAGTAGTAGATCCAGCCAGAGATATCACAGCAGTGGAGGGACTTTTAACCCTAATCCGAGGCACTTCGAAGTATTAATCCCTTTGGTTAGGGACATTTGTGCCTTACTTTGCAAGCTTCATCTTTAGAATCCGCTGACAGGTCTAAGACAATGCACAGTACTCATCAGAAGCCAGACTATCTGCTTTCATTAATGAGTAACATACTTAGAACGCTTGCAATACTTACGTTATAGTTGTGCCTCGTCCCAAAGTGTCTCCTCGAGGATCATCAATTACAGAGAACTCATTTGAGTTAGATTCCCAGATGTGTTGAGTGTCGTTGTTGTGCTTTGATGTGACAATAACTCTGTCTGCTACAAGGAAGGCAGAGTAGAACCCAACACCAAACTGACCAATCAATTCAGAAGTTGACTGGTTCTCTTCACTCATCTCAGTTATCTTGTTTAGAAATTCACTTGTACCAGACTTGGCAATGGTCCCCAAGTTTTTGATTAGCTCTTCTTTGGTCATGCCAATGCCAGTGTCTGTAACATGTAGCATATTCTTCTCTTTATCACACTGCAAAAAACAAAACAAAAACCAGAACAACTGATTGTCTTATCAATGTCTTATCAATTCAACCTATCACTGCAAACACATCAATTTAAATATGACTTTCTAAGCAATTGTAACGCAAGACAGTATCCCTTATCCATTCTATTTCATACAGCTGATATCTTCCTTCACATGCAGTAACAGCATGTCACTTCCTAATTTCTGGATTTATATCCTGCCTTTTAAAAGCCTTCTCACAAAGTGGTTTACAAAATTCTGTAACATTTTGTAACAGTAAAAACCAAAATACATATAATACAAGAAAAGGTGTCCTCCAAGACTGTAGTAAGGAAAACAGAAGTGGCATCTTACCTTAATTTTTATTGTGAGTTCTTCATTACCAGAAAGAGCATTTTCATCAGTTAGTGATATCAGTCGTATTTTATCTAGAGCATCAGATGCATTTGAAATCAATTCTCTCAGGAAGATCTAGAGTAAATTTTTGAAGACAGTCAGGCATATGCACATAGAAATATTTGTACCAGTACCGACCTGCAATTAATATATAGCTTACCTCTTTATTTTTGTAAAGGGAGTTGATAATAAGCTTCATCATTCTGTTTACTTCGGCCTGGAATGCAAATTTTTCTGACTTCTCTCTAATTTGTTTTATCTGTGATGCATTTAAGCCATCTAACTGAATAGACTCCTCTTCCCTGTAGACAGAAAATACTAGATTATACTTTTAAACCACTCAATGACCCACGTTCTCTAGGTGGTGATCATGTATTGAGTTAATTTTGAGTACTAATAAATTAAGTTTTTGCTCTATAAGTATGGATATATGTTCCTTGCTGCAATCGGAATGACCCGTCTGAAATTGAAACCTTCAGAGGCAACGAGACTCCTGAACTTTCTAGAGTTTGCCTTATTCTGTGCCAGAATGCCAGACTCTATCAGAATGTAAAATTTCATGCCCCCAATTTTAGTTAGTTGTAAGATGCCCCACCTTATAGAATTTACTAGTAATCCAAGTGTCCTGAACAGTGTGTGTCAGATTTCTGGGTGGCCTGAAGTATAGCCACATGGAGGTGCACTACAACTCCTTGCTTAGAGGGAGAGAAGTACAAGTGTAATGTTTTCACATTTTCTGGCAATCAGGATACCTTGGATTACAAGTGTATTAAGTACAAGGGGTTCTAAGTCATAGGGAACTATTCTAGCCACATTGGTACCTCCAATAGTGTGTGATGTTAGAACATCCTTATGCACAAAGTTCCAGGCTGTTATGGGATTCATTAACAGTTCAGTGTTACAGAGAACAGAGCTCTTTGATAATGTCAAATTCTATAAATAGCATGTTACAAAGCTTAATCAGAATTGGTAAAGAAGAGTCAGAGAAAACTCTTATCTCCTTCCCCATCCGCAAGTGAAGGCTCAAGCATCTTGCTGCTGGGCCAAGAGAAGATCGATTACTGTGTAGGTATTATGTTATAATGAGATGTGATTCCCTCACATTATCAATTCTTCTCCAATCATAAAACCAGGCTGCCCTATGACAACCAACCTTCTGTGGCTATGCCCCATACCACAAAAAGAACACCTGACAGATACCTCCCCTGCCTATTATCAGTTCTAATTTTAGCTACTACCTATTTTCTAGAGTAATAATTCCAAGGAGGGTTTCAGATTGCTGATTTCTAATCCTCGTGGAATCTCCAGGTTTAAAACCCTGACACAGCTACATAAAGTAAAGCTTTGCTTCTCATGCTTCAGGGAATTGCAGTTATCACAGCAAGTTATTCAACATAAAATAAGCATGCAATGCCTTGCAGAAACCAGCCCTCTTTAGGAAAAGTAAACAACCATATTAGTTTAAGACTTCAGTTTAACAATAGTTTATTTAACAAAGCACTAATGTTTCCAATTAGATTATGACCTAGAACGCTTTGTACAAGTTACTTCATTGTGTTTGATAAAAGTTTCTATTTGGGTAGGGTTTTTCCAACCCTGTGGAAAAATGGCAAACATTCTACCGAAGAAAGTGACCATCATTATAGTCTGACTATAAACAAGTATGCCAATATGGGACCTAATGAATTATTTAGACTTGTACTCCAACCTGAACTACTTTTATTTGGAGACCTATCTCATTTAAGCCAATCTGGGAAGTATGTGCTCAGAGTGTACATTTTTTCAGTTTTACGAAGGTATTTCCAAAACAAACCTCTGAACAACTTCATCATCCGTTCGAGATCCTTCTCTGCTTTTACCCATGTCATCTTCCACGGTGCCATCCACATCGACCTCATCAGCCCGGGCTGAGGCTGTAAAAAGGATAATTTTGAGGCACATTAGTACCAAGACAGTCACTCAAAGCAAAGCAGCTGATCCTTGTACACATGCATGCAACATAGAGGATGTAGATAATACCGGTACTTTATGATCATGGGACTTTTCCAAGTAGGAAGTGGGGCCCACTAAGCATTCCACTCCTCCTATCTTATAGACTGGAACTACTACGGCCAGGCGTGGAGAACTTAAGTTGGCATTTGCTGGGCGACCTTAGTGGTGTCACTCCCAATTAAGCCTGATATATTCTATATAGGAAGGAATTCTTATTTGCATAATTGCAAAGCATATACATTAATCTTTTAAGCCACACCCCATCATGGTGAGAAATTGAATAAAAGATCCAACTGAATGGGGCAGAACTGTGGACTGGCTAATAAGTTCTCTCACATTTCAAGCACATGGTAAAAAGAGGCTACAGCAGTAGACAGCAAATGGATGCTCCCAAAAGAAGATGAAGTCATCCATTTGCTCAGCACTCCTGGCTTTGCATGGTTGAGTAGGGGAGCACTGTGACCAACGTGCACTGAAGGGCAGCTATACCCAGCCAGCCCAGTCCAACGCCAAAAGCCACCTATATTGGAGTTTGTTTCTGCTTAAATCCACTTTCTTAATCTTCACACCCACTCTGATAAATGACAACCCATCTCAGTTTTCTTGCTGAAATCTAATTAAGTTTTACACATGCCCTAAATCCAGTAGACCTTCTCCGCTCCCCCAATCAATAACAGGCCCGTTATTTCAAAGCCTCCCTCCCACTCCCCAAACCACCCATTTATCTGAACCAATTACCCTGGTGGCAAAGCCTCACCTATTCTTTCCCACAGCGCAGGCATGAGGCACGTACGCCTTTTGGACGAACGTTTACTCGGAAGTAAGGCCCGCTGAGCCCAACGGGGCATGCTCCCGAATTTAGCGGGCCTAGGGCAGAAGCCTGAGTGCGATGCTAGGCAGGTTTTACTCTGAAGTAAGCAAGTATCGCCGAGGTTATTAATACAGTCCGTGGCTAGCACTGCTGCCTCACAGTTCCCCCGCCTCCCACACACACATTTTAACCCCCCCCCACTTGAAAGGAGTAGGGGGATGCCTCAATCCTTCCACCACCACCGCCCCCGAGAAAAATGAACACGCTGTAAGAATTTAAAAGGGCACTGAGAAGTAACGTGAGGTAATAATTGGCAGCGCCGCGCAATTAAAAGGGCTCCCCAACACCAACCGCCACACGAAGAATGTTCCAGAAACCCTTCCCCCACCGACGCTCACCGGCCAGGAGGAGAAGGCAGAAGAGGCTGAGTCCCCACAGCGGCTTCATCTCGGCGGTGCCAGCAGCGGACTGAAGAGAGAACTGCCCTGGACAGCACCTGCCTCCCACGCGCGCGCGCGCCAAAGGGCAGGGACTTGGAACCGTCGAGAAAAAACGGGGGGAACCCTCCCCTCTCCGAGCGACAAACTGCACACACCTTAATGGCTAAAGACACTAATCAAAGCCAGCCCGCCCCCCAAGCTTATCACTAGCAAACTCCGTGGGGCGGGGGAAAGGGCCTCCCGGCTACACGAATCAGAGCGCACCACGCCAAACACGGGACCAATAGGAAGAGAAGAGGGGAGGGGCGGAGCTCTCTTCTCACCAATCGCCGCCTTCCAGGTGAGATTTCCCGGCGCCAGAGCGTGGCTGGGCTCGATTGGCTGTTGCTATGTTAACGGGCCAATCAGTGTCAAGGGCGGGAGTAATAGGCCTTGGTTTGGGTCCGGTCCCCCCCAACATATATTTATTTAAGTTGACTGTGTCGTTGAATACATCCGAGAACTAAATGTGAGACTGATTTTTTTTTAAAAATGGTCATATACACGTTTAACTCCCCCACGAGTACTTCCGGGGCAGTTAAGACGAAATTACATGTTTCTATGACAACTTTCACTCCCGCTTTTGGCATATCACGTCAAGCATTTGGCGAAAGTAAATCAGAGGGGAACATCTTTCTACAACACGAGTTTTCCCTTTCTGTTGAGCCAGAAATACATTTACCGAGCTAGGGCACCCACACGTTGAAGAATTCTTTTCAAAATAAAGTCTGCAAAAACGTTCCCAGCGTGCAATGCTTCATAGGCTCACAAGCGCAGGTGCCCGTCTGCCATTGGTGACCTCCATGCTGACGTCATGCTGCTCCGCATGCTGGGAAACGCCTTCTTACGTTGCGTGATGGGAATTGCAGTCCCTGAAAGAAAATAGGCCCATCTCTATTCTGGTAACCTGTGGCCTCAACTGTGGGAAGCTGTGTGGATCTAGAATTGGCCTCCATCAGTCACTTACGGACTCCATCGCTAGAGTCTACACGTAGTCTTCTTTAGAAATATTTCCTCCTTTTAGCCCGGAAGACAAGCTTACTCGGTCAGCGAGTGATCGCCCTGTGATGATAATCACTGAAGCAATTCAGAGAGTGCTCCCAAGGAGGCCCCGGGAGTTCTATGCCGCCATAGCGGGTAGACTATCGACTTTAAAACGCGCGCGTATACAAACCTTTGATCCATACTGCATGGAAAGCCACTTAAAAGACTTCCCCAAGTTTCAAAAACACCTCCAATACCGTGTTGGTGATTGCTATTTATTTATTTATTATAGTTATACCCCGCCTTTTTTCCTGCAAGGAACCCAGGGTGGCTTACATATTCCTCCTCTCCATTTTATCCTCACAACAACCTTGTGAGGTAGGTTAGGATGAGAGTCAGTGGCTGGCCCAAAGTCACCCAGTGAGTTTCATGGCTAAGTGGGGACTAGAACCCGGATCTCCCGGGTCCCAGTCCAATACTCTCACCACTACACCACACTGGCTCATTGCTAATTGGAAAAACATATCAAAAGCCCTGTTGGTTGTGTTTTGAGAGTATCAACACAGATTTAGAGCATTAACAGCATCCCTTCCCTGGTATTAGACGAAAAGGAGAAATAGAGCTGCATAGCATCCACATATTTGTGACAACACCAAATGCCTGGACAGTCTCTCCCAGTGGTTCCATGTACAGGCATACCTCGGAGATATTGCGGGTTCTGTTCCAGACCACTGCAATAAAGCAAATAGCGCAATAAAGTGAGTCACACGGATTTTTTGGTTTCCCAGTGCATATAAAAGTTGTTTGCGCTATACTGTAGTCTTATTAAGTGTGCAATAGCATTATGTCTAAAAAAACCCAATGTACATAGCTTAATTAAAAAATACTTTATTGCTAAAAAATGCTAATCATCATCTGAGCCTTCAGCAAGTCGTAATCTTTTTGCTGGTGGAGGGTCTTGCCTTGATGTTGATGGCTTCTGACTTTGTAAAAACTGCAATATCTGCGAAGCGCAATAAAGCAAAGCGAAATAAAACGAGGTATGCCTGTACATTTGTTAAATACCATGAGGAACAAGATTGACCCCTGAAGAATAGCATACAACAGTGATGGCGAACCTACGGCACGCGTGCCACAGCTGGCACGCAGGGACCTCTCGGTGGGCACTCGAGCCATTGGTCGCCAAAAGACCGTCCCCTTCTGCATTCAGTGTTGGGTTTCCATAGTAACTCCTCTCCACTCATTCTTCGCTGGCCTCCACAGGCAGGCACACTCCAACATCTCCACCCCCAGAAGCGGACTGCACAGGCACCCAGCCCTCCTTCTAACAGAACAGACAGCTCAGAAGCACAGCGCGCGCACCCGAATCTTTGCGCGCCCGGTGAAGAGCCATGCCCTGAGACAGAGCGGGGCGCGATTAGCTAGTGCTCCCTCCTCCTTCCTGCCAAATTTAAGGCACTTTGAAATAAATAAGTTGGTTTTGTGTTGCAGTTTGGGCACTCAGGCTCAAAAAGGTTCGCCATCACTGGCATACAACAATGGCCAAGGGATCAAACAAGAGTCCCCCAATGTCAACTTCTGAAACCAATCCCTGAGGAAGGACTGGTCTGGCACCATCATAAGACCAGCCAAGCCCATCTCTGGCAGGCAGTCTGGAAGGATACCATTGTTATGTCTCTGTGTGTCCCACTGATAACTCCTGGATACAGCACTGTAGTAACTTTGTTATTCGGCAGACACGTTGCTTGCTTTGTTTACAAAGACACAGAGCAAAGACACAGAGGCAGCACAAGCTCCCTAGAGGCTTGACACAGGACATGCACAACTGTATTTGATGAGAGATCCAGCAGAACCAATAGGGAAATACTCCTGGCTTAGAACATCTAAAAGGGGTAGGAAGAAAGATTTCCAGAAGTTTTGGACTTCAACTCTCAGAAGCCTCTGTCAGCATGGTCAGGAATGCTAGGAATTGAAGTCCAAAAAAATCTAGATATTTCTAGATTTCTTCTACTTTCTTCCCACTCCAATTTACCAGGGCAACCAAAACTGTCTCAATCCCAAACCCAGACCTGAGGCCAGGTTGAAATGGGTCTAGATAGTAATCTAGAATACAGTCATGCCTTGGATTGAGAGCATAATTCGTTCCGGAAACGTGCTTGTAATCCAAAACACTCTTATATCAAAACGAAATCCCCCCAAAAAAATTTGTACAGAGATTTTTAATTTAAGCCATACTACAGTACTTGTATTGCAAGACGTCGCTTATATATCAAGTAAAAAATAAATAAATATTTTAAAAATTGCTTGTCTTGCAAAACACTCTCAAACCAAGTTACTTGCAAATATCCAAGGTATTACTGTATATATATTTAGTCTTTAACTTTATAGCTCACTACAACATATGGCAACCTTTCTTTCATTCCTGCTGTATGAAGCTGACATGTACTGTCAGACTATGGATCTATATAGTATTGTCTACTTTAACTGGCAACAGCTCAACAGTCAACAATACCTTAGGGCAGGGATCTTTCCTACTCTCCTGGAATTTATTTTTTTTTTAGTCCTGGCTGCTATTCAAGATTCTTTTAATTAGAAATGCCAGGAAATGAACCTGGGGCCATATGCATGCAAAGTATGTGCTCTACCACTGAACTATGACTGGGTTCACACAACACTCTAAACCTTAGTAGGTTAAGAGGCAGAGTGGCTTGGCTTGTTGTCTGAACTCTGCGTGGTGGTTTATAAGCCAACCTGGTGTGGTTTATAAACCACCCAGCTAAGCCATGGTTTGCCGTAGGATTAAGAAAACCCTAGTGGGCTTAATGTGTCGTCTGAACCCAGATGACAGGGTCACCCACTGAGAAGCAATAGGCACAGAGCCCCTTGGCAGGAGTGGCAAAAAAGGGCTGCTGCTGTTGCCAAGGACCTAGCAAAGGATGCTTTCCACTTCCCCCAACTTTTTTTTTTTTTAATGTAAAAGTAATAGTTAGCAATGGGCTACAAACGTTCCAATTTGGCATGGACATAGTGTCCATGCCAAACTGGAACTTTGTAGCCCACTGCTAACTATTTCTTTTACATTTTTTTTAGAAGGTTGGGGGCGGGAGTGGAAAGCACCCGTTGCAGCAGAATCTTTGTGGTTTTTTTGGTGGGCTCATGTCCCCTGGGCTGCCCTCACTTTCCCAAGTGTGGATAACCCAGAGGCACAAGGCCCCCTAACCCCCCCCAGATTCTGCAAAAAAAAGGGGGGGTTGCCATTTACCCCAAGTCGATAGTGCCTCAGGAAGTGGCAAAACCAGAGGGACTCTCCAGTAGTGGTGGTGGGGATTAGTGCAAATGACAGCTGGGGTGGGGAACTCAGTGCTCCTGTGGTGTAGCCTGGGATGCCTGCAGGAGGACAGATGAGGGAAGGGGGCAGGGGAGATGGCCAGGGAACCCTGCTGTCCCCGATCATTACTCAGGGCCCCAGGCAACTTTAAACCCACAGAGGTTTCATAACCTCTGTGGGTTTAAAGTGTGTGAACCCTGCCTATGTGTTGTTGTTTAACATCAATTGCAGAGCACTTGGCCATGTGTTGAAACACATGAAACACATGGCCAAGGTTTCACCCTCCACAGGGACCTCCAACAGAAACTACTTGCTTGCTTCTCTTGGGAATAATGGATAGTCAGTTGGAAAGAAGTCATGGAGCTTCATTCTTATACATGACAACGGTAGCAAGACTACTATATGCACAAAACTGGAAAGTTCCAGCATTGCCTAAAACAGAAGAATGGTTGGTCAAGATGGTGGAGCTGGCAGAGATGGCCAAACTTACGTCACTAATTAGAGAAAAGATAACACCTGCGATTATTGCTGAGTGGAAACCTCTAATTGACTTTTTGCAGGGATTAGGAAAAAATCTGTTTATTTGTGGCTTTGTGGAATAATAAGAAGATAAATTTGTGACAATAGAAAAAAGAGAACTTTCCTTTTTTGATTATCGACTAAGAGAAACTATTGTTACTTATATTTGCTGTAGAAAAATTTGGAAGTCCATTTTAGTTTTGTTAATTGTTAATTAATGGTTATATGTTTGGTGTTGTTTGGTTTTGTTATTATAGAAATGAAAAGCTTTAAAAAAAAAGAAAAGAAACTACCGTACTTGCTTGCTTTGTCACACACCTGGTGAGACACAGTCCCAAAACTATATCTCTAGATTCCAGCACCTGAGCATTCCCCACTGAGGTACGTGGGCAAGATTCTTGCAGCAACTTGTGAAATAGGCCATGCCTATTCCTGTTCTAGAGATAGAAACAGAAGCTCAGAAACAATGAATTCCAAAGGGCATTTTGTGAGTACATAGATGAACTCTGATTTTAACTGAGGTCCAAGTATAATATTCCATTCATGAGACCATGTCTATGTCTTGATATTTGAGATGCCCATATTTATGGTAAAAAACATATATAAGGCTATTCTGTCCATATTTGCCACCTCTTTTAAAAGGTCTTGCTTTCTAAGCCTTGGAGCTTTTTCCTGATGTCCACTTTTTAGCTTTATTAAATATCTCTTAAAGGTAGGGATTTAGGAAATGTCTTCATTTCATTGCAAAAGGTTTAGTGTGAGGAGATCTGTTAAAGTGAGGTGGGGGAGGAAATACAAGCAACTGGATCCTGAACCACAGTGGGTTGTATTCAATGTTAGTCCTTCTTAGAGTAAACCCATTGAAATAAATTAGACTAAAGTTAAGCTAACATTGGATATAACCCAATATACACAAGCCAGGCCTTTAGTTATCATGGAATGTGCTGGCATTCAGTCCAGTAAGTGCTTCTTACTTTAGATTAGATTATTTACCTTTTGCTGTTCCATTTCATGCACGATGGTATGTATCAAGTACCGATATGACTACTAAAAGCCTTTGATGCCCTGCTAAAAAAGGAAGTTTAACAAAGCTTTAAAATCATTTCCCCTCCACTACAATTAACCTGCAACTGTGCCATGGATTATAGAACATTAGTGTCCTTTTGTTCTCAGAATCCACAGCAGAACACTTGCTGAGGAGAGTATCCATATTTTCCAGCTTCATATACATGGATGGATATTTATTTATTTATTATATTTATGCCCCGCCTTTTTTCCTGCAAGGAACCAGTGCTTTTTTTCTGGAGAAAAAGGTACCGGAACTCTTGGATTACATTTCCTTGGGAGTAGATGGTGATTAAATTGTAATGCAATTAATAGAAGAAAAGGTGCTGGAACTCAGTTCCAGTGAGTTCCATCAGAAAAAAAGCCCTGCAAGGAACCCAAGGCGGCTTACATAATTGTCCTCCTCCTCCCCATTTTATCCTCACAACAACCCTGTGAGGTAGGTTAGGCTGAGAGTCAGTGTTGACTGGCCCAAAGTCAGCCAGTGAGTTTCATGGCCGAGCGGGGACTAGAACCCAGATCTCCCTAGTCCCAGTCCAACACTCTCACCACTACGCCACACTGGATAGCTTGCCACCCAGCAAACTAGACAGCTGCATTGTGTCTCTCGTGAATTCATGTTGATTGATATTTTCCTGGTATGTATCTTTTTCTGTTATTTCTTTCCATTGGGCATTTGTAAATGGAAGGTAAAACCTCTTTTCCACCACTTTGACTATAAACATGCTGGGGCAACAGAAGTGACAGATCACTGGTTACCACAACCTTTTATAAAGTTACTCTTTTCATTTCAGTGAGTATTGAATCACTTACATATTTTCCCGCTTTCGGAATCATTTATGCCATTGTCTTCAAATGGTGGGTTCCCAAATCTATCTTAGGACTAAAAGTGGATCCCAGGTTTGAAAAGGTTGAAGATTGCATGTTCAACTTCATGCAAAAGAAGACTATGTGCATATGTGAATAATTCACTGTTTGAATTACAGCAGCAGCAACAAAACTGACATTCTCAGAATACTAGGGCACAGCTGCAATCCTAGACACTTACATGGGGGTAAGTCTCATTGAACTCATTTGGACTTTCTTCTTAGAAGTTAATGGATAGGATTGCCCTACAAGTGCCAAAGGAGATTCCTTGTTATGCAGCATCGCAGAACAAAACTGCATCTAGCAAGCATGTAGTAAAGACAGTCCTGTGACAACTTCTCCACATACTTAACATGAAGACCTATATGGAGACTAATTTAGAGCTAGCATTGTCTATTTTTGTCCCATTCTGCGGTTACCGGAAGGGAAGGGAATGTCATCTGACAGGGTCGGATCTGAGCAAGGAGATCCAGTCTATGTAGAATAATCAAGTCAAAGCAGATGAGGTTGCGTTAGATAGGTAAAGTCCAGTCAAGGTAGGTGCATCAGGCACAGTAAGCTAGGTAAAAGTCAAAGCCTTCTTGGGCAAAGGGCAGCTGCAACAGGACCACAGATGGCTCAGAGTGAGCTTTGCTAGCTAGAGCTCTCTCCTACTAGAAACACAGGAGAATGTTGTCTCAGCATCAAGCTAGAGCTAACTGGAGCCTTTTGTAGACAGCCACAGTATGTAGTGTGGTTAGCTCCACCTGCCCTGGGCCTGGAGGAGCTCACTGGACTGTTAAAGGGAAGGGCCCTTACTTGATTATGTTGTCTCAGACTTCTGCAAGGCTGGAGATGGAAATCCTGCTGGGCATTCCTCCTCTGACTCAAAGGGTGATGTCAAGTCCATGCCTTTGGGCCAAGGGGCCCCTGAATATGGGACTGACTGTCCTTTCCCTGGAAGAGCAGTCTGATCCTTGCCTTCATCAGAATCTTCTACTGTACCTGAGAAGGCTGAAGGTTGGGAGACATGCCCATCTTAAGAAAAGCCAATAGCTGCTTTTACCATAGGAATATTCCGCTATACTAGCTCTGAATTATTCATTAGATTACAGTGCACCCTAGTCATGTTGTTCGAATGCCTGACTGCCGTCTCCCAAAGCAGTTACTTTATTCCCAACTCAAGGATGGAAAGTGGAATATCGGTGGTCAATATAAGAGGTTTAAAGATGTTCATAAGGCTAATCTTAAAAAATGCAATATAAACATCAAAAACTGGGAAGCTCTGGCCCATGAACGATCTAACTGGAGGTTGGCCTTTCACAAAGGTTCCATGGACTTTGAAGAAGCCCGAGTGCAAGGTGAAAGGGAGAAACGTGTGAAGCGAAAAGCATGTCAGATGAATCCTTTACAGGACCATCTTCCATCTGGTAACCTGTGTCCTCACTGTGGGAAGCTGTGTGGATCTAGAATTGGCCTCCACAGTCACTTACGGACCCTTAGAATTTCCTCCTTTTATCCTGGAAGACAATCTTACTCGGTCACGAGTGATCGCATGATGATGATGATGATGATGATGATGATGATGAGTGGAATACTGTGGGATTGATTGTATTAAGTACCGGTACTAGTGAACAGACACGGCTTTGCACAGCTTTTACATTGATACAGCGAGGGCTGCAAGCAAACCTGCTCAGCTGTCTGAGTTGGACACACTGTATGTGCCCTGTCTGAGTGAAGCCATGACTGGGTTCACACGACACACTAAACCTCAGTAGGTTAATTGCTACTGAGGTTTAGTGTGTCATCTGAAAAAGCACCCTGTGGGGTGCTTTGGAAGTCAACCTGGTGTGGCTTCTAAACCACCCTGCTAAACCATGGCTTGCAGTAGGGTTAAGGTAACCCTAGTAGGTTTAGCATGTTGTCTGAACCTGGACGACACTCTAACCTGCTCACAAGCCAAACAGGCACAGAGCCCCTTGGCAAGAGCGGCAAAAAAGGGCTACCGATGACAGCCGCCAAAGTACCCCTTCCCCATTGCTCCGCAGAGCTGCTAATCAGCTGAGTGCTGCTCCGCTGGGCAACGGGAAGAATGAGCTGGGTCGTGCTGGGCTTTCAAGCCCAGCATGAGCTGGCTCGTGTCCCCCTCCCCGTTGCCCAGCAGCGGAGCTGCGGAGCAAAGGGAAGGGACGAGGGAAGCCTCTGGCAGCTGGCAAAAAGTGCTGCTTGGACACTTTTTGCCAGCTGTCATCCCTGCTCCTCTCCCCTTAGTGCTCCTGCGGTGTCCCCTGGGATACGGGATACCGACCCTGAGGGAGGAAGAGTGGAGAGGCGGTGCCTCCAGACTCCTGCTGTGCCTTATTAGTCGGGCACAGCCTGGGCCTGGGGCAACTTTAAACTTTTAAGTTTTTAGCAGCCTTGAATTCCTCACAAGAGGAAAAAAGGCGGGGTATAAATGTGATGATGATGGTGATGTGTGAACCTGGCCCTTGTGTCCCTTAGCATGGCTCCTGCCATGGTGCACCTCTATAGCCCCCTGAGGGAGAGCTGCCCACCTGCTAGTAAGTACCCCTAGTTGTTTGGCCAGGGAACACAGTGAGAGAAGGGGTAGTGGCAGGTAAACACATCTGTCAACATGTTGCCAGGGTAGGGGCATGTTGTTCTCAGGACTAGCCTTGCAGCCATTTCTTGAACCTTATGATAAGTTCCCTCTAATGTCCACCTTGTGACACATTACTCTTCCTAAAGCCACCACTGCCCTATTGCGGCTGCTTCACATCCCTTCTGTATCCACCCATTTCTTTGCAATTGTCTCCTCTCTGGCCTTCCATTGTTGGGACCTGGCCCTCTTACTCCTATCCAGAACTCTGCCATCAAAATTATGCACTTCCATCTTCCTTTCTTCCCCGGGTGCTTCCAGACAAGGTTTTTATTCTGCCATTGCCTGGCCTCATTCACAGAATTTTATTTTGGGGTGGGGGTGGGTCCAGACAATGTCATCTTCCACTCATAACCCTCCTGTGTTTTCTCACTGCTTCTTCTGTCTCCTTTCTTCCCACAAAATTTGTTAAAGAGGAAAAAAACATGGAATAGCTACATAATGTCTTCTGATTGGTAGTGCTAGGAAGCCTCTGTCTGGAAGCACCCCCCTCTGTCAAAATTTAGAATGTAAGCTCTCCAGGGCAGGTGACTGTCTTTTTGCTTATGTTATTCTGCACAAAAGGATCTTTATGCATACCAATGGCACTATGCGAATAAGATAATAACAAGTGGGTCCTGCAGGGAAATGTCGCAGTACGGAGTGCTCAATATTCCAGCCAGCCATGCCCTCTTCCAGGATACTCCATTCATACTCCCCCCTGATTTTCCATCACTCCCCTGTGAACACGCAGGGCTTCTCTACATGAGGCATTTCATCTGCCACTTTATGGAGGCTTCTGATTCCAGATTCTTTGTAGGATTAAGATTGGCTCCTTTTCACATGCTTTTTTTTTTCTGGGGGCTTGTAGCAGTAGCATAGTGGTCAGAGTGTTGGACTGGGACTCGGGAGATCCAGGTTCTAGTCCCCGCTCGGCCATAAAGCTCCCTGGGTGATTTTGGGCCAGTCCCTGACTCTCAGCCTAACCTACCTCACAGGGTTCTTGTGAGGATAAAATGGAGAGGAGGAGGATTATGTAAGCTGCCTTGGGTTCCTTGCTCGCCTGCTCATTTCCCAGATAACAGCACACATTCCTTGCTCTAAAAAAAAAAAAGCCACAGAAATGCTTGGAAAGTACGGGAGAGGCCCTGGAGGATGACAATGTTGTGTAAAGCACCCACAAACTACTGTGAGTGAGGATTTATTTATTACATTTATATCCCACCTTTCTTCCATCATGGAACACAAGGTGGCTACACACGCGGTTTCCAGCTGGTCCCCCCTCCAAGCACTGACCAGACCCAGACCTGCTTAGCTTCAGCATGGTGGCTGCCTCACGTGCCTTCAGTTCAGAGACCATCCCCTGGGAATCATGAGTGCGCAATAAGTACCTCATATAGAGAAGCCCCAAGTCAGCTCTCCACAGCCACTGAGCATGCTCAGTCCTCACTGGGCTGTTTTTGAGGTGGGGTTCCTCCTTAGGGTTCCCTACCTTTTTTTCTTTCTGCAAATTTTGGGGTTCCCCAGCCCTGATGACACTTCTCTCTTGTATGTGGATGGTGCATTTTGACTACATGACATAAGGCTCCACACTCAGAGAATGAGTTTGCTACCAGTATATAGGATATCCAAGACCTCACATGGCGCCACTGTGCTATTCCTTTCCCTTGCATTGCTGCAGTATCAGAATGTTCTAGTTATGCTGGTACAAGATGATTAACTTGTGCTGGTGCAGGGGCACTTAGACATCGAAACTATCCAATCTGTATCCTCCATAATCTTAGCCAATCTGCATCTGAGGAATGGGCCCAAGCAGTCGGTTTAACATAGGCTTTTGCGTATCTTTCCCTTTGCTGTTGCTCTCAGCTGTTTGAAGCTATGTTGATCACACCATGAACAGGCTGTTCTAAATGTGTATCTTTTTAAGAACTTGCACAATGTCCCCGAGCCATTTGCTTTGTGCAACAGAAGAACAATGGACAATTTACACTGGTTGCCAATGAAATTAAAAGAACTAGAGAGAGAGCTTTAAAAAAAAGAAAAAAAGAAGTAGAAGCAAATGAGACATTTGCCAGAATAATTGTGAGGATCCATGACTCTAGAAAATGATCATTGGAACATCTGATTAAACATCTTTCCTTTTGGTATTGTTGCATCTGTTTATTTCAGTATTTAAAATATGGCTGGTTATTATCCTTTCTTCTGTATGTGTTTCTTTGGCAAGTGGGAGAAAAGTGGTGTAGGGGAGGAACTACAGAAGAAAAGTAGTGGTGTTGGAAGGGTTAAGCACCCAATTTGCTGCTTTGCCCCTACAAATCCATTTTGCACATTGGCAGCTAATCTCATATTTGATGCCAAATCTTTAGCTTCACCCTTTTTTCAGTTACACTGAACTTGGTCCCATTATCTTTCCTGTTACAGGGAGAAAAGCAGTTTGATGGGAGTAACATCAGGAGGAGAACTGCTGGTAGGATACGGGTTAAGCAGCTCTTCCCTACTATCTGTCATTAGTCTGTTCCTGATAACATTCTCAGAGAATGGCTGTGCAGAACTCTATACTGAGCCTCAGATCCTTAAAGATTGCAAGAGAGGATGTTTAGGTACATAAGTATATAGGGCAGGGGTGGGGAACATGTGGCCCTCCAGATGTTGTTGGACTGCAACTCCCATGATCCCTCACCCTTAGCTAGGCTGGTGACAGCTGATGGGAGTTACAGTCCAACAACATCTGGAGCGCTACATGCAGGGCCGGTGCTACCATTAGGCCAACTAGGCAGCTGCCTAGGGCGCAGGGCTAAAGGGGGCGCCAGAAACGCCTTGGGAAAAAAATACAGCGCCCTCAAGTGGGAAGGGGGGCGCTAAATATCTGATCTTGCCTAGGGCACCAAACTGCCTTGCACCGGTCCTGGCTACATGTCCCCAATCTCTGATATAGGGGAATAAAAGCCCTACTGAGAGTGAGATAATTAACAGGTGTTTGTAGGATTGGGCCAGATATCACATTGGGCGTGTTATGTTTAATCATTTGATGTGAGTAGGTATGCCTTAAGCAAATCTGTTGCCATGATACTTTGTGTTTCTAGAATAGACTTCTGCTAGTACATGGCTCCACAGGAGGTCTTTTTGCAGGGAAAGTGAGAGATTGCCTCATTTATGGCCCTTCAGTTCCCACACCCTTTCCCACTGAGTTGTTATAAAAGAAACTGGACAAATATATACTGAAGACTGTAATGGCTCATTTGATTAAGACTGAAATCTGTACACACTTAACTAGCTACTAAACCCCATTGAACACAATGGGGCTTACGTCTGAATAAACATGCGTAAGAGTGCTCTGCATGTCAGTCTAGCTGTAAAAATGTTGCAAGTGTGCTGCCTCCGCAGAAGTTAGTTAGTAGATTTATGTGTCAGATTCACAATCTGCCTTTCAGAACAGAGTATGCCACTCTAACCAGGTTAGTTATACTAGCTCTAGCTGTATGTTACATGGCACGGCCCTGTGTGATTGGTTGGTTTCCTTTCCCTCCTTTTTGTACTTAGAAGACAATAGTTTTTTACCGGCTTCTATCTGTGAATTTTAATTATGCAACTACATTCAACTGAACGTGTACTTCTAAGAACGTAAGCACCTTGGTACAATCTGTTTAGTGCATGTTTATATTTGCTGAATAAAGTTCTTGCTTAAGGAAGAGGCTGTGTTGAACTGACTTGCAAAGAGACGTTTTACACTCTCCGGCCAAGTATAGCAAGGGTAGATGCACAGTGTGCCTTGGACTACTTCTGCATATAAACTTTAGCTTTCGATCTGCAATGGAAGTATCCTTACCATTTTGATACTGCCGTGTGACAATGTGCACGGCAGTGTCAGCTGGCCCAATGGCACCACAGCTCAAGTGGCAGGGACACCAGTGAAGCATCATGCCATTTGAAAATGTGTGTCCCAGCATGCATTGCTCTGCAAAGGGTGCCACTCTCAGATCATGCAGTGCAGCTTCTTGGAGCAGCAAAACATTTCGGCTTCACCTTGCACATACACACCATTATTGCAAGCAACGAACTTTCCACCCCCTTATTTTGCGACTTGAGGGTGGTTCCAGATGGACGGCTCCTAGTGCTACCAACCAAAAGACACTGGTTTCTTCCAGATGAGGCTTTTATTGTACCATTGTCCTGCTTCATAGATTTCATAGATATCATAGAGTTGGAAGGAGCCTACAAAGTCCAACCCCCTGCTCAATGCAGGAAACTAGAGGAGGGGTCTCCCATCCAAGTAATAACCAGGCCTGACCCTGCTTAGCTTTCCACGCTCAGACAAGCTGAGCCAGCGTGAGCCACAGGCCATGTAGTACTTCATTCCCAGAGTTTCACAGGGAGGTCCAGCTGTTGTTGTCTTCCACTTCTAACCCTCCTGTGTTCTCCCACTGCTTCTCCCATCTTGTTTCTCATTGCAGAAAATCTGTTAAGGAGAGAAAGACAGAACAGCTGCACAATGGGTGCTTCCAGATGGAGGCCTCTTAATGCTATCAGTCAGAAGCCATTGTGCAACTATTCTGTCTGTCTTTTCCTTCAAATATATATATATATATATATATATTTAAAGAAAAATGGCAGACGGTGGGAAAACGTAGGAAGGTTATATGCAGAAGATGTCAGCATCTGGACCCCCTGAAAAACTCAATGAATGAAGAAGGGTAATTGTATGATAAAAGCCTCATCTGGAAGCACCCTGAGACTAAAAGTCCTACTGAACTCAGGTGAAGTCAGTTGCTAGCTACACACCAGTCCTATGCATGTTTATTCAGAAGCAATTCCCACTGAGTTCAGTGGATTTTACTCCCAGGTAATACGCTGCAGAGTGATGGGAGCAGCCCTCGAGAATACAGAAGTCGGGCATCCGTGATATGCATGATTGTCAGAGGTGGCATTTCACATGCAGGTTGTGTGGAAATGTTTTCTTTTGTGTTGCATGGGGCAGCCCTCATGGCGTGACTGTGACCTTTGGCAAGTTACCCCTCAGCGTCAATTCCCTTGAGTGCTTTGGTTAAAAAGGTGCCCTTAGCCAACTTAGACAAACCCTTATTAATGAGATGTTGCGGGGTTCAGTAGACACGAACCTAAAGTTTTGGCTGAGTAAGACGCAACCTGAGATTCATGGATGCATGTGTGGAGGAAGAGGGGGGGCTGGCTGGCCCGCCAGACTCCCACCCTTTCCTCCTTCAAAGGAAAACCCAGCACTTGCCACCATGTGGCCCAGAAGGGGGGGCTGGCTGACCCGCCACTACCCCACCCTTGCCTGCTGGCAAAGGAACCAAGACCCCCAGAGCTCTCAAGGTACCAGATTGCCAGCCTCAGCTGTCTCTGCAATCCTACTTGAATCTCTGTTCAGGGACTCGCCTTCAATTCTGTAACCTGGATTTAGATACTGAACCAACAGAGTACTACAAAACCCATGTGGGGTGAAACCACGACAAGGTTTATTTCTGGTAGCATCTTACAACAAGATTAGGCAATAAAAGAAGCACACAAAATAGAGAGACACTTTAGTACACAGTAAAGCTGCAAAACAATAAAGACCTGATTCCTTAAGATCTCTCAGGCACACACCTGTTACCTGAGGGTGTCTTCTTCAAAGGGTTAGATCCAGCACAGCCTTGCTGCCCGATGGAGAATTACCACACCTACCCGAAGGTCCAAGATGGGTAAACCCCTACAAGGCTTGCTTTCCCTAGTGCCCTCAAACCAGCCAATTTTACCAGAGGCTGTCTGGGGTCGATTCTTGAGGGGGGCCCCCCCTAAAGGCTCGGGCCCCTCGCTGGCGCGCTGCCATGCCGGCACGCTACCAAAAAGGACTGACTAGGAACAAAGGCTTCTACGTGGGGAAAAAGCTCATCCCCCTCCCCTTTGGCCTTCTTTCTTCAGCCAATCAATTTGAATTTCACCTGGCCATGCAGGGGGAAAGGGAACTGTGAGTCATGGCTTGAACTATCTGCATGTGAATGCCTTCAGCCTGGCTCCTCCAGACTTCTAGAGGCCAGGCCCCATCTCATGTTCCATCACCTTTGGCTTCTTCCCAGCCCCACCTGGTTTACTCATGAGGAGGTGCGTGTGTGTGTGTGTGTGTGTGTGTTTGTTTGTTCCTGCATGCATGCATGCAGGAACCCTAAAAACTCTTTTCTCTACATGCTAACTATGCACACCCCACCCCAGCCGGTTCACACATGAGGTGTGTGTGTGTACCCCCAAAGGCTCGTTTCTCCACACCCTTTCCTTTGGGAAAAGATGAAAAGAGGGGCTAACCCTCTCCTTTCATCTATACTAACAAAAAACACAGAGAAACGAGCTTGCGCTAGCTTCCTACCACTAGGCACCTCTTCTCTTTTACACACAGAACAAAAAAAAACAAGCATCAAAACATCAAACAACTTAACTATAGTCTTAACACAGCTTTAACATCTTAATTCTTAAAATCTTCTTAAAACATCAAAACAGCCAAAACACAATCAATAACCATCAATCAGAAGTTTACAGGTTTGCATACCTAAGAGACATCAATTACAATTCAAATGAGAACCCTCAACCCTTTGTTGCCTGTCTGGCACTCTTGTCTAAAAGAAACAAAACAAAACAGAAACTTTTTTAGGGTTGCTGTTTCTCCCACAGCCTGTAGGGGGCAGACTGCTGACTGAAATGTGACTCTTCAATTAAAACAAAAACAAAAAACAAACTTTTTAGGGTTGCTGTTTCTCCCACAGCCTGTAGGGGGCAGATTATGGACTGAAATGTGACTCAATTCGCCCCTACCACTCTCAACGACTTGAATACCATCACCCCCCCCTACAAAGACTCGATGGGATGGCCTCCCACCACCCAATGACGTGAATGCCTACTCCCCTTTCCCAAGGGTTGCATTTTCTAAAACACACAGCTTGACAATCTTCCAGCCTCTTGGGCTTGGCTCTTTTTGCCCACCACCCAAACTTGCACGGGATGACTTTCCCTCAGCATTGAATGCTTAGCTTTGGAGGCTCTACTCAGTTTCTAAAGGCTCTTTTCAGAACACAGTCTGGTAATTTTGCTTTCGGCCACTAGAGGGCTTTCTCGCCTCTAAGTTCCCTGGCCTCGTGAGACCTTTTACATTCAAAATTTTTTCATCATCTTCATTTTGAAATTGAAACATGACACAAGACCACACAATAGTTCAGCTGTTTACACTGGGAGCACTTGGCCCTGGTCTCCCAGCAACACTATGGATAACACAATTACATTTGGATCACAGATCATCCCCCCTCCCTTCAAGGAACAACTCATCAGTTTTCATTTGCTTTATCACAATTAACCACCAATGTCTTCTTTTCTTCTTGGGAGACACTTGAAGAAAAAAATCTTTCTGTCTGGGCTTCTGTCAGCTAGGAGGGAAATCCCCTTCTCTCTCCGCCGCCCACACTGGGATCGCCTGCCCAGTAACAACACAAAGACAACTTGAATCACCTGTCCCCCCTCCCCCTCGAGGAACAAGTCAGAGTCCGCTGTTTTCTAAGTGGCAGCAGAAAAAATGTTTTTTGGGGGGATTCCTTTTTCTTCTGCTGATTCTCTGCCCGCTTCTTGCAGCACCGGACAAAGTCTCTTTTTTCTGGGGGGGTTTTTCCTGATGTCCGCCCCCCCTCTGCTTGCTGCTGCCTAGCCTAGCCATTCACCATGCCCCCCCCCAAGAGCAAATGGACAGTCTTAAGTTCAAAAATTTTGAGTCCTTCTCCCGTGGGAGAGATTTAGGGCAGGACTGTGCCCTCCCCCCCCACCAAAGTCTGACTCTTCTGGGGCACACAGCACAACTAAAATTACTCATCAAACGCTGTCCCAAAATTCAACGTTTTGCTCACCAGCCTCTTAAGAGAGGTTTCTTGGTCTTCTCTCCTTCTTCCTGGAACACACGTGCGCACGCCCACACTATTTTCTTCTTCTCTTCCCGGGCTCTCCCAGCCCCCAAACTTTGGGATCACACAGCCGCAGGTCGCTTTCTCCCATCTACAGCCTTTTTGCACTCGTTGGGGATGGTAGGATCCTCCTCTGCTTACTCACTGGCAGCTGCTGCTCCCAGCCTCTGGGACACGCACACGCAGACTTTTTTCTTGCTTCTAGCCCTCTGCCAAGGGCCCCTCCAGTCCTGGTTCTCTTGGATCACACACTTGCTGCCCTCTGCCCACTTGCTGGGCCCACAGGCTGTTCTGGAACTTTTTGGAGTTTTGCTTTTTCTGCTTACTTACTCCAGTTGAGATTTCTTGCCTTAAACGCTCTCTGCTGGGCTCTTAGGCTCCCCAGACTGGGGTAGCCCCTTCCAGCAATCTGAATGTTTTTCTAAGGTTCAATCTCACACTTATTTCTAAAAAATAATAAACTCTGTACTATGTACTAAAGTCTCAAATTTCTCTCATTTGCCCACGCACACACACTCTGTGGTTCAGCCTCGAATCCCAGCGCTTGCCACCATGTGGAGGAAGAGGGGGGGCTGGCTGGCCCGCCAGACTCCCAACCCTTTCCTCCCTGCAAAGGGAACCCAGCACTTGCCACCATGTGGCCCAGAAGGGGGGGCTGGCTGACCCGCCACTACCCCACCCTTGCCTGCTGGCAAAGGAACCAAGACCCCCAGAGCTCTCAAGGTACCAGATTGCCAGCCTCAGCTGTCTCTGCAATCCTACTTGAATCTCTGTTCAGGGACTCGCCTTCAATTCTGTAACCTGGATTTAGATACTGAACCAACAGAGTACTACAAAACCCATGTGGGGTGAAACCACGACAAGGTTTATTTCTGGTAGCATCTTACAACAAGATTAGGCAATAAAAGAAGCACACAAAATAGAGAGACACTTTAGTACACAGTAAAGCTGCAAAACAATAAAGACCTGATTCCTTAAGATCTCTCAGGCACACACCTGTTACCTGAGGGTGTCTTCTTCAAAGGGTTAGATCCAGCACAGCCTTGCTGCCCGATGGAGAATTACCACACCTACCCGAAGGTCCAAGATGGGTAAACCCCTACAAGGCTTGCTTTCCCTAGTGCCCTCAAACCAGCCAATTTTACCAGAGGCTGTCTGGGGTCGATTCTTGAGGGGGGCCCCCCCTAAAGGCTCGGGCCCCTCGCTGGCACGCTGCCATGCCGGCACGCTACCAAAAAGGACTGACTAGGAACAAAGGCTTCTACGTGGGGAAAAAGCTCATCCCCCTCCCCTTTGGCCTTCTTTCTTCAGCCAATCAATTTGAATTTCACCTGGCCATGCAGGGGGAAAGGGAACTGTGAGTCATGGCTTGAACTATCTGCATGTGAATGCCTTCAGCCTGGCTCCTCCAGACTTCTAGAGGCCAGGCCCCATCTCATGTTCCATCACCTTTGGCTTCTTCCCAGCCCCCACCTGGTTTACTCATGAGGAGGTGCGTGTGTGTGTGTGTGTGTGTGTGTGTGTGTTTGTTTGTTCCTGCATGCATGCATGCAGGAACCCTAAAAACTCTTTTCTCTACATGCTAACTATGCACACCCCACCCCAGCCGGTTCACACATGAGGTGTGTGTGTGTACCCCCAAAGGCTCGTTTCTCCACAGCATGAGATACAGACTCCAAATGGGGCAATCCAGTTCCCTATTCCATTCCTGCTTAAGACCCTGTATATCATATTTAATCACCAATAATAAGTATTTATAGACATGGATTATAGCTTGATTTGCCTGATCGGCCTCAATAAGTGCTTCCAATAGCGAGGGAGACGCTGAAGCTGTGAAAGCAGCAGGGCAAAACCCAGATACTAAAAAATGTTGCAATTGCAACTATTGCCATTGAGCTTTAGCTGGCAAATGATATCAAGCCTGCAAAATGGAGAACAACAAAAACTCATCATAAGTACCCACCAGTTGAACCAAGGCAAAAATTGCAAAGCGCACAGAAGGCCTTGGGTTCAGCCCCCGGCATAAGTAGGGAAGGCTGCGAAAGACCCCTGTCTGAAGCCCTGGAGAGAGCTACTGCTCAATGGACCAATGGCCTGACTCAGAGTAACACTTTCTACATTTATCTTGCACCTATTTAATCAAAGCGCTGAAGTGCTGTCTTTTCAACCGTATAAGACAGCCTTCCCCAACCGGGTGCTCTCCAGATGGGTTAGATTAGAATACAACTAACACTATTCCCAGCCACGCTGATGTTGGATCCGCATAGTCAGCTGTAAAATGGGATGCGGGAAAAGGTTGCCATAGACATTCACGCTGGCTGGGGGATGGTGGGATTTGTAGTCTAACCCATCCGGAGGGCAACCAGGTTGGGGAAGGCTGGTATAAAAGAGCCGATACCAGAGGCACCTAGGAAGGTTCCTTCCCCGTTTTTTCCAGTAGATGGCGTTCATGGGGCTTTTTTTGACCTTGAACCGCCATTAACTCCCAAAAGAAAAAGAAGAAGAGCAGGGGAGGGAAAAGGAAAAGGAAAAGGAGCAGACGCAGGTATCACTTCTTCTGACGTCTCCTCGAGCGCGCCTTCCCTTGAAGAAGAGGGAGGAGTTTCCGGGTAGACACGCGCTGCTGCTGCTGCTGCTGCTGCTGCGTCCTGCCGGCTATCTAGATCCCCTCCGAGAGCCAGACAAGCAGGAGGGAGAGGCGTGGCCTGAGGAAGTGACTTCAGCCGGCGGCGGCGGCTGTTGGAAAAGCAGGAGAGCCCGGGCTGGCGAGGAGGTTCTGCCGGACGGCGCGCGCGCTCTTTTCCTTCTTGGGAAGTCGCCGGAGGCGGTTCGTGCAGCGCCGGTCATGGCAGCAGCCACGGCGGCGGCGTCTACCGTGAGGGTCTTGCTGGGGGCAGCAGCAGCGGGGAAAGCTGTGGCGGCTCCTGCTTCTCCCGCTGCCTCCTCGGCTCGGCTTTGGTCCTGTTGCTGCAGCGGCGGCGGCTTAAAGGCAAATCCTTACTGCACGCTGGCCCCGCGGCAGCAACAGCAGCCCTCCGCTCCGCCTCCGGACATGAAGAACTACCTGTGGAAGCGCTATAACGAGGCCAAAAAACTGACGAAAGGTGAGGGGGGGTTGGTGGGTGGGGGCAGGATCTTCTCAGCAGCAGCGCGCCTTCTCTCTCCCCCCCCCCCCGGTGAGGTCGCCCTTCTGCACCTCTGCGGTCCCATCAGCTTTGGGGTTGGGGAGAAACGGCGCCCCCCAGGCCAGCTGCGACCAGTTTTTCCCCGCTTCCCCCCCCCCCCCGTCCCTCACTTCTCTTTCATTCGGGTCTTCTGCAGTCGGGGTGACTCCTCTGCGCTCTTCAAAGTGCCGGGTGGGGTGTTTCGGGGTGATACCTTTCCAGTGTCAAAATGTGGGACAGGAACCCTCCTTGGCCAAGGTCACCGGGTTATGCTAGCGGGTTGAACCCAGAGGCAGCGTGGTGGAAAACAGAGCTAAGCAGACCTCAAGCTTGAAGGATCTTCTTACCTGAATCCCGAGAGCCACCCACCTGGTGGGGTAAAAAGAACATAGAATTAAAGAATTCTGAAGCCAGGCGTTTGCTTTGAGTGCCAGAAGGCAGCTTATTTATTTATTTATTTATTTATTATATTTATACCTCACCTTTTTTCCTGAAAGGAACCCAAGGCGGCTTACACAATCCTCCTCCTCCTCCATCTTATCCTCACAACAACCCTGTGAGGTAGGTTAGGCTGAGAGTCAGTGACTGGCCCAAAGTCACCCAGTGAGTTTCATGGCTGAGCGGGGACTAGAACCTGGATCTCCCAAGTCCCAGTCCAACACCCTTCCACACATAAATCCGCTCCTGGTTACCCCAAGCTTTCTTCATTTTGTCAGTATAATGCAGGGCAGGAGGGAGTCATTTTGTCCTTGCTATTAAAACTACTGGGAATCAAGAATTCTTTCTGATCTACTGTAACTCACCCAGAGATCTACCAGTAGATTTTGCCCACCCCTGGTGTAAAGGATTTAAAAACAAATGTATGGAGTTGGGAGGCTCTGGGTTCAAGTTACTGCATAGCTATGAAGCTCATGTAGGTGACCTTGGCCACCTAACCTGCCTACAAGGTTGCTGCATGAGGACTCAGTTGATAGGGTAATCCCCTGTATGCTGCTGTGAGCTCTCCCTAGGATGCAAAATGTGTGAAACCTGCAAGAAGACTCACCTGCCCAGTTGGTAGCTGCCATGTGGTGCAGGTGTTGACTGTGGGTCTGTAGTGTGGTTTAAAAAGGATGAATGTGGTGGTGTTCCAAAAACCAATTCCTGTGCTGGGAGCCAGTGAATTTCCTTAGGTTTTATCCCATGCCATGGTTGTGTGAATAGGTTGCAAGGACACCTGCGGGTAGACCAAAGGTCAAAACAGATGTGATGTGAAAGATGTCTGATGAGATCTCCTAACTTCTCCCCAGTCTTTGTATTTTCTTCCCAGTATGGCTAATACTCACTGACTCTCAGCCTAACCTACTTACAGGGTTGTTGTGAGGATAAAATGGAAAGGAGGATTATGTAAGCCGCCTTGGGTTCCTTGCAGGAAAAAAGGTGGGGCATAATAAATATATTTAATTAAATTACTAGATTTCCGTGTGTGTTGGCAATTTAGATCAGGAAAGTGTGTGTGTGCATGTGAGCACACGCACATGCAGAGCAAAGGGGGGGGAGAAACAAACTTTTACTGGATCAGTAAGGAGAAGATGTTTGTTTCTCCCCCCTTTGCTCTGCATGTGCATGTGCACACACACACACTTTCCTGATCTAAATTGCCAACACACACACACACACGAAAAGCTAGTAATTAATTAATTAATTATATTTATTATGCCCCACCTTTTTTCCTGCAGGAACCCAAGGCGACTTACATAATCCTCCTTTCCATTTTATCAGAGCTCCAGTGGCCACTTTAAAATTGCTATTATTGTCTTTATTTAAAATGAAACAAACCACCAGCAACAATGATATTCATGCATTGCAATTGTTTCGGTCATAAGGTATCTTTTCTGTTGCTTGGCAGGCAACAGAATGACTGGGTTCACATGATACGGCAACCACCCCTTGCTTATAAGCCCGGGGATTGTTGTGTTGTGCAAACCTGCCATCGTTTATTTGGGGTGGCTTATAAGCCCAGCTTCTGAGTTTATAAGCCACCCCAACAGGCCATGGCTTGTTGTAGGGTTTTGTAGCCACCCCTGGGCTTGCCATGTTGACTGAACCTGGATAACAAGCCAAGCCATGGGGTAACCCAAACCACTACAGAACCACTTGGCTCTTTTTCCCCAAGCACTTGCAAAGTATGGTTTGCAAAGTGCTACAGTGTTCAAGTCTGGCATGGGCACTTGGTATCCCTCCCCAGGTATCCATGCCAAATTTGAACATTGTAACACTTTGCAGTCCTGGGGTAGGCACCGTACATGGTGGATGCCTGTTGGATTTTGCCAGGAGGCATCCACCCTGGCCCGTACTTACCTCAGGGTCTCCCTTGCACTAACCCAACCGGCCTGGTTTGCAAACCAGGCTGGTTGGTTTTTTTTTTAAAAAAAATTGAGCGCACTTATTTGCACACAACATTGGAACAACAAAAATTTTTTTTTAAAAAGGGGGGTGGCCAGGGGCAGCCCCTCCAAGGTACCACTGGGGCTTTTTTTGTGCTCATGGCTGCCACAAATGGGATTGTGAAAATCTCCCTGAGAGGCGGCTTTCGTAATCTCAACAATAATAAAATATTATTATTATTTTTAAAAAGACCAGCTGCAGTGAGCATGAAACAGCTCACGGTGGCTCTGGGAAAACCTTGGTGCTCCCGCGGTATCCCCTGGGATACCTGCTGAGGTGGTTCTAGGCCCCTGCTGGGCCCGTCATCTGTCAGGGCCCCCAGGGAAAGGGTGGCTTATAAGCCTGGGGGGCGGGGTGGGTGGGTTGCTGTGTTGTGTGACCCTGCCCAGTGTTTTTTTTAGTAACCATTAAGCATGGCTGCAGGCAAATCCAGAAGAATAGAAGAGGGAGAAAAATTCTGCTGAAAGGGAGAAAAATTCAAGTCAGAGGTAACTTGAGTGAGAGGTGTTGAGAATTAAAACAAAAAACAAGAAAGGGATGACAGATAGGTAGTCCTTTTTTGACTTCAAGTAGAAATAGAGAAAGTTGCAAGATTTTTGGAGAGCCTTTTAAAAATATATATGCGAGACTAGAAGAAAATGTCCTTGTCAGCAATCTGGAAATGTAGGAGTGGCTTCATGCATTGTTGTTCCTGGCATGCTCCTGAAAAAGATGAGGCCTGAATGAATCACATTATATAGTTCTAGTTGTCAGGGTGATGGGATTGGTTGTTGCCCTGTGAGGGTACACTTGGTGTACTCTTGGTGGCAAACTTGGGCTTGCTGCAAGGGTGTTGAAGGTAGTAATTAAAATATGAAAGTGATCAATAGTCTACTCTATTCCTTGAGACTGAATTAATAACCGATTTATGGTTTGAATATGCAGTAACTGTTCTGCCCTTCCAGGTCAGAATTGAGGAGCCTGCAAAATGTTGGAGAACGGATTGGGTGTGTAGGACGTTCCCACACTCCTGGTTTGGTACACTAGTGCAATACCAGAAGTCTGGAAAGCAGCACTCTCAAAAAGAAGGTATTATGTTGTGTGATGCTTAGCAAAAGGAAAGGGCTTGTAAGCAATACTAAGCACAGTGACCCTAAGTTTGTCATCATCTGCCATGAGAACTGTTATGGTCAGCGTGTGTGAAGTACCATGAGACATATGCATTCTGAGTGTCTGGATCCCATATGCATATGACTCTATAGAGAAAGTGAACAGAAAGAGGTGAGGAGGCCTCCACTCACCTCTTAAGGCAGGGATGTGGAACTGTTCTGGCCCTGAGGGCTGGATTGCCTCCCGGGGCATGCTCTGAGGACTGGATATGGCAAAGGTGGATCCCCCCCTCCTGAAACCCAAAGCGCTCCCCACTGGCACCATTGGAGTGGCGTGGAGAAGATTGCACTGTGTTTCTCTGTGCATGGAGAAAAGGAATGTCTTTCCCTTGACAGTGCTAGAAAAAGGCAGCCTTTCTCCATTGTGCACGTAGTAGTAGGCAGGGGAAACTGGTCTCTTACCTTCATCAGCTGGCATGGAATGCTGGCTGGCTGGGGAGGGGGAGAATGGAATGTATCTTGGAAAAGGACATGGCTGGCTGGCTGGGCGGAACCCTGAGCAGGAACATTCCATACTACAACATTTTGTTGCAGGCCCCACTTGTGCATAGTTGAGTACTCAGTTAAAGCTCTAAAGAAAGTGAGAAATGCCTTTTGTACTGAGAAGCAAGTGCTTCTGGGCCAGCTTGGTAGATGCATCCTTTCACACTATTACCATCCAAAAATATATTAACATATATGTGAAGGATCAGCAACCGGATCCTTTGCGTGAGTTCGGCAACTCTAGGGTTAACCGGTAGAGCAATACCGCTCGTATCGGCTCTCAGTACAATCGGAAAAGACCACACGCCTCTGTATGCCCAAATAAGGCTCTTTATTTGTTTATACAACGATTAGGTCGGAATTACCAGTCTTCTAAGAATACGTTTACAGTCAACAAAACCTTAGTTGACTCGCGTCTTACCCAATGAGCGGGCTCCGCGGCTAGCAGGTTACATTCAGGTCACTCTACTTACATCAAAGACAATACTCTAGTCAGTTTCAGCCCAGCTCTCGATCGGCGCTTCCTAGCGGAGAACGGAGTGCCTGGGCGGCTGTTGCTTAGGAGGATCTGGCCCCGTGGTTCCCAACAACCCGAACCGGGACGGGAGAGGGGTTTTCTACCCCGGGTTCCCCGCTCTCCCCCCGCCCCCTAGGTCAGGTGGGGGCTTATGCCTGCCCCTTCGTGCAGATAGGCTTATTCCTGCCCGGGAAGAAGGTGACGTAGGGAAACCTTTGCAGCTCTTCGAGGCTGCCCTTTGTGCTGATGGTCCTTGATGGCCCTTCCTGGACGGTTGTGGATCTCTGCCGAGGTCTTCCTTTGTTGGGGCTGATGGCTTGTCTGGCTACTCCCTGGTGACCTCATCCCTCCTCCCCTGGCCCCCTCCTTTGGGGAAAGATGTGTGTGTGTGTGTGTACTGATTTTTGGGCTTTCTCCACACCCTCCCATTTGGGGAAAGATGGCATTGGGGTCCACCACCCCAATCCCTATCTAACTGTCTCCTACTGAGAAAGCCCGGGACAACCCATCTGCCACGATGTTGTCCTTACCCTTGATGTGTTCTACTAAAAAATCAAAATCTTGCAGGGCTAAACTCCACCGTAAGAGCTTCTGGTTGGACCCCTTCACCCTATCCAGCCAGCACAAGGGGGAATGGTCGGTCTGCAGTCGGAACCGGCGGCCCCACAGATAGGGGCGAAGCTTGGTCACTGCCCACACTATTGCGAGGCACTCTTTCTCGACAGTGGCCAAGTTCCGCTCCCGAGGCAGAAGTTTTTTACTTAAAAAGGCAACCGGGCACAGCCCCTGCCCTGGTCGTTCCTGCAGCAAGACGGCTCCCATCCCCGCTTCCGAGGCATCCGTCTGCAGAACAAAAGGGGCTTCAAAGTCTGGGGCTTGCAGCACAGGGGCTGCCATCAAGCAGGCTTTCAGTCCCTCAAACGCTGCCTGGCAAGCGGCTGACCATTGGACCTTAACGGGTTGCCGCTTCTTGCACAAGTCAGTCAGGGGGGCGGCTAGCTGGCTAAAATGGGGCACGAATTTACGATAATAGCCAGCCAGCCCTAAAAAAGCTTGGACCTGCTTCTTCGTCTGGGGTTGGGGCCAGGTGCGCACTGATTCTATCTTGGCTTCTAGGGGCTTGACACTACCTCCCCCTACCTTGTGTCCCAGATACTCCACCTCCCCCCTCCCGACCTGGCATTTCTTTGCCTTTACCGTCAGCCCAGCACCCTGAATCCTTTGAAACACCTGGCGGACATGTTGCAAATGCTGCTCCCAGGTGGAACTGAAAATGGCGATGTCGTCTAGGTACGCGCAGGCGAACTCCCCCAGCCCATTTAACATTCCGTTTACTAACCTCTGGAAGGTAGCCGGACCATTGCGGACCCCAAACGGAAGGGTGGTGAATTGGAACAACCCCAGGTGGGTCACGAAAGCAGATTTCAAGGCAGCGTCCGCATCGAGCGGAACCTGCCAATACCCCTTTGTCAAATCCAGGGTGGTGATGTACTTGGCCCCCCCCAGCCTCTCCAGCAGCACATCCATGTTGGGAATGGGGTAGGGGTCCGGGACGGTCACCTTGTTTATTTTCCGGTAGTCTACGCAGAACCGGACACCCCCATCCTTTTTGGCTACCAATACGATCGGGGAGGACCAGGGGCTCGAGCTGGGCACAATGACTCCCAAGTCCAGCATGGCTTGTACCTCCTCGGCCACGACTTGGGCATGAGGCCCCACCGCCCGGTAGGGTAGGGACTGTATGGGGGGGCTATCCCCTGTGTCAATGGTGTGTTGTGTGAGTGTGGTGCATCCCGGTCGGTCTGAGAACATGGGCTGAAATTCTTCCAAGACCTGGGTGATCTGCTGCCGCTGCTGTTCGGACAGGGAGGGGGACAGTTTGATCTCCTCCATTCCTCCCCCTTCCCCCCACTCGGCCAACAACCCCCCATCAGGGTCTCCCGGTTCCACACACTCTTGTACTCCCCCCACCTTCGTCCCGCGTTCTACATACAGTTTCAGCATATTTACATGGAAAACCTTCTGCCTCCCCGGCTGCCCCGGGAAAGCCACTTGGTAGTTTACCTCCCCCGACCTTCCAATGACGGTCCCGGGGCCCTCCCACTTTAAGCACAGTTTGTCCGTCTTTTGGGGGCGCAGTACCAACACCTGGTCCCCCACTTCGAAAGTCCGTGGTACAGCCGTCCGGTTGTACCACGCGCTCTGCCGCTGCTGGGCTGTTTCGAGATGCTGCTGCGCCGTCTCCCTCACCTCTCGAAGGACAGTCTGGAGGTGTTGCATGAACGTATGCACAGGCACGGAGGCTTTGTCGGCAACCCCCTCCCATTCCGCCCGCAACAGAGCCAAAGGTCCCCGGAGCTCCCTCCCAAACATCAGTTCGTTGGGGGAGAATCCCAGGCTTTCTTGGGGGGAGTCCCGGTAGGCAAATAACAAGTAGGGGAGGGCTTGATCCCAAGTCCCAGGGTGCTTCGCCGCATATGCCCTGATCATCTTTTCCAGAGTCTGGTTGAAACGCTCCACCAACCCATTGGTCTCGTGGTGGTATGGCACCGAAGTCAGGTGCTCTACCCCCCCCAGTTCCCACAATTTTTTAAACAGTTTGGACACGAAGCCCGTGCCGCAGTCCGAAACCACCGTGTGGGGCATTCCTAGGCGGGCGAAAAGAGAGAGGAGAGTCTTAGCCAGGCTGGTGGCGGAAATGGAGGCTAAAGCAAAAGCCTCTGCATAACGGGTGGCAAAGTCAACCACAGTCAATATAAACTTCTTCCCCGTCTTGGTGGGGGGATTCAAGGGTCCCACGATATCCATCCCTATTCTTTCAAAGGGGATGCCCACAATGGGTAGGGGTTGCAGGGGGGCTTTGGGATGGTCCCGGTTATGCCCCACCCGCTGGCAGACATCGCAGGACCGGCAATATTCTTGCACCTCATTTGCCACCATGGGCCAGTAGAACCCCTCCGTCACCCTAACCAGAGTCCGTTTCTGTCCCAAGTGCCCTCCCCACGGCACATCGTGGGCCAGCTGTAGTACAGCCTGGCGGTACCTCGCAGGCACAACTAATTGTCTCTTCTTTGGTTGGGGACCCGGTCCCGTCCTTGGGCAGAATTCTCTGTAGAGGGCTCCCGCCTCCCACAAAAAGCGTTCGGACTGGTCCCCTACCCCGGGCACTTGACTGGCCCGATCCCGACATCCCTGGAGGGATGGGTCGCTCTGCTGCTCTTCTTGGAACGCCTTCTGAGTCCCAAAATCACGGGCCATGGGCGCGAACCCCCCGGGGTCTTCGTCCTCCCCCACAACTGGGGGGGAGCGGCGGGGGACGGCTGGCTGCCGCTGCCGGGGCCGCTTTACCGCGACCGGGAGGCAGGCCCGGGGACCTGGGAGGCTGCGGGTCAGGGGCTTGGTTGGCCCGACGCCGGGTCACCACCCCCACCTTGACCTGGGCAGCCCGGAACGCAACGTCGTTCCCAATGATGATTCCCCACTCTTGCTGGCCATGCACTATAACGTCCATCTCCCCTTCCCACCCCCTGTACTTGACCCATACCCGGGCGAGGGGAACGGCTATGTTGGGAGAGTTATAGGGCTTTATGGCACAGGTGCGCCCCTTTAGCAACTGTCTCTTCTTTACCTTACTTCGAGGTAAAGCAGTGATGTCCGCCCCAGTGTCCCTATACCCCACCTGGGAAACATTGTTTACAGAGATGGACTCACAGAATTTGTCCTGGCTCCACCGCAGCTGCTCCGGGGAGGCAATGCGCATCAATGATGCCTGCGAGATGGCCCCCAGCGAATGCTGTCCTCCGCTCCTCAGGGACCGCGCCGCATCTTCGCCGTCTCCCTCGAGGGACGAGCTGGACTGCTGATCCTCCTCGTGCTCCTCCGGTTCGCGGGACTCCGGCGCAAGCATCCTCCCCACCTTGCCCGGCGATGTCTTGGCGTGGCGGTTCTTTGCGATCAGTTTGGGGCAGCTCCTCTTGAGGTGCCCCGGTTCTTTACAATAGAAACAGCCACTGGTGCCGGGGTTGTCTTTGGGCTTGCCTAGGGCTCCCTCCCGAGGTTTGGGGTTGCCCTTCTCCACACTTCCCTTGGTCCCGCCATGACTGAGGTTACCCCCCTTGGGTCCTTTGGGCTGCCGATACAGTCCCATTTGGTCGGCCAACTTGCCCATTTCCCTACAGTTTGGGGGGTCCCGATCCCGCACCGCCGTAGCTAGGTCCTCAGGGATAGTGGCACAGAATTGTTCCTGGATCAGGAGCTCCCGCACCTCCGCCAAGGAGGTCCTCCCGGTGGCCCCGATCCATGCGTCCCACACCTGCCCCAGGTGCGCCATCCAGGAGGCATACGTGTCCCCTGGGTTAGGCCGCCCGTAACGAAATTTACGGCGACAATGCTCAGCGGTGAGGGCAAACCTCTCCCTCACCGCTTCTTTGAACGCTCCATAGTCCAAGGGAGCGGTTTGGGTGTGGATGCCCAGAAGATCAGCCAGTTCCCCGCTGACTTGCGTCCTCAGGGCAGACATCCTTAAGTTGTCCGGCACCTTCTGCTCTACGCAGGCAGCCTCGAACAGGGTGAAAAAGATCAGTACATCCTGTCCCGACTGGTAGGTGGGGAATTGCTTCCTGTCCCATTTGGGGGTTGTGGTGCCCCCACCCTGGGATGCAGGGGTTCCCCCTTGTCCGGTGCCCCTGGTCAGCCTGGCCAACTCCAGCTGCATCTGTAGCATCTCTTGTTGATGCTGCATCAACTCCTTGGCTTGTTGCCAATTGAGTTGGGGAAAGAGGGCATCCAACCCTCCTCCCCCCATGGCTCCGTCAGTAACCCTTCTGCCGAGGTCCTCTTCCGCCTCTGGGTCCCTTATCTCGCTTCTCCGGCCGCTACTGGTAAGGTTGGGGCTACCCCACTGCTTGGGTCCCTGCCCTCCTAACAACTGTGAGGGGGCTTCCTCCCCTTCCTGCCTTGCCGTCTTTGGCCGCACCACCCACTCCATTGTGGAGGTCTGGGTTGGGGTTTCTGGGCTGCTCGCTAGCTCCACCTGCTCTTGGCTCAGACTATTCATTTTTCCTTGCTCTGAGCGCTCCCCAGCAACCTACTAGCCTGCCCGAAGTCCTGTTAGTTCCGACCGTCAAATGTGGTTTCCAATTGTCCCGTCGCCTGCCACCATGTGAAGGATCAGCAACCGGATCCTTTGCGTGAGTTCGGCAACTCTAGGGTTAACCGGTAGAGCAATACCGCTCGTATCGGCTCTCAGTACAATCGGAAAAGACCACACGCCTCTGTATGCCCAAATAAGGCTCTTTATTTGTTTATACAACGATTAGGTCGGAATTACCAGTCTTCTAAGAATACGTTTACAGTCAACAAAACCTTAGTTGACTCGCGTCTTACCCAATGAGCGGGCTCCGCGGCTAGCAGGTTACATTCAGGTCACTCTACTTACATCAAAGACAATACTCTAGTCAGTTTCAGCCCAGCTCTCGATCGGCGCTTCCTAGCGGAGAACGGAGTGCCTGGGCGGCTGTTGCTTAGGAGGATCTGGCCCCGTGGTTCCCAACAACCCGAACCGGGACGGGAGAGGGGTTTTCTACCCCGGGTTCCCCGCTCTCCCCCCGCCCCCTAGGTCAGGTGGGGGCTTATGCCTGCCCCTTCGTGCAGATAGGCTTATTCCTGCCCGGGAAGAAGGTGACGTAGGGAAACCTTTGCAGCTCTTCGAGGCTGCCCTTTGTGCTGATGGTCCTTGATGGCCCTTCCTGGACGGTTGTGGATCTCTGCCGAGGTCTTCCTTTGTTGGGGCTGATGGCTTGTCTGGCTACTCCCTGGTGACCTCATCCCTCCTCCCCTGGCCCCCTCCTTTGGGGAAAGATGTGTGTGTGTGTGTGTGTACTGATTTTTGGGCTTTCTCCACAATATATGTCTTAGCCTATATGTTAACATATATTTTAACATACAGCATAACATATTAACATATAGATGGGAAACTGAACCCACTTTTTACCAGGTCCCTTGCAACTGCCTTATTTGGTCTTATCTTTGCTTTTCTAGTTGCAGTTATGTTCTTGAACCAAGTCAACTAGGTGGGTAGGTCTGTCTTAAGCTACTTCCTGCATTGGAGGAGAAGGGTACTATTGGATCAAGGTGTGTGTTTTATTCCAGGTCTTGGCTTCCTCTCTGGATGTGTTGTGCAGGTCTCCAACTGAACTGGTACTGATGAAAGAGGAAGAGGGGTACAAGTGAGAGAGGGAAGTGAGTGCCCATATATTAATGACTGTGGAACCTGGAGTTCTTGGGCTGCTGAATTCCAGCCTCTGGATCAGCCCTCTCTAACCTGAGTCCTTCTAGAGCAGCCTTCCCTAATTTGGTGCCCTGCAGATGCATTGGCCTGTGACTTTCATCATGGGTGGGAAGACTGCTCACATGTTTTGACTTATAACTCCCATCAGCCTCAGCCAGCATGGCCAGTGGTCAGGGATGATGGAAGTCATAGGCCAAATCATCTGGAGGAACCCAGGTTGGGGAAGGCTACTCTAGAGATTGTCCCTCCACTTTCCCCTTGTGAAAGGGGACACAGACATAGGCTTCAGGTGATAAATTAAAGAAAATGTCTGGCTTTAATTCAGAGCAATTGGCTCTGCAAAGTAGATGGGTAATCCTGGGTGTTTCTAATCCTGGGTGTTTCACACAGACATGCACATCCTTAATAGCAATTCAGCTTTTAAGTAAACTACTTCCAGGCACAGAAACTAGGCTAGATCTGTTGCGGCATGCTAACAACAATGTGTAATACAGGAGAGGGCAACTTGTGGTCCTCCATATGTTTTGGCCTGCAACTCCCATCAGCCCTGGTCAGCATAACCGATGGTGACAGATGATGGGAATTGTAGGCCAAAACACCTGGAGGACCACCAGTCTAGTATAATCTGGAGGACCTGGTCTAATAGAACCAGTGCTTTCTGGGTTTAGATCAAGCTGGCTTTCACTAACATGAAGTTGAGTGCAGGATATGTGGACTTAAGATCATGTCAGTAAGACCAGCCAGCCCTTATTGTAGCAAGTAAAACATGGTAAGCTGATAGAATGTGCAGAACTATATTCAACAGTGGCAGTAAATGTCTGCTAGTTAGTCATTGCAATTTTACACAATTAACAATGAATACTTAAATCATAAGTAACAACTTTAAAAGGAGGAACTCCTGCAGTGACTGCTTGTCTGATGTTGAAATTGTAATTGGCAGGCATGGTTTATTGACATGGGATGCTCAGGTTAGTTTCCATTGTGGCTGGGGAGCTAGTCACATAGATGCTGCCAGGATTGGAAGTTGTGGCTGAGTGAAGCCAAGCTAATCTAAGATGTCAAGCATGGAGGTGGTGTTTCTAGCAGTCCTCCTGGCTCTACCTGAAAGTTTCTGGGCTTACTCCTTACTAGGAAATGGAGATTAGGCACGTGAATAAGGGCACAATCCTATGCATATTTAGACAGAAAAAAGGCCTACAACTCCCAGCATGCTGGGAGTTGTATGCTTTTTTTCTGTCTAAAGATGCATAGGATTGCACCTTAAGTTCTTGTTCATGCTTCTTGCTTGTTCCCGAGAAGCTGGCTTGCCACCTGCTTTCGATTCAGTTGTGAACATAAAACCCTGGGTGGTAAATGAATGCTTAATCCTTGGTTATTCTTGTTTCCGTTAAGTGAGGTATATATTGGCTCTCTACCCACTTCAGTGATTTGTTTGCAGTGTTGGTGTGCAAGCTTCCTTCTGGAATTCAGTAGCTGGAGCTATGAGGAAAAGTTCTTGTGAAGAAAAGAGCCTTTGGGGTTACACACACACACCTCATGTGTGAACCGGCTGGGGTGGGGTGTGCATAGTTAGCGTGTGGAGAAAGGGGCCTTTGGGGGTTCCTGCATGCACACACACACACACACACACACCTCCTCATGTGTAAACCAAGTGGGGCCAGTTGAGGGGGCTGGGAGGAAGCGAAAGGTAGTACATAAAACATAGGATGGGGCCTGGCGCCTGGAGGTCTGGAGGAGCCAGGCTGAAAGCGTTCATATGCAGATGTAATTCAAACCCAGTAAGTCAGGAGTTCCCTTCCCCCTGCCTGGCCAGGTGAAATGCATTTTGATTGGCTGAGAGGCAGCAGAGTTACGGGGAGGGGGGGAAAGGTATATTTCCCAAAGCGTGGTCTGACTTTGTCTGTCTTTGGATCGCGTGGCTATCGGCTACCCTGGCTATTGGGTGATGGCGGCAAGCCAAAGAGAGGCCCCAAGCCTTTGGGGGGGGGCATCAGGATCCGACCCCAGTTAGCTCCTGGTGAAATGAGCTGGATGAGGGGTCTAGTGAAGGCAAGCCTTGTAGGAGTTTACCCATCTCGGACCTTCGGGTAGGTGTGGTAATTCTCCATCGGGCGGCAAGGCTGTGCTGGATTTAACCCTTGAAGAGAATACCCTCAGGTAACATAGGTGTATGCCTGAGAGATATTAAGGAATCAGGTTTTATTGTTTTGCAGCTTTACTGTGTACTAAAGTGTCTCTCTCTTTATTTTGTGTGCTTCTCTCATTTCCCTAATCTTGTTGTAAAATGCTACCAGAATAAACCTTGTCGTGGTTTTACCCCACATGGGTTTTGTAGTACTCTGTGAGTTCAGTATCTAAATCCAGGTTACAGAATTGAAGGCAAGTCCCTGAACAGAGATTCAAGTAGGGTTGCAGCCAGCTGAGGCTGGCAGTCTGGTACCTTGAGATCTCAAGGGGTCTTGGTTCCTTTGCCAGTAGGCAAGGGTGGGGTGGTGGCGGGTCAGCCAGCCCCCCCCCTTCCGGGCCACATAGTGGCAAGTGCTGAGATTCCTTGGAGTAGGAAAGGGTGGGAGTCTGGCGGGCCAGCCAGCCCCCCCTCTTCCTCCACAGATAGCAAAATCTAGTTGAATGCAAGAGTGTATTCATAGATGATACTAAATGCCTCTTTGGCTCCTGATATCTGACAGAATGCTCACCCATCCGACTCTGAAGTTCACCTGACAATTTTTTCCCCTTCACAGGATGATCGCAAATATCCCTCATACTTGAGCTGCAGTATCCTTGTTGGAGAATTTGACAAAGTTCTGGGGTTTGTTATTGTCTTGAAAGCAGTTTTGGCAATTACTTTGTCTTATCCAAAACAGCCAAGGGAAACTGACAAGGCCTGTTTGTTTGGTTTGTTTGTTTTTTAAAAAAACTTTTTGCCTTTTAAGGAAGTGATGCCTGTATTCTCTAATCTCCTAAGTAAGAGTCTTGGGACATACAGTCATGCCTTGGATTGAGAGCATAATGTAGTCAGTACATTGCTGCAGGGCGAGAGGCTATATGAGAGAGTTGTACTGTAAACAGGGATGTTGAAGAGTCCTTGGTCTCGAGTCACAAGTCGAGTCACGAGTCTTTGGACTCGAGTCCGAGTCCTTAGTCCAAAATGGTGACTCATGAGTCACGAGTCACTCCCAAAGCTGACTTCACGAGTCCCTATTAAAATTAGTGGGGGGGTTTCCCAACAAAATAAGGCTACTTCAGATGTGTGGCTTAAATAAATTCTAGGCACAAGTGTGCCTTTTTATTTCAAAACTCTGCAATGTTGATTTTGACAAGAACAGACCAGGCAGACAAACCCAAAATAACCAGGCAGGTAGAGGAGACTGGGAACCCCAAAGCAGGCAGAGGCGTTTGTCTTGGACAGTTCAAACTGTGGAACTGGTTAAGAAGAGACCAGGCAGGCAGAGGAGGCTGGGAACCCCAAACAGGCAGGCAGAGGCAGCCAAACCCAAAATGTCTGAAAGGTTGCATTTTAGGAAAATGATTTTAAAAAATAAAATCTTCGCCGGCGATCGCACTTCTCTTCACTCCTTCTGGCACAGCCCAGGGATGTTGAAGAGTCCTTGGTCTCAAGTTCCGAGTCGAGTCTCGAGTCCCATTAAAAATATTGGGACTCGAGTGGGACTCGGGTCACTGGGTGGACTCAGTCCGACTCATGAGTCAAGTCCTGGAGTCCCCATCCCTGAAGAGAGAACCCAGCATCTAGAGATCTGTGTGTAGATTATACTTTATTTATTTAGGGAGCAATCTGATGCATGTTTAGTCAGAAAAAAGGCCTACAGCTCCCAGCATTCCTCAGCCAGCCATGCTGGGAGTTTTAGAACTTTTTTCTGTCTAAACATACCGTACATAGGATTGTGTGTCCTTGCTGTATTTTTATCCTGCTTTTCAGACAATGATTGTCTTCCAAAGTGGCTCACATCAATAAAGAGAGACAGGCCCTGCCATCAGGCTTACAAACACACAGTGGCAAGGCACACAAGGGAAGGGGAGTGGAGGGAAAAGGAAGAGGAGAGAGATCAGTTTTTTAAGGCCAGAACAAGGTGGTGGGTTATAAGTGGGCAATTAAATACACTTCCCCCTTGGCTTAATATTATTACTGTGAAGCAGGGGGTGCAACCCCCCAATGGCCTTAGATCCCCTGGATGATGGCAGGAGCCAGAGTTTGATTCTCTTTTGCTCTCCGGTCCCAGGGCATAATAAAACTGTTCCCCCACTGGGTTCCTGTGACATGCAGTTCTATCTTATACTAAAAGCGAGGGTAGTTGTGTTGGCCATGAGAAAAAATACAAAATCCATATTAGAGGAATGCCTTTCATAAGGCTAACTTAAAGGTCACAAAAATAGTCTGCAAGCTTTCAAGTTCTCCAGAACTCTTCATCAAGCTAGGTGGTAAACAGAGCAGAAGGGTGGAGAGTGGGAGAAGGAGGAAAAAAGGTGGCTGATGTTGAAGCTATGAAGTCTGCATTTGGTCAGTTGAAAGATGAAATGTGGAAGGAGGTTGCAATAGACATCCATATTAGGCTCTACCAAGTGCTGTGATGGTTTCAAGCTGCAATTGTAGAAGAAATGGCTGTACTAACCAAGGTGGTGTGGAAAGTTTTGGGGAACCAAATATTGTAGTTTAATGCTGGGAAAATTCAGTTTGCTGAAATGGGCATGCTAGGGGAAAGATATCTGGGTCCTCAACAGCTGTGAGTTCCTTGTACAATAAAGCAGTCACTTGGAAAGGCACAAACAGAAGGAATGACTAGCTAGATGCCACAGAAGTAATCTGTGATATTTGTTGCTACAGTATGTTGTGATCAGCAAAATGTGTGGAGGAACATCTGATGAGTCCTAGCTACTGTATATAGTATGATCTTTTTCAGTGCCTTATTTTAAACATGTCTGCAGTAGCTATATATTCATTACACTTTTTTTTACTATTCCTGCCAGCATTTTAGTGGTGGTGAAAGGAAAAGAAAAACATAATGATCAAGAAATAGTTTTTATGTTCTTGTAGTTGCGAACTATTTGCACATTTGCCCAATTACAATTTAGGTGTGTGATTCTAACAATATCTTTAAATCTGTTGCTTTATCATTCTGGGTTGGAGTCAAAGGTTTCCTTCCTGTGAAGAAAGTGTTCCTTGAATAGAAGAAGGGAACCTTTGGACCCACTCTATTATAACTTATAAATTAACCTTTCATGATGATAAGCTGGGATACACACACACATATACATATATTTAAACTTAGTTTATGAGGATGCAGCTGCTTCCAAGCTCAGTCAGTCAGGCGATCACTTGTGACCGAGTAAGATTGTCTTCCAGGATATATATATATTTTTTTAACAAAAAGGAGATTTTAAAAGGAGGAAAATTCTAAAGAAAATTGTGTAGACTCTAGCGATGGGTCCGTAAGTGTCTGTGGAGGCCAATTCTAGATCCACACAGCTTCCCACAGTGAGGACACAGGTTACCAGATGGAAGATGGTCCTGTAAAGGATTTATTTGACGTGCTTTTTGCTTAGCCCGTTTCTCCCTTTCACCTTGCACTCGGGCTTCTTCAAAGTCCATAGAACCTTTGTGAAAGGCCAACCTCCAGTTAGATCGTTCATGGGGCAGAGCTTCCCAGTTTTCGATGTTTATATTGCATTTTTTTAGATTAGCCTTAAGAACATCTTTAAACCTCTTATATTGACCACCGATATTCCGCTTTCCATCCTTGAGTTGGGAATAAAGTAACTGCTTTGGGAGACGGCAGTCAGGCATTCGAACAACATGACCAGTCCACTGAAGTTGGCGTTGAAGGATCATTTTTTCAACGCTAGTAGTCTTTGCTTCACTGGCAAACTATATCATGAAGATGAAATGTTCAATGCAGGCTTGTCTCTAGTGGTGGTTTTCAGTTTGAATATCTTTTGATAAGGATTATTTCATCTTCAGACAAACTGTTTAATTCTGTCTTTATAATCTGCTTTGAAGTTCTGTTCTATTATGTATAATAGTACAGTTAAACTAGTAAAAATTATCAGGCACTTAAAATAGTAAAAGAATATTGGGAAACCATTTTCATAGGCAGTAGCACTTTAATTTGTTTTCAACTGTGAGTCATTCTAAATAATTGCCTTTGAGAGAGGGAGAATAAAGCTCTAATTAAAACAGCATTGGAAAGAAAACATCTTAATGCAGTGCATTTCAGGCAGGAAAAAATTAATCTAGTTTTGGAATTGTGTGTGTGTGTGTGTGTGTGTGTGTGTGACATCTCCAGAAGAAAACCGAAATGGATAATTAAAAATTTGCTTTCCTCTGTATAGCTTTTCTCGCACACTGCTCTGTGTTCACACTGTGGGGTTCAGCTAACTACTCCATAACCTTGAGAATATGCCATTGGAGGTTCCTTCTACCTGGTAAACTACCCTGGGGTGCTAGAATAAGAGAACTAAAGATGCAGCCAGTGATTTCATCTTTGTGTAACAATTGAAGCATTAAATCATTAAACATTATTTATGAAGCTGAAGGTCATTTTACAGCTCCTGCAGTTTTGCAGGCTATAAATATATTTATTACTAAGATTTATTAGTCTTATAAAATAAAGATTGATAGTGATTGACAACTCGTCTTTCAGCTACATAGCCTATAATTTTGCCATCAGAGGAACAATCTGCAGTTGTCTGGCCTGAAAGGTTTTTTTTTGTATTAGCCCTGTGTTTATGTCCCCTTGTCCATTTTTGTCATACAAATGGCTAAGGGGTCAGGGTCCACTCTGGAATTGGATCATGTTTAATAACTTGGGACTACTTTGCTTAAATACTTGCCCCTCTTGGGATTTTATTAACGTTCTATGTGGGTTTTAAAAACTTCCTGCAACTTAGGGGCCAGTCTGTCTCTCAGTCACAACAGAGGACTAGAAAATAGCACGCTCTATTGGTAGCTAGGATGAGAATTGGAGAACTTGTATTTAAAAAACTTTTGAGGCAGGGCAGGCTGGGGTTAAGAGTGGTGGGAGAGGCACACGTATGTGATCCTATGGAATGATGATGAGAGATGAAGGGCTCACCAAGAATAGCCTGGAACCTGACTTCTGTGAAAGAACTTGGCCTTGATGTATGTGAGAGAGTGCCTCTAAGCATAACAGGCCTGTGGCTCACACTGGCTCAGCCTGTCTGAGCGTGGAAAGCTAAGCAGGGTCAGGCCTGGTTATTACTTGGATGGGAGACCCCTCCTCTAGTTTCCTGCATTGAGCAGGGGGTTGGACTCGATGGCCTTGTAGGCCCCTTCCAACTCTATCTATGAATCTATATGCAGAGTGCATTCTGTCACAAAGTTCTGTTCCACAACTAGTTTTATTGGAAGGCTACTTTGAAGTGCAGATGGGGCGGGGTTCCTGGCCCCCTGTCCTCTAACTCCAAGTGAACTACCAGCCAGTCCAATGTTATCTTCCTCCTCGGACCTCTCTTGCTGATGGGTTGGAACTGGAACTCCCCATCTCTCCAGTTCCAACCCATCAGCAAGAGATGATACTTTATGGGGGCTACCAGTTGCTGACCAGTTCTGTCAGAATACAGATTGGGGGATGGTAGCTTGCAGTAGTGCTTGAGTCGGCTAGGGGTTTCTATTAAGATGTTGAGCCAAAAGCGAAGCCTAGCTGCTCAATTCTGTTGACACTTCAGATTGTCTCTCAAAAAAGAGAATATTCTGAGTTCTGCATCTTGTTGGAAGCTGGGGCAGAGAGAAAGAGTGTGCGTCATTTCAGATATTTTATGTTTTCAGTCATTGACCCGTTTCACGATCACTGTGGTTTAAACAATCTGAGCTGTGGCATGATTTGCATAATCACCTGCCCAGGTGCGGCTTGTCATGTTGTTCAAACCCAGGCAGTGTGGCTTGTTGGAGTGCAAAACAATCCTCAAATATCCCATGGGCTGTTGTTGGGCAAACCAGCCCATTATATATGACATGGGATGTTTGGAAATTTTATCACACAATGTGTAAGCATTTTGTAGACTGTTCATGTTAGTTACTCTTAAAGATGTAACCACTGAAGTGCAAAGTATGTTAAGCCTTCTCGTGGCTCTGTGCTCCATTTGCACCCAGAAGTATACATCTTGTTCTTACTTTGTCTAAGTGAGGCAGATGCATAACATTCCTGGTCTGAGTTATGGCTGTTTCAAAACATTGCCTGTCTGGTATGCATTTTTTTTTTTTTGGCAGATTATGTTATGCTGCTTCAGGTTTTGGGTGCAGCTTTAAAATATATTCTTCCATCGACCTAATTAGGTAAGGATTTTCGAGCAATGGTTTTGTTTGAGCTAGGCTACCGCAAGTCTCGTTTAAGAAACTCTTTGCTTTGGAAGAAGAGGTACGAGAGCTGGTGTAGTGTCAGGCTGAGCTATGAATCTGGAAGTTTGTTTATTAACAACATTTGTGTGCTACCCCATAACAAAGTTCTCTGGGTGGCTTATAAGTTAGTATAAAAATTGTTTAAATACAAGATAAGACATCTTATTTTTATTTGTTTATTTAATACATTTATATACCGCTTTTCTGCCAAGGCACCCAAGGTGGTTGACACTTTTTAAATGCTGAAACAAGCAAACAAATGTTACCAACAGCTGTTCTAACAGTTCTCTCAGGCCACTGATGGTCCCTTCAGGAGCTGATCACATGAGCTCCTGGGCCTGGGCTTCCTCACTGAAGACATAAAACCATAGGCTCAAAAGCAGCATAAAAATGGCAACCAAAACCAGACTTTCAAACCAGAATGAAAGCACAGATTTTTAAAACTGAGAGGTCCAGACCATGTGAGTTATTTAAATTTATAAACCGTAAGATCCCATACAACATAAAAAAATGATGACAAATGCAGTATAAAAACTATACAGTTACACTCTAAAAGCCCATTAGACAATGGCAACAACAATTTTAAAGGGCTGGTGAACAAAAAGAGTGCAAAGATGGTGCCAGGCCAACCTCTTTGGGAAGACTGTTCTGTAACCAGGTGACATTACTGAAAAGGCCCTCTCCTTGGAGGTTAACTACGGTACCTCACTTCATTTGGTGGGGACGCTTGGAGGAGGGCCTCTGAAAGTATTTTAAGGTTTGGATAGATGCATATTGGAGAAGGCAGTCTTTCAGGGAACCTGATCCCAAGCTGTTTAGGGCTTTAAAGGTTAAAACCAGCACTTTAAAATTGGGCCTGGAAACTGACTGAGAGCCATTGAAGCTGACAAAGTGCAGGTGTAATATGGTCAAACCACCCCCGTTCCCAGATAATAATTTTGCTGCTTTATTCTGTACCAACTGCAGTTTCCAAACAATTTTTAAAGGTGGCTCCATGTATTGCAGTAATCTAAACAGGAGGTTACCAGAGCATGGGTAACTGTGGCCAAGCTATCTCCATCCAGCTGATGGTTGCAACTGGCACATTGGCTGAAGATGATTAAAGGTGCTTTGCGCTACAGAGGTCACTTGAACCTCTAAACAATGTGCTGGATCAATAAGCACCCCAGGCTGCAAATGTGATTCTTTAGAGCAGGCTCTTGTTACTTCTGATCTGTGACCTGTCTTCACTGCACATAGGCTTTCTCCCGCTGGGGAAATCCATGCACAGTGAAGCCGGGTCCCTGACCAAAGCACTGGCTGAAGGAAGTCCAGACAGCGCTTTGGCTGGCGACTGGATGATGTCAGCGGGGTGGTCCCGCTCCCTGATGTCATCTGGACTGTGGAAGCCTTTGTGGGGATCATCTACCTCCCTGGATACAGTTCGATATCCCTGCTATATACTGAAATAGTACTCCTCTGAGTGCCAGTCCTTAGATAGCCCAAACAGCACCATCAGCACAGAAAAGGTAGGTATTGTCAAGGCTGGAGGAACCCCAAGGTTTGCAGAAGTACACAAACTTTGGGGAAAACTCTGAAGGAGGAAACTTCCTGAATGGCCCTATGAGAACTGAGCATGCCCAGCCGCCACAGAATGGCTAGGGGAGGGAATGAAATGGAATATGCTGAAAAACGGTGCCGACTGGAACTTTGAACATGAGCACTCTGCACTGTAAAATCCTTACCTCTGTAGGTCTTGCTTAGGCGGTGGTGGTGATGATGATGATGATGATGATGGCGGCTGTTCTGTCTCTTTAATTTAGCCTACTGGCAGTTAGTTTTTCTGAGCTTCTTTAGCCTTTGTAAGAGACTGAAGCAAAGTGTTTCTTGCTGCATTTATTGTCTCAAAAATCATTATGGATTTCTTTTCTAAACATACAATCCAAACACTTTTCAGTATTTATATAACAACCAAGCTATTGTATACCTATGTACTAGCTTTAAGGTTTACTTTAAACCTCAGTTTAAATTATCCTTGCTATATGCAGTAAGCAGAGTAATTTATCTTTTCATTTAGATTATTCAGAAATGCCGTAGTTAAGGACAGAAGCAGGGACAGGAGGTGGGAAAGAACAGAGGCAAACATTTTAAATTCCTTAAGTTAGAAGGTGCAGAAAACAACTGATGGCTATAGCATCAATGGAATATTTCATAAAGGCCATGAAAAAATACCTTAACAGCTACATAAGAGTTAATTATGTTATTCAAAGAAATGGAATTTTCTCTGGCTTCAGTCAGCCAACATGACTTTCAGCTCATATTTAGACATTGTTCTTGATTGATATCGCAGTTAAAATGTTCTTGTAGTTCTGAAGTCTGCCTTGGACTGAACCAAGATGGAGATCTCTTATCCAGCTTTTGAGTCTTGTATGCTGGGCATAAATACATGACTAGATGTTGAGCTGGTGGTGAAGTTCATCTAAAGCAACCTTGCTCCTAGTTATAACAATTTGTCCTCTTACTACATTCCATGGTTCCATATGGTATAGTGTGGTTCTAATCCATAAACCACCTGTGTTGTATCAATCCTTCCAGCTTCAGAATAGTCTCAGTGATGTCCCTTTAGAACAGGGCTCTCCAACCTTGGGTCCCCAGATGTTGCTGGCCTACAAGCTCTCAGCATACCCAGCCAGCATGGCTAATGGCAAGGGATTCTGGGAGCTGTAGTCCAGCAACATCTGGGGACCCAAAGTTGGAGAGCCCTGCTTTAGAAATAAGTGGCTTATGAACTTCAACAGGAGGCCTGCAACATTACTCTTTACTAGTGCATTATTAATTAAGGCTATTGCAGTGATGTGTGTATTTTTCACACTTGTATCTTTTCCTTCCTTCAGTGAGTTCTGGGTAGCCTTTGTGGGGCTACCCATTTCATTTTAACAACAACCCCGTGAGCTAGGTTAGGACAAGAGAGTAACTGGTCAAAAGAGCTGTATGCCTGAATGGGATTTCTATTTTTCTTGTTTCTATAGAAATTTATATCTGGCTGTTCTAATGCCCATGCATCCCTCAGGACAGCTTACAACAATTTAACAAATAACCTACCTCACAGGGTTGTTGTGAGGATAAAATGGAGAGGAGGATGAGGATTATGTAAGCCGCCTTGAGTTCCTTGCAGGAAAAAAGGCGGGGTATAAATGTAATTAATAAATAAATAAATAAATACCACAGTACAATATAAAACCATACATTTAATAAAAGATGAAAGAAAAATTCAGAGGTAGAGACCATAGATGAGCAACCCTTAAGCAAAACTAAGAGGCTGCAATCATATACCCACTTACCTGGGAGTAAGTTCCATTGAACTCAGTAGGGCTTACTTTGGAGTAGATATGTATAGGAATGTACTGTAAGCAGGCAAACCCTTGCTGGGACAGAAATGTATTCACCCACTAGCAAAAGACATTCAGAAAGGGGGCTGCCCACATTTCATGGGGCAAGGAGTTTCATAATATTGATGCAACAACTGAGATTTTAACCTGGGTTTCTGGTTGAAGTCCATCCCTGAACTCTCTGTTTACTACACCAGACTGTCTATTTTGGTGGCAAGCGGCAACAAATGTACACCTTTCATCTGTTATGTGACATGAGTTGAAATCACTTTTGGGTTGATGGTTGCATATATTCCTCTCTTCCTTTCAGAAGCTCAGAGTGGGTAATATCTCAACAAGGTACTGAATAGACCAAAACCCACCTTCCGTTAACAATGTGTAATGGCATCAGGCACCCTCAGTTTCTTGTCAGTGCATTCCATTTCAGAGTGCACTTTCTGTATGTTGGAATTATCAATATTTATTATTCTTCCTATAAAGTCTGGATTTTGTGTGTGTGTGTGTGTGTGTGTGTGTGTCTTTTCCACAGACTTAGTCCCTTCAATCATGAGTAACTTGCTGAATCCGGATGCGATCTTTTCCAACAATGAAATGAGTCTCTCGGACATAGAAATCTATGGCTTTGATTATGACTACACATTGGTCTTCTATTCCAAGCACTTGCACACATTGATATTTAGTGCTGCCCGGGATCTGTTGATCAATGAACATCGGGTAAGATGGATTTTTTTGTATTTGTTTTAAATGTACAGGAAATTCTAAGATGCTTAGAGCTAGTTCTCATAACATTTTTTCTCTATGGAAGAATATCCCTGGAGGAAAGGCACATGAAAAAAAAACCCCGATATTGCAGCAGCTGCAACAATTATCTTGTAGCATCCGCAAGATAATTGTTGCATGAACTCACTAAATGTTCTTCATGTGCATTCCTCAGTTTGTAGTAGGGTTATGCAAGCAGTGTTGAACCCTCGAATAACCCATGGTGGCCGGGTTTGGATGGTACACCACAACCCCATTGGGGGTTGCACATTCATAATGGAGGCTGCAGGCACCTGGCGTGCGCCATGGCTCATTGTAGGTTAAATAAGCTGCAGTGAGCCCGGCGTGTTCTGTGAACCAGCCTGCAGTCTTGATGTCTATACTAGCACCACGTAACCTTAAAGTTTGATTGTCTGATGTCGTGCTGCTTATTGGGATGGATTGACTGAAATCAAGTATCCCATCTCTGAAATTCATGTATTCCTTGAAAAAGCTTGCACATTAACTGGTTGCTATAACAACTAAAATGGTGTTGGTTTGCAGCTAAATAGAGCCTCTGTGCAACCTAGCATAATCCAAAACCTTGGCTCATGCAGCTCAGCTGCCTTTTTTACTGTTCATTTATGTATACACTTAGACAGGAGACAGATCTCTACTTGGTTCTTCATGTCTCTGGTACAATCATATACTTGACAGGCTAAGGGTGCAATCCTATACACGTTTAGATAGGAAAAAAGGCCCACAACTCCCAGCCTGCCCCAGCCAGCAATGCTGGCTGGGGCATGCTGGGACTTGTGGGCCTTTTTTTCTGTCTAAACACGTATAGGATTGTGCCGTAAGGCTGCAATTCTGTGCCCGTTTATTTGAACACGAGTCCTATTAAACCAAGTGGGATTTGCTTTTGAGTAAACATGCATTGGACTGGGCTGTAGCTGTCCAGAACTTTCCACAAGCAAAGGTTAGTAGTTCCAGAGCAAAATAGTGTTTCTCCATGAGATGGGAACATACGTATCCATGATATAAGAATTCATAATTTGGTAACTGAACAAATTGCAGAGCTCTGCTAGTTGGAGGGCATAAAATGTGAGTACAAGAAGCATCTCTTTGAAGGGTGGGGTATAGATTTTACAATAAATAAGATCCTAGATCTGGGCTCTGGTAACAATTCTGATGTGATATAGAATGAAGCCTTCTGGATTTTAGCATTTCTGGTAACTTGGGTTGTCCCTGCATCCAGTAGGAAGCTTGCAATAATAAATACAGTAGTGACATATGTCTCTTATCTCAGAAATCAGACTTGTTGAAAAGAGTACCTTTTTCAATAGGTAGTTTATTAAGATTCTTCATGATCTCTAGAAATAAATAATAGAAATAGAGGAGAAGCATTTTAAAACTAACATTAAAATGTCAAGTTTTGAAAAAATAGATATTGTCCCTTCAGGTAGAAGAAAAGATTGGGAGGAACAAAAATAATAATAATAATAATAATAATAATAATAATAATAGTTGTTGTTGTTGTTGTTGTTGTTGTTAAACTCTCCCTGTTCCAGTCTTGGGCCACTGCAGAATTATTGAAAATCCTGTTACTCTCCTGATTTAAATAGAGGGCTGCAGAAGATTAAAGGGAAAGCCAGCCTTTTTAACACAATGTGTGTGTTAAAATGGTTTTGATTCAGTTTTATAAGATGGTGCAGTCTTTAGCATGATTGTATTAAATTCAGATTTCCTTTAAATGGAATTATTCCTGAAGAAAAACACTATAGAAATGGTTTTATTTAAATCCATAAAAAATGATTTCTACCCATTGTGCTTCTTGTCTAGTAGCTGGGTAGAGAAATCCCAGTTAACACATTGCTACAGTGAAATGCAAAATTCAGCTAGTTGGCACTAGGAAAAAAAAGTCTTGCTTGATAAAAGCAGATATGCTTTTTGATGGTACCTTTGATATCTAGAATGCTGTTTGAGCCAAAAATTCCTCTACTGCACTGGTAGAAATTCAGATATTAACCCCCTCTGTGCTGCTTCATCTGGAATATTCCTTTCCACTATCTGAATTGAGTTCCCAATGTTGTGTATTCCAATGATGCATTTCTGTCCAAAGGTCAGTGACTAAATATACATGTCTATAAATACTCCCACAGTAGTAAATAAATATCTCCATAGTTGTAAATAGGAAATTAGATCTTTACACATAATTGAGCCTATTCTTCAAAATATTGGTGCTAATATTTAGTGCAGGAGTGGAACAAAATTAGTCCTATTTCTATATCCTATTTTTTGAACGTGGGGTTTCTGTGTGGCCTCCGTTTTGGGCTGTCGACCATAGAGAATTACAAAAACGGTAACAATGGTTTTGTCCTCCCCATCTCCTGGGTAACAGAGGCGGATCTGCTGCAGTGCAATAGAATGTTCACAAAGATCCTAAATTCTGGAGGGTAAACTGTCTGCGTGAAAGGGGCTCCAGTGTGCCACTGGAGGGAACTAGTGTGGAGAATTTCTTGTATCTATTTGTATTTCACTTTCTGGGACTACCACAATAATATGCTTAGAGATTATGATGTGCCTTTCCAGATAAAATAGTAAACAAGTGGGGAGTTTATTTGTTGCCATTCTTGGAATATCCAATTTCATTAGAGTATGATGCATGGACCCTTAGCTAGATATGAGTACTGCCATAAGCTTTTGTTGTAACCTTTACAAAAATGGCATTAATGCATGGCCTTAGAAGAATTACCCCACTCCGACAGAACCATAGTGGACAGACAACATCAACTAGGAGGAATAGCTGGACTTCTTATTGGAACAAGAAAGCTCTTGAAAGATATTTCATATGACTTGAGTTCTGTGTTAAAACACTTTTTAAAAATCTTATCCTGCCAGTATCCTGCAGAAATCCGGAAGTATGACTATGATCCAAATTTTGCAATAAGAGGTCTTCATTATGATGTACATCGGGTAGGTATACATGATTTCATTTTGAACATGATTGCATGTAATGTATTATCAACCTTCCCTAATGCTTGATCAGATATGTCATTATTCTGATAAGTCATGAATCATGATACTGACATTAAATAATCTGCCATTATTTGTGAGTAGCTTAAAATAACTGCAAGATAATTTAGGGCGCAATCCTATGTCCCTCCAACCTTGTCTGTGGGGGACATAGGATTGGGCCTGGAAGGCTGTGACCTCGGAAATCCCTTCCAAGGTTGCAGCACTGCAGGGTGCCCCCCCCACCTCGTAGCCTACGCAGTGCTTTCCACTCCAGCAGGTAACCGAACATGGAATACTGTTTTTTTGGTTCCCCCGTGGGTGGGTGTGGGTGTGTTCCTGGAGGTAGGGGGGAGGGGAGGAGTGAGGCTCCGCCAGATTCCGAGGAATCCAGGTGGCATCTCAGCCTCCCCTCCTCGTGACGGGAGGAAAAACATCTAGATGGCTGAAATCGCCCATCTAGATGTTTTTTGGGGCGAAGGGAGTGTGCTAGATATCCTATCTGCTGCTCTACTCCCACCCTCAATAGGATGCCGATAATCCTCCGGGTTTGGAGGCTTATGGGCAGCCTCATAGGATCACACTGCCCAGGTGGCTATTTGTTGTCCAATTTGGAACAGAACATTTATCATTTATTTAGAATAGTTATACTTGCATAGTAACTGAAGTTCTCAAGGTGACTTACAATACATTTAAAATATAACAAAACAGACAAGTGTTATTGGGGCGGGGCCTTTCCCCCAGATGTTCCAGTTGCTACTCTGCATCTGAATTTCTGGGCTTTTTCTCAGAGAAGAAGTACATCAGCAATCAAGCATAAATAAAAATAGTAAGTTTTTAAATTCCCTGTCACAAAATGTGATGGCAACCAATTTAGGTGGCTTTGATTTTACCACAGTGACAGGTAAATCACTTGAGCTTGGGACCACAATACCTGATAGAACGCCTCTCCCAACCGCAATCTACTCGTACACTACGTTCAACATCTGGGGCCTTCCTCCGACTGCCACCTCCACGTGAGGCTTGGAGGGCAGCGACAAGGGGGAGGGCCTTTTCTGTGGTAGCCCCCCAACTGTGGAACAAGCTCCCCCCTGAGGCCCACCTGGCGCCAACTCTATTATCTTTTCAGCGCCAGGTTAAGACTGCCCTCTATGCCGAGGCTTTAATAATTAAATGGTATACAGCGGGGTGGTAAATTGTTTTAGCAGTGGTGTTTTATTAACTTGTTTTAGTGATATTTTAAAAATTGGTTTTAAATTTTTATAATGTTTTTACCGTTTATATTTTTAACTGTATTTTATTGTATTTTTTAATTGATTGTTGTACACCAACCAGGGAGCTCCGGCTATTGGGCGGTATAGAGAATGAATGCATGGTTTGCCTCCAATTCCAGAAGAACAAGATTGCTTACCAGCTGTGATTTCTATCCTCATTACATATAACTTAATATGTAAATTTCAGACACCCAGGCACATATTTTCTTAACAAATAGCTTTTGAGTCTGCAAAGCTGTTAGAAAGCTATTCTTGGATCAGCAACAGAACTGCGAGATACGTCAGCCGTAGTAGTAGCCACCCAGGTAAAGAAACCCTTCCCTATAAGGGACTACCATGTGGCTGCTCTGATAGCCATCCTCAGGCTGAGGTCTCCTCCGAGACCTGCTGTGACTCAGAGATTCAGAACCAGAGTGGTGGTTGGTTTGCACCTGCTATGCCTCTTGTGTCTGCTACCAGCAACCAAAGCTGTGAGAGGCAGCAGCAGCCTGGGTGAGGAAACCTCGCTCTGTGAAGGACTAACTTCTGGCTGCTGCCACCACCATTCTTTTGTCTGTCTCAGATCTGCTGTCAAGTAATTACTGGCTAGTACACTACAGCATTCTTCCCCTCTCCTCTGTCTTTCTCCACATTGTGTATAATTTTATAAACCTCTATCATGTGTCCTCTCTCTAAATCAGGGGTGGGCAACTTGTGGCACTCCAGATGTTTTGGGCTACAACTCCCATGATCCTTCACCATTGAATGTGCTGGCTAAGGCTGATGGAAGCTTATCTTCCAATAAGGCTTTTGTTTAAAATCTTTAGCTGGAGACACTAATTAAATGGAGTAACTCTAAATTGTGTAGTAATAATGGATAAGATAGTTGCCTGAAATTTCATCAAAACTGTTTTCACCTGAAACTTTTCTTTTCTTTTCTTAAAAAGGCATTATTGATGAAGATAGATGCTTTTCATTATATTCAGTTAGGAACAGTGTACAGGTGAGTCTAACTTGCTTAGTTTGCACTAAATTGTTGACGTTTTTTTAAAAAAATGTGGGGTGTGTGGGCTCCGAACACAAAATCCACAGTAGTGGCAATATACAGTAATACCTTGGATTGCAAGCATAATTCATTCTGGAACTGTGCTTGTAATCCAAAACACTCTTATATCAAAGCGAGTCTCTGGCGGGCATGAGTGGGGCCGATTTCGGCCTGCTACGCCCGCTCGAGGCGAGCAGTTACATCCCTACGACTTGTCTTGCAAGACCTTGCTCGTTTATCAAGTCAAATTTTAAAAAATGTTTTTGCTTGTCTTGCAAAACGCTCTCAGACCAAGTTACTTGCAATCCAAGGTATTACTGTAATACAATGGAATGAGCTGTGTTAAGATGATCAAATCCTGGCTTAAGAAGCCAGGATATGAACACATTTTGGGCACCTGCATGCATCCGCTTTGCTTCCACTGTGGTCCTCCCTTTATGTGAGCAGCAAAATAAACCAGGAAGCTGCAATTAACCATAGCTTTCCATTGCATCCGAACTGGAAATTAAAGTTAATGGCTTCCAAACAAGCAAGGATTGGAAGCAAACTTTCAACTATGGTTTAAAACCTGACTCGCACAAAGGGTGGAACAAAGCAGCTATGTGCTTATCCTGGCTTATTTACTGTCTTCCATTTATAGCTTATTAACTGTGTTGTATAGTTCTCTGCTGGAACAGATGCACGAGTGAAAAAAAATAGTGCTTTTATTGTCTGAACTAGTCAAATCTGTTCTTTAGCTTGTGTGGTCAGAGGAGAGTTGGATGGCCACATGGCACTGACTAATGTTCTTGCTTCCAGCTGCTAGATTGCACTAGAAGACTGCTAAAAATACTTCAGTGTTGGCAACTGATCTTTATAAAAAGCTTCACAGGCAGTAGCTTTTAAATCTATTTCAATGTGGTACTTGTCCTGTTAAGAGCCCCCATCATATTTATGGTTGATTAAATGCAGCTGTGAATACCATGTTAATTCTGTAAGCAATCTTGGTAGCTTTTCACTCTGTTCAAATCAATGCAAAGTTAAGTCTTTAATTACATCTATCTAGAAAAAACAAATCTGTTAAATTGCATTCCTGCATTTTTACTGAGATTGAAAAGTTGCTGGCCCTTTTGGCTGCCAGTTTCCAAAATCCTAAATATAGCTTGACACACATTACTTTACTAAATAAAAATAAGTGGTATCTTATACTTTAGATATTCTCTTACAACTAAAACAGCTAATATCCAGAATCCTAGCACTTAAAATTACACATCAAGGCTCAATCCTGTGCCCACTTACCTGGGAGTAAGCCCCATTGAGCTCATTGGGATATCTGACTAGGCATGTGTTTGGAATGCAGTGCATGTAAGCTTCTAGCAGTGATTCCGCTACTCTGGCAAGGTCTTCAATATAGAAAAGCAGTAAAACAGATCCCCAAGATACTTTATTGGGGAAGAGGTTAACCCTCTGCTGCTTTGCACCCTGAAAGTTGTAACATAGTTGGGGAAAGCCCATCTTGTGAATCAAGCTTATAATTGAATTCGACATTTCTGTATTCTGCTAAATCCTTCAGCTGGGGTAGCTGCATGGATAAGTTCTCCTGACTCCAACTTAACTACCTGGTTCACACATAATGCTAAGACATAGTTTATTTAACCCTTGGGTTGTTGAATTCTGGGTTGTCATGATACATGAACCCAGCTGCACTAACAAACCATGATTTGTTAACCATGAACAACCCAGAAAGAGAACCCATGATTTGTTGTTGGGCTGTGAACTCTGGGTTATTTAAACCATGGGTTGTTTCTATATGTGAACCCAGAACTGTGGATTGTTCATGGGTTGTTTTGCCATGTTACACAGGCAGTGGGCAAGAGTAGTAAAAAAAACAAGCCGCTCTACGTATCAGTACTACAGCGCCACAAAGACATCTGGGATGTAGAGAGGAAGTGGTCGGAGGAAGAGGGAAACAAACTTATCTAGGGATTGAGAAAACAAACCATGGTTTGTTAGATCATCTGCCAGACAAACCCTAGGTTAAATAAACCATGGGTTAGTATTTTCTGTGAACCAGGACACTGCATACCACTACTAAGCAGAAGATGGGTTGATCTCATCTCTTCTTTGAATCTAAAAGGTTGGCCAGGAAAGGAAGGAGTGAAAGCAAACCCTGATATATAGTGAACTAATGGTGTATGCCCTTTGCATCTACTTTCTGCTGCTGCTTGTACTGTACTGTACTGTACTGTACTGTACTGTACTGTGGCAGCCTCTAATCCTGATGATACAGTGTTAGCAAATCTTTACTGTACTTTAAAGTCATGGAGGCTGAACTCTATTAAGATTGAAAAGGAATTGGCTGTAATCTGGCTTTAAATACTATCTGCTCATCTGTGCTTCATGAAGTAATGTTTAAAAGGGTGGGGGAATTGCTATCTGTTGATGCTTGATGCTTTTACCTACTTAATTTTGCCCCCAGGCTTATAATAACAGAGGTGAATTAACTTTGAGGAAAGGAATGAGAGTTTTTAAGGCGCAATCTTTTCCTTATGTGTCAGTATGGTAGAACTTGGCTTCCTTTGTTAATTTAAGACTTTAGGTCTGTCTCAGTTGGCAGTGCATGGTGTTCCTTGCAGAATCCATGACGTCAAATAATGGCTGAAGTATTCTAAATAGTTAAGGTTGGTCTGTTGCTTATGTAAAACTAGAGAATCCAAGGGTTTCGTATGTAGAATCTCCATATTGCTATGTGAGAACTGCTTGGCTTTGGCACTGAAGCTGCTATTGCTGTTGCCAGAGGATTAAATGTTGTTCCGGATGAAGAAGTCATTGCCATGTACGATGGGTCCCATGTCCCCTTGGAACAAATGAGTGACTTCTATGGAAAGGTAAGAGTATAAGCCACTCTATGTCTATATGAACTAAAATTCACACATGAGAACGTGATTGGATTTATGTTCTTTTCTTGCTCTATAGTAACTTATAGCTACCCTGAATTGTATCCAATGTTAGTCTTACTTAGAGTAGACCAATTAAAATGAATGGACTTAAGTTAGACTAACATTGGATACAATCAACTGTCTCAGTAGCTCTATTATACGAACAGTTCTCTTATACAAACAGGTTGTCTAAGGGCTCATAAATAGTTCACTCAGTTTGTGAAGAAATGAAAATTTATGGAATAGATGGCTGCCTCTTTCGGCATTGGTGCTCCCCTTTGAGACTGCTGTTGCTTTTTGCTTTTTTTATTTGTTGGTTTCTACAAAAACAAAATTGAGAGTGCAGAAACAGTCTTTTAAAAGACTATTGGGTCAGAGAAAGAAGTGCATAAGGTTTATTTATTCTGAAATGTATCATTTATCACATTTGCTGCTTTCTAAGTATGGTATACAGACACGTGCTGTGAACCACAACCTACTTTAACAAATTAGCAGTTCAAAGGAATACCAATGTAAAATGGAAGAATAGAAGATTAAAGGTGCAATCCTATGGCAGTTTAGACAGAAAAAAGGCCTACAACTCCCAGCATGCTGGGAGTTGTAGACCTTTTTTCTGTCTAAACTGCCATAGGATTGTGCCCTAAATGAAGTGCCACAGATTTGGGATAGCCCATTTCTATTATTGGTTGCCAAGTTTTTGGTTGCTAAGTGTTTGTAATTAATTAATTATTAATATTTATTTATTTATTTATTGCCCATCATTTACTAGGCCAGCACTAGGCATTCTGTAGCCTACACAGCTTTTCCCCTCCAGTCTTTTCTCACTGTCTGTAGAATGTAGTTCTGTGGAGGATAAAGCAAGTTAATGAGGCAAGAACTAAAAATAATGGAGATGCATATTCTGAATCACCATGTGTTTCAGGGCATCTGAAATCCTTTTTGTCCTGAACTTCCAACCTTATGGATACTTCCACACGCATATAAAGTTTTTGTCTGTCTGCATGTTCCTTAATGCCAAATGCTGAACAAGTTAGTGTGTGTTTTTTGACATACAAAAAGGAACTTTGATTGTAACTTTCTAGGTGAGTCATCACCAAGTTGACATTGTTTAGAGAAAAAGAACATACTTGTGAAAAGATTACTGTTATTGAATAGATTTGCTGTTTGTTTAGAGTGGCACAAGCTGTTACCACAAGAGTTGCTTGGATGTACTTTTTTTTGCATGTTATAAAATCATTCTCTAATAATTTGTTTCATTTGCTTATTACCAGTATTTCTTTGCCACATTTCAGGACAAAAAGCCCCCCTGAGATGGTTCACATACAAAATGAAAACATAAAATACAATTACAAATCAACTAATTTAAGATTATGAAATTAAAGGAGCAATCCTGCTGCCCCTAGACAGCGACTGAGGGGCCATAGGATTAGGATTTTTCGGATTCCCAGATCTAAGGTTGGACACAGCGCTCTGATCTCAGAGCTGGGAATCAAGAGCTCCAACCCCCTCCTCCGCCCCCTTGCAGCCGGTGTGCTAGCTGCTCTCTGACCTTAGAGAGGCCAAGAAGGGGTCGTTTGGGCAGGGGCGGGGAGGAGAGGAGACTGGGAAGGCCAGGATACGACTTATGCTGGGAAGGAAGCCTCTCCAACTTCCTTCCCTTCCCACTCTGAAACGGCCCAGCTAGACAGGTGAAAAAGCCCATCTGGAGAAATATGAAGGGCAGGAGGACAGGGAGGCAAAGATCACCTCTGCCGCTCCTCCTGCTCTGATTGGATGCCTGTGAGCATCTGAGTCTGAGGGCTTATGGGTATTGTGATAGGATTGCACCCTAAAACTGCAATCTAAAATGTTTTCCAGACCAGCACAGATATCCACTACAACAAGGTTGGGGAACCTGTGGTCCTTCAGATGTTGCTGGACTCCCAACATCCCTCACTATTGGCTGTGCTGGCTGGTGTTTGGTGGGAGTTGGAGTCCAAAAACGTTTGGAGGCCCAGAGGTCCCCCATGCCTGGACTATAACAACTTAAAACAGGGGCATCAGCATTGCAAACTACTAAAAACCCATCTCAGCATCTTTAACTGAAAGCAGAACAAAACAAAAAGGTTTTGAAAGCTCATCTAAAAGCCAGCAAAGAAGGAGCTACCTGTATATCCCTTGGGAGTTGTAGAAGTATGGAGCCACCACTAGAAAATCCCTGTCTCTTGATCCTACATTCTGATTGAGTCTCAAGTGACTCACTTCAAATAAGAGTCATTCTTTTATGTCCCCCTCCTGTTCCCTATGTATTTAATGCAAGTAATAACAAGTAAAGCTTTACAAAACCTTTTTTGGGGGGCATATGTTTTAGTCACATGTGTTTGTTTGCAGAGTTCACAAGGTAACACCATGAAGCAGTTCATGGATATCTTCTCCTTGCCTGAGATGACACTCCTATCTTGTGTAAATGAGTATTTCCTGAGAAACAACATAGACTATGAGCCGGTTCATCTCTACAAAGATGTGAAGGTATTGGGCTGTCCTGGTGTAATAGCAGTCCATGTAACTTTTGCACTTCTCTTGTAGAATATGAAGCTATTTTCTCTTAATTTCTGGATGCATATTCCAACATGGTGATTTCCTTCATTGCTAAGTACCATATTCTTACAGTTCCAAAACAGATTGCAACAAGGATGGTAATACACACTATGCTAAAATATTATGGCCTACAAAACAATTTATAACCCTTAAAAATTTGTGGCTGTTGGCTTTAATATGTACAAGCAGGGTTGTTGTTTTTTTGTTTGGGTTGAGAGGCAAAATGGGACATGCTTTTTTCCAGTTGGAAAAATCTATGTTACTAAAAACATGTGCTTCTCAGCAAACCAAGTTTCTAGCTCTTATGGTTGTAAAGATGGGCTCAAAAGTGTGTGGATGCATAGTTAAAACCTTAGAACCCTGAGGGGAGGTGGCAAGTGCGATTTCTAGTGATCAGTGTGAGGGTTCCTGCTTAGCTCCCTGATTGCTCTCTGTGACTAGCAGAAGTGGAATTATTAAAAGAAAGCAACTATATATGTTCTTAGTTTGCATAATGTATACAGCAGAATTTGACCTACTCTTGGTGCGGGATTTGGCTCATCTTAGCACATGACTAAGAAGAGCCCTTTTTTAATGTTTTAAATGTTTTTTTAAATGTAAAAAACCCAAACAAATAGGGATGCACAACCCAGCTAATGGCTCTTGAGTCAGACTTGTCAGCAGTATGAAACAAAAATTCTCCAGTTGTTGACACGAGTCTCACCTTTTTTGCATGTGGATGTTTCAGCAAATTTGCTTCACAGTATAGAGCTTTTTACTTTCATCTGGTGTCTTGCTCTGAGTGCAGAAGTGTTTTCCAGCCCAAGCAAAGCATGTGGAACTCTTCCTTTTTATTCTGATGCACAAGTCCCATAGAAAAATGCATGTTTTTTTTCCTATTTGAGGAAGCCGTTGAGTGGAATCTTATTTTCTTGGCCCCCCGTCTTTCCCGCCTTCTTTCCCCTCAACGTCTAGGAGTCTTCCTTTCCAGTGCCTTGTAATGCAGGGCTTCCTGCCACCCACCCTAGGCAGTCTAGTAGCCTGCCAAAATACTCACAGAAATCATGGCATAGGATGGGGGTGGAAGGTACCTTTCTTGCGAATACTTGATATTTCATCAAATGAATTTCAACATGGAGAAAAATCTCAACTGTAACTTTACATTAATATCCCTGACAGGACTCAATCAGAGATGTCCACATCAAAGGAATAATGTACCATGCAATTGAAGCGGATATTGGTAAGCATTACTGAAGTTTTATGAAAGGAGCTCATTTTCCATTTTTAATGTTTTACAATTGTTAGTTCTAGCTGGTGGAGTCTCTTATGCTTTCACAAACACCTATTGTGATGTGATTGTTGAAATGATGTAGAGAAGTATCCTCCCCATGCACTTTGTTCATTTTTGTGTCAATCAGAGGTCATAACAATACCACTTTCTGGATCTGAATTGCAACAGGTGTTGTGGGGAGGTTAACTTCAGTGTGGTAGGTGGTTGCGTATGCTGGGGAGTGAGCATCTTTAGAATGATGTGTGGCTTTTATGGGCTTGTTGGGACTTTCCAAAAGGTCTCTTGAGGATATGCAGGTCACTTCTTGCACAACCTCTTCCTGCGCTTCTGGTGTAATTACAAAGTGACAAGTTGTACACCTCCCTCATGAGGAGAAGTGCGAGTTCCAGATGTTCACCTAACTTCTGCTTCTTCCTCTGAGAGAGAGATGCGAGTTGTCATGTTGGATGTTGCATTAGAAGTATAGAGCAATTTTGTTGGAGAGGATGTCAGGAAAAAGGGACATATGCTCATATGTGGTGGAGTTGTAAAAATGTTTTGGTGTTTTGGCGAGAGGTTTTTACAGAAATATCAAAAATTATTGGAATTAATTTACAGAAATATCAAAAATTATTGGAATTAATTTAGAGGTCTGTCCAAAATTAGCATTGTTATCAATAACGGAGAAGCTTATTTGCAACCAAAATACGAAGGAGTTAATTGTAAACTTGTTAACTGCGGCCAGGCTAATGATAGCGAGAAATTGGAAAGTACAACATGTTTTCCTAATAACAGACTGGTATAAGGAAGTTTGGGACATAGCCCTAAACGATAAACTAACTAGTAGTATCAAATGCAGAAAAGGATTGCTAAAGAAGAATGATTTTATGGATATATGGAATCAATTACTAGACTATGTATTAATAAAGGGGAAGGGGAACATGCCTTGTCAGGATTTGTTATATTTTTGGAATTTGGAATTCATTTGATCAAGAGGATGGAAGTATATTAATTGGTCCCTTGGAGGGTGGGGGGGGTGCACTTTATGACTTATTGTATGCTGTTGAGGTTATATTTTTGTGATATTTTTGTATTTTGTTATATTTTGTTTTGGAAAGTAAATATATATATAAAGTATAGAGCAAGGATGCTCAAGTTGCTCTTGCATTCCCTTTTGCTACTTTGATAGCATCTGAAACCATCGTCAGCTAGTCTGTTACTGCTTATAATGGCTAAGGAAAGTAGGCTGGTGTATAGCCTCTTAAACTTGTGTTGGCTGAGCCTCTGCTAATTGATCTGTTTTCTGTGCCCTTCTAACATAGATAATCCATAGGCCTATTGGCCTTTGAAGTGCCATATTTCCCTCAGAGTTAGAACTTAACCAGTCTTCAGCAGTAGGCTCTTTGCCTAATGTGCCCTGGTGTGATGGTACATACTAGCAATGGGGATTTGGGAAAGCTCTTGGCTGGCATTAGGTAATGTCTAATGTCTAGCATGCAGTAATTCACAGTCGGCCAGGAATGGGTTCTTCAAAAAGTCTTGGGATGGATTCAGAGAACCTATCCCCCCTTCCTCCACAAATCTGTGATGAGTAATGGATTTAGTGATCTAGATTGCCTGAAGTATTCTACGGCTACAGCAGTTTTTAGCAAGCTAGATCTTGTTGTTTGTCCAGAGCATGCTGGCTACAGGGTCTGTTGCACCCAGAGTTGCAACTGATTTCCATAGGAGTTCCTTCATTTGGCAATTGGAAGTAGTTGTATAAACCCACAGTGGGCAGGTTCATATGTCATGCTAAGCCACTGTGCGAATAAGCTACACAGTGTGGGTTCACGGAACAGCCCATGGTGCACCCGACAGACTATCGGACTCACCGTGGTTTGTTCTCTCCCTCCCTTGGTCCTCCAGCTGGTATCCCAGAGTTCTTCTTAGCAGAGCCTGTCTTGTCTGCCCATCGCCCACGCCGATTGCTACCCCTTTTTGTTTGCTGCTGGGGGGGGTGTGTCTTGGAGCCTGGGGTCGTAATTTTTAAAATTTCTTTAGCCCCAGAAAATTGTGCAATTGTATTGGTCATTTTTAATTTTTTTAAAATTGTTTTGTCGGTCTTCCACAGGTGCGCAAGTGCGCACTCGCAGCTGTCCAATATGTGTAGTCTTGTCAGTGGCCTTGTAAGTATCAGCTGTCAAAGGGAAGTGGAGTAGCTAACAGATTGACAAGGCATGTAGGTTAATTTGTGTGCCCAGTTTCCAGCTGTCAATTTCCTAGCTGCCAATTGAAAAGTAAAGGGGAGAAAAGTGACAAAAGTAGGTGCACCAAAAGTGGGTGGTGACAATATCACCCCCTTAGCAATGCAGTCATCTGACTTTTAAGTGTAGAACTGACAGTTCTCACTGTCCTCCACCTTTTCAACACTTCCCTGAATCTCCAGCTGCTCCAGAAAGGGGAGATATTAACACCACCACCCCACCTTTTCAAGTCTCCTTTTTGGAGCACTTACTGCTGCGGTTGCTGTGGTCCCTTGACAGTTCTAAAAAATGTGCATTTTTTGAGACTTGGAAAGGGGCGCAGATTTAATGGCTGGCCAGTAAATGGAGGGGAAATATACATAAATTTTAGAACTGTCAGGGACCCACTGTAACTGCAACAGTAAGTGCTCCAGAATGGAGATACGCAAGTTGTGGGGAGTGGTCTGGGTTCGGATGACACGACAACCCACCGTGGGAAGTAATCCATGATGGGTTGTCGTGTTATGCAAACCAGGTCACTGAGTTCAGATTTTATGATATTCCCTTCATGATGGCCATGTAGGCAGGAGCTGGAATAAATTTCCTACCATTAAGATAGAAATGTGGCAAACCCAAGGTCTGGTGAATCATCTTGAAGTTCAGCTTGAAAACTTACTAGGTGTGTTAACAATGAAGATTCTTCAGATGCTTTAGAATTTTAATGTCTTGGAATATGAGGTGTTCTTTAAGATGTTTAGACAATTCAGAAATGCCATGCGCCATAAAAAGGCTTCAGAATACCAGAGTGTCTATAGAGAGTCTTGATTTGCATTCTGGTGTACTTATACACTTTTAGTTTCCAGGAACAACTCCTTTTTAAAATGTTTTACAAGCTTACTTTTAGGCAGAGTTTAAGTTCAGAGCCAGGGCTTTGTACTGGAACCAGCTTTCTATGCCAGATCAAAGCACTGGAACTTTGACTGTCTCCTAGAAGCACTCATGTGCAGAACAACTTTCAGGAATTATTAATTACAGTGCATACATTAGCACCACCCCATCTGGGATTGTGGATGGTGTTTTCAGACACCAGTACCTCTCTCAAGAATTGACATCTGCTTTTAGGAACGGAATTGAACATTGAGAGGATTAGAGTCAAATAAAATGTGATGACTTCTGCATGCAGTGATGCCCCCTTCCTTTAAAAAAAAAAAGTTCTGTCTCCATGACCCATGTGCCTGCAGTGTCTGCATGCAGCCAGCCAGCATCTGGGCTATATATTGCTGGCATGCTGCGGATATATATTTCAGTTGCGTGCCAGCAGTATATAGCCCAGATGGGCCAATGCATGAGCTAAAAGTCCATAGTGTTACAGAACAGTGTGGACATTACTACCAGTAAGGCTTTTCAGCAGAATTGCATATAAGAAATTACTTGTCTAAACTGGCCCTTAGTAATATTTGGACAGGTATTTAGCCTATGGGTGCTGGCTGTTGTTTTCATTGTGAATCTTTCTACACTGTGTCCAAGGCTGCGTGAATTCTACTGATGATATTGTAATCAGGACGACATGACTATGACTTAGAATTACAAAAACTTGAGTGCATATCCCTTTGCTGTATTCATTAATACAATCAAGACTGTTTTGTAACTTGTATGTTTGTTTTTCTCCCCCCCCCCCGATTTTTAGAGAAATATATTTGCTATGCTGAACAGACGCGTGCTGTGCTAGCAAAACTGGCAAATCATGGCAAGAAGATGTTCCTCATTACGAACAGTCCTAGCAGCTTTGTGTAGGTGGCTTGCTTTGTTCACACAACCCCCACCCCACCCCACTGTCAAGTTGTCAGTTTAAAAAGGAAAGAAAAAGCAGTGTAGTTACATTTGTGCTACTAAAAGTTGGTCTGCTTTTTGCAGGGACAGAGGTATGAAGTTCATTGTTGGGAAAGACTGGAGGGATCTCTTTGATGTAGTCATTGTCCAGGCTGACAAGCCAAACTTTTTCAATGATAAGAGAAGGTGAGTGCCTTCCCCTAAAGTATTTTCCTATTGTTGTTGTTGTTGTTGTTGTTGTTGTTGTTACTGTTATTATTCCACCTTTTTTCTTCTTACAAGGAACCCAAGGCAGCTTACATAGTCATCCTCCTCCTCCATTTTATCCTCATAACCACCCTGTGAGGTAGGTTAGGCTGATAGTCAGTTACTGGCCCGAAGTCATCCAGTGAGTTTCATGGCTGAGTGGGGACTAGAACCCGGATCTCCTGAGTCCCAGTCCAACACTTCTAGCTGCTAGACTACACTGGCTCCCTAACCAGCTATCCATACACTGGGTGGTATGGGTAACTAACTGCAGCATAGCTGTCATTAAGTTGCCCAAGCAATGGGCATGTAGAGCACTTGGTCAGGAGTACTTGGAGCCTGTGGATGTAGTTATGGTCTGTCTTGACTGCTTCCCTAGCACTGTGCTGCTGCTGCCTAATCCCTACCATGGTAGACTAGAGACAAAACTAAGCATGGGAAGAGGAGGTGGCGGCATAATCCTTCATACTGCTTAGGAGAAGCAATATTTGAAAGCAACCATCTAAAACATTAAATCAGTTCTATTTTAACCCTCCTTTTGCAGCATTAATTTAAAAAATAAAAACACCAACCTTTCCTCTTGAGTAGAAAGATGTACACTCTCACATGTGGGGGAAGCAATACATTTTAAAGGGGAAACCACCAATTCATTTTTCTGTTGCAAACTGTGCCACCACCTTTCAATATTTTATTGTTTTGATCACTGTTTTTACAAAGACAGAAATGGTGTGTTACAAACATTGGTGTGAACCATTCCCATTTTTCTTAATCCCAGCCCTTTTCAACTTCATTCCCATCTTCATTTCTGCCCTTCCCTTCCAATTCCCTCCCTGATTCAATCTCAATTCTCTTTCCAGTGGTGGATGGGAAGTAAAATGTACCTTTGTAATAGTCCAGGAGAAAACAATGGGTTGTTAATATGCAAAAAGGTTAAGAATCTTTCTTAAAGCTTAGCTAATAAATTTGATAGTGCCTGATTTAAGGACTGACCGATTGTCAGATTAGGCTTCTATATCCATCTACAACCGTCAAACACTGTGGCTTAAAGAAGTGTGAACTGAGGCACACATGCCAAAAGGATTGATCACCCATTGCTCAAAAATGATGACTTGGTAAAACTGGAAGGGATCTCTCAAGATCATCCGTATGCAAGTTTTTGTACTCCTGCAGGATTTATAGACTCAAGACAATCCCTGGTGGACCTATCTGGATTCTGTTTAACTAGAACTTTAACCCAAATTCTCTAGGCTGCATGTTTTGTTGTGTTTAGGAAACTTTATTTAATGCTCATACCAAATTTACTCTTCCAAAGCTTAAGCTTCTTATGAAAAAGCCATGTAGACTTGTAGTTTTTCTAAAGCTGTTTTGGGGGAATTCTGCACAAGTGTTTCATTCTGTCCGCATCTATAAATTTTCTGGTGGCACCTGCTTCTACTTGGTGGTGGCATCGGAGCTTTTGGGTGATTGAGCTTTGCTCTGTTTTTTCTCTTCCTTTTTTTTAGACCTTTCCGCAAAGTGAATGAAAGAGGGGTTTTGCTCTGGGACAAAATTCATGAACTTCAGAAAGGCCAGATCTACAAACAGGTATTTTTGTTTCTTAAAATATTTAAAATATATCCCATCTTTCTGCCTCAAGCAAGACCTACAAGGCAGCTAACAATCATAGTAAAGCTTCCTAATATTAAGTGGTATTACATAGCCAACCAATTAAGATATATAATGGATATTATTGCTAGGAAAGATATTATGTGGTGGAACTAGAAGCACAGGAATTAGGAAATAGGGTTGAGAGAGTTTTATTTGCAAAGCAAGGTTATAATATGATAAAAAGATTAGAAAACCCCTTCTTAAAAAATATGTTAGAAATATGGAATAGTAATAGGAAAATATTTATACCAGGGATATCCCCGCCTACTCCAGTGGTGGTTATGGAGGACTTTCCAGAGAATGTACAACACTTGGAATGTATTTTTAGAGAAAAAAAAGTTATTAGATTACTTGATTGGGTGGAAAAAATGGAGAGTAGGCAGCAAATAATTGAAAAGGTGGGACCAGGAAGAAGTTCGTGGTTAAATTTAATTCAATTAGTTCAATGGTCAAAGAAATGGAAGAGGATAAATGAATATGAAAGAGAATTCACTGCATTTGAGCAGTTAGTTATGTCCAGAGAGCTTATAGAAGGGAATGTATCATCAAGGGGTATAACAAAGATGATATATAAAATGATTCAAAAAACAGAAGAGCAAGAAGAGAAGATAGTTTGGGATACAGATTTTGAGGAGGAAATAGCGAAAGAAGAGTGGAATAAGATATGGGATAGGCGTATACTGAAAAACATGTCAATAAGGATAAAGGAGAATTTTTATAAACTTATTTGGAGATGGTACCTGACTCCAGTGAGATTAAATAAAATAGATAATAATAATTGTTCGGCAATGTGTTGGAGAGGTTGCCAGAAGCTACGTACGTATGCTCATATGTGGTGGAGCTGTAAAAGTGTATTTGATTTTTGAAACAATTTTTTTGAAGAAATATCAGAAATTATTGGTATTAATTTAGAGGTCTGTCCTAAATTAGCATTGTTATCAATAATGGAGAAGGTGGCTTGTTGTCAAGATGTCAAAGAACTAATTGTAAATTAACGGCGGGCAGATTAATGATTGCAAGGAATTGGGAAGTTCAACAAGTTTTTTCTATTATTGATTGGTACGTATAAGGAGGTGTGGGATATGGCCTTAATGTTGGAGTATCAACAACATGCTATGATGTTTTTATTTACAGTACAGATGGTCTGCTATCTGACATTGCTAGGCAGGATGTTTATTGTCTAGGTTTCACTGTGTTCCCCGTGTTTACCTTAGCTACCCTGGCCAGCTTTTCGTGTGTAGATTCTTGAAGCGTACATAATTTTGTGGTAAAGCACATGGTCTTTATGTACAAGTCACAGGTTCAGTCTTTGACACTACCAATCAGAGGGCTAGAAAAGACCAGATACCTTGGAGAGGTGACATCATTACAAATAGACAGTACTGGTTTACCTGGACTCATGGTATAAAGCATTTCTTTAACTTTTACATTATGAATTGGGCAGTATCACATACACTAGACTGGTGCTCATGAACAGTACACACAACTCCAACCAACACAGAATCCCAGTCCTATTGGTCTAGCCAAGAGCTACATGCCTCTTTCCCCTCTCCCCCATCCTCCAAAATAATAATATTTGATCCAAAATATTATTCATAATAATAATAACATTCATATCCCACCTTTTTTTCTTCTTGCAAAGGAGCCCAAGGTGGCTTACATGGTGGTCCTCTCTATTTTATCCTCAGAGCAACCCTGTGTGGTTGGTTAGGCTGTGAGTCAGTGACTGGCCCAAAGTCATCCAGTGAATTTCATGGCTGAGTAGGGACTAGAACCCGGATCTCCCAAGTCCCAGTCCAACACACTACACCGGCTCTCATCATAACATAGGCACACAAAGAAATGTTCTATCTTGTTATGGAGATGGTACATGAGACTAAGGGACCCTTTATATTAGTAAGAAAATTGTAATCTGCTTTCCATGCGGAAAGCAAAGCCTTACTCCTCCCCAGTTGCCAAATTCTGTATATGTCTCATAATGTTGACTTTACCCCCCACCCCTTTGTTTTGTAGGGTAACTTGTATGAGTTTCTGAAACTGACTGGCTGGAGGGGTTCCAAAGTCTTGTATTTTGGTGATCATATTTACAGTGATCTAGCAGTAAGTAGCTTGCTTCATAAAAGTTGGTAATGTCTACAGGAATGAACTATGTATTGTGAAATTAGTTTTGTAAAGCAGAGAGATTTATAAAAATTGAGAAAATTGCCATGTTTCTGCCATAAAAAGTGGGGAAATCACTGATGGGATTACTTTCCTTTTCAGATAAACGTAAGCCTCTTATTCCACCTGCCATGTAGTTTTGATTTTAGTGCTTATTAAGAACAAGGTCACAGGGCACAAGGTCACAGGGCACATGAGTCTCTAGTCAGTATAAAAGGCTACATGTGGGTGGCCTAAAATAGGAATAATTGCAGTTCAAATGGCATTTACTGTCTACTTTTATAAATATTTAAATGGAAAACAGTAATCCTCTTGAGTAAGTCAAATATCTTTTGTCGTGCAGTATAATTCAGTTGTAAACTGTTCTCTCTCTAGCAGCCAGACTGTCTTGGGGCATACGTTATGTGTGTGTATTCTTCCTCTTTGACACAATTCTGTGACAAATGCTGCAAGACAATGTGTTTCCATATCTATGTATGTAAGCTGGGCAAAATATTACCTCAATGTAGCTGGATAATGAGGAGGAGATAATGTACAGGCAAAGAAAATCATCAATTAATATTATTTTTGTATTTAGTTTGTTCAGTAGCAGTTAGATTAAGGCTCAAGGATGTCTCCAGCTGTAAGGATGTCTCCAAATTTTAGGCAACTGATAATGTGTCGCATGTCTCCACTATAGTCCCTACACCTGCCCTTTCAACACTCTGTTGGTATTTTTATTTGTGTGGCATTTTATACATTCCTCATCAATGTATCCAAGTAGTCAAGGTGACATACATCAGCCTTCCCCAACTTGGTGCCCTCCAGATGGGTTGGACTACAACTCCCAGCATCCCCCAGCCAGGGATGCTGGGAGCTGTAGTCCAACGCATCTGGAGGGTACCAGGTTTGGGAAGGCTGATGTACAGAGGAGTAGCTTGGTGGTGAAGTCCTTGTACAGCATGCATATTGATGCACAGGTAGAGGTGCAGTTCTGGTGCAAAGACTCCTGTTACGATTCGTGCTGACACTGGGTTTAATTGAGACACCTTATGATGACTAACTTCAAAGGTTACATTGCTGCCTCCACCTCCGCACTCACAGAAGCTGTAAAAAAACACTCAACACACACCAAAAAAACCCTTTACTTAATGACTGCCATGCAGATGGTTTCACATTTGAAATAGACTCTACTGCGTGGAAAAGGCTGACTCTATAAAGAATCTTTCTGCCAGCCCCAGCAACTACCAGGAATGTGCCCAATGACTGGTAGAAACCATTAAATGAATCTTGTGGTCCATGTAGTGTGGTTCACTATGCTTCATCAAGCTAGATTTTTTAGTGTAAACTAAACTCATGGAGAAAGCTTTGTATCAAATTGAAGTAAGAATGGGCCATCCTAGTCCTGAAGATTTCCTTCTAATGTGGATGCCATTGCACAGATGCCAGTAAGGACATTGCTTGCAGTCCCACAATTTTAACTCTGTTTAATTATTGAAGCCACCTTTTTAATATATAGTAAAGATGCTTATTGCATCAGGGCTGATCCAAAATGTAGTGCATACAGAGAGAGTGCTGGATGAATTGAGCATATTTCAGAGTAACATACAATGGGTTGCCCTAATTTTTGTTGCTACTAGAGTTTGTTTTGTAATTGCTTATAAAAGGAAATTGATAAAACAATATAGTTCTAGTTTCACTGTATTTCACACCCACCAAATAGTGACTGTAAAAGAGCCTTTGTGGCACCTTCGACGGGGCAAGGAAATAAAAATGTAATCAATTAGACTTGCCAGTGGTTGGGAAAAGGTACTTGTATCTATATTCGCCTGGGGGCTCTCCAACAGTTATTGATCATATAAGCCCATATTCACTTCAACAGAAATCTCTACTCTTATTGCAATTCTGTAATATGAAAATAAATTAATTTACATGGCATTGGATACACAAACTCCTTCTGAACTTGGAAGGGCACTTTCTACTCATGGGTGGACCATTTTACACTTTGCACCAGAACTATGAATCAGGAAGTGGAAGAACTTCCTAATATTTCCTTCTACTTACAAGCCAAAACATGAGAACCACTTTCAAACTCACCTATGATAGCACTGTGTGGACACTTCTGCTAGCGCTTACACAAGACTTTATGGAACAGCACTAGCAGCTATTTCTCTTCATAGTTCTTCTGGGTGCAATCCAAGGTAATTAAAAAGAAAAAAGAATATGGTGTTGAACTCTGCAGTGAAGATTAATAAAATTCTAATGACTTCTACATTACCAATGCCTCATTAAAGTTGCTGAACTTTACAGCACAATCTTCTGCATGTTTACTCAGTGGGGTTTGCTCCCAGGTAAATGTGCATAAGATTGCAGTCAGTCTTCGGCCTCAAACTCCTTGTTACAACAAGAAAAAAGATCTTCCAGCCCTGATTAAGCAATTCAGTGCAGGTCCTATTAATATTTTACCATTTCTAATGTTACAATTGTTTTCCTGAATTGTTTACTTCTTCATTCTACTTACACAAAAATATCCTTCCTTATTAGCTGTGTTTTGTTTATCCCATGACTCTTGGAACTGATTGCCTGGCTTTAGAATGGAATTTTTTTTTAGATTGTTCTTTCAGTTATTTGCATGACGGCATAGCTGAGCTACTTAATTTTAATAGCTGCTTATGTATAAGTAGGAATATCTTACAGATGGCCTTAGGGTGAAAGAATAGAAAGTATGCTTTAAATTGTCTTAATGCTAACACTTCTGTGTTTTGCAATCCTGGTTGGAAAAATAGGATTTGACCTTAAAGCATGGTTGGCGAACGGGTGCAATTATTCCAGAGTTACGAACAGAGATAAAGATCATGAACACAGAGCAGTATATTCAGACCATGACCTGGCTGCAAACCCTCACTGGATTACTGGAACACATGCAGGTTTGTTCTTTCCATCTTTTCAATCCTCCCCTCTCTAAATTCCTCCGGGGTTGGTGTTGATGGTGTTGCAAATGTAATTTTTAAAGTAGGCAGAATACAAGCCATCAGAACTGATGACCATAAACTACACTTATAATATAAATTAGATTCAAACCTGTTTCTTTCCCTGCCCCCCAGCCACATGGACCTCTTCATAAAACATTTTTGCACTAAAGCAAACCAGTAATAGTGCCATTGAAATTGACGCATGGAATTATAGTGGTAGAATTAGGAGGAAATAATTTTAAACATAGTTCTTAAATACAGCATTCACTCTGTGCCATTGAGTAAAAAACCCAACAACCTGTCTACTTATTGTTCACACCAGATTTCTCCATCTGTCATATTTCTAACGGTGTGCAAATAGTGTGTGTGACCTGGTTCGTGCGATCACTGCGGCTTAAACAAGCCATGGCATGTGCTGGCTCATCTGGGCACCATTTGCTTAATTACCTGCTTGGGCGCGGCATGTTGCTTCATCCAAACCCGGGCAACATGGCTTGTTGGAGAGGGAAAGGACCCTCAAATGACCCATGGGCTGTTGTTTGGTTATTTGAGGTTTGTTTCCCCTCAAACAAGCCATGCTGCCCAGCTTCGGACGACACAACAAGCTGTGCCTGGGCAGGTAATTAGGCAAATGACGCCTAGCATGCACCGCGGCATGAAGAAGCTGCCATGGTGATCGTGCGAACCGGGCCATAGTCACACGAAAATATACTCATGTCCTTTTCCTGTTACAGTGTTTCTATTAAGAATTTGCAAAATTACATGTCCTCATTGCTGTCCTTTCAGGTTCACAGGGATCCTGACTCTCAGCTGATTTTACATGAGTGGAAAAAGGAAAGAAAGGAAATGAGGTAAATATAAAAATTGGGCAGTTGTTTCAAGATATAAAAAACACATACAATCACAGATACATTTCCCCTAGTACCTCTATTAAATAGTAACAGATAACTGCAGCAGGGAATTCAGCTCCATTGGATTCCGAATCTAACTATTACATTATTTTTCTAATTGCTTTGGGTTGCCTTTTGTGTTCTGTCTTGCAAAATTGAATTAGGAGCTTCATTTTTATCAGATTATGAATTGGAGGGATGGGATTCATTGCAAACAGTAATATTTTAACTGTTGGATGTGTTAAGAACATAATTGCCCAAGGTCTTGTTTACTTTCCCCTCTCCTTCACTTGAAGTATGCATTCTATCTTGCAAGCCTGTACAAAGAGGCTTCCCCAGTATCTCGTCTCACTCCTTTGTTAGGCAGTGATGAAATAGAGCAATGGAAGCATCTAGCTTTCCCCCACTCTTAGGAAATACCTAAAGTGAGAATAGGCTCCCTTTATGCCTAAGGTTACCAGGCTCATTAAAAAAAAAAAGTCCTGGGGAAAATGCATCTGGTGTATATTACATGTCTTGTAGACATTGGTGCAAGATTATGATACCCACCCAGTTTTCTAGACCCTTTTTGTTTTTTCTTTTTGGTCTCCACTGTATGCTTCCCTTTAACTTTTCGCTTCTTTCCAGAAACTAGCCAAACACTACTAGTAAAAAGCAGAACAAAACAGAAGCCTGATCTAAACATTGCCCTGGGCGCTCTGTTATTTTAAAGCAGTGATCCCTGACGTGCCTTTGGGCACCTCCAATGGCGCTTGTGGGGGGGGGGCATGGTGCCTGCAAACACCTGCATTTTTTAATCCCCCCCCCCATTTTTTAAATATACATTCATGGGTTTGTATGAAATGCACACAACTCTCTAGCAATTATACACAGGGTTCAACAAAACTGGACCATATATCCAAATAAGTATCCATTTGAATGTGGCGTCTATATGTCACCCGTTCAAATATGAAAGTGTTGTAAGGTCCTCGGTCCATTGCAGTATAGGCGGTGAGTGTTTATCTTTCCAATGGAATCCATTTACACTGACCATTTGTTACTAATTTCCATGAAGCAGGTAAATAATTAAAAGAGCATAGACATCAGTGAATATTAAAGGCTGTTCCAGTCCAAAATTTATCTGTGTAATAACCTCCTCCCAAAAAGAAGCAACTACTGGACATTGCCAAAACATACGTTTAAAAGAAGTATTAGCTGTATTGCACTGCCAGCAATTAGCTGAATTAGACAATCCCTTATTAAAGAGATGTTGCGGTGTCCAACAGACATGAAACAACAGTTTTTGATGAATAAGACACAAGTCCGAGATGTATAGATGTGACAGGTAGACATCAAAGGGGTGATCCATTGATTAGGCATTTTGTGGTGGTGCTCACAGCAGTTTCTCAAATTCCCAAATATGCTCATGGGTTCAAAAAGGTTGGGGGACCCCTGTTTTAAACTATTAGTCATCCTCTTAGAGCTTCACAATTTTTAAACAGATTGGAAATAATTATTTCTTGGACAGCACAGCTCCTGGAACTTTTGAACTTTTAAAGAAATCTAACTGTACTTAATCTGGCACTATTTGAAACCCCACCATTGACTGATACTGTCAACAGATATGAAACTGAGAGTAGGGTGAAGGCAAAAAATGAGCATATTATATGGGTCAGATATCCCTGTTCACTAGATTCTTGAGTGTGTGTCTAAGTTCTTGCTATGAACTGATGGACTTCAGCTTTGAATCTTTCTTTTCCATCCCTGCTGTGTATATTTTGGCCCCTAGACCAACACTCAGTCTTGCGCAGTTTGTCCCAGATCTTTATTTTCTTTTACAAATGCATGCATGGAGGCTGCTTGAAGGAAATTGATCTCCATGGTGGTAGGGAGGCTTTAGCACATGAAGGAGAAAATATAGAGGAGAGAGAGTTAATAAGGCTTCCTCCCATGGGTTTTCTGCTTTGGATTGCAGCCTCCACAGCTGCAATGTGAAACAAACCTAGTGCCGCCCGAGTCAAAATATAAGGAATTGTGCATTGTGTGTAGTTTAGTTCTAGGTCATGCTGTGCTTGCTGCATATCCAAAATGATTTGTCACTGTAGATGGTCATAAAACCTGAGATGAAACTGAAGCAAAGCAAAAGATTTTTTCCCCTCTTCCTGGGGCTGTCTTTCCTTGAATTGACAACAGAGTGTGGTGTCCTTTTCAGAATATAAATGAATTAGTTTTAAATCAACTAGGAAAGGATCTCTAGTTAACTGATAAGGGGTAAGCGAGCCTTGCAAAGTACTTACTGGGCTGACGGTTCTAATAATGCCTTTTTTCCCACCCCAGAGAAATGACCAGGAATTTCTTCAACGCTCAGTTTGGAAGCTTATTCAGGACTGACCAGAACCCAACTTATTTCTTAAGGCGCTTGTCTCGCTTTGCTGATGTTTACATGGCGTCGTTGAGTTGCCTTTTGAACTATGACCATGATTACACATTTTATCCGAGGAGGACTCCTTTGCAGCATGAACTCCCAACATGGTCAGACCAGCTGTGCACTGGTACATTCAGAATACCATTCCTGCAAGAGATGATTCAGATCAAATAAGTTCTCTTCTCCCCTTGCCCCACTTTTTATAAAGTCAAGCCTTTACCATCCCCCCACCTCAGTGGCTCAGTAGTGTAAAGTATTTTTATTGTAACATGAATGTATCTTTAAAAGCAACTATCTCTTCAGTAATAGCTGTAACAATTCTTATTATACATGACTGGACAGCAAATATGCCCATTTAGCTGGTCTCTAGTGAGAACTGATGGGACTTGTGATTGCACTGAGAGAAAATGGATCTCTCCCGTCAGCTGAATATTTGCTGGAAGGGAAGATTATTTGCACACAAATCAATACTTTAAATATCTCTAGACATATGGCTTACAAAGTGATATATTTATCTTGTGTACTCTAATCAAGTTGGATTTTTGGTGTGTCTTAAATCCTGATTCATTTAGCTCAAAGTGTAACAAATTTTCTGTTAGGTATGGGAGGACATGTGAAACTTCCAAAAGTTTTTAAAGCCATGGGGGAAAACAATTATCATAGTTGCTCTTTCTCCCACCTTCCTCTGGGGTGGTGGGTAGGGAAGCAAATTTGGGAAGAAGATGTGCAGTACTTATCAAAACCAAATTTTGTTTACTATAAGAATGTTGAATGTATTTTCCCCAAATGGCAGGGAAGACTTGCATGCAGATGAGCATCAGAATGGGTTGCATTGACTTTGGCTGGGTGTGTCTTGATGCAGATGGATGTACATGTCCATCTGGAACCACTAGTTGCTATGCAACTAATTGAGCACAAGCTAGTTTGGGGTCAAAATGTGTGACTTGGCACATAGTGTTTTGTACATTTATGAGATAACACTCATTTTTTAGTTTGTATTTAAATGACAATTGCAAGTATAACCAGTGTTGTAAAGGGAATTGCAATCTGCCATACTCAGTGGTGCATAAGCACAATTGTTTGCCAGTTGGTGAAAAAGGAAAAGGAAAAGAAATTGACATGGTGGTATATAGAAAGGAAGGTTACATTACCTGGGCTTAGAAATAGTGGGTTGGTTGGATCTAAGATTTGCCTTCTGTGAATGGAAGGGCTCTGCTGGTGGAAGGTGTCTTTGCCTGATTTTTGGGGATCCACCCTTCCCCTGCTGCATCACAGCTCACCCCATACAGCACAGCCAGTGTTGCATAGTGGTTAGAGAGTTGGACTGGGACTCGGGAGACCCAGGCTCAAGACCCCACTTGGCCATGAAGCTCATTGGGTGGGTTTGGGCCAGTCACTGACTCTCAGCCTAACCTACCTCACAGGGTTGTTGTGGGGATAAAATGGAGAGGAGGAGGATTATGTAAGCCACCTTGGGTTCCTTGCCGGAAAAAAGGCAGGACACAAATATAATAAATAAATAAATACAGCAGGATCCCCGACTCCAGCATTTTCAGGGGCATGGAGGAGCCGCAATGCATGCGCCTAAATCCGGATCCAACCCATCACATAGACCAGTGTTCTCCAACCTTGGGTCCCCAGATGTTTTTGGCCTACAACTCCCAACATGCCCCAGCCAGCGTAGCTACACTGGCTGGGGCATGCTGGGAGTTGTAGGCCAAAAACATCTGGGGACCCAAGGTTGGAGAACACTGACATAGACAATAATGCAGAAACTAGAAATGTCTAGTTAAGGACTAGCAGTACATATAGATGTTAGCAAAACCTTGTAGCACTGGGCGCTGTACTAGTATATTTCATAATCATAGTAAGTTGGGGTTGTAACGCACCGTGGAATTATGTCTGTGGCATACAGAAATTGTAGTTGTTTATTACTCAGTCTGCAATCCTGTACCCACTTAGTTGGGAGTAAGCCCCCCCCCCATTGAACTCAGTAGGACTTGATGCTGATCAGATATGTATAGGATTGCAGTGTAAATGTTTTTAAAGTGCCTTCATCTTAAATACTTACCAGGAAGGGCAAACTTCACACATTTAATTTAAAACAAACTTTAGGAAGTATTTCATTTTGGAAGAGAAAATATTAAGATTTTAAAAGGTTTTCCTCCAAATTGCCACACCTGGTTTCAACCCCGCTCTCATTTCTGATCTCCCCTCCCCCCACCCTCCCATGCGGTCTGTGCACTCCTAATGTGTTTAGTTAAATGCTGGCATAGCTCAATCCTATGTATTCTTACTCTGAAATAAGTCCCACTGTATTCAGTGGGGCTTATTACCAGGTAAGGTTGTTTAGGATGTAGCCCAAGACCCATGAGCTTTTTTTTTCTTGATGGTGCCCATTATATTCACTTGTTATTTGTAATAAGTTGAACATATTGAGGTCCCCTCCCAGCATTCCTACCATTGGACATGCTGGCTGTGGCTAATGGCAGTTGATCTCAAAAACATCTAGAGATTCTGGGGAACGCTGCTTTATTAAGAACAGCTTGGATCCAAGCCCTTGTATGGCCCTGTTTGGATGTAAACAGTGGCATTTGGTGGCAATTTGTGGGTTAATTAATCCACAGGTTGCAGGGATGTGCACAATTCTTGTTTTGGGGTTAACTTGGGGTTGTTTAACCTATGAACAACCCCAGCTTGCTGGGTTCAGTCATGTGGCATTTGAGGATTGTTACTGGAAACAGGAAGTGGCTCAGGCATGGTGTGCATTGTAATTTGTGGGTTAATTAACCCACGAATTGCCACTGGACACAACTGTTATGTCTGAACAAGGTCTATATGCATGTATGGTTACAGTTTAAAATGTCTTAAAAGCAAAGTATTCATGTGTTCTGGGCAAAATCCATTCAGTACCACATCTATGTAAGCCTTTTGTTGTTGAATTGGGGTTTGTATGGAAGAGTTGCTTGGTAAATTACACTTCCAGTTAATAACCTTTCTTCCTCCATGATCAGTTAACTTTAAAAGTGGGAGTAGGGAAATTACTAAGCCAATTTAATTGAAGTGGTATAACAACTTGTGCATATTTTGATGGAGGAATAACTCGAATCCTAAAACTGTATAATTTGGAATGCCAGTTCCCTCTAAGAAGGAATGGCTTCTGCGGTAATGCATTTAAAACTAGTGTTGAAGTTTTTTTAAAGATGCTTAAGCTAAAGGACCATAAGATTTTCAAGGTGGGCATCCCAATTCAGCTGCCATGGTGACATAGAAATGTAACATTCCTTAAAACATTTTCTAAACTCTTCTTGTACATTGTTTGCTGAAGTTACTCAAAATATAGCAAGAATTATTCTCATTTTATTTTTAGGAAATAATTTGGTCCCCCAAATGCTGGGCAGGTAAATGTAGTTGTGTGTTACAAGTTTGTAAGCATTTCTTTGGTTGTGAGTTTGCACTTGCATTGATAATGTATTTCTGAATTGTGTGTGGCATAATTTTTAAGAACAAACTGCTGGCATGACTTCATGTTGCCCAAGATTTCAGTTCTTTGAAACAGAGTTCTAAGTAGGGCTGAGATGAAGTTTCTCCTGGTTCTCTTTTTGCTTTGAAGGCTGTGATTTCAGGGGGTTAAACACCATGAAAACCTTAATCTTCTCCTGCCATCCTGTAACTCCCCCCCCCCTTTAAATCACCCTTGAGTGATCCCAGCCATTCAGGGATCATGTAGTGAATGTGATTTTGCAATACTAAGTAGCCAGTTGGCTTAATCATTGTATTAATCTTTGTATTTGTATAAAGGGCAATGCTTCCTATACTGGTCATATAGGCAATTCCTAGCCAGTCATTCTAATACAGTGTTCTCCAACCTTGGGCCCCCAGATGTTTTTGGCCTACAACGCCCAGCATGCCCCAGCCAGCTACACTGGCTGGGGCATGCTGGGAGTTGTAGGCCAAAAACATCTGGGGACCCAAGGTTGGAGAACACTGTTCTAATACTATTTTTTGCAGCCCTTTCATAGCGTCCCACCCCCCAAAAAGCACCACATGGGGCTCCCCTTATGACACTATAGATTTTCATGGAGTCCCCCCCCCCACACACACTTTTGACTCAGCCCTTCTTCTGAATTCTCTGAAATGCTGGCCATATCACCTAATGGTGATCTTGTATGCTGAGGGGCTTGAGCTTGTATTTCGGTGTTGCTGGGGTGTTAAGTATTGTATGCCTATACATATTATACTTGACATGCAATGCATGACTTCCACTGAATATTTTAATCCTCTTTGCTAGAGAGAAATAAAACCTTGTCAAGTCATTGGCCAAGTTGTGTAAAAACATTTACCTCTGTTTTGTTTTTTTTTTAAATTTTTTTTGCTACAAATGGAAAATCCAGAGGACAGGACTGATGGCTAATAAAGGTTAAAACAGTGGTTGATATTACTTGAAATGCATCTAGCAGTCCTCATAGCCCTTTTAGAGACTGTTTGTTCAAATAATATAATGTATTTTAAGGGTTTACCAGAACTCTTGAATTAGCCTACACTATCTAGTGTTGTGAATCTAGTTAAATGTAATGTTTCTGCTCAACACAGTAACAGTTTTGAGAACTGCTTTGTAGAAAGGCTCTCCTGTTGCAAAATAAAAACTTGATTTCTTTGTATGAAGTATATTATCTGGTGCTGATTGCTGCTACACATTTTCTGTATACTATACTGTAAAATGTTTTGCATGAGAGGTGATTGAGAAACACCTTTGCACAAGCAGTTGCATACTAATGTTTAAGAAAACTTTGAGACTATTTATTGTCATTGTTACTACTCTGGTTTATATATATATTAAATGTAGTTTCTAAGTTTGAAACGTAGCATCTGTAATTTCCTTGATATTGTGCTATGTGGACTTCTATCAGTACACTTTATCTGAACACCAAAAATCAAGCAAATAGTTCATTTTCTCAACAAGCTGGAGGCCCAAAAGAAAGAATCTGATCCTTGGGATGGAGCTTCTTATCAAGCAAATTGGTTTTGTATATGAAAAGAGGACCTTTTGATTGTTAACCTACATACCAATAAATGTCTTCACATTCATTAATGTTTTTTATTAGCATGGAAGTCATATCTGAAAAAAAAATCCTTCAATGGAAAGAAGAAATGCGTATTTGTAGGGAAATGGTGGGGAATACATAAACCAAACTTAGAGCTGGTGACTTCAGCATAGGAACTGTTCGAAAGGAAATTCAGGGATGAGGTGGGGATGTGAGAAGAATGGCAACACAAAATATTGGTTGATGGTTTTGTTGGGAGGGGTTAGATTATTTGAGGAAAACTCTACAAATAATTTGAGTGTAGACACGTACCTCCAGGTTGGAGCCATTTATTCTGAAAGATGGGATGGGACAGTACAAACCAAGAAAGCCTGTTTAGATTTTTCTTCCATAGTCAGTGTTTGACTTCTGTAGCACTGTTTTAGTTAGCTAGCTCTAAAAAGTTGTTAGCTTGATCATGATGGACCTTGGGAACTCCTTAAAGCTTTAGAAGAAAGCTGCTTAGTTCAGCATGAGTTCACTTAATGCCTAGTAGAATGCACAGCTGCTTGTTTAGTGGTGGTGTCTGTAGCTAAGCTTTGGCTTTACTGTGCTAGAACCATGTAAATCCCCCACTTCAAATCTCTCATTGTACAGTCTTGCAAATATATTTTCCAAATGCACCCAGAGCCCCTGCTAGTTATTTGCTTGGACTGATGCTGCAACTTAATTGTATGCCCCCCCCCCAGAAATTTTTTTGCAGGGGGAGAATGTCAAATTGGAAATTGTAATGTCCTCTCATTTGATCTGTTCTTGTAATACAACGATCTTGAGTGTTTCAAAGGAGCAGAAACTCTCTGTAGGACCCCAACAATGTCAAACATGAATCAAGCCAATCAGCACTTCCATGCTCATTTTATATTAAGCAATATTTTGTTAAAAGTGGGTAACGTTAGCTGCTTCTGCAGCATATGGGACAACTTGAGAAATACACCCCCCCACCCCCCAATGAGGTAAGAAAGCAAAGCAGTAGCAAGGAAGCCCACAAGCAGGACATGAGTGCAATTTGATCTTGGGAAAGTAGAAACAGTACAATAAAGTGATAAAACAGGATTGTAAGGAAGCCAAGCAACCTTCAAGTTTATAGAAAATTCTGTCTTCAAAGCCCCTCCCTAAAACAGTCTATCTTCATATTACATTCCAGCTGCAAAACTTTCTTTGAGGATAGTCTTGCAGTTACAGCATCAGAATGCGTCTTGGGGACTTCTGCTTACCAGCTGCTGTTCATCAGAAGCCTATAAAATACAGTTCATATTCAGTATTTTTACATGGCTTTTCAGTATTTGTTTACAAAGCAGTTAATATAAAATTCAAAACAAAACCAATAAAGTAAGGCAGTAAAGTAACCACACAGCTCTCTTCATCCTAAAATGGCAGTTTTAAACTGCCTGTAAAGGCTTAAGAAAACAGTTAAGTTCTTGTCCACTTTCAAAAGGAAGTCAGTGATCAGGGCTAAATGCACTGATGGGGGGGGATCCACAGTATGGGGCAACTACTGAGAAGTCCCTGCTCCTAGTGGATTGCTACCCTTATATATCAAAAGACGCTAACCTGAGCAGGCGAGAGTGAAGTGGCCACCTGAGGTGCAGATGCTGGGGAGGGGAGAGCATTAGTGAGGTGTTTGGAGGACAGAGCTATGTGCACCATGGCCCTAAGCTAGCCTGCTGCCTTCAAGAGTGGCAGAGGATACTGTCCGGTGCCAGTGTTTGAAGTAAGATTTAACTGTCCACCCTTCTGTCCTGCACCTCAGGTATCAACATGTCTCAGGCCAATCCTACAGGGAAGCCCATCTGTGAGATATTCACCAAGATAGGCCTGTGGCTCACGCTGGCTCAGCTTGTCTGAGCGTGGAAAGCTAAGCAGGGTCAGGCCTGGTTATTACTTGGATGGGAGACCCCTCCTCTAGTTTCCTGCATTGAGCAGGGGGTTGGACTCGATGGCCTTCTAGGCTCCTTCCAACTCTATGATCTATGAAATCTATACTCGAGAGCCAGAGTGTTCAGAGTGGAGACAATCTGTGAATCTTACTGAGAAGCACTTGAAATGCAGTATTCAAAAGCCAAGTATTAAGCAGCAGAATTATGGTGGATTCCTCTACATCAGGGGTGGTCAGACTTCAGGCATGGGTGAATCTACTTTTTTTTTTTTAACTAGAAACTCAAGATCCACCAACTGGAACCTTGCGCAAAAGACATACACCTAGAATTAAAGGGTTCTGAGCTCAGGGATTTGTTTTGAGTTCCAGAACTGAATGGAGCTCACCCAAAATCCATTTCTGGGTATTTCTTATCCCCAGCTGTAGTTATTTCAGCCGTGTGTGCATGTGCACTTACGTGTGTGTATAATTATAATATGCACCCACACACATTTGGGTGAGGGAGTCATTTTTTTGTTGCTGTGTTAGAAATGCTTATCGATCTGCAAATCACCAAGACATTTGCCGATGGATCCTAGACCCTGGCATTTGCCCTGGAGTGCCATGTGCTGACACCCGGCTTACTTGTAGATCAGGGGTGGGGGGCACAGAACAGAGCCCAGTGGGTCAGAGGAAGAGCCTGCCTAGGCCTTGCAGATCGGGGTGGGGGCACAGATTCTGCCCCCTTATGCTGAGATTTTACTCCTGCTGGAGACCCTGAGGAAGGCAAAACCCTGAAACTTCATGGCAAACACTGAGGCCTGGCCAGCCTAGTCCAGAAGGAATTTTAAAAAGAGAGGAATCAGTCATAACACAGTTGTTGAAGTTTAGCTTAATGTTTAGTTTTAATACATTGTAAATGGCATCGAGAGCACATAATGCAGGCCACATGCTGAAGCTAAGCAGGTATGAGCCGGGTCAGTGCTTGGATGGGTGACTGCCTGGGCTGCCCACAACTGTTCTCCTGCACTGATCAGGGGGTTGGACTCATAGAATCATAGAAAAGTAGAGTTGGAAGGGGCCTACCAGGCCATAGAGTCCAACCCCCCGCTCAATGCAGGAATCTAGGTCAAAGCATCCCTGACAGATGGCTGTCCAGCCGCACCTTGAATGCCTCCAGAGTGGGTTGACTCGATGGCTTTATAGGCCCCTTCCAACTCTACTATTCTATGATTCTATGAAATCATATTTATTCATTTATTATATTTATACCCCACCTTTTTTCCTCTTGCAATGAACCCAAGGCGGCTTACATAATCCTCCTCTTCTCCATTTTATCCTCACAACAACCCTGTGGGGTCAGTTAGGCTGAGAGTCAGTGACTGGCCTAGAGCCACCCAGTAAACTTCATGGCCGAGTGGGGACTAGAACTTGGATCCCCCGAGTCCCAGTCCCAGTAGCTAGTGGGGGGAAATGGATTTTCCCAGCAACAATATATTGTGAGCTATCCCATGCGTGCGCACACATGTGTGTATGTGGGTGTGTGTATCAATACAGCTGCCTACATTTTTGGACTCTTCATGGAGTCGAGGTTATGGGGAGTGTCATGATGAGTGCCTGCACTTCAAAATTGCAATGCTCGGTGCTTTTCAGCAGTTAAAGCAGCCAGACTAAAAAGCTTAACTTGGTTGATAGTCCTACTAGCAACTAGCAAGAGAAGGTAAAAATAAATTATGGAATGTTGTAGCACCTGTTTAGGAGACAACTTGAGGGTGGACAGCTGATGACATACTACTTCTTTTTAAAGCCTAAAATATGTAAGTTCTGGCTGCTGACATATTCTACAGGCAATCCTCTCCAATCAAAATAAGAACTTACAGAAAATGGATCATAAGGAGGATCTGGTGGAGCAGCTGCTGAGTTTTCATAGTTAGGGTTTGAGATGTTTGAAGACTGTGCCTTGTCCATTGTAACATCAATGTCGTCTTTTTCCTGCTTTATTTTTTAAAAAAGAAAAGAAAAATGTGTTTATGGTTCACAGATTTATTGTGAAGAATTCAGAAGTTATGAATGGGCTGCAGGCTTATGTTCCAGTACCCTTCCTTCTCTTCCTGATTTGCGTTTGCCAAATTTGGACATCATGGCAAAATATAGCTACCTATTGCTTACCACAAACTGTAGCTTGCTTCCCAAACCGGAACGGGAAACCTAGTTCAAAAACTATGGTTTCCAATTCTAGGGTGGGTTCCAGATTTAGTCATACTTAGAGTAGGCTGATTGAAATCAATGGAACTTCAGTTAGTTATGTAAAGCAGGGACGGGTTGATTCTTTACATGAAAGGCTGCACTGCATTGCTCTAATCCAGGATCCCCCAGTGTGGTGCCGGTGGGCTCCCGAAACTTTTTTTTAAAGAATGGGTTGTGTTTTTTTAAAATATATGTACATGGATTTCTATGAAATGTATACAACTTTCCAGCAATTATACATAGGCTTCAACAAAACTGGACCATATATCCAAATAAGTATCCATTTGAAGTTGGATTCTATATGCCAGCTGTTCAAATATGAAAAGCGTTGTAAGGTCCTCAATCCATTGCAGTATAGGAGGTGCATGTTTATCCTTCCAATGTTGAAGTATCAGTTTTTCAAAAGGGCACAGAGAATTCCCCCTTCCATTTGTTAATTTCCATGAAGCAGGGAAATAATTTTAAAGAGCGTGTCATCATCATCAGGCGATCACTCGTGACCGAGTAAGATTGTCTTCCGGGATAAAAGGAGGAAATTCTAAAGAAGATTGTGTAGACTCTAGCGATGGGTCCATAAGTGACTGTGGAGGCCAATTCTAGATCCACACAGCTTCCCACAGTGAGGACACAGGTTACCAGATAGAAGATGGTCCTGTAAAGGATTCATTTGACGTGCTTTTCGCTTAGCACGTTTCTCCCTTTCACCTTGCACTCGGGCTTCTTCAAAGTCCATGGAACCTTTGTGAAAGGCCAACCTCCATTTAGATCGTTCATGGGCCAGAGCTTCCCAGTTTTCGATGTTTATATTGCATTTTTTTAGATTAGCCTTATGAACATCTTTAAACCTCTTATATTGACCACCGATATTCCGCTTTCCATCCTTGAGTTGGGAGTAAAGTAACTGCTTTGGGAGACGGCAGTCAGGCATTCGAACAACATGACCGGTCCACTGAAGTTGGCGTTGAAGGATCATTTTTTCAATGCTAGTAGTCTTTGCTTCTTCCAGTACACTGACATTTGTTCGCCTATCTTCCCAAGTAATTTGCAGGATTTTCCGGAGGCAACGTTGATGAAACCTTTCAAGGAGGTGGAAGTGACGTTTATAGATAGTCCATGTTTCGCAGGCATACAATAAAGTTGGTAATACAATGGCTTCATAAACCAGTGTTTTGGTCTTCTTACAAATATCCCGATCCTCGAACACTCTATGTTTCATTCGAGAAAATGCGGCACTTGCGGAGCTCAGACGATGCTGGATTTCACTGTCGATGTTAGCTGTAACAGAAAGATAGCTGCCAAGATAGAGAAAATGATCGACATTTTCAAGTATTGTCCCGCCAAGCTGGATAGATGGCATCACCAAAGGATTGGCTTGCACTTGCTGATGAAGCACTTTGGTTTTTTTGATGTTAAGTGAGAGACCAAGTTTTTCGTATGCTTCTGCAAAAGCATTTAGGATAGTTTGGAGATCATCCTCTGAATGTGCGGAGACCACATTATCATCAGCATACTGAAGTTCCACAACGGAGGTTGTAATTACCTTACTTTTTGCTTTCAGCCTGCTGAGATTAAAAAGCTTTCCATCTGTTCGATATATAATTCCCACACCGGTGGGAAGTTTCCCCTTGACAAGATGTAAAACCATGGCGATGAAAATGGCAAATAATGTTGGGGCGATAACACATCCCTGTTTAACACCTGATCCCACTTTAAATGGAGCACCATGAGAGCCGTTGTTGTCCAAAACCGTTGCCGTCATGTTGTCATGGAGAAGTCGCAAGATATTCACAAATTTATTGGGGCATCCGATTTTCATAAGGATAGTCCAGAGAGCTGTACGGTCTACAGTATCAAAGGCCTTAGCCAAATCGATAAATGCCATATAAAGGGGTTGATTTTGCTCCCGGCATTTTTCTTGGAGCTGACGTGCAGTAAAAATCATGTCTACTGTCCCTCTAGAGGGGCGGAAACCATATTGAGTTTCAGGGAGGATCTCTTCTGAAATAGATAGAAGACGGTTTGCGAGAATCCTAGCAAATATTTTACCTGCGGTTGCTAAGAGAGAAATGCCCCGATAGTTTCCACAGTCTGTTCTATCACCCTTCTTAAAGAGGGTGATAATTATGGCATCCCTGAAGTCTTCTGGGATCTCTTCTCTTATCCAGATTTTTTCGATGAGTTTATGAAGATGTTGTACAAGTTCGGGCCCCCCTTCTTTAAAGATTTCAGCAGGAATACCATCTGGTCCACTAGCTTTGTTGTTCTTCATTTGATTAATGGTTTTTTTTACTTCATCCAAAGTGGGGAGTATTGCAAGTTCCTCTTTAATTTGTTTTTGTGGGATTTGCGAAAAAATCTCATTATCCACCTTAGATTTACGATTTAAAAGGTCATAATAATGCTCTTTCCAACGCAGTGCAATAGACTCTTTGTCTTTTAAGAGTTTTGTGCCATCTTTTGATTGTAAAGGGTTTGTACCATAGGTTTTTGGTCCATAAATGGCCCTTGTGGCCTTAAAAAAGCCCCGTGCATCATGAGATTCTGCAAGTTGTTGAATTTCTTCAGCTTTCTTTTTCCACCAAGCGTTCTTAAGTTCTCTTGTTCTTCTTTGGACCTCAGCCTTTGCGCTAGCGTAGGTTTTTTTCTTGGCAGCGCAGTTAATATCATTTTGCCATATTTGGAAGGCTTTCCTTTTTTGGTCAATTATATATTTAATCTCATTGTCATTTTCATCAAACCAATCCTGATGTTTCTTAGTTTCATATCCAATAGTTTGTTCACAAGCTGCAGTAATGGAGGTTTTCAGCTTAGACCAATGGTCCTCAATGTTGTCAGGAGGTTCCGTAGGTAGATGTTCCTTAAGAAGTGATTGAAGACGAGTTTGCTTAATAGGATCTTGAAGGACTTGGATGTTCATTTTACGCCTTGGTTTCCTTCCTTGAAGCCTACGTTGGGGAGCAATGTTGATAACCATTGTGGACCGGGTTAGTCGGTGGTCTGTCCAGCAGTCGTCGGCACTCACCATGGCCCTAGTAAGAAGTACATCGCGGCGATCTCTAACACGGACAATTACATAATCCAGAAGATGCCAGTGCTTTGACCGTGGGTGCTGCCATGATGTTTTAAACTTATTCTTTTGTCGAAAGAGCGTGTTTGTGATAGTGAGATTATGCTCTGCACATATAGACAAAAGTAAGAGTCCGTTCGGGTTGCTATTTCCAACTCCGTCTTTTCCAATAGTTTCTGGCCATAAATCAAAGTCACGCCCGACTCTTGCGTTAAAATCGCCCAGGAGGATAATTTTATCCTCCTTAGGTATCTCTGACAGGAGACTGTCCAACTGGCTGTAAAAACTTTCCTTGATGTCATCATCAGCATCTAATGTTGGTGCATAAGCGCTCAAAATAGTTACCTGTTGGTTATTGGCGAGCTTTAATCGAAGAGTTATCAGGCGTTCGTTAATGCCAGTAGGAACTTCTGACAAAGAGTTCACTAGTTCATTTTTGATGGCAAAGCCTACACCATGTATTCGTCGGTCCTGCTCAGGTAGTCCTTTCCAGAAGAAGGTATAACCTCCTTTTTCTTCTTTCAGCTGTCCCTCTCCTGCCCTTCGAGTTTCTTGAAGTGCTGCTATGTCAATTTTAAACCGTCTCAGCTCCCTTGCAATAATAGCAGTCCTACGCTCAGGGCGTTCACTATCTATGTTATCCATCAATGTCCGTATATTCCATGTTCCAAAATTCAAATGTCTTTTTCGACCGCTAAAATGGTGACCCCACTGGACGCGGTAATCCAGTCAGGGGAGAAAGAGGTAGACTATGTTTAGGGCACCTTTTCTAGCCCCCTCCCCATACGGGGTGAGCAGAGTGGATCCTAAATAGGGCTGCTCAGTCATGGATACAGCTGCCGAGCTGCTCGACTACCTCGTTCCTTGAACAGGGCGACTGAGTCTGCATCCACCGCCCATGTGCTGGTCCATGACTAGGGTCTTCCAGATTCACAGTCCTGCCCCCGTTGCCATTCGCCAGTCGCCATGGGACTTTTTTTGTTTGTTTGTTTGTTTGTTTGTTTGGTTGGGTTGGGTTGGGTTGGGTTGGATGGGTTGGGTTGGAAGACGCCTGTGCGTGAAACTGTTTTATGTGGGGAGATCGGTGCACAACGAATCACCACACAAACTTGACAGAGTACGGCAGAGATCCAATGGCACGGTTACCCTGACGACTGGAAAACCATTCTCTGCTGCAGCCTTCATCCGCCTTCACAGCCGTTGTAATTTAGGTTTAATTATCTTCCGCCTGTTCTGCCGTTGAGGACTTTATGTTTTGGATCGTTCTTTGTCTGGTTCCTCTCCCCGGACCTTACCGCCATGGGTGACCCTACTGGGAGTACATAGCTCCCGACGGCATTGCTCACAGGATTCATCGGAACACGATATGCCAAAACATATGTTTAAAAGAAGCATTAGCTGTATTGCACCACCAGCAATTAGCGGAATTAAACAAAATTTTATTAAAGAGATGTTGCGGTGTCCAATAGACACAAAACCAAAGTTTTTTGCTGAATAAGAGGCAGCCTAAGATGCATAGACGCGACAGGCAAACGCCAAAGGGGTGATCCGCCTATTAGGCATTTTGTGGTGGTGCCCAGAGCAGACTCTCAATTTCTCAAATATGCCCACGGATCCAAAATGGTTGGGGATCCCTGCTCTAACCATTTCTCTCCCAGCTTGGCTCCAATACCAGATAGCTACGCTAGGAGAAGACGGCTCAGAGCAAAGGAGCACAGGAAGGCAGGGGAGGAGTGTGCATTGTTCTGTTCCTTCCTCCTCTCATGCTCCTTTTCATGTATTTGTAAAGAATCAATCCCTCCAGTCTATGTTCTACAGTATATGCAAAAGGGACTGCCCCATTACAACATGTTTGGCCCTGATTCTCTTGCATGACCAAAGCAGCAGCATTTACAGCAGTCACTCAGAACATTTCCTACCTCGAAATGCTGGAAGGGAATGGTTCCCTGCTTAAACCTGAAGTATGAATACCCGCCAAGAGCAGCAATTCCGATGACCAGAAGGATTACAAAGAATATTGCTGTTCCAACTCCAGCATGTAGAGAAGCCTGAGTGGAGACAGTTGAGGCAAATGAGTGTATTAGGAAGGACAGTTTAATTCTTTTCCAACAAATTCCGGAGGGGTAGCCATGTTAGTCTGTGGTTGTCTGGCATCACACATAGTAGGGGCGGGAAAGTCGCCTGCGTGGAACCTCGGAGAGCTTCTGCCAGTCCAAGAAGACAATACTGGTCTCAATGGACCAATGGCCTGATTCAGTATAAGGCAGTTTCATATGTGCCTAGTCTATACACTGGCTCTGGACACCGCCATGATGGCTGGGGATGGAGAACCCTCTAACTCAGGGTTGGGGAACCTGCGGCACACCAGATGTTGCGAGATCACAGCTCCCATCATCCTCAACCACTGGCCATGCTGGCTGGGGCTGATGGGAGTTGGAACTCAATGACACCTGGAGGGTCACTGGTTCCTGATCCTTGCTCTAGTTGAGAGGAGTCTCTCTCTTAAAAACTGCTCCCCCTCACTGGTCAGAAAAAAGAGCAAGTGAGCTGGGTTATTTTAGTTAAATAAATATGTTAATTTGACTGCGGGTGAGCAACCAAAGGTATTTTTTCTTCAAAGCTGGGAAGAAGCCACATTCCAATAAATGTGGTACAGTCCAGTTCCATTGTTAATTTCTTCCTTAGAAAGAAGGGAATGGGCGCTAGGGATGAGAGAATAAGCCATGTCTGAGCTCATTGAGAGGCTCCATTTTCCACCTCGATGGACACCTCACCTCATTCCCACTCCTGATCGCAGACGTCTTTTTCTTTTCTAACAAGAAAAGTGTGCATCTTCGAACATGAAAAATGCACACTTTCCCAAGCATGCACACCAAATGCACACTTTCCCGCATAGGCTAAGACTTGCAAATGTGATGGTTTGGTTTTTTGGGGGTGCATTTTTGGAAGTGTGCACATGCACAAGTGCGCACTTTAGAATGTGAATGCAAGCTGAGGAAGTTGTGAAAATTTCCCAAGAATTATGCTCCTGCATTCGTGTTGTGAATGGGATATGTTTACATGATTTCTGAACAGGAACGAAATTCTCATACATCCCTAAAAGAGGAGAATTTGCTACAGAGCATAACTACTGAATAGGCCTCCAAGTCATTGAATGTAGCCTTCCCATCCTGAAAATGCAAGTGTGCCAGTTCAGCTGATATCCTTAGGCTCCACACAGGTATGTATTTTATTTTATTTTACTTTACTTTATTTTACAAGATTTATATATATTGCTCCATATTGCAGTATGGGGATTTCGAAGCAATGAACAATATAAGATAAAACAGGTAAAAGAATAAAACAATATGTTAAAAACAGAATCAATAAAACTGAGGCTGGTTAGTTCAGCAAGGCTTCCTGAAATAAAAGTGTTTTCAGGAGGCACCGAAAACAATACAATGTTGGTGCCTGCCTGACCACCAGATGCAGGGAGTTCCACAGAAATGGAGCCGCCACACTGAAGGAGTCTCCAAGTGGACTCTAATCGGGCCATAGGTCCATGTGGATCCACCAGGGATGTACCATCCAATGACCTCAGTGACAGGGCAGGTTGGTAAGGGAGGAGGTGCTCACTCAGGTATCCTGGTCCCAAGTTGTTTAGGGCTTTATACACTAGTACCAAAACCGTAAACCTGGCCCGGTAGTGAATAAGCAAGATATTTCTAAATATCCCCCATGTAGAAGCATAAATAGGCATGGACTCCCTCCCTTTTTTGTTCTTGTTGCTCAGGTTGTATTCTGCTCACCCCACCTTACAAATGTATGAGAATTTCATTTCAGTTCGCAATCATCAGAACTTGCGCTATTTGTAACTCCGAACATGAATGGGAGCATACTGTTTGGAAAAAACTTGAACATTCTCAAACTTGCAATCACATTAGAAAAATGAGCATTTTCACAATTTAGTTGATGAAAAATGCACACTTTTCCCATTCGAAATGTGCACATTTCCCATTTAACAAAAGAAGAAGTCACAAACGAAAACAGGAGTGAGGCAAACCAAGCTTTGAAGTGGAGTTCAGAGCATCTTGGCAAACTTGAGCATCCATGGTTCTCCCATCTTTACCCCATTTTCACTCTTCAAAGGACACACCTACCTGTTCTGGAATGAATGCAGATGGTCAGCACCATACCAGCCTGCTTCAAGCAGGCTGTCTGCTGGTTTCATTTGTTTTTTCAAGCACCTGAGTGGATCTCAAATAATTTGTTGGACACTTTCTCTTTTACAGTTTTACACTGAAATATCTGTTCCACAAGAAGAGGGGAAAATGACTTCATGACTGACACAAAGGCCAGGCAATCAGTGTTGTGCACACCCCTGCTCTAAAAAAAGGAGGGAAATAGATTTGTGATTGTGGCTGGCACATTAGCCAGCAGAACACCACTGTGCAAATACAGCTTCTTTTGCAAAATGGAAAAACAAGTTTCCTGTGTGCTGCTCGATTTGGGGGAGAAGATGGTCTGTCATGGGTGCAGAACCTCAGGCCTGGGGGCCAAATTTGGCCCTCTGGGGGTCCCCAGGAGACCATGCCTCCTTTCACCTGGCTCTACCCCCTTTCTTCCAACCATCAATTGTTGGGTAGTTTGCAGGGTTTTGTGCAAACCCCCCCCCCCTTCTAAAAGGCTGAACTGCTCTCTTAAGGCTTCATTACTGGCAATAAGAGCTTTAAGCTAAAATATGCTGGCATTTTTTTGTATTTTGGCCCCGCCCCTTTGCCTTTGGCCCTGCCCACCACTGCAATGCGGCCCCCAAGACCTTCTCTGAAATGGCATTCAGCCCTTGGGCTGAAAGAGGTTCTGCACCCCTGATTTATATGGACCCTTAGTCAGACTCAGCGGAACTATTTATTCATAGTTTCTGGTGGGTCAACAAATGAGTAAAAGAAACAACGGTAATTTTGACATGCACAAGACTTACAGGGGGCAGAGGAGGAGCCCTCAGGGCTGCTGCGATGACATGGATGACCCCATTGGAAGCAACTATGTCCCACTCAAGGATAGCTTTTCCATCCACATACTTTGTTTCCATCTACAAAGAAAAACCAGAGCCGTAACTTGATGAATACCTTATATGACCCTCCTGCGTTACTTCCTGGAACAGAGCTAGAATTTATTTTTCAGTGTTTAGATCCTGAGCTTAGATCCTGCTCATATGATTCCAGTCTTGGCCAAAGAACTCACCCTTTTTGTGAGTTCTGTTGGACATCAGCCCAAGAAAGATTCAGTTCTTCCCTGGCTGGGGGAGCTGGAAGTAGCTGGCTGGGGCAGGAATGCAGTCTGTCATATGAGGAAACTTACTTCAGCTACGTTTTAGTTTTGGACAGATATGATCACCTGTTGAGCTAATGTTACATTCTTTCCATCTCACTGAGTAATATTACTTGCTTGATCCAGATATGGTAAAAGAACTATTACTAGATCTGTAATGTACTAGAGTTGCAGTAGGTAAAGTATTTATTTCATCAAGCTAAAGTTATTAAGATGTAGCTCCACAGTTCCAAGGAATGTGTGTGAACAGTGGGGCGGTTTACTCTATACTAGATGCTGCTGAAGACTGAGGTTGCCGTGTTCTAACTGGTTTTATACACATTTCCATGAGAAACAATATATCTGAAATAATATGCTGTTTCTAATGAATAGCAATGGCCACGTCAGTAGTAGTCAAGGGGACCTTCTTAATGCAATGCTAAGGAAATATTCTCTAGTACAATCTGCCTTGCGTATAACAGGAAGCGGGCCTGGCACGAGGTTAAAAGGGCGCGCTTGCCTTAGTGCCACTGATGGGCCCTGTCCGGCACCAACCTGTCCCCCCCCCCCCGGCTGCTGGTGAGGCTGCTTGCTGCTGCCAGTCATTCACCACACTCCCTCCTCTGCTGCCCACAGATGTGTTTTCCCTGGTGGCAATGGTGCTAAGCTCCTTTCTACAGTGGGTGGCCAGCCCTACCATGAGCCGCCATGCGGCTCAGGTGGCAGACTGGGAGGGGCAGTGGATCACCCCCTCATCCGCTGCTGCCCCCACCAGGTGCACCACCCTCAGCTGCTTCCCCTGCTGCATAGGGCCTTCCTCAGAGCAAGGCATTGTGGGTGATGTGGCTCCCATAACAAGTGACATCAGCAGTCTGCGGGGAGGAGGGGGTGAGGGGAATGATCGGTTGTGACAAGTAGCAGCAGCAGCAGCAGCAGCACCACCACCACCACCACCACCACAACATGGTTCTGAAGTGGCAGAGGCAGCAACATACCCTTCTGAGCAGCAGGGCCCTTGGCAGGTGCCCGGTCTTGCCAGAGCCTTATGCAAACCCTGGCAGGAGGCATCTCACTGGCTAAAATTTCCCTCTTCCACAAATTCTATTGGTACTCTTCAAAACAATCAGGCTCTACAGCAGTGCTTCTTAATTGGAGCCATATGGTCTCCAGGGGGCAATCTGACTACAAATCTTGGGGCAGGGCATAGAGAACTTTGTGCGGGGGGACAAATGGGGACATTTAGGATTTTAGGCAACCCCTTCTCTTCTCTTGCAATGGCTCCCAACACCCAGTTGAGGTGAGTTGTATATATCATTCACTTCACCCCAAGGATAAAATTCCAAATGCTAGATTTCTCCCCATGCCCTTAAAAACGTAGAATAAAAGGGGGAAAACATTTTTCTCGCTCTCTTCCTAATACTAGAACCCAGGGTCATCCCATGAAGGTGAATGGTGGGAGATTCTAGACAGATAAAAGGAAGTACTTCTTCACACAACATATAGGTAAACTATGGAATTTGCTACCACAAGATGTAGTGATGGCCAGCAATTTGGATGGCTTTAAAAGGGGATTAGACAAATTCGTTATTCTAAATAATGAAGGCTATAAATGGCCATATGCTACCTCCAGTATCAGATACAGTATGCCTATGTACATGAGTTGCGTGGGAACATGGGCAGAAGGGTGCTATTGCACTCATGTCCTGCTTGTGGGTTTCCCATGGTCAGCTGGTTGGTCACTATGTGAACAGAATGCTGGACAAGATGGACCTTTGGTTTGATCCAGCATGGCTCCACTTATGTTCTTACTTATATCTTGCAAGAGAAGAGGTAGCAAATGATGATCCTTTGGCACCGCCTCTGGTGACTCCTTGGCTCCGCCTCTAGTTGTCCCAATACACAGAAGAGGAGTAGCACAATACCCCTCTTCTCTACCATGCTGATAACAACTCATCTGAAACAGCTGCTCCACATGAGCACCTGGTCCGGTGAAGTCTGGTTCACATGATCTCCACTCCCCCTTCCTTGAGAGGAAAGAATAATGTGAACCAGGCATTCATCTGGGGCAGCCTATTCATAATAGTAGTTATCTGTGTGGAAGGGAGAGGCTTCTACACCACACCTACTGAATGCCAACCCTGGGAAATGGATGAACCAGGCACGTGCCTATGGATGGACATACAAATTGGTCCACAAATCACCCACCTTTTTAGCTGAAGAAATATGAGGGTCCTGGTTTTCACCATGAGTAATTAGCAGTCTTTTCCCTATTCTGGTTTGAAGGGTAGTTCCATTAGTCAAATCTTGATAATACGATGTGCCCATGTTGGATAAATGATACTCAATATCTCTTCCTGAAAGTGTCTGAAGGCAACAAACAAGATATAGCAATGTCACTTTGCAAAATGACTACGCGCTGGTCAGTATTATTTCACATAGTGGGTTTTAATGTGCAGTTGTCTCCTTTATTGCCTCTTTTTAATGTAATTGAATTTGCATGTAACAAATTTTAAAAAGACATTAATTATAAATTTGTTATCAGCAGCTAAAATAGTATAGGCTAGAAATCAGAAGGCGGCATATGTACCTACAGCGCGTGAATGGTTGATTAAATGCTTGGAAATAACAGAAATGGATAAGCTATCTGAAAGTATACATAGAAGAATGGGGAATCAACAGATAATTTGTACTGCAGACAAATTGAATGATTTTATTATCTATTGGAACAATAACCGGCAACATAAAAGGGCAGATAGAAATCTTTTTGTTGTTGTAAAACGACTTTGTTTCTTTTCTTTTGTATAATCTGGGGACAATGCCTCTTCAGGACAATGTCCAGGGTTGGTGCCTGATGCCCCTTGGCAGTAGGCACCCCCCTGGACATTGCCCCAGCCATGGCTTCAAATCCCCGCACTCGCACAACTGTGAATTGTGAAAGCTCACAGTTGTGCATCTGCAGCTAAAAAAATTAAAAAGTAAAAACAAATTTTTGCGCCAATTTAAATAAAAAAATATTTGGCAACCACGGGCAGCACCTCCAATATACTGCTGGGGCACTTTGAAGGGACTGATCATAGTTGTCAAAAAAATGGGGATTGCAAAAACCTGCTTGACAGCCGACTTTTGCGATCTCTCCCCGCCCCCAAAGGGAAAGGGGGGAAAAAGTCACAGTGAGCCTGAAACAGCTCGTGACGATGGTGCTGAGTGGGGGAAGTCAGTGCCAGCTGACCCCAAGTTCCACTTGGGCACTTTGGGGGTGGCTGGCACTGGTGCTCACCCAGCAGCCCCATGACAAGGAAAAGCTCTTATCTCCAGTCAGCAGCTGACTGGAGATAAAAGCTTTTCTCTGTTGTACAGTGACAAAGGCTGCCTTTCTCACTGCACCACAGGGAAAGGCTCTTATATTGAACCAGCTGCTGTTCAGAGATAAAAGTTTTTCCCTGCTGGGAGAAGGGATATCGCCTGAAGAAGCTGGTGAGATGGATGCAAAACCCTTCCACAGACTGGATCTGGCCTGCAGGCCTTGAAGGACAGATCTTGAAGGCCAGACTTGGACCAGGGGTTCAAGTAAAAGAACAAAGTAGATTCTGGTGGCCTGAAGTCTGCGCACCTCTGAGTTAGGAGATGTAATCCCTGACCATGTAACCATCCCTCTGAAATCTGCAGTGGCGGCTGGTGGCTCCAATGTCAGTGGGGCGGTGTATCCAAGCTGCAGTCTGAACTCTGAACTTCAAAGGAGCTATCCGTGGTGCTGAATGCTAGGACCAAAATAGCTTCAGCACCATGGATAGCTCCTTAAAAGTTCAGACTACAGCCTGGAGTGGATGCACTGCCCCACTGACATTGGAGACACCGGCCTCCACTGGAAATCTGCCCCCAACTGTCCTCCAACCCCCCACATAGTTACTCTCCGATCTGCGTTGCTGATGAAAACAGCCCTAACTGAGCTAAACACAGGGGTACCTGGGACAATTTTGTGACTGAGTTAGGAGGAGAGAGAGCAGAAGATTAACATCACTTTCTTGGATCAGGTTTATGACAGGGGAGGCTGGTGACTCCTATTTCAGTGGGGCTCCTTTTCCATTACAGGTTTTTCAGCTTTCATAGGATCATAGAGTTGGAAGGGGCCTACAAGGCCATCGGGTCCAACCCCCTGCTCAATGCAGGAAACTAGCTTTTATTTGGAGCTTCATAGCTCCATATCCATGGTGCTCCTTGGTGGTGAAGCTATTTTGGGGGGTGGGGTTCAGCACCACGGAGAGCTCCTATGAAGCTCCAAAGAAAATCTGCAAAACCTGCAATGGAAAAGAAGCCCCACCGAAATAGGAGTCACCAGCCTCCCCTGGTTTATGATAGTATTTAAACTCCTAGTGCTGGCAAGAAAGAACACTAAATTAGTTCTTTACCTCATTTGCCTTCAGCCCATCATTGTTTGGTACAAACAGTGTTGCATTAATGGACAAATTTTTGAGGTATTTCAGAAACTCTTGGCCTTTCCTTGAGGTATTTGAGTAAGTCAGGACCCCCTAAGAAGAGACAGAATGTATTGTGGTGAGAAGATATGCTGCAATGGATTTGTTTTATTTTTTTACAAATGTTTGGCAAACATATACAAGTGATATACATGTTTTATAAAATAAAACTTCCTTTATACATACGACTATCTGAGGGAATGTGCTATTAATCCAAAAAGGACATGAGGGATCTGGAAGGAGCGGACGATTCCTGTCCAACAGCTGATTTCATAAGAAACAAAATGCCTCGTCACTCTTTTATTTGGAGGAATAAAAAAATGAGAGTGAAGGTAGATAAAGGAGAGTGGGGCACCTGTGGTGTTTGAGACATTTGTGTGAAACCCACGTACTCTTGTATTCCTAAGGGCCCAACTGCACATGGTGTTTGTTAATCACACATGTAAACAAGCATGGTTAACCTGGGTGGCTTTTATTTGGGAGAAAAAGCAGCTAGCGTCAGGGCACCAATTCAGAACGTGCTCCTGACCCAGATGGGGACTCCATGCTGGTTTTCTGCTGAAACCTGTGACCCTTCAGATGTTGCTGTATTACAACTCCCTTCATCCCCAAGCCACCAACCGTACTAGCTGGGGCTGATGGTTATTGGAGTCCAACATCTGGAGGACCACAAGTCCCCCACCCCTGACATAAACTATGTGGAGGTTAGCTACCACTTCTTTTGTGGCACCAATATCAGCCTATACAAGGTCAGGGATGGGCAGAAGCAGATAAAGTCACCTAGCTCAGTCTCCTGCTCTCAGAGAGAACCCCCTTCAATAGCCAAACACCCTTACAAGGTCAGCTCCCACCTAGTTCACACCAACTGACAAACACAGAAGAAATTAAATGTATCATGCATGAAGCACCCAAATGCATTTTTTTTTGTTAGATGTATTAAGATGCCCACTTCGCACCCAGGAGATTTTTTATAACAACTATCACCCATTGTTAATATCCCCCTTTTTGGCAAGGTGCTTGAGAGGGTGGTGATGGATCAACTCCAGGTGGATGAAGTGGATAACCTGTGACAGCTATAACATTTTAAAGTTTCTTAATATTCTATATTCTATTTATTGTTCTCTTTTAAGCTAATAGTAATTGATACAAAATGTGAAAAGTTCAATGTGAAGAAAAAATGCTGGTTCGTCTATGAAATTCTGAAGCAAAAGAGTCTGTTTCGGTTACCTACCGAGACAAAGTTTGTAAATGCTGGGAAAGAAACGAGGACTTGAAGCAGGTTTCCACTACATGTAAATCCATCACCCACATAACCAGTTTTACAGGTGCAGTTGACATCTATAAAACACCAAACGAAAGGGATTTTAGACAGCAAACTGAAGAGGGATATCCATATCTACAGAACTATCTGCAACAACAGATGAGAAAAAATATTTCAGAAACAACAAGGTTCAATTCAGTATCAGAATGGCTTCATAGTATGTCAGGCCTCCAGAGCTATTGAGATACGCAAGAACAACTGGTACCAGAGGCTGATGTAGTCCTGGGAGCAGGGATACAGGATGGATCAAGGAAGTCACATGATCAGAAATGAAGGCAGTTGTGCTTACAACTCCAAATTGAGGGCTGAGTGGAGACTCCCATCAACACTGATCCCTTTTGGGCTAGGCAGACAGAACCTCTTGAAGCCCAAGGGCTGAATTGTGGCTCTTGGGGGCCATGTTCCACTAGTGGGTGGGGCTGAAGGCAAAAGGGGTGGGGCCAAAAATAGAAAAATACCAGCATATTGTAGCCTAAAGCGTTGAATGTGGGTTGTCATTGAACTGTGGGTTGCTGTTGAATAATGGGTTATTCTGTTATCTGAACCTAGCCACACTAACGAACTATGGCTTGTTAACCATGACCAACCCATGAAGAGAATCTATGGTTTGTTGTTGACTTGTGAACTGTGGGTTATTCTTGGTTAACAAACCATAGTTTGTTATTGCAGGTGGGTTCAGACAACACAATAACCCACATTTCAACAACAACCCATGGTTCAACCCTTGGGTGTGAGTTATCATGTTGTCTGAATCCATGCCATTCTGTTCACTCCACCATTATCTGCAGTGTTAAAAACACTCCAGACTGGGCCTGGAGGAGTCTGCTGCCAAGATGGGATACTATTGTTAACATTTATATGCCACCTTATTTGCTAAAAAGCGATCAGGGTGGTGTGTACAACAATTTAAAACAACAAAGCCTCAACACAATAACAAACAAGAACATTAAAAACCGTAAAACACGAGTTGTATTATGACGACTCAATCTTACTAGAGCTCTTCTGGAAATGAATTGTGGTTTTTCAAAACAACATTGGACAAAGGCACTTTTACCTTTGACTCTGTAACAGAACACATCCCAGGTTTCACTCAGGTTGACTCGGACCCCATAGTCGATAATCCCAACAACTCCCCCGCCGCATTTTGGGGCAGAAAAGGCAGTTGGATATCCTACTCTTCCAGTATCCATCCAGCCAGCCGCACATAGATGGAACTTTGCCTGTGATTAGTATATAAGTAATCCAATCATAAAACAAAGGCAAATGAGTAGTGAATTTAGGCTCCTGCAATGAGGGGTTTTACCTCAGCGGGGAGGGAACATCCATTGGGCAAATCCCACTGAAGTCCTGTTTTGGAGGCTTAAAGGAGGAAGTGAGCAATTTGTGGCCTTCCAGTCGTTTTAGCCTACATCTTCCATGATCCCTCACCATTGGCTATGCTTCTAGGGCTGATGGGAGTTGTAGGCCAACACATCTGGAGGGCTTCTGCTTTAAGGGAAGCATTGACCTCTTACTAGTTCTGTCTTGCCTGGCCTGCTCAGATAACTTGGCATTCCACAGCCGATGAACAAGGGCCCGGGTGGGCCATTACTATATTGAAATAAAATGGCAACTGGTATCTTTGAGGCAGCACTGGGAGACACCCCCAGGATAGCAGCCACCAACTGCGTCACTACGCGTGGGGTTGCCTCCTGTGCTAGGTGTGTCACTGTGCCGATGCATAAAGGAGCTTGCAATCTAGCGAAGGGCCCTATGGCTTTTCTAGAATCCTATGGGCACCCTTGCAGTCCGGGCTGGAAGGAAGAAGTCATAAGGTGAATTGGACAGACAGGCTCTGAGGCAAACCTGCATAATTCTGCCTTGTTTGTCAAGTAAAGGGGCCTATGCCAAGTGGGGTGGTACAACCCACCCCTTGCACTGCGATAGCCACTGTGGACCAAGTGTCTGGGTGTTTCCACACATCCACCTGCAGAATGGCCAAGTCTCGTTTGCTCTGCAATCTGAAAGGGCTAAGGAACTAATGGAGAAGGTACTAATGATTCCTGTGCTGATCTGGATCGGTGAAAGCACAGGGTACTTATTTATTTATTTATTTATTCATTCATTCATTCATTCATTCATTCATTCTCTATACCACCCAATAGCCGAAGCTCTCTGGGCGGTGTACAGCAATCAATTAACCCCCCCCCCAATAAAATACAGTTAAAAATATAAACAATAAAAACATTAAAATTTAAAACCAATTTTAAAAATATCACTAAACAAGTTAATAAAACACGACCGCTAAAAACAATTTACCACCCCACCATATACCATCTAATTATTAAAAGCCTCAGCATAGAGGGCAGTCTTAACCTGGCACCGAAAAGATAATAGAGTTGGCGCCAGGCGGGCCTCAGTGGGGAGATCGTTCCACAGTTGGGGGGCTACCACAGAAAAGGCCTTCCCCCTTGTTGCTGCACTCCAAGCCTCACATGGAGGTGGCAGTCGGAGGAAGGCCCCAGATGTCAATTATTACATCATTGACTTGGATCTGCACTGGACTAGCACTTGCTATTGAAATGAAGATACCAAAATACACAAGGGAGTGTGTAGGAATCAGTCCCTGGTGCCTTTATAACAAGTTGTAGCAACAATCATATGGACATATATTACATTTGTAATATATGTTTTACTAGGGACTCTCCCCCCCCCCCCCCCGATCAAACAAGTTGTGTTCCTGGTGGCACTTGTCCTTGAAAATTTATGTTTCATAGCTAAGTTCAGATTCCTGTTTATACATAATATTAACTGCAATGCAAGGGCTGCCTTCTGTGCAAGGGAAAAGGAGCACTGTTACCATCTGAGCATATAAGAGCTGAGTATATGTAGCGACCGTTGCTCCTTCATCTGCACAGGTCTTATTTGCATCGTTGTAAGTCAGTTTATACTGTCCCTTTGGAGAGCGTACATGAAAAACTCCAACAGTAAGGTCTGCAAGGAGGAAAGGGGCAAAAAGGTTTATGGTTTTCTAACAGAAATAAAAAGAAAGGAAAAAAAAAGGAAGAAAGAAAGTTGAAAAAAAACCAGTTTTAAGTGAAATTGCTTTGTAAAAACAAGAAAATCCAAAATCAAGCTTTCCCATTGTGCAGCTTTATATTCAGCATTCCCACTTCACAGTGTATCCTGAAGCCACAATCAGACAAAGTTTCCATTGTCTTGCATACCTGAAAGATTCTGCTGACTTTTTGTGAATTATTATCATTATTTATTTATTATATTTATATCCCGCCTTTTTTCCTGCAAGGAACCCAAGGCGGCCTCCTCCCCTCCATTTTATCCTCACAACAACCCTGTGAGGTAGGTTAGGCTGAGAGGCAGTGACTGGCCCAAAGTCACCCAGTGAGCTTCTTGGCTGAGCGGGGACTAGAACCCAGATCTCCCGAGTCCAAGTCCAACACTCTAACCACTGTGCCACGCTGGCTCTCATGTAGTCCAGGAATGGCCAAACTGGTTGTGGCCCTAGCTATGGTCCTACCGAGAATGTTTTCAAGTTGTAAGAAGTTGAAGATTCTACACTCTGAAGTAATATTTCTCTTTTTGATATTGTATGCAGCATGCACATGTACATATTTGCATGTACAGTAATACCTTGGATTGCAAGTAACTTGGTTTGAGAGCGTTTTGCAAGACAAGCAATTTTTAAATATTTATTTATTTATTTTTTACTTGATATACAAGCAACGTCTTGCAATACAAGTATTGTAGTATGGCTTAAATTAAAAGTCTCTGTACAAATTTTTTTGGGGGAATTTTGTTTTGATATACAAGTGTTTTGGATTACAAGCATGTTTCCGGAACGAACTATGCTCTCAATCCAAGGCATGACTGTATAATGCTATGCCACAATGGAGCTGACTACTGAAGCCTCCCACACTACTGTCCAGAGATGAGAGCATCCCTGGAGTCTATAGAAATGGGCCATCCCTAATTGTAGCCAATTTTCCATATAAGTTATTTTGTATGAGTACAGCATGACTTCAAAAAATGTTAGGACTATGTAATTCTAAGATGTCTAGACACATGGCTCTCATGAGAAGATCTTAGCTTTTAGCTATTCATAACCACTACGACGGTGTGCCTGTTTCTGGAGCACTGACCCTGGAAATGGAGATCGGCACAGTTAGCATCAGCATGGCACTGTCCGTTGTCTTGCAAACATCTGTCCACTGGTTGCTGTTTCACTTCACAATTAATTCCATCACCAATGTAGTTATCTTTGCATTCACACTTACGCTTATCCTGGAAGGGAAATTTTCAGTGCAACTAAATATCCAGAGTAAACAAGCATGAAGATATCGAGTTGCAATTCACTGGGACTCAGAAGAACTTTCATTTAAAAGGAAACATGCACTTTCTAGCCCTCATGCTTACATGGAAGTCTTAATAATATGACGATCATATAGGTGTGTGTCCTAAGCACTCTTTATCCACTAGCAAGCATATCCTCCTGCTATGTGAGTCTAGTTGGCTGGACGGGCATTGATACTCAACAGGGGTATACTGTTCAAGCTGCCAGCAGGAGCAGTGGAAAGAACAAAAGCTATGGAACGAGCCTGTCCCACCTGTGCAAGTATTGGTTGGCACATAAAATATAGGAGGGGGATGCGCACAGAGGTGTGAATACGCTATGAAGAAACAGATCCTACACGGATTGCTTACAGACTCCTGTGCACTTATTATCAAGGGTATTTTGTCACGTAAGAAGATGGAGAAAATGTGCGGGTACGCCATTTTACATCTTTTGTGTGTGAGGTCTAGATAGCAGTGCAAAATGCTGGTAGGAGGGGGGTGGGCAATGTTCTACAGAAGCCTTCCCCCACCTGGTGCCCTCCAGATGTGTTGGACTACAACTCCCATGCTGGCATGGAATGATGGGAGTCGTAGTCCAACACACCTGGAAGGCACCAGGCTGGCGAAGACTGTTCTACAGAACGCTTTAAGTCCCTTTCAGCGGCTGAAACCGAACCTCGGTTTTCAGATCTGGCCGACCATGCCGTTCTCTTCCAGCCAAAACAGGCTTAAAGGCACATGCCCAGGCTCCCGCACTTCCAATTCCTGCAGTACACACACACACACACACACACACACACACACACACACACATGCTCGTGATGCTTCTGTCGACACTGCCTCACAGGGCTGGCCCCCACACAAAGCAGGGCGAGGTGCCTGCATGAGATGGCGGAGCTGGAAGAGCAGAGAACTGCGCCTCTCCCCTGCCTTCAGCCCCAGACCCAGCCTGGGGAGCCCACTGCCACCTCCACTGGGCGCTCTAGATTCATAGATCATAGAGTTGGAAGGGGCCTACAAGGCCATCGAGTACAACCCCCTGCTCAGTGCAGGAAACTAGAGGAGGGGTCTCCCATCCAAGTGATAATAACCAGGCTTGACCCTGCTTAGCTTTCCACACTCAGACAAGCTGAGCCAGCGTGAGCCACAGGCCTTTAATTAGAGTCCCGCCAGTCACTTTCCCACTGTGGCAGTTGCCGTGGCGAAGAAAGCAGCCAGTGGGGCTGTTTGGAGCAGCCGCTGGCCCTCTGTTGCCGTGGGGCTCTGGTGAGATCTCAGTGCATAGCTGACACCTCGAGGGTATCTCTGCCACCTGCTGAGAACCCGCAAGAGCCTGGAGCCACACCGAGATCTCAACCCTCTCTGCCTGCTTGCAACCCTCCCTCTGCTGTTCAACCCTGCCGCCGCCGCCAGCCCCCGCATGGCAGCAAAGGGAAGGCGGTGGGCTCTCTGGGCCAGGGCTGGCGGCAGCAGGAAGGAGGGTTGTGCTGCGGCAGTGGCAAGGAGGCAGCATTCCGCAGTGGCAGGGAGGGTTGTGTGGCGGCGGCGTGAGTTCTTCTCCTTCAGGTGGAAAGAGAGCTTCCGCCGGGCTTGCTGCCCCAGCCCCTTGTCCCAGTCTCTACAGCAGAAGGATATACTACTGACTCTAATGTATTGCATTTCAATTGATTGTTTGGATTTCTTTCTTTCTTTCTTTTTGTTAAACCTGTAAGCCACCTGAAAGACCCAGTAGGCCAAAAGGTAAGGGTAAAAATATTGTCAACAAATAAAAAATTAAATGTAGGCTGTGCAGTCTGTACAGCTGGCCAAAATGGCTCAGAGGGTGTGGGATGCAATGCATTGATCTTTCCCTGGGAAACGTCAGACGCTCTCCGTCTGTCGTTTGCTAGAAGGCTCAGCTGCAAGGGTGGGCAGATGCCATGTGCACAAGCCTCTTAACATGAATGGGAAAAAATGGCCTTTCTGACGAAGTAAGAAACCGTAACACTTACAGGCCTGGTCATTGAACAAAGAGCATGTTCATCACATCCACCATTGAACCCATCTGTACAAGGGTTGATGGCAATGCAGCTGTAGCCATCTCCTTGGTATCCTTTCTGACACGTGCAATTGACTTTCACACCAGTTTGTACGCATTTTGCATTCTTGTGACAGCCGCCGTTGGTTTTCTTGCAAAGGTTCTCAGCTGGAAAGTGAAAACAGAGCAGAACATCCCACCAAAAAATATGTTTATCATCCATATGCCCTTCACAAGAAAGCCGTACATTCTTTAAATACAAATGTAAAACAAACAGAGACATCGATCCAGATAATCTTGGGACTTGATTAGCACAGCACATGCAATGGGGCTTTTGTTAGACTGTAGCTACGCCATATTTGAAGCAGTTTTTGAAAAGCAAGGGGTGTGTGTTCAGGACCAGCTTGCAATTCAGCTGGGGTTGAAGTGGCTGCACTATCGGGGATGGGGGGAGGAGAAAGCCATGGTGTGTGTGTGCAATCCTTCAGTCTGCCCATAGGTCCCACTGAATTACCAATACTATAAGAACTTTGCTGGATCAGAGAAAAGGCCCATTATGTCCAGCACTCTTTATCCAGTCAATACCTGGGAAGCTCAGAAGCATGGCATGAAGAAAATAGTCAACCCTTGTTATTCCCCCCCCCCCCGCATTAGGCAATCACCAGTATACTGCCTGTGAACATGGAGGTTCTATGCATTAGCTAATATGGAATGTTATAAACAGGGGAGGCTGGAGACGCCTATGTCAGTGGGGCTCCTTATCCATTGCAGCCTTTATTCTGAGCTTTACAGGAGCTATCCATGGTGCTGTATTCCATCCTGAAAATAGGTTCACCACTATGGAGCACCATGGATAGCTCCTATAAAGCTCAGAATAAAAGCTGCATTAGCCGCCTTGGGTTCCTTGCAGGAAAAAAGGCGGGGTATAAATATAATAAATAAATAAATGCATCCAAGCTCATTGAGGTTTTCTACATGAGGCTGTTAATCCATTGTATCTACTTTCAGGTTTTGTCGCAGAATTGAGATCTGAACTCTACACAAAGTGGTCTTCCTTTCCTGCTTTTCTGCTACATGACCTCTAGATGGCGCTGTGTTATAGCAGAATCTCACAATTGCACAAGTAGGAAAATACATTTCCTTTTGTTTCACAAATAATACTCCATTTTCTCCACTCTAAATAAAACCTGGGAAAGTATTCTTAAAAAACAGAAGTGGAGGGTCATCATGACATTGTCTAAAGAACCCATAAACAACTGTGAGTAAAGAATGATGAGTGCACAAAAATAAATACCTTTTGTAGAAAATCTTCTGGAGGCACTGTGAATCATTTATTAAAAGCACAAAATGCAGGCTTTTTTTGTGTGCATACTGGATCCAGCCCTGTTCATAACCTTACAGATATCACACTAAATATATATAGATTTAGATTTCATAGATCATAGAGTTGGAAGGAGCCTACAAGGCCATCGAGTCCAACCCCCTGCTCGATGCAGGAAAAACTAGAGGAGGGGTCTCCCATCCAAGTAATAACCAGGCCTGACCCTGCTTAGCTTTCCACACTCAGACAAGCTGAGCCAGTGTGAGCCATCTTTATGGAATATACACAGGTACTTTAATACTGTATCATGCCACATAGGAACTACCACACTTTAAGAAGGACGTAGACAAACTGGAGAGGGTTCAGAGGAGGGCAACAAGGATGATAAAGGGACTGGAAACAAGGCCCTATGAGGAGAGACTGAAAGAACTGGGCATGTTTAGCCTTCAGAAGAGGAGACTGAGGGGAGATATGATCTCACTCTTCCAGTACTTGAAGGGTTGTCACACTGAGGAGGGCCAGGATCTCTTCTCGATCATCCCAGTTTGCAGGACATGGAATAATGGGCTCAAGTTACAGGAACCCAGATTCCGCCTGGACATCAGGAAAAATTTCCTGACTGTTAGAGCAATACGCCAATGGAACCAACTACCTAGGGAGGTGGTGGGTTCTCCCAGTCTGGAGGCATTCAAGGTGCGGCTAGACGGCCATCTGTCAAGGATGCTTTGACCTGGATTCCTGCATTGAGCTCGATGGCCCGATAGGCCCCTTCCAACTCTACTTTTCTATGATTCTATGATTCTAACTGTACGAGGGGTGAGGAATAGGTGAGGGGTGGAGAATAGGAGTGTGTGTGTATAAAGATTGGGACCAAAATGCATTCTGTGAAGTGCACTGGCACTGGCAGCTCATTTTTCCAATGTCTCTAAGGTGATTTTACCTGTACATGTGATTCCATCTCCGGTATAATATGGCTTACACTGGCAGGTATTTTGTTCTTTGCACACGGCATTAATGGAACAGCTGGGTGAACACACTGGGGACGAAGCTGTGAAAACACACACAAAACACTGCAGTTACAGCCAAGCATTTATCACAATCGCAATGACTAAACAAATAAAACAAATAACATTCTACACAGAGGAAACTGAGGGCGTGGCCTGGATTGTATCCCAGCACACTCAGATGCGCCTCCGATAGGCTGCTTTAGTTGTTCCCGTTTTATTCCTGTTTTATTCTTGCTTTATGCATTGTGATGATGACTGGTTATGGTGAAACAATAACTTCAGGGGTTGGATCCTGATTTAGTCATACCTAGAGTAGACTTAGGGAAATCAATGGGACTTGATTTAGTCACGACTAACTCAAGTCCCATTGATTTCCCTAAGTCTACTCTAAGCACGGCCAAGTCTGGATCCAAGGCCAGATGTCAATAATATAGTCCTGACTCTTACTTTTGGTACGATGTGCCAATCTTATAATCTGATTTTATGGTTGCTGCAGTCAGAAGCACAGGAATGGGCAACGGCCACTTGGCTAGCGCAACATCACATCACATCTGCCCCAGCATGGCACAGCTGTACAAGGGCTGGAGAGTCAGGGGGGTGCTGTGCCAGCAGCAGCCAGCCACCATTGCCTGCAGTGCTCCACTGGGTGGAGTGGATAATGGGTGGTATCCAGTTGTGCCCCAACACTAGTGATGTTGCACTAGCAAAAACCAACCCTTGTGCAATGAAACCACGGCAATGCTATGGCAATGGGAAAAAGCAGCCATTTGCTGCTGAAATCTCGCAGCGCCACTGAACTCGGGTGGCAAAGCGTCACCTTTCTCCGCTGCCCTAGCAAGCACTAGTTATGTTGCACAAGCATTGGTTTACATACGAATACAATCATGTCATTAGCGCACGTGCTGGGGCACAATTAGATAGTGCCCATACAGTTTAATCAAAAGAAAGGGACAGAGAAAGAGGGGTGACATTTTTAAAGTTGTGAAGTCCCCAAAATAAGCAAAATATGAGTGGAAATGGAACCACTGTGTTAAATGAAAGCTTTCTGCTCGCTCTTTCAAATCTCAGATTTAAAATCAAACCTCTCTGGTTTCAAGGGTTCTGATAGATGAGTGAAAATATAACAAGAGTCCTGCTCTTATGACGCTATTGCTGCTTGCTATTTATATAGCAGTTTTAGTTTGCTTATTTGCGTTACAATCTTCTTTGTGTTTGCCTTGCCTTCGCAGTAACCTGCTGTGATTGGTCATTGAAACCAATGAAGGTTCATTGTGTAGATATGCCCTAAGTTGTTGGTAAGCAGTAATTCTTTAGCTTAATGAAATGTTAGCTAGAATCTTAGGCTTAAGCATTTTTACCAGAAATTAAGGCCTACGGAAATCAGTGGGAAATCCTTCTACCTGCCTCGTAGTACCTCAGTATGAATGAGAGTACAGGAAAGGAACATTATTTTCTCTGTGTTAACCAGTTATAAGCAAGAAAACTATAATTAGCCAACAGTGCTACAAAAATTATGGCAAGGTGAAGTTTGCCCTGCAGGCTACAACTCATTCCTACTGTTAAATAGCCGCACCAAGTTTGGTTTCACAGAGCTGTCCTGTCCATCCAGTTTCACAGAAGCACTGCCCCGATCCAGAAGTTCCATCGTCACACTGTCCATGTTCTGTGCATTCACAGGCTGCAGACAGAATGTTGTAGGATTATTAGGAGAGTGATCATAAGGAATCCTTTACAGGACCATCTTCCATCTGGTAACCTGTGTCCTCACTGTGGGAAGCTGTGTGGCTCTAGAATTGGCCTCCACAGTCACTTACGGATCCATCGCTAGAGTCTACACAATTTTTTTTAGAATTTCCTCTTATAATTTTCTTTTTGTAATTTTATCCTGGAAGACAATCTTACTTGGTCGAGTGATCGCCTACTACATAAGGAAGGAGTTTTATGCAACTCAGAAGCTTGCATACTGTACTATGATCATGGCTGGGTCCTAGCAAAGGCATTTCCTCACTGTTCTTTATAATTAGCAAGGTTAACTGAAGCCCATGAATATGATGTGTGTGAAGGGAGGTCTGTTTTGTAATTATTCGGGCCTAACATAGCCCAGTGACTATGTACTGCAGTCTGTCTGGTGTTGAGTAAATGATCCTTCAATGCCAACTTCAATGGACCGGTCATGTTGTTCGAATGTCTGACTGCCGTCTCCCAAAGCAGTTACTTTATTCCCAACTCAAGGATGGAAAGCGGAATATCGGTGGTCAGTATAAGAGGTTTAAAGATGTTCTTAAGGTGAATCTAAAAACAATGCAATATAAACATCAAAAACTGGGAAGCTCTGGCCCATGAACGATCTAAATGGAGGTTGGCCTTTCACAAAGGTTCCATGGACTTTGAAGAAGCCCGAGTGCAAGGTGAAAGAGAGAAACGTGCTAAGCGAAAAGCACATCAAATGAATCCTTTACAGGACCATCTTCCATCTGGTAACCTGTGTCCTCACTGTGGGAAGCTGTGTGGATCTAGAATTGGCCTCCACAGTCTCTTACAGACCCATTGCTAGAGTCTACACAATTTTTTTAGAATTTCCTCTTTTTATAATTTTCTTTTTGTAATTTTATCCTGGAAGACAATCTTACTCGGTCACGAGTGATCACCTACTAGATGAAGTTCCCTTATACTGAGTCGTACCATTGGCCCATTTGGCCAAATGTGGGCCAAATAATGTCAGAGGATGGGGTCATGCCCCTTGATGTCTTTCAGCTTCGGTGTGTGGGGCCCATGGAGGGAGTCCAAGCCTCTATGGGTGGAATGGGGAACCTCTGTGGGCAGAAGTTCCCCCTCTCTGGGTTATAGTTTCCCCCATGCCTTCGTCCCATTCAGCTTAGGTTCTCTGTGTTGGCTTTTTTTTTAAAAGAGCCATGGAAGGCCAAAGTGTTCAGCCATCCAATACTTTTTAATTGGAGATGCCGGGGATTTAGCCTAGGCCATTACACATACAATGGCTGGGTTCAGACAACATGATAATCCACACTCAAGGGTTGAGTATGGTTTGAGTGTGGGTTGTCACTGAACCATGGGTGGTGGTTGTTGAAACGTGGGCTATTGTGTTGTCTGAAGCCAGCCGTGCTAACAAACCATGGGTTGTTAACCATGAACAGCCCATAGTTTACAACCCAACAACAAACTATGGTTCTCTTCATGGGTTGTTCGTAGTTAACAAACCATGGTTTGTCAGCGGCAGCGCAGCTGGGCTCAGACAACACAATAACCCATGTTTCAACAACAACAACCCATGGTTCAACGATAACCCACACTCAACCCTTGAGTGTGGGTTATTGTGTTGCCTGAATCCAGTCAATGAATGTGTTATGGACCATCACCAAAGGGGAAGCCCCTCCCTGCTTTTGCACGTCCCAAAAGAAGTGGCAAAACAGGGGTTAACCAAGCTCATAAACTGGGCTGTGCTTTGCCACAAATTGTACAGACAGCTCACTTAGGTTAATGAAGAGTCTCTCTAGAATTGAAAGAGGATCTGGGGCAAAAATTCCTGCAAGGATATCAATGTCTTAAAATACAAACAACGTTGTCAGTATGTAAAGTGCTTTACGATCTTTTTCATGTTAACCTTTAGAAAGATCCATTCAGATTATTAGCTCAGCTAACAAAAGAGGTAGAGAGATTGTGACTCTCCTAAGGCTACCTAATGAGTTCATTATTTATTTCATTTATAGCCCACCCTTCTTTCATGGACCCCAAAGCAGCATACGTAGGGTTGCCAGCCAATAAGAACATAAGAACCTAAGAAGAGCCCTGCTGAATCAGACCAAGGGTCCATCTAGTCCAGCATTCTGTTTACACAGTGGCCAGCCAGCTGCCCATGGGACCCCGCAAGCAACAGCACCCTCCCACCCATGTTCCCCAGCAACTGGTGCACATAGGCATACTGCCTCTGATACCAGAGGTAGCATATAGCCAATCAGGACTAGTAGCCACTGACATCCTTCTTCTCCCTGAATTTGTCCAATCCCCTCTGAAAGCCCTCCAAATTGGTGGCTATCACTACATCTTGTGGAAGTGAATTCCATAGTTGAACTATGCCCTAATGTTTCATCCAGGCACTGAACAGACTCAGTCGCAGAACCATCCTGTGTTTTCAGACATGCCCTGGGATTATGGTTCATGCCTGAGCTAGAAGGTTCGCAGTCAGCTCTCTCAGGTCCAGGTAAGACGCCTGGGATCCAATCAACCCTGCTAGCTCTCATATTCCAATCCAGAGGATAGAGGAGTACTGTTACTTCATTGAATGACAACCCCATGAAACCTACTTTTGCAGTCGGTGCCATATCTTCCTGGCAGACAGAGCTCACATGAAGTCCCATTGAAGCCACCACTGCATGTACATTGCCCTGTGCCAGCGTATCCTTCATCACAGGAACCGCGGTTATTACATGGAGCTTCTGGCCCTCCTGGGCAGCCTGGAAAGTAATAAGTGGCAGTGAGTAGATCCTGGCAAGGACCGTCTACAAGGTGAATATTTTATCGTACAGATTGAGCTCAGATCTCAAGGACTGACCACAGAAAGAGATCTATTTTATAAGTTGGGGCTAATGTGAGTTGGGTGGTTAATGTGCATATAATCTGTCCATGAAGAAGGAATTGTGCACATTCTCTGGCCATTATGCATGATCTCCAACAGGCATTGGGGAATGTACGTATCTTGACTGCATTTTGCACATTCTCCAGCCATCATGCATAATTCCCAACAGGCCTTGAATCATGAGCTATTTGAATAATGAGAAAACCCTCTAAAAACCGATTTACAAGAGCTGATAATGGGAAGCATACACAAGGAGCAACAACTTTCCATATAACACTCTGGGGGAAAAAAATTACCTCTCTCCATCATATGCCAACCCTCCTGCTTAAGGGAGAAACCAGACATTAGGTGGGAGGTCTGTCATCAGATCTCCCAATTTTCTTTTTTTAAACAACTGTGGAAGGTTCTAATTTTGACTGTAGTCATGGACTCTGTTTCTCTCTGTGCCGTTTTCTAGATCTGAATTGCTCCCCCTCCCAAAGCTGTTATTAGCCCTACTGAGGGTGGAAAAATACCGGTATCCCTTCCCAGAAGCTTCTCAAATGTTTAATACTGGAACGCCTTACCTCGACATTCATTTCCAAAGTATCCCTTACAACACTGTGGTATCCTGACCACCAGTGAGCAGTCCTTCCGACAGCCTTTCAGAATCCTGTGATTCAAAATGTAAGTACACTGCTGCATCTCTCCCTGACGATTTCACATTTGAAGATGGACGAACCAAAAACAAGCAAGCAAAGAAAGCAGGAAATTAACCATCTTTAAACATACCACAGCCTGGGGCTGCACAAGCATCCCTGTGTTCAGCTCGATCCTTTGCATGCAGTCCAAGAAAGTGCGGACATAACATTCATGGGGACCTTGAGTGCCCACTGCTGCCTTTGCCACCTCCCCCCCAACCCCAACCCCCCAGTTCCCAGAGCAGCCCCTCAGTGGCTTGAGCAGGGCCCCATTCGATCTGCACCTCCTCACGAGTAATCAAACAGGGAAGCTTGCATTTACAAGTTCCCCTTTTCTATTACTCATGCCATCTTGTAGTTAGCGGAGTACAGAAGACCCAAACAAACTGTTTGACAATCAAGCGTGTAGGTTAGAGACAGATTAATCTGTCAGTTTTGCTTTCTCCCCATATTCAATTTTTCTTTTTAAAACCCTCCAGTTCTTTCCATAACGTTTATGAAGAAATGTGCGGATTTTGGCAAGTTCTTATCAGAAACAAACTGAACAAAATTCTCCAAACAACTGCACCAGTTTGCCAATTCACACCTGTATCAATTCAGTAGGTCCAGCTATTCCCAGCATGGAGAAGACCATGTTGTACCTGCCTGCCATGTAGCTGTTGAGGAGCCCATCAGAGAAAAAGAGGTGGCATCCACAGTTCAGCACCACAAATATGGTCAAATACACAGTGATTCAAAGCCAGGCTAGTAAGACCTAAGTCCTCAAAGCCCTCTCTGCCTGGATGGATGAATGTGTCCGTTTCATTTCCTCTTGCATTTGAATGTTTTAAATCTCAAGTTCTTTCCATCCAGTTTATGAAGATATTTGTAAATTTTTGTATCAAAAAATGAACCAAACAAAATTTACAGATGCAAAAATTGGTATTGCTCACTTAGGAAAGACTCTGGAAATGTATCGATACTACAGGAAGTTGTCTTATCATTGGGTAAGAATATTGGGTCCATCTAGCTCAGAACCGTCGCTACTGTACTGACTGGCTGCGGCTCTCCAAGGACTCAGATGGGAGTCTTTCTCGGCCCTACCTGAAGATGCTGGCAACTGAACCTGGGACTGCCTCCGTGCAAAGCATGAAGTTTGCCACTGAGCTGTGAGCCCCCCACAGACTTAAGCTAGCTTCACAGTCATTCTGTCCCACCAGGAAACCCTAGAGACGAATGTTCTATCTGGTGGATTCAGGGATGTTGAAGAGTCCTTGGTCTCGAGTCACGAGTCGAGTCACGAGTCTTTGGACTCGAGTCTCGAGTCCAAGTCCGAGTCCTTGGTCCAAAATGGTGACTCACGAGTCACGAGTCACTCCCAAAGCTGACTCCACGAGTCCCTATTAAAATCAATGGGGGTTTTTCCCAACAAAATAAGGCTATTTCAGATGTGTGGTTTAAGTAAATTCTAGGCACAAGTGTGCCTTTTTATTTCAAAACTCTGCAACTGATTTTGGCAAGAACAGACCAGGCAGAAAAACCCAAAATAACCAGGCAGGCAGAGGAGGCAGGGAACCCCAAAGCAGGCAGGCAGAGGCGTTTGTCTTGGACAATTCAACTGTTGAACTGGTCAAGAAGAGACCAGGCAGGCAGAGGAGGCTGGGAACCCCAGACAGGCAGGCAGAGGCAGCCAAACCCAAAATGTCTGAAAGGTTGCATTTTAGAAAAATGATTTTAAAAAATAAACTTGCTGTACTTCCTAAAACTTATCCATGTTGCATTTGAGGAACATGATTTTTTCTAAATGTTTGGCCCCCATTCTGGAATGGTGAGATCTCATCACAATTCCACCCTCGCTGAACACCCGCTCCACTGGTGATGAACTTGCTGGAACCAGAAACACACTCAGAGCAGCCACACAGAGTAATCTCAGGTCCTTCTTCTGCCTCTCCCAAATACGCAACACATCAATCAAAATAAATCTTGACACACTGTTGGGGCTCCACTCCTGGTAGCCGTCCATAGTGGCCGAGCAGCGGCACACCTCGCTTCCATGCGCTCTTCGCCGGCAATCACGCTCCTCTCCACTCCCTCTGGCACAGCCCAGGGATGTTGAAGAGTCCTTGGTCTCGAGTCCCATTAAAAATATTGGGACTCGAGTCCGAGTCGAGTCAGAGGGGGGACTCAGTCCGACTCACGAGTCGAGTCCTCGAGTCCGAGTCCCCATCCCTGGGTGGATTAGGGATATCTAAGACAGTATTCACAGCAACCTCACCAAATTATAATTCCCAAGATGCTTTGGGAAGAAACATGACATTAAAGGTGCAATCCTATGCATGTTTAGGCAGAAAAAAGTCTGACAACAGGCCTGTGGCTCACGCTGGCTCAGCTTGTCTGAGCGTGGAAAGCTAAGCAGGGTCAGGCCTGGTTATTACTTGGATGGGAGACCCCTCCTCTAGTTTCCTGCATTGAGCAGGGGGTTGGACTCGATAGCCTTGCAGGCCCCTTCCAACTCTATAATCTATGAATCTATGAACTCCCAGCATGCCCCAGCCAGCATGGCTGGCTGGGGCATGCTGGGAGTTGTGGGACTTTTTTCTGTCTAAACGTGCTGCATAGGATTGCACCCTAAACTGGTGCAAACAGAAGCTTGTAGCATACATTTACCCGAGGGGTGACAATGTGCATAAGAGGTGTACATGTGTGTGTCAGAAACATGGACAGAAACAATAGAATTGGGCAACCACAATAACATTATTACTCATTGTAAGCTGGAGTCAAAAAGTCAAGCCAGGATGTATAAGGTAGAGTTGTGCACAAATGGCCTCTCAAAATTCTCCGCCCTATTTGTGGGCAGAGAAATCGGGGGAACAATTTCACCGAATTTCTCCAGGCAAAGGAAAATTTTTTCAACAATTGTTGGAGATTGTTAATGGGGACTGGCCAATGTGATCATATTATGCCAGTACATTTCCATCTGCTCTGGCTGCCAGTCCATGTCTGGGCCCAATTCAAAGTGCTGGTATTAACATTCAAAGCCCTAGATGGCTTGGGGCCAGGTTACCTGATGGATCGCCCCCTCCCAGCAGATCATTCTCAGCGATCCTTCTCTGGAAGCCCCTCCCAAAGGAAGTGAGGTGGGTGGCTACCGAGAAGAGGGCCTTTTCTGTTGTGGCACCCCGGTTGTGGAATGGGCTTCCCAAAGATGCCTGTGCCTAAGTTATTCTCTTTCCAGTGCCAGGTGAAGACCTTATTTTCCCAGGCATTTTAATCTTTCAGTTTCTGTTGTTTTAAACCTGTTAGTGTATTTTTGAATCTTTGCACTGCTGCTAGCTTTTACTTTGGTTTTTACTTCTATTTTTTACTGTAGTTCTTAACTTTCGAATGTTTATAGTGTATTTTATGTTGTATTTTATGGTTTTAATTACTGTGAACTGCCCAGAGAGTTTTGGCTATTGGGCAGTATAGAAATGTAATAAATAAATAAATAAATAAATTTCTCACTGGCACGGCTCTCCATTGGCAGGCATTGTAGCACAGCTTCTTTCTCTCCCCCCCCCACCCCCGGTAAGGTGTGTGTGTGTGTGTGTGTTGCTACTGCAAGGGGCAACAACAGCAATTATGTTGGAAGCCTGGTCCCCATTTTATTACTTAAAATTTGAGTTAGGAGTACACAACCATAATTACCACCACTTTACTTCCAGAAGGACACTGAAAATCTCTGTAACAACCAATGCAGTCTCCCTGTAGAAAAAGAGAGAGTTATGTGTTTTAAATCAGAAGAGGGTTTCCCCCCCAAAAGAACTTTTAAAAACATAACTTAAATATATATATATCACAGTTTATTATCAAAGTCATAATACAAATGCAAAACACATGGTCTATCCATCATCATGAACGAACACTATAAATATCATTTCCCATAATTTTTGAAAGCAATCTTTCCAAAGGTATATTTCCTGATTTCATTCACACATATACATATACATATACATATGCATATACATATACATATACATATACATATTTAGGGTGCAATCCTATGGCTACTAGATGCTGTCTAGATGGCCATAGATGCTGTCTAGATGGCCATAGATGCTGTCTAGATGGCCATCTGACCTAGATGGTCAGAGTTCCAGCTCCGACCTTGGAAACATGTTATCTGAGTTGGGAGCTGGAACTCCGACTTTGGAGCGCCTCCCTCCGCCCTCGCAGCTGGCGTGGTTCTTTTGGAGCTGGCATTGCCTTTGCGCTCCTCCTGTGCTTGATTGGATGCCCGTAATACTTCAAGTTCGGAGGGTTACAGGCAGCCACACTAGATAGCACTGTTAGTGATATAAAACAGACATCACTGTAAAAAATGGAGAGATGAAACATATCCAAATGGATTTCCTCCCAGGTGTGCAATAAAATGGATGAGCAGAGGGAAAATAGGTTTTAAGAACATACCTATCACTTATTAATCCTAGTCAAAGAGAATAGTTAAAGAGAATAGTTAAATGGCAAAACCGCAAATGCATAACATTTTCTAAATTAAGCAACATGAGAAAGCAAGCAATAAGGAGGAGATTAAGGCCACAATCCTATACACACTTACCTGGGAGTAAATACCTTTGAACTCAATAGAACTTATTTCTGAGTAGACATGTATAGGATTGTGTTGTAAATCCATTGAGTTTAATTGGGCTCAATCCAATTGAACTCAGTGGAACGTCTGAGTACACATGCACAGGATTGCATTGTTAGGCTCTGGTCTAGAGTTTCACATAAGTTTCAGTGCACAAAGAGAGGTCCTACATGCAGAATTTCTGACTCCATATTGGAGCACTCACTTATGTAAAATGAGCTAGATTAGTATGAAATTCAGAAGGGTAAAAAAATTCCATCGAAGGACTGACCGGAATATTAGAAGTGATAAATGTGTCGCAACGACCTCCAAGGACTGGATCTGTTAACATGCAGTCAATACCATAAGCGATTCCGCCATCAAACTCCAGTTGCCTTTGTATTATTTTACATCTCCTTTCGTTGAGGAACAATTCACCCTGAAGGTGAAAGTATATAAAATTATATCTGTTTCAGCAGACGTTGACTGATTATGTGAAAACAGGAAGCACAAATATAATGATTGGGAGTCAGCTTGGTTGTTTTTTTTTTGGAAAGAAAGGATTATATCAACATATAATCTAACTAAAGTTAATATTTCACTTTTAGGAAGGACTGGCGAAAATGTATAGACAATATGAAAAAAGAATCGAACAGAATAACCTTGGCAGAAGCTTATAGAAATCTGTGGGACTCATGAAAAGAAGATTATAAAGGAATGAAATAAGATAAATCAACACACTACCTTGGAACAGAAATAGAAGATAAAGGATGGAAGATGAAAATTTTGAAACTGACCAAGTTGGGGGAGGGATTATGTATTAATACTAATGTGTTTTGTTTTTTATATGTATTTTTTCTTTAGGAAAATGCAATAAAAATTATAAAAACAAAAAACAAAAAATTAAAGCAATATTTCTCATGCAATATTTGAATATTTCCTCATATTTCACTAGGGATGGACACATCTGTTAATTTCAGCGTTGTTCAGTTTCTCATTTTTCCAGCCTTAAATTCATTTTATTCTGTTTCTGTGTCAGTTTGTGATTTTTTTTAAAAAGTCCACATAAAAATTCATACGCAGTTTAGCACACATTTCCCTTAATGTATGCATTTATGCAAGCAATTTTCACTAAAATAATGCATTTTTGTATGTCATTTTCCCTAATATTTTTGGATGATTTTTTTTAAATGGAGAACTGCATTACAAGTGCAAACATAGAAGTGTAGCTGCGTTTCAGTTTGTATATTGGTTTGGGAAGTATGCATTAAGTGAGTTTGCATTACAGTGTGATCCAAATGAATTTCTCCCCCATCCTTTAGTATAGTCTCCCCTATACAGATACTCCCTTTATAGGAAAAATGTAATATGTGGCCTGGAGTCTTTCAAAGGTAAGACCCTGCAATGGCTTGATGGCAATCAGTGGGTTGGTCAGAGTGGGTTGGTTCTTATTTCTTACCATTACATTTAGAATTAAGAAGATACTGTGCTGTGAAATGGTCCTTGGCCAGTATCCAATGTGACACGACACCTAACCTAAATTGCATTGCACTAGCAAAAGGGACCTCTAGCACAACGGCAACAGAGCATTAGTTGCTTGATCAGGATTCCCCAGAAAAATGGCCACAAATGCTATTAGCATTGTTCTAGAGGTGTCTTACGTTAGTGCAATGTAATGTATGTTAGCACTCATGTCACATTGGATACCGCCCATCATCTTTATTTGAATCTGGGACATCTATTTATGTTCCTGTGAGAGGATACATGATAAGAGGTGTACAAAATTAGGCATGGTGTGGAGAAAGTGGATAGGGAGACATTTTTCTCCCTCTCCCATAATATTAGAACCCGGGGTCATCCCATGAAGCTGACTGGTGGGAGATTCAGAACAGATAAAAGGAAGTACCGTATTTTTCGGACCATAAGACGCACTTTTCCCCCCAAAAAGGAGGGGGAAATGTCTGTGCGTCCTATGGAGTGAATACAGTAAAAAAAAAAAAAAAAAAAATTTTTTTTTTTTTTTTTTTTTTTACTTTCCTCTGCTGGTCCGGAAGAGTGGAGGACTCCTGGGTGGGAACTTCTTCACACAGCACATAGTTAAACTATGGAATTCACTTCCACAAGTAGGGATGGCCACCAATGTGGAGGGCTTTAAAAGGGGATTGGACAATTCATGGAGGAGAAGGCTATCAGTGGCTACTACTCCTGTTGGTTTTATGCTACCTCCACTGTCGGAGGCAGTATGCCTAAGTACTCCAGTTGCTGGGGAACATGGGCAGAAGGGTGCTGATTTATTTATTTATTATATTTATACCCCACCTTTTTTCCTGCAAGAAACCCTAGGTGGCTTACATAATCCTCCTCCTCCACTCCTCCATTTTATCCTCACAACAACCCTGTGAGGTAGGTTAGGCTGAGAGTCAGGGACTGGCCCAAAATCACCCAGTGAGTTTCATGGCTGAGCGGGGACTAGAACCCGGATCTCCCGAGTCCCAGTCCAACACTCTAACCACTACGCCACACTACGCCACACTAGCTCTGTTGCATTCATGTCCTGCTTGTGGGGTTCCCGTAGGCAGCTGGTTGGCCACTGCGTGAACAGAATGCTGGACTGGATGGACCCTTGGTCTAATCCTGCATGGCTCTCCTTATGCTCTGTTCTTATGTTGCTGTAATATGGTTGGAGTGGTCAAAAATGCATGGATTAGCTAATGCAAAAGACATGAGATACTCACAATGTTGCTGTCCCCATTTCCACACTTCACAGTGATATCAGAACCTTGAAGTGTCTTCAGTGAATCAGAGGTGGGGAGGGCAAAGGCTAAAACCTGTGGAAGATATTAGGAAAAAAGAGAAACAGTGAGAGAGAGGGCGGGAGGGGGGAGCAAGAGAGGGAGATATTAATATTTAGAAAACAGGAAAATTCCAGTGCTTCTGTGCTCTTTTTTTTTTTTTTTTTTTACAGATAGTCCAGACATGTTGAACTGAAAACTCCCACCTTAGTACTTCCAATAATGTGGTATTTTAGGTACTGTTGCAGTTTCTCCTTGTTTGCCATTTTGAACAGTGTATCCTGCTGATCTTTTGGGAGAGCTCTGATGACTTTGTCCGTGGGCCAGAACAAGGTGATTGGTTGATGAAGAGCATCGTTAATCAGACTAATCAGTCCTGAACTCTGAAATAAAAGAGGAGAACTGCTTTTCTCCATCAAAGATAGCTACAAAGGAAAACGACTGAATATTCAGGAGTAAGGATGAGCCGCCATTTTCTGTATAGCACCTGCAGTCATCTCAGGTATATCCACAATACAGACTACAAACTAATTGGGCAGAGCAATCCTGTGGCTCCTAGACAGTGTCTAGACGGCCACGGGATTGTTTGGATTTCCAGCTCTGAGGTGAGAAAAGCCTTGGAGCCGGGACCCCACGCTCGGATCCCCCTCCCTCCCTTTGCAGCTGGCACGGAAAGAACCGCGCTGGCTGCTTCTTTGAGGTTGCAAAAGCGAGCTTGGAGAAAGAGTTTAGCGGGTGTTCGGTGGGGTGGGGAGAGGAGGAGACCGGCACCGCCAAGATACAAAATATCCTGGCGGTGCCTCAGCCTCCTTCCCTCCCTCTCTGAAGCGCCACAGTTAGACAGTTGAAATCAGCTGTCTAGCTATTTTTCAGAGCAGGAGGAGCATGGAGGTGACCTTTGTCTTCGTGTTCCTCCTGCTCTGAATAGGATGCCCGTAATCCTCCGAGTTCGGAGGGTTATGGGCCTGTGGTAAAATATAATTTCAGTATATGATTTCTACGGTATATAATCACATAACTTGCAACAAATATTTCCTATGCTTTTACTTGTATGAAATCCTATGCTACTCTGTATGTAGAAAGTTCTATCTCACATAATGCTAATACAAAGGGCCTCTAAGGGGCCTCTTGATTTCTTGTGAACTGTTGAAGTAAACCTGTTTCTAACAGTTAATTGGTACTATTGAGATAAGGAGAAGTTACTTCAAAGATGCCTTTCACTCCCTAAAAACTCCTCAGTATACACAGGTCAATTAATTGTTATTTACTGCTTGAAAGAGAGACCAGATATTGTAAAAACATCATTATGTCACAGTAGAAAGAAAGAATGAGCTCACCTTGTAGAATTTGTTAACACGCATGCGCGAAAGTAAGGCGCTTGTAAAAAGAGTATAAGAATGCTTGTATTTCTAATGGTGGATTTGTCTCACTCTGCTTTGGAGTGGAACCATACAGCGCTGTATTTGAATAAAGGAATTCTTTTTACCCGCTCTGGTTGATTTATTGGGCCATAAGTCAGCTGGAAAACGAACCTAGGAAGTGGCTTAACTTCCTTACCACAGGCCTCCCCATAGGATTGCACCCTAAGTTGAATTGTGGACCTGAATGCTATGCTAAAGGGTTACAACACACGTAGTCTTACCTCTATCAAGTTGTAGAACATGATGTACCCATTTTGTGCTGCAACCATTTTGAGGGTTTCCTAGGAAGATAAATCATTTGCCAAGTTTATTTGCCTGTTTTGGAAACATAATGCCAGGGTGTTTTCAGAAAGTAACAGCATATTAAAACATGGCTGTTGCCTTCAGAAACATCTCTACTATTGATTGATTGTATTTCTATACTACCTTTCTGAAACCAACCAAGGCGGTTTGCAAGACATTCAGAAAATAAAAAGCATAATCAAAGAAAAACATAGCAAAACAACCTTTAAAAACTATAACAATTTAAAAAGTCAAATTAACAAGATGTGTCTTGATGCGGCCCCCCTTCTATGAGAGGAGTCTGCATAATTTGAGACTACTTAATAAACTTTGTAACCACTGTCAGCATTGGGCAGGAAGATGTGGGAACTAAAACCCAGTGGCTCATCTACTACTGCTGTTGCATCAATAGCCTGTTAGATATTCCCAGTGCTGCGATGGCAGGCGAAGATAAGAGCAGTTTGGTACTAGTGGAAAACAATATCAGGTTGGATCTGGATTTAGACATACAATTGTTGGAAGGCACCAGGAGGGCACTAGGTTGGGAAGAGCTGCTGTAGAACATTGCTCAATCCCCTCCTGCAAGCTCCTTGCACTGTTATGTAGACCGCGCACACAAAAAGCGACAGATATAAAGTAGCCTACAAACTTAGAACGTGACCAAACAACTGTTAATTAGTTGACCATTCCAAAACAAATGGTATGCACCTTTACAGGTGTAGATTGTCCAGGTGAGAACTCTTGAATCCTCTGCGGAATCAGGACCTTGTCTATGATATGTATGACTCCATTTGTGCTGATTAGATCACTGGTTAAAATCTTAGCTTTGCCATTCAAAAAAACTGAATTCTGAAAACAAACACAAGAGACATGGCAACATTTTTTTAAAATGGACCTAGGATGCTTTAATGTAAGGAAATAAGACAAGATAGGCAGACCTGTACCTGGCCTGCCAATAAAAAGCAAGAAACACAGAGCAGTGTGTATAACATTCTTAAGTGTGTTTACTTAGATGTAAGGGTAAGTATGCATAGGACTACAGTCTTAGGACACAATCCTATGCGGGGTTAGACAGAAAAAAATTCCTACAACTCCCAGCATGCCCCAGCTAGCCATGCTGGCTAGGGAATGCTGGGAGTTGTAGGACTTCCCCCCCCCCGTCTAAACACGCATAGGATTGCACCTTAAGCAAGCATTGCTCCAGTGAAGAGATCCCCAATGGAAGGCGACACAAATCCCAAGGACAGCGCGAGGTGCAGGCATGGGTCTCGAACCAGGGCCTCCAATAGCCAGTCTCCAGCACCTTAAGTCCTGTACCAGCAGCATTCAGGGACTTCAGAAGGCCTATCGGACTGGGCTTTATAGATGAAGGCCTGCAGTGTCAGCATGAAAGAAAGCATTCAGCTAATTCCACACACCCCTGCTTTTATACTGTCAGCTGACTCCGCACCAGGCCCTATAAAACCCTTGAGGCCAAACCAGCTCCTAGTCTGAGCAACTTCTTGCTTTCCCTTCTGACCATCAGCCTGACATTAACCATGTACTGTGCTGTTGGCTCTGTCAGCCTTACTGCTTGTGATGGAACTTGGCTTCTCCCATAGTGCAGAGCTAGATCTGACAGGAGAGAAGCTGAAATTCAAAATTATTTCTTACAGCTAGTTCTATGAACTAGTAGCACTCCTCTCCCAAAATGCATATGACCCTGGGTATTTATTCCATTTCTATACTACCCAATAGCCTAAGCTCTCTGGGCAGTTCACAACAGTTTAAATTCTTATGTTCATCTGGAGGGAAGCAGGTTGGGGAAGGCTGTCTTATAGTATTGCATCTCTCTTTTCTAACAAGAGAAATGAAGAAGGTCTAATTATATAAGGCTTAGTTTTACCTTTGAGAATGTAAACTGGAGCTGATCTCCCTGAAGAGTGGTGACGGTTTTCTCTGATGCCATATCATTATAGAGCAGTCCCGTACAGGCTACTATATGGTAGCGGAGAATCTGGGGCATCACACCTCTTGATAACCAGTCATTAACCTTGGAAGCCAATCAGGACACGTAACAGGTGAGGGGGAGAACAGCATAAAGCGTGCACCACAAATATGGCTGTGTTTTTGCTGTCTGATTACTGTGAATAGGACTCGGGAGACTCCAGGTGGGAGTTTGGGATTTGACACAAATGAATGGCGCAGTGTACACCTATGCATGTGTATTTAGAAGGCAGTCAACTCTGTTTAATGGGGTTTACTTCCTAGGGCAGCCTTCCCCAACCCAGCACCCTCCAGATGTGTTGGATTACAACCCCCATCATGCTCAGAGATGATGGGAGTTGTAGTCCAACCCATCCGGAGGGCCCTGGGTTAGGGAAGGCTGCCCTTGAGTGTTTTGCATTGCAGCCTCAGGGCTATTCCTATGCATGTTTATCTATGCATGTTTAGACAGAAAAAAGTCCTACAACTCCCAGCATGGCAGGCTTGGCAATGCTGGGAATAGTAGGACTTTTTTTTCCTGTCTGAACATGCATAGGATTGTGCCTTTAATGACATTTTATGGCTGTCGATGTCTTCCTAAATGGGCAAGAGGCTGTGAGAGCAGAAGCTGTGAGTCAGTGTGGTGTAGAGGTTATAGGGCTTGACTAGGATTTGGGAGATCTGGGTTCAGGTTCCCACTCACAGGGTGACTTTGGCTCAGTCATGACCTCTCAGCCTAGCCTACCTCATAGGGTAATTGTGAAAATAAATTGGGCTGGCTGGGAGGGAATAACCAGGTATGTCACTTGAGCTCCATGAAGGAAAGATGGCAAACAAACATGAGATGTTGTACGTCTGTTAGCTTTGCAGAATTTATACTACCGCTTCTGCGATGACTTTGCAATGGTTATTGTTACAAATTTTGTTACCTTGTCTATTGCAGCAAATTGCCATTGCTGAATTGAATTGCTTTTTTAATTAATTCAGCCTGAATTTTGATTCATTTACTGTACTGTGTTACTGTCTTGATACGAATTCGGTATGGCTGTTGAGTTATTTTCCAATTGTTTGATATATTGTTGTTACGGTATATTGGCTGTTATTCTGGCATTGTTATATTGAATGGCTTATTAATTATTATTATCACATTTATATTCCACCTTTCTTTTCTCTTGTAAGGAGCCCAAGGTGGCTTATATGGTCCTCCTCCTCCTCCTCTCCATTTTATCGTCACAACAACCCTGTTTAGGCTGAGTCATCCAGTGAGCTTCACGGCCAAGTGGAGACTAGAACCCAGGTCTCCTCAGTCCCAGTCCAGCACTCTAACCACTACACCACACTGGCTCTCCCTGCTAGCTGTTTTGGGTTTCCTTTGGGTAAGAAGAGCAGGTTACAAGAATGAAATGAAATGAGTTGGTTGAAGGTGGATCAAGCTTGGGATACATTCTCTCTCCTTCTCCACTCCCCACCCCCCCAAGAATCTGATGCAGGCAGGGCCGGTGCTACCATTAGGCCAACTAGGCAGCTGCCTAGGGCGCAGGGCTAAAGGGGGCTCCAGAAACGCCTTGAAAAAAAAATACAGCGCTCTCAAGTGGGAAGGGGGGCGCTAAATATCTGATCTTGCCTAGGGCACCAAACTGCCTTGCACCGGTCCTGGATGCAGGGTATCAGATTCTGGACCTGTTGCTCTGCAGGTATGCCTGCTTACCTCCATTTCTGCTCTGTTGTGTATTTCCAAATAAAGCAAATGTTGCCAAGATTCCCTATGGGTCCAGTGCTCTCTTATCCAAAAGGGAACTAAAAACTCAGTAGCCCTGTCCCCGGAACTGCTCTCCACTCGGGGGAGTGAGGAATATGGAACAATATATCATTCAGCATTAAGATTCTTTTTGCTTGCTTACTTTTAATTCAGTTAGAAATGCTTCTCTGTTTGGTACAAAAACAGTGAAAGGACCGATCCCTGAAATATCTTTGATACCAGCATCCTGCAAAGAAGGAATGCAAAAAGTGAACATTTCAGTTAATGCCATTTTCAGGCAGTGGAGCTTTCCAGACCAGCAGGCTACCGGATGTGAAGAGCATTTGGTCACACCCCTCCCCTCATGGGTTCTTCTTTTTTGCCCCCCTTTTGGAGCTGTGGGTGTGTTTTTGTAAAGTTAGGGGTTTTCTCTCTACAACCCTTACCTTTACAACTCTCACATTGTCCCTGAGATTTATATTATCCCCACCTTATGTGGTGGTGGTGGTGGTGGTGGTGGTGGTGATGATGATGATGATGATGATGATGATGATAATAATAATAATAATAATAATTTATTTTTGGTCATAAACCAATACAATCATAAACCAACACCTTATGTTAATAAACACCTTTATGTTTTCTCTGACAATATGTAAAGCACTGCTTCTCACACAGGTTGCTTTAACAAAGTAGTTTATAAACTACACAAGTTTCTTGAAATAAGTTGAATACGTAAGTTTCAGTTAATACTATTTAATCTGCTATCCTATTCCGTTTCTAAATTCACCCTCACCATCTGTTCACATTAATACCGTATTTTTCCGTCTATAAGACGCCCCCATGTATAAGATGCCCCCCACTGGGCAGTTTTGCAACTGCACTGTTCTCTCCTTGGCTTACTTCCATGTATAAGACGACCCTCAATTTTTAGTCTAGCGATTTTAGGAAAAAGTATAGTCTTATACATGGAAAAATACTGTAATTCCTGCACTCACTAACTCTAACTACTGTCTCTGATCAATCTGACTCAACTAATTCCTAACTAACTTAATCTGCCTCACACAGCACATATGCTTCACTGCCCCTTCACTCTCTCAGCCAATCAGCTCACATATGCAAATTCTTCCTGCCCATCATTTCTCACTCACCATAAAATACTCTACCATAAAATACAGAGATGCAACAGGAGTACCTACCTATAGCCATAGACTCATAACAGGAACACATTACTATACCTACCATACAAACACATATTAATTTACACACAATATCATAACATCACACATTTGCCTTTGTAAAATGTTCTGTACATGTGGTTGAATGCCCACCAAGAGAGATCAAGACTTGGGAAGGCATTCTTCCTAGCATTAGACCAGGACACTTCTTACCATTAGATATCCATTAAATCGAGTAGTGTTGAAATCCTTCGAGAGCTCCTGTAATAAATAATAATAATAATGATGATGACGACGACGACGACAATGACAGGAACTTATGAAAATCATTGATGGCAAAATGTAAATGTAGATGCAGAAATAAACCTATGTTAGTTGGCAAGAAATGCAAAGATCTAGAACATGCTCAAGGCTGGGTGTGTATCCCTGGCCCAGCAGCTGATGCTCTTGCCAGTGATGGGAGTCTGCAAAGTTAACTCAAGGGACTGAGCTGCCCTGAGGCTTGTTGTGTACCGTATATGGTGGGATATAACAGTATATGAGCAGCTGCTAATGTGCTTTCCTGCTATTTTGGATCATTTGGTTCTCTCTGGAACAGGGCCAGCGTTAAGGGTAGGCATGGTCGGGCACCTGCCGAGAACCCACACCCTAGCTGGTGGGGCCCACTGACAAGAGCCCCCTGGAGTTGCTCCTCCTCTTTACCATTGCAACCTGCTTATTCATCTGCTTCTCACTCCGGCCCAGACAACCGTGGTGGTGAAAAGGGGGAGCAGAAGATGCCACAGCCTACTTGCTCAGTGGCTCTCCGCCTGTCAAGCAAGCAAGTGCTAGCAATGATGAGAAAGAGGAGGAGGAGGAGCCAGAGCAGCTGGTGACAAGGGCGCCAAGAAGGTAGACTCACTGAGGGAGTGCGGGGGCATTGAGGGTGTCTTTCCAAGGGCCCTCAAAAACATGGAGCTAGCCTTGGTCCGGAGTATCTCTTGCTCTGCCCAGGCCTCTGCTGTCCTCTTCCCCAAAAAGACCTTATGCCTCTTTAGAACTTTGAATACCATTTGGCTCTGAAGAGGTGGCAGTGGCAGAAGCAAAAAAGGGAGAGGAGCGGAGCGGTATGGTAGATGACACTCCTCCAACTGCAAGTGTCCCTGAGGTGGAGAGCAGATTTTCTGTTGTGATCGAAGAAGTTATACATTAATATCAAAATAAATTTTAAAAAATGTATTTGCCTAAGCTAGGGGTAAGCAGCCTGGTGCCCACCGGATGTTTTGAACTGCAGCTCTCAACAGGCCCAGCCACATGGTCAGGGATTATGGGAGCTGTAGTCCAGCACCAGGTTGCCTACCTCTGGCCTAAGGAATCCAAGCAACCTTTTAAAGGTGACCCACTTTGGACCAAATTAGATGTCTAGCAGGGCACTCTAGTTTTGGAACCCAGGTCTCTGCAGAAATGGCAGGGGAGAAGGGATTTTCAGGGGGAAACCAGAGAGTGGGACAAAGTGCTGCTTAACCCTTTCCCCATCAGACACTTTCCTCTGAAAATGTTCACCATGTGGGATTCTGGATGTGTTTGTAGCATGACAGAGAAAAGCAGCTGGGAGAAGAGGTTGCAAGGGTAGCAGGTGCTGAAAGGAAGGGTTAAGCATCTCTCCACTAGCGGTGCATCCAATCCGGGTCGGCGCCTCCGAGTCGATTTTCGGGCTCGGCGCTGACCCAACTCCATTTTCTGAGCGGCACGGTGCACCGCTCGATAGGGCTGCTCCGGCCCGTTCACCACTGTTGAGACGCGACGGGACCCTGCACAGGCACAGAATGTGCCACAGGGGTCCAGCACGCCTGCGCAGGGTTCCGTCGCGTCATTTCTGGTCCCGGAAGTGATGCGACGGGACAGAACGGGCTGCGCGGGTGGCTTGCCGCGGAGTGGGTGAGCTGCCCCGAAGAAAAGGTAAGGCCTCACCGGGCGTGAGCGGGGCCAATTTTGGCCTCATTCTGCCCCAGCGAGGCTCGATCATACAACTCTACTCTCCACCCAGCCACCCAGGTCATCAAGGGTAGGCATGGTCAGGCACCAGGCGATGGCCCAACCTCAGGTGGGGCCTGGAATCGCTCCTCCTCTTCACATTGCAACCTGCTTGTTTACCTGCCTCTTGCTCTAGCCCAGACAACCGTGATGGTGAGGAGGAGGAGAAGATGCTCCTACTGCCTACTTGCTCACTGGCTCTCTTCCTGTCAAGTAAGCAAGCAAGACATAGCAATGACGATGAAAGAGGAGCAGCAGCAGCTGGTGACAATGGCAGTGAAGGTATATTCATTGGAGGAGGGTCCCACTGAGGATATCTTGCCCAAGGACCCTCAAAAACCTGGAACCAGCACTACACCCTCCTACCGCTTATCTCTGCAAATTGCCCTCGCGTCCCGTCCCTCTTTTTGGTGCAGATCGTCCAGTTGTTGCAGAGCATAAAGTTGTCTGGTAAGCATTCAGTAAAACAAATAAAAAATAAAGTTTCACCAGGAAGATGCTGCCTCTGCAAGTAAATCCGTCTCCAACATAACTGGGTCTACAGATACAGGTCCTTTCTGTCGTTTCAGAATCATTGCAGAGTGCGTTTCCTCCACAGCCACCGTTATTCTGTTTGGAGAGAATCAAGATTTTTTTTAAAAAAGCAACCCTCTCCTGTAGAAATGTATCTCAGTGCTAGTTTAAAAGTGTAAATCAAGGCGGGTGGAGGTGGCAGAAGTCGGCCACTTCTAAGTTTCACTGATGTCAGTGTGATGTGTCTCTTCTGCAGCCACCACTGCTACACTTACTCACTTTCTTGTGGCACAGCGATTCCTCTTGCAGTGCCGTAGAGCAGAGCAGAGGTAGGCAACACAGGAAGCCCAAAGACAACATTTTTGGGGGCAAAAGCCTTCCCCAACCCGGTGCCTTTCAGAAGTATTGGACTACAACTCCCATAAGCCCCAGCCAGCATGGCCAATGATCAAGGATTATGGGAGTTGCCACAGAGGAAGGCACAAACACTGTAACAATGTGCGGCTTCCAGGTTCCTCTCTAGTGCTGCAAGGAGGATCCATACAGCGCTAGAGGGTGAACAAGGAGGAAAGAAACATCGGAAAGGGAAGGCTGGAATCGCATGGTTGAAATATAGAACAACCCAGCCTTCCCCAACCTGGTGCCCTCTGGATGTGTTGAACTACAATTCCCAGCATGCCCCAGCCAGCATGGCTAATGGTTGGGAGGGCTGGGAGTTGTAGTCCAAAACATATGGAGGGCTCCAGGTTGGGGAATTGCATTTTCCCTTATATGCTGCTTGACCACTGGGAAAATGCAATATCTCTGAAACAAAACGGCTTCTTTGAGTGATGGACAGATCCCGGATGCAATCAATGCACAGCAGTGGTGTGTGAGCTGTGCGATAAAGTGATTGTCTGGAAAGGCCTTTGAATGCACAGGGCAGACACAATGCACACCTTGCAGGAAAATGTAAAATTTTTGCTTGTGACAAATGCAGAGCCTGCTAAATTTTTGAATCCTAATGTTATTTTTAATATATATCTCCTTATCTGTTATAGAACTTGGCTACCAAAATGTAAGGTGAAAATTTAATGTTGTCCAGGTAACCAGGATGAGTGGAAGAAGGTGGTATTTTTGGAAAGTGGGCTTCAACATCTTGATATCAAGGTCTGTATTGGGGTATGATTTATTCTGGTAGATCTAGATGAAAGAAAGCTGGTTTCTTTAATGATTTCTGTGAAGTTATGCCTTACAGGGATTGGCCATGTTACAGCCAGATGGCAGGCTGCATGACAGCAGTACCAGATGAGCTATAAAAAACATGTTCTAAAACCATTTCAAATAGCTTTGTGATTACTGAAGCAAGAAACACACTAGCAAAATGAAGCTCACACAAAGGAATTGAAGAACACAGCCCTCCCCACCTTTGATTGCATTTTTTATAGTTGTGGTTCGGGATTCAAATTCCAAGTAGCTCAGTCTTCGTACCAGGCACAAAGGGCCCATCAGTCTTAGATTATGCCTGCACCGGAGCTGCTCTGCAAGAGCTCTTTTAATCATTTCGTTTTGTCTGCTCTTTGTGCAATTGCAGTTCATATGTGCAAAGAACAACAGAGAAGCTACGAGGGACCAGAAGTGACATCAAAAGGAAAAAAAAAATCAAAGCAGTTGACTTGTTAAGAAGTGTCCCCACTTGCTGCTTGAAAGTGCAGGCTGGCACATGCCTCCTCTTGCAAACACATTTACTCATGGATAGGTGCTCCAATTTGCCATTCAAACAGAAAGGAGATTAGTGCATAAGAAGAGCTGCGCTGGATCAGATCTAAGGCCTATAGTCCAGCATCCTGTTTCTCACAGTGGCCAGCCAGATGCTCCATGGGAAGCCACAAAGCAGGCTGGAGGACAATCACCCTCTCTTGCTGTTGCTCTCCAGCAACTGTTATTCAGAGACATACCGCTTCTGATATCAGAGGTAACACATAGCCATCTAACCATTGATAGTCTAATACTCCATGAATTTGCCTAATCCCCGGTTAAAGCAAGCATCTAAGTCCATGGCCATCCCCACATCTTGTAGCAGCAAATACCATTGTTTAACTACACACTGTATGAAGCAGTACTTCCTTTCGTCTGCACTGAATTGTCCGCCGTTCTACTTCATTGGATGACTCTGACTGTGATTATCCTGTGCAACTTGGGGCCAAAAGGACATGCTTCACAGAGAAGAGCTTGGGGCAGGAGAGAAGGGTACTTAACCCTTCCCCTGCCTGGTCCTTTCAAGCTGCTAGCTGCTTTTCTTCCAGACAAGCGGAAATGCAAGGGAAACAAAGACCTGGAAGTTGGGCAAGGAACATGGGCTTGTCCAAAGCAAAGCAGCATGTAAGAAGGGTGTTTGCAAGAAAACCAGCACACCAGAGACAAGTTAAGTGCCCTGCTCTTGCCCAAACCACTGTAAATTGTGCCCTCCCTGTGGCACAGGTTTGCACAGGAGAAGCATGTTGCTTGCTTTGGACTCAGTGGGATGCCTAGCACTGCAAGAGTACAAGGTGGATCCTGAAGGTCAGGGGTGTCAAACCTTTTTTTTTTTTAGCCTGAGGGCCGCATTCAATTTTGGAGAAGCTCTCAAGGGCCAGCCACATTCTGGTGCCCTGGGCTTGAAGTCAAAAGGGGCGGGGCCAAAATACCAGAAACATCAGCAGATTGTCGCTTAAAGCTCTTACTGCCAATAACTAAGCCTTAGGAGAGGCGTTTTAACCTTTTAGAATGGGGGGGGGGACGGCACAAAGGCTGGGAAACAACTGAATACAGGCCTGGGGCTCACGCTGGCTCAGCTTGTCTGAGCGTGGAAAGCTAAGCAGGGTCAGGCCTAGTTATTACTCAGATGGGAGACCCCTCCTCTAGTTTCTTGCATTGAGCAGGGGGTTGGACTTGATAGCCTTATAGGCTCCTTCCAACTCTATGATCCTATAAACAAACAATTGGCACTCAGGGTAAAGGGGGAAGGACCATCTAAGAAACCCCAGGGGGACAGATTGGGACCACAGGTGGGCTGGATTTGGCCCACAGGGCCTGTGGTTCAGCACTCTTGATGCAGGTTAATTTCAAAGAAGAGCTAGTCAGGCTCAAGCCTTCCTTGAAAGCCTTCAAACCTGAAAATCATTCCCCTGATGCCCATTGCATGGGCTGCAGATGCTCAGTGGTGGACCACATGCACCCGGCTGATCCTGGTGAGCCCTGGCTCAAATTAAATCCAGAGCAAATTTCAGCAGGTTGGCTGCACATCCATGTACAACTGGTAAGCAAGAGAATGGCAGCCAGGTGCAGGGCTCATGGGTCAGTTCCACATCGATGTGTAGGAGATGTTAAAAAGTGCCTGTCAGGAAATGCCTTGAATATACCATGGATCTCTGCAGGAGAAGTATGTGACGCACATCAAAAGGCAGGGTCAGTCAAAAACTGTACTGATATGAATGTACTCACAAATAAACATCGACTGATGTAGGTGCATGTTTTGCCATCCCCAGAATAGCCATTTATACAGTTACACGCTGCCTGCCAGGATAAGGAAACAACCCATGTCATTGTCAAAATATGTAATAAGACCTTTCAAGCATTTAATATCATTGGCTATGCTAATATGTATGGAAAATAAATAGGGCACAAAACAATCATTCTAGCCTATTCTGAGCTCACTTGTTTTGTTTGTAATTTTGCTTTGCTCATCTGCAAGCACATAATTGAACTATATTTTCTCATTGTTTCCAGGTGCCAGACTGCCAGTGCATTTTATCAAGCTGAAAGAGCTGAGATTCCATAGGTTCTGACTGCCTTATTATTGTTATTGTTATTGTTATTATTGGAAAGTATTATAACAACCTTCCATGTTTGAGGTCTTTACTTGTTGCTCCAATATCTTATATAGCTCAGTGTGAATACAAGTACCCAGATCTGGATACCCAGGAAACTTACCTTTATTATTTAGGCTATGAAGGCATGTCTTAGAATCCTCAAAATAAGAGCTTCGATTTTTTTTTTTAACTGTAAGATTTTGGACTTCATAATATAATATTCCCATTTATTTATGTATTTATTTCATTAAAGTATTTTATCCCATTCCTCAGCCAAACAGGCTCCCGGACTGGTTTACATACGATCATCATAATCCCCCCCCCCGTCTTTGGAGATCATACTGTCTGTAATATGTTTCCTCACTATGTCCAAAGTATAATTAAACAAAGCACTTTATCAGCCTTCCCAAAGCCGGTGCCCTCCAGATGTGTTGGACTGCAACTCCCATGCTGGCTGGGGATGGTGGGAGTTGCGGTCCACCACATCTGGAGGGCACCAGCGTGGGGAAGTGATACATCACTAATTATTGCCTGCTTTGTGCATTAAAACAAGATGGGAAGTTGGGAACATTGCTTACCTGATTGGGGCCGGTGTGAGTGCACTCTGCATTTTTATCACATCCACCATTATTTTGCAAGCAGGGGTTGATTTCTTTATGTGACCAAACAATGACAGGAGAAAAAGGTGAGTACCGTGCCAGAGGAATGCTGCCAATGAAACGTACTTGTTTCCAGTAACTCTTGCTGTTTGTTACCCAGAATATCCTTCTAAAGAACTTCACTTTGGTTTGGTTTGCAAAATGGGAGGATGATATTTGTAGTAGCTCATGATGGCAGCATTCTACACTTTCCTTGAAGGAAAGCTACAACCTAATCAAAAGCCATTTCAAATCTTCTCTTTGATGAATAAGCTTTTCATGTGCATTGAATTTTTGACATGGGGGCACTTTGAAACAAACCACCCTCCGTGTGAATTGTGAAATGGTTCTTCTGTCCTGTTACACTTCCTCATTCTGAACACATGAATCACCTCTAAAACCAGATCATGAATGTGCAAGGTCCTGCACATGGGTAAGGTCCTGAAAATCGGCAGAAAAATTTGCAATCTTCAGCCCTCGTATTCCTGCAGGCAATAAAAAGGACACTCCCATGGAGTGTCTGGACAAGCCCTAATCTTGGGTGTAGCTAATATGCATCTCTTGAAAAGAAATTACCGGTAGCCATGGTTTACACCACAATGTATTAATATACACAATACATGCAATGTTAGATGAGCCTTGCCCAACTTGGTACCTCCAGATGTGTTTGACTACATCTCCCAGCATTCCTGGCCATTGGCTATGCTGGCTGGGGCTGATGGGCACTGTAGTCCAATACATCTGGAGGGCACTAGGTTGTATTGTAGACATTACTGACAAAGAATAAACATTGCTGGCTATTTCTCAATTTCATACAGTCTGTAGGCACAGAGTGAGCACTCACGTAAGCAGACTATTCCATCTCCAGTGTAACCTGCTTTGCAAGCACATACTCTGTTTCCCGGAGTGGTACGTCTACATTCTGCTTTTTCAGAGCAACCTCCATTGCTGGCTTCGCATGCATCAATCGCTGTAAAAGCACACAAAATATAAGCTATGGTTGCAATCCTTGAACCACTTAGGGCAATAGCAAGTAGCAAACTCGGGTTTGCTGTACACTGTATGTGTACACCAGCCCACTAAGACTTGGCACCTGAAAGACCATATTATCCACTTTATTTATTATATTTATATCCTACCTTTTTTCCTGCAAGGAACCCAAGGTGGCTTACATAGTCCTCCTCCTCCTCCTCTCCAATTTATCCTCACAACAACCCTGTGAGGTAGGTTAGGCTGAGAGTCTGTGTGACTGGCCCAAAGTCACCCAGCGAGCTTCATGCCTGAGTGGGGACTAGAACCCGGATCTCCTAGTCCCAGTCCAACACTCCAACCATTACACAACACTGGCTCTCAATGACCCTGCCCAGGTTTTAAAATCTTCGGAGGAGGCCCTTCTCTTGGTCCCACTGCCACTGGAGGCACATTTGGTGGGGACCCGAGAGAGGACCTTCTTGGTGGCTGCTCCCAGGGTACGGAACTCCTTGCCACAGGAGGCTAGGTTGGCTCCCTTTCTGCTGTCCTTCCACCAGTAGGCAAAGCAGGCCTTTGGCATGTAAGCTGATCAGTTGCTGAAGTGGGTTCTATTGCATGGAGTGCTGATTTGATTTCTTTTACTGTTGTATTCTTTTAATTGTGTTTTAATCTATTTGTTTTTATGAGGGGTTTTAACTGTTTATTTTAATCTTTGTTTTATTACTGTTTGCTGCCTTGAGCACAATTTTTGTGTGTGTAGGTAAGTAAGGCAGGCACCAATCCAATCAAACAAACCTAAGTGTTATTCTGGGCCTGCCGGCCATTTATTTCCTTTGTCAGACAGATCACAAGTTAGTAGCCCAGAACTGTTGAATGATACCTCTGTATGGGAACTAATTGACAGGAGATGGTTTCTTGATGGCTGAAGAAGAGCTCTCAAAGAACACAGTCATCTGAATGTGGGGAAGGTGATCCCTCTGATAGGAAGAGAACACTGATGTATGGTGAGTGAATGAGTGAGTGAAGAAACAATGTATTTGCAGTTTGGGGCAGAGACAGAGAGTGTGAGACAGAGCAAGAGTGCAGTAAGTTAGCTGAAGGCTGGTGCAAGGTCAAGGGCCTCTTTTTGGAAATATGATGTCAGCCACCTTGTAGGAGTTCCTGTTGTTTGTCTCCACTTATGCTATTTGCAAATAAAGTAAATGCTACAAACAAGGCCTCCAGTGCCTTCTCCTCCAAAAGAAACCAAACCCAATTGCTGCTCCTGAAATTCCTCACTGCTTGGGGAAGTGGGGAGCACACAGCTCTAGTAATGAGTGAAGCGGTCCTATGCTGGGCTACCCCACTTGAAAGCAACAGGGAGGGGCCATGGCTCAGTGGCAGAGGACGTGCTTTGTATGCAGAAGGTCCCAGGTTTGATCCCCGGCCTCTCCAGGCAGGGCTGGAAAAACTCCTGCCTGAAACCCTGCGGAGCAGCGGTCTGTCAGTGTTGGCAATACTGGGCTAGATGGACGGATGGTCTGACTCAGTCCAGACCATCTTCCTATCTGGGACCAGGAGTTCTGATGCTTTCCCAGTTCTTTTGTGAACACAAGGAAATGTTCAGCACTGGAGTATCCCCATGTGTGTAAACAGAGAGAATGTAACAGAACAGAACATAATGGGAAGCTTCTGTGCACATTAGGATTCACACCCAATGACTATTTTCCCACCACCTATGCGTGAAGCCATCCAGAAGATTATCTTCGAGCCCAACAATCCTGCAGTATAATTGCACATTCCATTATGTGATGCCTTTAGTTTTTGTGACAAGAAGAGAAGACATATCATCCAGATTCAGCCACAGCACCTCTTACATAGGCCCAATCGTATCATGACCCTGATGTCCAGCAATGACATGGACACAGAGACTGAGGGTACATCAGTGGTGCTGATGGAGGAGACTTGGAGCCTGAGCACCACAACTGAACCAGAACCCCTGGGATGACAGAGACCCCCCCCCCCAAGCCCAGACCAAAGCCCCACAGGGAGGAGATCCCTGAGACCACCGAGTCTACTGTCCTTAGGTTCATTGCATTGGCGCATCGGTTCTATGGACTGTGAGATCCCTGAGACCTCCAAGCCTAGATCAGAGATGGCAACCCCTGTCACTTGCAAGGAGGATGCTGGTCCCTTGCTGGAACTAAGGGCAGGGGCTGCCATCCCTGATTTAGGCTTGGGGGTCTCAGGGATCTCACACTCCATGGAGCCAGTGCACCTATGCAAGCCGCATGCCCAGTATGAACTTGTGAAGAGTGGATGGGAGTGGTCCCCCTTCCCGTTTAAGGCTGTGAACTCTTCAGCAAAGGGTTGGAGCAGCCCTTCCCCAACCTCGTGTCCTCCCAATGTGTAGCAGTGGAGGCTGCATATCTGCTCCAGATTTTAGCCTGAGCTTTAAAGAAGCTATCCATGGTGCTGAACCCTCCCCTCCCCATAAGTTTAGTACCATGGTTAGCTTCTTAAAAGTTCAGAGTAAAATCTGGAGCAGATATGCAGCCCTGCTGACATTGGAGTCACCAGTCTCCACTGTGTGGAGGACTACATTTCCCATCACCCCCAGCCAGCAAACATATGATCATGCTGCCTGGGGATGGTGGGGCTGTTCAACACATCCAGAGGTACCAGGTTGGGGAAGGCTGGTTTAGAATTTGAAAAGGGTGGTCAAGCTCAGTCAGGAAGCATAAAAGGACTCAGTTGAGAAGAAGCTCTGATTGGAGAACTTGTCTGGTCCCTGTGCTCTGTCCAGGGTCCTGAAAGTCCTGCTACAGACTGCCCTCATCTTCCAGCATCCGCATCTTGATGAAACCCCTGCCTGTGTCTGTTTCCTGTCTGTTCTCTCCTTCCGCTCCAGCCTGGCTTGCTGAATTCATACCTTTCTGATTTGCCTGTGAGCTCTTCATTGCCAGCACAGGACAGATTGTGCAGAATATTCTAGCTGTCAAAGGTGTCTGCTGTTTCAGATGATGTACATCTATATATTTTTTAAAACCAACTGTTCATTTTAAATAAATTGGGAATGATTCCTGTTCTCAAATGATCCCACCTCCTACCACACCAACTCCTTTGTGAATAACAGAGAACATCTGTTATTGGGCAGATTAAAAATATAATGCCTAGATATATACATACATAAAATAGAAATATCTGTCCCAGCTAAACTGATCTTGATCTTTCCAATAGAAGAGAACAAAGTCCACTTGCCTGTACAATATGTCCCATTCCCTTTAAAGCCGGCTGCACACTTGCAATACGCTGAGCCCCCGGGATTGCGAAAGCAGCTAAGATGGAAAAAAAGAAGGAAAGTAACACACACAAAACTAAACTCATTCCATAGCATCACTACTGCTCTTTCACACTGTATTCTCCTAACAGAGTTAGTGAACCAGTGGAAGACCGACAACCTGGTCTTCTGCGCGGGTTCAATGCTAAGGGGGTAACGGGTGCTGGGGCGGGCCTTCTCCGAGGTCCCCAGCGCCTCGCCTTAGCCCAGAACAAAGGGATAACTTATCGCCACAAAAGTATCTTTTAGAAAACAAGTTTATTTACAAAATTACCGTCACAAACTCAGACCCACGCCAGCAATACAGCTTATCAGTACGGTACAAAGTAGCAAGCAAAAGCCTCAAGGACACCGTGATTTCAGGGCTCTCAGCTAGTTAGTTTAGCTCGGGTCCCGGCAGAGGCCCGGTCAACCGCACGCTGCTAGCTGGGTTCCCGGCGGAGGCCCGGTCTACCCAAGCGGCTAGCTGGGTTCCCGGCAGAGGCCCGGTCTACCCAAGTGGCTAGCTGGGTTCCCGGCGGGGCCCGGTCTACCCAAGTGGCTAGCTGGGTTCCCGGTGGAGGCCCGGTCTACCCAAGCGGCTAGCTGGGTTCCCGGCGGAGGCCTGGTCTACCCAAGCGGCTTGTGAGTGATTTCAGCTTGGTTTCCCGGGGGTCCGGTCAACCCAAGCGGCCAGTGATTTCAGCTTGGTTTCCCGGGGGTCCGGTCAACCCAAGCGGCCAGTGATTTCAGCTTGGTTTCCCGGGGTTGCTGATCCTTCGTTCCCTTACCCCAGGCATGGGCAAGATTGCTGATCAGGTCCAGAGAAAAGTTCCCTTGTGCAGGGTGTTTTATACCTTGGTGTTTCAGGTAGCCCCTCCCTCCGTGATCAGGTGGGTTGACACCCTCTCTGAGGGGCGGCCTTTTGGGTCAGGTGGGGTGACGCCTTCCCCCCGTGGGATGGGGTCCCTTTGAAGCCACTTGCTTAATGGTCCCATCCTATGGTGTTGAGTGGCCATTTCTTAGGGGTGCCGAAGCGTCTGCCCTGGAGAGCTATTCAAGTCTTATGTAGATGGGGCTGATATGCAAGAGCATTGACAAACCTGGTGATGCTTCCTGCCTTCCCCCCTGGGGTGATTCTATGTAGATGTTGTTTGTCCCCTTTGGCATCTGTGGAGACTGGTTGTCTCTCCCCCCCCTGGGTCTCCTTCCCCCCTCCTTGGTGAGTGTGTGTGTGTCAGCCAGGGGGCTTAGGTTGGCTTTCTCCACAGAACCCATGAAGCATGAAGAGTTAGGGAACTCCTGTGCAGTTTGGGAGGCAGAAAAGGAGGTATGTTTTAAATGCCCCCTGAAATTGCACTTGTTCACCCAGGCTTTCTCTGGTCTATAATTCATTCACTTAATTAATCATTTGCTGCTCTATCTTTTATTGTTACTGTAGTTGAAATTGTTTTTAATAGTGTATTTAAATGTGATTTTCAATATTTATATGCAAACCGCTTGAGATTTTATTATATTAAGCAGTATATATTATAAATAAATAAATAATAAATAAATAATTGCATCAATTAAAAAAAAGAAGTAATGCCGACACGTGAGATCTGCAAAAAATGTTTCAGTGTGGAGTGTTGCTGTTCAGGATTCCAGCCACTCCTTTCTATCCCCCCCCCCAACAATCAGCATGCTCAGTAGGGCTGTGCACACAACAACAACAAAGTTTGGAACCTGTTCAGATCTGAGGAAGAGCCTCGTTTCAGATCATTCGTTATTTTGAATTGGTTTGTGTGTGTGTCTTTTAATTGTGTTCTTGCTGTTAAGTAATCTGATTTAAGTAATTTTATTCCACTTAATTTATTTGATTTGGGGTTTTAAAATTGTATTACACACACACACACACACACACACCTACCTACTATGAGATCTATCTTGTGAAAACCATGTCCTACAATGGTGGCATACAAACAAGTTAAATAATAAACAAACAAACCTAGTTTTGATCTACCTCCCCCATTGTGCCCACCTTCAAATATATTGCTATAATCACTGGGGGAAAGTTATCTTTGAATGCACCCTAACTCTTATTAATTAGTTTGATATAATACATACTTGGCACTGGTGTGGCAGGTACTGTTGCATTCATCATCAGTGATTTCTGGGGGGCAAAAAAAAAAAAATAGAAAGAAGGAAAATGCCTTTTGTTAGTCAATGGTCTACAATCATAGATTGGTATCCTCTCCTTACCCCTTTATCCTGTCGATCCAAGAGCTCATCTAGGTGTACAGACTTTTCTGGATTATACCACTTCAGACTTGAGATGTGAGATCACATGTTTGAATGAGTCTCCATCCCTGCACTAGAATGGAGAAGACTACAATGGGGCCCTTCTCCTGTATATGAGTTTTTGCATTTGTACAGGAGCAGGATTGAATTTGGTTGATGACGTGTGATTGTGCTGCATGTGTAGAGATGCTGTTATTTTGATGGTAAGGATCTCACCCTCATTATACCAAACACACTGGTGGTGCTTAATAAAGATTACATAGCAGTACCTGTAGATATGCCTTTTAATTGCTTGTATTTCTCTATAAAAGTTGTCCACTCCAAGGGTGCTTCGCAAGGTGTTCCTCTACTCCTACCCCCAGGTGTCAGTCTCCCCATACATGAAACTAACTGTGGACTGTGTGAATCTTTCTTCTGATCCCTGCAAGTCCAACCAGCAGACTACGGGATGGGGCAAGGTCGCCATAGGTCAGCTTTCTCTACCTTGTGACCTTGGTGCCCTTCCAATGTGTTAAGACTACAATTCCCATAATACCCAGCCAGCATGGAGAGCACCAGGTTGGGAAAGGCTGCCATAGGTCATGTAGTCTAAACAAGGCATTGTAGGAGGATTGTTATGTATGCTTTCAAGCTCTGTTTTTGACTGATAGCAGTTTCTGTGCTAAATCACACAACCAGAAATGCAAGAAGCTCCTATTTCAAGGAGCACTGAGTCCCTGAACCTGTTAATGGAGTCATTTTAATTCTATTTGGTCCTCTCATGATTGTCCTCTTGCCTCATCATCTTTCTGTACCTCTTTGTAGTCTTGTCGCCTGATTCTGATAATGGAAGCTACTTGCTCTCCATGTGCTGTTGGTTAAAATGGCAAATGCACCGGTCATATCAATGTGCTCTCTTGCTTCTCTGTGCCATCAGAACATATGCTGAGCTCACTCTCAGGAACTACACAGACTTCATTAGTAGAAATGGGGTGTGTGGGTGCAGGTGAGTCTTGGTGTGGGTGTATCTCAGTCTCTCTCTTTCTCTCTCCCCCGCCCCCCATCTGTCTGTAAGTTTCAGTAGAAGACCATGAGCATCTTCCAGGCAGAAGGATAGTCAATATTTGGAGGACTATGCTATGATCAGTAGATGCTGGTGGGGATAGGGTTCAGCACCACGGATAGCTCCTTAAAAGTTCAGAGTAAAATCTGGAGCAGATGCACAGCTCGAGTGACAATGGAGCCACCAGCCTCCACTGGCTATGATGGGTCTGAAGGGATAAACCAGTGGACAGCATCTTGGAAAGAATGTAGGTGAGATGCAGAGGATGGGATCTGAATGAGCTGAAGGTCTAATTTCAGAGGCACATTCAGCAGCTAATCCAAGGCAGCAAGAAGCTGAAAAAGCACTCCTTTTTGGGGGCGGCGGCTCCCTCAAACTTAGTTGGGTGAATGGACACAGGGGCATGTCATTCAGAGAACGAAGGGCCTGTGAAGGAAGAGAGAGCCTGTTCAACCTTGCTGATAGTACCATATCTACTCAGGACTCCGAGTTCTAATCTTGTGACCTTAAATCAGTGTTCTCCAACCTTGGGTCCCCAGATGTTTTTGGCCTACAACTCCCAGCATGCCCCAGCCAGCGTAGTGTAGCTGGCTGGGGCATGCTGGGAGTTGTAGGCCAAAAACATCTGGGGACCCAAGGTTGGAGAACACTGCCTTAAATACTGACTCAGAGAAATGGACAGCAGTCACACTTACCGTCCTCACATCGCACGCCTCTCCAACCCACATCACACTCGCAAGTGCCATCTCCTTTAATGCCGCTGTTGCATTTCCCGTGGATGCAGGGACATTCTAAATGCAAAGAGGTGATTTAAACGTTAAAACCTCACACAACGGTAAGTAACAGCAATTTCATGGAAAGGGCTGCCTTCACGTGTTCTGAATGTATCTGCCTTATTGTTCAACAACACATTGAAATGGTGTTATTTCAATGAAAGGGCAGCTTACATATTTTATTTGGGAGATGTGGGAGTCCTAGCCATGTTTACATTAAATGGAAAACATGATTACCCAAATCACAGCATCTAACAGTGCACTCCGATGGCTGCTAGATGCTGTCTAGATGGCCACGGGATTTTTCGGAGTCCCAGTGCCAACCTCAAAGACTTGCTCCGAGATCAGAGCTGGGACTGGGAACTCAGAGCATCCGCCTCGCAGCTGGCACGGAAAGAACCACACCGGCTGCATCTCCGAGGTCACAACAAGAGAGACCTTGGGGACAGAGTTTAGGGGGTGTTCCACGGGGCAGGGAGGGGAGGAGACAGGCGCTGCCACGACATGAAATATCCTCACGGCACCTCAGCCTCCTTCCCTCCCCCTCTGAGGCACCTCAGCTAGATGGCTGAAATTGGCCATCTAGCTGGTGCAGGACGGGGGGGCGCAGAGAGGACCCTTCGCCTCCGTGTTCCTCCTGCCCTCCATAGGATGCTCGTAATCCTCCGAGTTCGGAGGGCTACGGGCATCCCAAATGGATTGCGCCCTAAAGTGCATCGCATTGGACTTTGTGTGAGCAGGGGCTGCCTCCCCCCCCTTCAAAGACATGGTAACTTTCAAAATCCAGAAAAGTAAACCAGTTGTCTCTCAATAGTCTGGAACCTGAAGTACCTTGATCACAGTTGGTGCCATATTTGCCTTGGATACAGCTATTACAGGCCAGTCCCTGGAATCCTGCTTCACACTCACAAGATCCTGTGCCGTTGATGCCATCCAAGCAAATTCCATTTTCAAAGCAAGCTTTTCCAGCCAACCCTGGACAAGGCTCACATTGCAGGCCATAGAAACCTGCACAACATTCTCTGGTCTGAAAAGAAATAACTTGTGCAAGGCAAACCAGAATTACATGTAAGAGAATACAACTAGAGTGAGGAGGATGCATCAGGAAAACCCTGTGGATTAAGGCTGGAACTTGTAACTTTCCGATCAACAGTACGGTGCACACAAATCTCGCTGTAGTTAGATATAATACTCAGTTCTCAGCACTCTAGCACAGGGGTGTCAAACCTCAGGTCCATGGGCCAAATCTGGCCTGTCTGGGGTCCCAATCCATCCTTACATGGTTCCTCAGATGGCCACGCCCCCTTCCCAGGTCCCACCCTTGTTAGAAGCAGAAATGGGCAATAGTCTAGACAGGACAAGAGTGAGCCAAGGTGCAGCCATCTTAGAATTCGTTATAGCCTGCCGTCTGTCTCAGTTTGCTCCAAGCAGCCACAACTATTTCCGTAGACCGTGTGGGGGTGAGAAATAACTGGCTTGCAACAATAAAACTACTGAAACTGCAAGATTGCGGACCAGCCTGAGTTGGATGAAACAAGATGGCCTAAGCCAAAGGCCAGCTGCAAAGATAAAGACGGTGTGTTATTCTGAACAGATCCTGCCGCTCCTTTACCCGACACCCCCATCTCTCTAATTGAAGGACCCTTTTGGAGATCCCACAAGGGTCTCAAACCAACAGTAGAACAATGGGAAGGGCCTCGAGATGAGAGGAGGGTTGGGAAGGAAAAGACCATGGAACGGGGCTCTGGGTTCCTCTCTAGTCTTGACACCTTGGCACGGATCCCAACTCGAGCTGAACTTCTTCCACGGCATCTTGCTAGCATTAGGTAACTCCTTCGGCTTTTGTGGGAATGTGTAAACTGTTTGCTTTCTCCTGGGAGTATAAGTCTTAGACCGATTTCCCTTTAAATCTAACCTTGTCTTTACTGCTCTAATCTCAATAAACTGGTTAGCCTTTGTTTTGGTGTCTGCATGACTCTCCTTCTGAGAACAGGATCGATCTTGCTGCCTCTGGCTAACAGGAACTGGGGCCACTCCTGTGAGACTACAGCTGGAGGAGGCTGGTGATGTCAGTGGGTCTCCTTATCCATTGCAGCTTTTACAGTGCTTTTTTTCTGGAGAAAAGGGTACCGGAACTCTTGGATTACATTTAATTGTAATGCAATTAATAGAAGAAAAGGTGCTGGAACTCAGTTCCGGTGAGTTCCACCAGAAAAAAAGCCCTGAGCTTTTATTCTGAGCATTATAGGAGCGGTCCATGGTGCTCCACGGTGGTGAAACTATTTTAGGGATGCAGTGCAGGCACCATGGGCAGCTCCTATAAAGCGCAGAATAAAAGCTGCAATGGATAAGGAGCCCCACTGACACAAGAGTCACCTCACCAGCCTCCCCTGACTACAGGTAGCAGTTAGGGAATGGGTTGGCTTCCCACCCTTCGCTATGTAAGTGCGATATTGAACACCTTCCTCCAACCAACAATCGTCTGGCCTTTGTGTAGTTTCCCCCCCTCCATTCTAAAAAGGCTGAAATGCCTCTCTGAAGGCTTAGTCACTGGGGGTCAGAGTTTGAAGCTACAAGGTGCCAGCATTTTTGGTATTTTGGGCTCCACCCCATTTTGCCTTCAGCCCAGCCTACCATGGGAATGTAGTCCCTGAGAGCTTCTCCAATATTGAACTCAGTCTTTAGACTGAGAGAGGTTTGACACCCACGCCCCAGCAGCACCATGCGAGTGTGGCAGAGATGCAGAAGTAACAGAACTGGGGGAAATACTCACAATTATGCTTTTAGCACACTTTGGCTGGCACCCGGGGTGAAGGGTCATCCTATAGTAGTGGACATAAACGCAGACCTGTCTATTCCCTGGCTGTACAAAAGAAGATGAGAATGTTCTTATCAGAAAAGTAGCTTTACATGTGGCTTAAAATATTGCATCGAATATTTTAAGCAATATTAAAATATTGCTTTACAAGTGGCTTGAAATATTGCGTCGAATTCAGGACAGCTTTCTGTGTAACATTCAGGTAGTGAAAATCCTATGTAATATTTCCCATTGAAAACATACAATGAGGATACCCAAATCATCGTCAGACTTAAGGCGTCATTCTATGCATGTTTAGACAGAAAAATGCCTACAACTCCCAGCATGCCCCTGCCAGCATGGCATTAGCACAGCATTAATTCAGACAAAATATTCCAGGTAACAATAGGCTACATTTGTGAGATACCTAACAAATGGACTTCTTGAAATGATTTCTGTTGAATTGAACACATGTAATGTTTTATGGCTTATTATTTTTCCCCATTCACCCCCAAGACAGCGTTTTCCAAATTAGAAATACAAATTGTACACCAAGCCTACCCAAATGCCTTCCCATGAAAAGCTGAATTCCTGCTTCAGTTTTTAAAATGCCATTTGTTGTTCTGCACAGCTTATTCTGCTTCTCTTAGTAATGGCACATGCACTGGTCATCTCTCGTCTTGACTACTGTGGCCTCTTCTCTCTGCTGCTCACTCTAACCACGTGATACTCCAACTTAAATCCCTACACTGCAGGGGAGGCTGGTGTCAGTGGGTCTCCTTATCCATTGTAGCTTTTAGGCCAAGCTTTATAGGAGCTGCCCATGGCGCTGAACTCCATCCCAAAAATAGGTTCACCACCATGGAGCACCCTGGATAGCTCCTATAAAGCTCAGAATAAAAGCTGCAATGGATAAGGAGCCCCACTGACATAGGAGTAATCAGCCTTCCCTGCTACACTGGCTTCCTGTCCATTCCTGGATGCTGCACAAGTTCCTCATCCTTACATTCAACCCCGCACCCCACCATGGCCTTGCTTTCCCTTATCTCTCCATTCTTATTTCAATCCCTTCCTTCAAACTTCACTTATCAAGCTCCACCATCTTCAGCCATGTCCTGCTCCCTGAAATTACTCTCCACCCTTTCTCCCTTGCTGCCCCTTATGCCTGGAATTCCATGGACCTCACCCCCTTTACTTCCTTCAAGTCCCACTTCAGCTTTTCCAGGAAACCTTAGGAACAAGCAACGCCCCGTTGTAACTAAGCCAAAGTACATGTAATTGAAATGATTGGATACTTTCCCCCTGTTTACCTCTGCCTTCAACCTCTTTTCTTTTGTTATTTCCCTGTGTCTATTTTTTGATTGTCAGTGCCTTATAATAAATAATGGAGAGGGGCAAATTTTATGCAGTGTCCTATCATATAAAAATAGCTCACCAATCATAGTTGCAGTAAACAAACGTCTATTTGATAATCAAGTAGTTACACAAAGATAGCAAATGGCTGTATCCAATGTTAATTTAACTTAAGTCCCATTCATTTCCATGGGTATACTCTAAGTAGGACTAACATTGGATATAACTCAAAGTTATTGAAGGGAGAGAAATCCTGTAAGATTCGGCTTCTTTTGCCAAATCTCTTTATACCACAAAAACTATCTAGAGTTACATAGTGATAAAGTTATGCACACAACCCTCTTTCTGAACATGGAAAACTCTACCTAGCCTTTCCTGAGATTTCACTGACACTGCCCACCTGCTTCTAAGCCTATCTTTGCAGCCATAAGACCTAGAAACCTGGGGCACAACCCAGTCTACCTGTGCATGCAGACTCCACATAGGATGTAACAAAGCCCTTCTCCTTCCATTCCCTACTGGTCCTTGGCAGAGTGCACTTTGTGGCAGGAACAGTGTAACATGTCTGGCCATTACTTGCTATGGGAGGCCTGTACCTGTCACATGCAGGTGAGTCTTCCTTCCTTCCTTCCTTCCTTCCTTCCTTCCTTCCTTCCTTCCAGGGCCACTTGCACAGGCTAGGGATGCTCAGAATATAAGTAGCTAGCACGTCAGGGCCCTTGGGAGTAGCAGAGCTATTAGAAACACACATGGGTGTAGAGGCCTGAAACAGGAGGCGATAGATTGTGCCCCTGGTTTCTCTTCCCCCTTAAATTTGAGAATACACTCAGCCAAGTGTTGTATAGCAAGGGTGAGCAGAAGGTAGATCTCCAGATGTGTGGGACGTCAACTCCCAGAAGCCCCTGCCAGCATGGCCAATGGTCAGGAATGCTGGGAGTTGAAATCCCAAACACCTGGAGATCTACTTTCTGTCCACCCTTGAGTGTATAGCAGTAGGAACTCAATGGAACCTGTACGGGGTTTATGCGAGCATATATATCTATATTAATATATCAAAACAATCCATAAGTAACATCAGTTTACAGCGATCTCATTCTAAGATGCTTACCACTACTGTAGTTCCAGGAGGGCAGTTAGGTGGAGATGAGCATGACAAACAGTTCCCCTTAAAAACAAAGTGAACACACATTTGCAGAACAGAGGACCACAGTGTGCACTTCTGTACAAACATCACAAAGGCCTTGCAAGTGCAGAAGGTGGCATTGTCACTTTTCATCTGAATGAACCCTTGGGCCATTCTCCTGATCAGCCAGTTACATTGGTCTCTCTCGCAATTGGTCCCTAGAGTTACTTCATCTTGCTTTAATAGGCCTGCGGCATTCCGTTCATGTGAAAAGGGTGGGCCTGCATGATTGGGTTTAATTTAATTTTGTTTTGTATTTGTATGTGTCTCTCTCATTGTCAAACATTTCTGCAAAACTCAGCAGAGGAAAAATGAGGGATAAGAGCCACATTGAAAGGCAGATGTGTCATTTCAATCCCCACTGTGCCATAACGCTCACCTGGTGACTATGGTCCTGCCACTACCTCTCAGCCTAAGCCTACCTTACAGGGCTATTGTGAGGATAAACTAGGAGGAGAAGAATCATAGATGCTATCCTGAGCTCCCTGAAAGAAGGGTGGAATAACAATGTGATAGCAAATGTATAATGGTGCAAGCTTGGGTGTCTATTTGCAAGAAAACCTGGATGCCCACGTTTCGGCGGTGGCCAGTAGTGCATTTGCACAGCTGAGGCTTGTGCGCCAACTGTGCCCATTCCTAGAGACATCTGATCTGGCCACGGTCGCATATGCCTCAGCTACATCCCGTTTGGACTTCTGTAACATGCTCTACAAGGGGCTGCCTTCAAAAACCGTTCAGAAACTTCAGGTGGTCCAGAATGCTGCAGCCAGAGTGTTGACCAGAGTTGGTTACAGGGAGCATGTGATTCCTCTGTTATAGCAGCTTCACTGGCTGCTGGTCTTTTTCTGGGCAGAATTCAAAAATGCTGGTTATGACCTATAAAGCCCTATATGGCTTGGGACCAGGCTACCCAAAAGACCACCTTCCAGACTAGCGTGGGGGGTGCAGGGGGGCCGCCGCACCGGGCGCGTCTGGGGGGCGCGCTCGCGCCTCCTCGGTGTCCGCTGCTGCCGCGTCCTGGGCCGCCCCGCCTGCCCCCGCGGCAATGGGACCCTACTTGAAGCGGCGGACCCCCTCCTCGCGCTCCCCCCCCTCACCCCCAAGCTCGCGGCTCTCCCACTTCGCTACCCTTGGCTGAGGAAGGAAGCCCCCCCGCAGGGGAGAAGGGAAAGCCACAGTTGCGGCAAGTCGAGGCGCACAGCAAACGGCCTTGAGCGCGTTGCCTCCTCCACGCGCCAAGCAGCTCCCCTGGCGGCGGGAACTCTCGCTGCAGCACGCAGGAGCCCAGAAAGGGAAGGCTTCGGAGCTGAGCTGAGCTGAGCGCAGCTGCGCTCGGCCTCTCCCGGCACTTCCCGTAGTAGAATTTCCGCCTCAAATGCCGTTTCCCGCCGCGGGCCGGTTAAGAATCCCTCTTCTCTGGAACAAATTTCCACTTGTCCCCAGCTGTTCAGGGGCAGAAGGAAACTAGGAAGTTGTGTCGGTGAAGGGAGAGTTGATCTGTAAGGGGGGGGGGCTAGCCCCCCCCATTTTTCTGCCCCCTCCTAATTTTTTTTAAACAAATAATAAAATGTACTAAGCAATTTTAGAAAACCAACAAGAAAGCTTTTGTTTTTCTTCTTAAAGGTACAGATGCTATTATTTGGGGGCAGTGCCACAGCGGAATCTGCCCAGATATTCCTAATGATACATATCTGAGATGAAGGAATATTTTTACGTATGTGAACAGTTGCACATACTTTTTAAGAAGGGGCATGTTGCTCAGATTTATAAAGGCTGTTCTTTAAAATTCCTGTTGGTTCACATGGACACTGGGACTGGACACTTGGATTCAGATGAAGAATTCATTCTTTCTATACTCAAATTAATCAATCAATGCATCTAACCCTTATGAAAAATTTTGTCATCAAAAAACTGAAGCTATTGGATTGCTCAGTAGTCTTCCTTTCCCCTTCCTTACTGAAATTATTCTAAAAGTACTGGGATATCTTAAAGCTGTAACATCAGTGCAGGCAGCAGCAGCAGCAGAATCTGGATATTAAGGCAGCATTGAATCTGTGCTGGAAGGTAGTTGCAAGAAATGCAAAATGATACTGTTTTCAACAACATTTCTGAAGCAGCCAAGAAAGCATGTGAATCTGCTGACCATGAAGCGCCATCAAAACGTCTATGTAAAACTCCCTTGGACATCAGGAAAGAAGATTATAATAAACTCAGAGTACAAGTACGTAGGATTCCATGGCAGGAAAACCCAACAGGCAGAGGAGTTCAAGAGGTGGGGGGATGCTTATCAAATTTGCAGATGACACAAAATTGTATGGGATAGCTAATACCTTAGAAGGCAGAAATAAAATTCAAAATGATATTGAAAGTTTAGAAGACCGGGCAGAAAATAACAGAATTTTAACAGATACAAGTGTTTAACAGAGAGCAAGTTCTTTGCTTAGGAAAAATTAATAAAATGCACAGCACAGGTATAAGATGGGGGCTTGGCAATAGTACGTGTAAAAAGGATCTTGGAGTTGTAGTTGATCACAAGCTGAATATGAGTCAGCAGTATGATGTGGCTGCAAAAAGGGCAAATTCAATTTTTGGTTGCATCAACAGAAGTATAGTTTCAAAAGCATGGGAAGTGATTTATTTATTTATTATATTTATCAATCGCCCATCTGGCCGGTCACCCGGCTACCCTGGGCGATGTACAATTAAAATACAACAAAACAACACAATTTTACTTTAATTACATCAGTATTTTCATAACAAACAACACCTTCCCCCATACAAGCCTGTCTGGCTCTTAAGATCTGGAAAGGCCCTTCTTCTGAGACCGCCTCCTTCAGAGGCACATTTGGTGGCAATGCAAAAGAAGGCATTCTTGGTGGTTGCTCCCTGCCGTGGAACTCCCTCTCTGCTGTCCTTCTGGCAGGCAAAGACCACTTTATTGAAGCAGGCCTTTGATGTGTAAGCAGGTCTGTTGGGCTGGATGCTGTTTTTACTCTGTTACTGTTCAGTTTTTAAAAATTGTTTTTAATTATTTTTAATTGTGTTTTAATGTATTTGCTTATTATTGTTTTTATCATGTTTTATTAGTGATTGTAAGCTGCCGAGTGCCATTTCTTGGTAGAAAAGTGGGATACAAATCAAATCAAATCAATCAATATATATATATATATATATATTAATCATAGGTAGATACATCACCTTGCAGCTCGACATGGCAAATGAGAGAACCTACTTGCAAGTAAATATACTAACTTGTCATTTCAAACAGCAAGTATGAAAGGGGTAAACTTTTCTTGTGTATGTCATTTACATTTTCTACTGGAAGTGACCTTTCATATCTAAAACAACTGCAGTGGCCTTAAGAACTGGTAAAATGAAGTCTCTTATCTTCATCCCAGTCACTGCTAGATCCATTAGAAATAGAGGGAAAACAGGAAAAAGGAAAGACCCTGAAGAACCATTGCCAGTGGGAATAGACCACACGGGGATGGTTTGATCAAAGGCTTGATTTATGATAAGGCAGTCAGTGGTATAGTTAGGTAACCTTAGACCAGCCTTCCCCAACCTAGTGCCCTCCAGATGTTTTGGACTTCAACTCCCATCAGCCCCAGCCAGTATGGTCAGTGGTCAGGAATCCTGGGAGTCAGAAGCGCTGCCAGGTACCAAAAAGATCTGTGGCTCAAGCCCACAGGACAAAAAAAATGCAGAAATTTGTATATGCTAATTTACTTATGCTCTAAAGCAATGTTCTCCAACCTTGGGTCCCCAGATGTTTTTGGCCTACAACTCCCAGCATGCCCCAGCCAGCTATGCTGGCTGGGGCATGCTGGGAGTTGTAGGCCAAAAACATCTGGGGACCCAAGGTTGGAGAACACGGCTCTAAAGTCTCTCCCCCCCGCCCCGTGTGTCTTTAAAGGAGCCTGTCTCCTATTTGTTAAAAGGGACGTATGGACAGGGGAGAGGAGGGCATTTGATTTCAGAAAAAGACCTCGGGCAGACAGATTCAAAGTAGGGAGCAACAGGAGGTGACACATGTGTGGGCAAAAAGCCAGCTAGTCCAGGGGGATCAGATGCAACAGATATCATCAGGGCCCCTGTACCTTTATTTCAGCAAGTGCCCGATGGACACCACCATAGGCTGGTGGGGCAGATGGCCTCCCAGAGATTCGGGGTTCCATGCTCCATCTCCATCTAGCCCAGTATTGTCGACACTGACTGGCAGCAATGGCTCTCCAGGGTTTCAGGCAAGATTCTTTCTAAGCCCTACCTGGAGGCCAGAGCTTGAACCTGGTACCTTCTGCATGCAAAGCATGTGCTTTATATCACACTGAGCTATGGTCCCTCCCTAGCAGCACCTGGTATTCCAAGGTGGTCATCCATCCAAGTACTAACCAGCCCCAACCCTGCTTAGCATCTGAGATCAGACGAGATCAGATGCTATGCATTTTAAGCTCACTTAAATCTCAGCACCATCATGACTACAGGAATCAAATGAAGTTTGCATTTGCTGCCTGAAACACATCTGTTTCGGGATTTTGTTGTAGAAAAGTATAATATATAATATAATGTATTTATTGTAAAAGCAATAAAATGAACATCTGTAACCATGTACCTGCCCAGCTGGTTGCCCTGTGAGTATAAAATGTTTCTAAAAAAAATAAAATAAGGATGCTGCACTGACCATTGTGTCAGCCTCCCCCCCACCCAGGGAACCTGACATGCCCATGCCTTGATGAGCTTCCGCCATGCATTAAAAGCATGGTTTTTCAGGCAGGAATATGGGGTGGGCTAGCATTTTAAAGTTTTAATGGCATTTTATATTTTGTTTTATTGTATTTTTTATATATTGTACATCACCCCATATATATATATTGTGTGTATATATATATATATATATATATATATATATAGAGAGAGAGAGAGAGAGAGAGAGAGTACATCGCCAGTGTGGCGTAGTGGTGAGAGTGTTGGACTGGGACTTGGGAGATCCGGGTTCTAGTCCCTGCTCAGCCATGAAACTCACTGGGTGACTTTGGGCCAGTCACTGACTCTCAGCCTAACCTACCTCACAGGGTTGTTGTGAGGATAAAATGGAGAGGAGGAGGAGGATTATGTAAGCCGCCTTGGGTTCCTTGCAGGAAAAAAGGCGGGGTATAAATAAATAAATAAAATAAATTAATTAAAAAATCGCCCAGAGTGCCGGGTCTCTGGCCAGATTGGCGATTCAGAAATATGATAAATAAATAAAATGCCAGCCCAGGTGCTGATGCCAGGATGGTTTGTTGCTGCCCTTATGAACTGCTGCTCTTTGGGGGATCCTTTGGGGGCTCCTTAGGCTGTGGGGCCCTGGCCATTGGCCCCAAGGTCCAGCCCAGCTGCACCACTGAAGGCAGTTTCATATAATCACTGGTTTCATACTTCTCAATCACTCAAACTAGATAAAACCAGATCAACGGGTAGTGGTTTAACTAGCTGATGCATGTTAAAGGACTTTGTTGTCTTAATGCTAATATCTTGCAATTGGATTTTGCCAATGTTGCTTCCAAACTGCAAAGTCAAAAATTTATTTCCCTGCAGGACCTATTGAAAAAACTATGGGTTGGATCTAGACCAGTGATGGCAAACCTATGGCATGGGTGCCACAGCTGGCACGCAGGGACCTCTCTTTGGGCACTCGAGCCATTGGTCACCAGATCGCGAAAACACTGTCCCCTTCTGCAAAACACTAATGATGATCTTGTTCTTTCTCACAGTGTGGAACAGAATGATTTTATTCTAGAATTCCTGTTACAGAATTCTTTTCTACATTGTTATCACATTTAAAAGATTTTGAAGAATGATGCACAGAGCATGGCTTGGATGTAAAGCCCTAACAGTTGACCTGAGTGCTGCATGTGTTGCTCTCAAACTAACTGAGTATGAGCCAAGGTTTGACAAATTATCAGCATGCATGCATGCAATAGCAAAAATCATATTAATTGTGCAAAAGCATGCCCAATGCAAACTTTTACCCAATGCAGTGTTTGCAGTCCAAGACATAAAATGTTTAAAATGTGTTAAGCACATTTAGTTTTCTTGTTTATCTTGTTCATCCTAGTACAGGTTGACTTTTACTTTTACTAATGCGACACCTGTAGAAGCAGGGAAAGGACCCGGAGTAAAGCTTGCCCCATACAATTTCAGTCTGGCATATAATCATATTACAAGTTGCGAATCCCTTATCCAAAAATACATGTGCCTAATTATTTAAAAAGTTTGTATAAATTCCCTTCAGGCTATGTGTACAATGTAGTACTATAATAATTTTTTGAGTTGATTTTTTTTTCAACAAAAAACTGTTTGTATCATTGAAAGCTCTGTTATTGTGTTTTTCTTTTAAGACAAAATATGTTAATTAGTTCGGACAACTGTATGAGTTGCTTTTCTAAAACTAAAACCTCAGTATTCAGGTTTAATTGCAGTGTTGGCACTTTGAAATAAATAAGTTGTTTTTGTGTTGCAGTTTGGGCACTCGGGATCAAAAAGGTTCGCCATCACTGATCTAGACTTAGTCAGGATATGCTCACTGAAATAATGGAATGAATAGAGCTAGTCATGACTAGCTTAAATCCCATTGATTTCAATGGGTCTGCTAGGTCTGACTCCAACCCTATATATTTTACATATACATTAATTATATTTAAAAAAAAATAAAAACACATGTAACGTATATATACAGAAGGGCACAACTTACTGATACAAGCACAGTATCATTCATATCACATCTGTTCTTCTCGATTTCCATTACTTTCCCCAGTCCATGGATTATTCCTTTATCGGTTGCAACATTGGGATAATTTATAGGTGCATCATTTATGAAGAGCTACGTACAAAATGTTATCAGGTTAGAACACATTAGGGGGACATGTTTAAATGAATATCGATGGTATAACTTTTACAGAGCAAATGTATTTTGCTCTGTTGGTAACTAATTAAAAAAAAAGACATTGCACAAGAAAACATTGAATTGAACGTCTGCAGCGGCAAAAATTACACATTACTCAAAAATATTGTATTTCCCCGGAAACTTCAGACCATGCTTATCTCTGAGCATAGAATTAAACTCATTGCAGGATTTGACCAATCTGCATATCCCATTGTGCAGGGGAGGCTGGTGACTCCTATGTCAGTGGGTCTCCTTATCCATTGCAGCTTTTATTCTGAGCTTTATAGGAGCTATCCATGGTGCCGAACTCCATCCCCAAAACAGGTTCACCACCATAGAGCACCATGGACAGCTCCTGTAAAGCTCAGAATAACAGCTGCAATGGATAAGGAGCCCCACTGACATGGGAGTCACCTGCCTCCCTCCCTGCCACTGTGCACTGATCTGTAATGTTTCTCTGTGGGCGTGCAGTTGGTTGGGGGTTCTGCACATCCATAGATTTCATAGATCATAGAGTTGGAAGGAGCCTACAAGGCCATCGAGTCCAACGCCCTGCTCAATGCAGGAAACTAGAGGAGGGGTCACCAGGCCTGACCCTGCTTAGCTTTCCACACTCAGACAAGCTGAGCCAGCGTGAGCCATCCTACTCCAAATATTGCTCCTTTCCCCCATTTTTCTTTCTCCAGACTAAGGGCACAATCCGATGGCGATGGCTGTAAGTCCCTGAACTCAGGGGCTTACGGTCATCCAGTGCAGAGTGGGAGGAGCGGCAGAGGCGATCTTCGCCTCCCCTGCCTCCCGCCCTGCATTTTTGAGAAATGGGCTTTTATGCCCGTCCAGCTGATATGTATCAGAGGGGGAGGGAAGGAGGCTGAAGAGGCAGCAGGATAGTTTGTATCTTGGCCTCTGCATTCTCCTCCCTTCCCCACACCCTGGAACTAGTGGTGGGGCCGAGCCTTGAGTCGGCTGGAGGCTCGCTCCGGGCTTGGCCCTCCGTGAGCGGCGGTGGCCCGATCTCGCTCTTCAGAGCGGCGTGGAGCGTTCTCTGCACCGCTCGCGCTGCTTGCGCCGCCAACAGAGAAACCCCCCACGCACGGCCCCTGCCACCGCTGCCAGGACCCCCCCGCCGCTGCCTCCAGGACCCCCCCCCACAGCCTACCTGGTCCTGTACGCTGCCTCTGCCGCCACCGGAGCCACTGCTCCGTCGTGCTGGACCCCCACCTGCGCTCTGTTTTGGCGGGAGGAACCAGGAAAACAGAGCGCGGGGGTCCAGCGCAACAGAGCAGGGTCCCGTCGTGTCACTTCCTCCGCGCCAGAAGTGACCCATCGAACAGGCGAGGAAGGCTCTCCGCTCTGTGGAGAGCTCTCTGTGGAGAGCCCAGGTAAAGCCCGCCGCCGAGCAGCCCGTCAGACACGAGCAGGCCCAGTTCAGGCCTTGCTCCTGTCTGACGGGCTGTTCGGCTACATGCCTACCTGGAACACTCCCTTTCCCCCCTCTCTGAGGTTACTTTCCTGACCTAGGAGAGCAGTTGGCACGGTTCTTTCCACGCCAGCTGTGAGGGGGGTGGGGTGTCAGAGCTCAGATTCCCAGCTCCGAGGCTGGAGTGCTGTCTCCGACCTCGGATCTGGGTATCCGAAATATCCTATGGCCCCTCAGACACTGTCTAGGGGCCACAGGATTGCTCCCTCCATAAATGATGGATTCTGATGTGTGCAACCAACCAAACACAACATCGCAAGCAGTTTACATAAAACTCTTTGTTCTCTTCACCTCAAGGAGGTTCTGTCTAGACAAGTGTTAGGCAACCTGGTCCTGGTGCTCTCCAGATGATTTGGACTACAACTCCCATCAAGCCCAGCCAGAAGTCAGGGAGTATGGGAGCTGTAGTCCAACAACATTTGGAGGGTGTAGGGTTGCCTAGCCGTGGTCTAGACTATCCAGTAAAAAATGCAGCCTTGCAACAGCAAGAAGAGAGACCTTAAAATAGGTAACCTCTAATTAAGGCCAGAAGTTAATGTTGATTCATTCGCTCTCAGTCCCACTTCCTGAATTCTCACTCAAGTTCTTAGTTCAGCACTTAACGCACAGGTGTAATGTTTACATATGGTGAGTGGCCTCGTTAGCTGGGAGTGTAAATACACTTATACCAATAGAGCCCCTGGCTGACCCTGACAAGATCCAGCTCATTGACCCCCCCCCCAATGCAATCAATTAAGTAAATGTAAATCTTGTCCTGGATCAGGCATTTAGATAAATAAGCTACAGCAAAAGCTATCATCATTATCATCTGGTTTTATACATAGCACCTGGGCATCATGAATGAAGAATCCCACTCTAAATGACAATCCAAGCATGGTCTCCCTGAACATCCCACTACGCATCTCGTTCTTCAAAAGCTTCTCCTCCAGAATAACATGGTATCTGATCTGGTCTTCATCCTGCAGATTAAATTAAGAATGCATGTTAAATGTGTAGATTTCCAAACTTACTATGGCAAAAACAGTTGCCAGCAACTATCTGTATCCAAAAGGCTTTATTATCAACTAGCTGTTGCCCGCGGCTGCGTTCGCGTGGATTTTAGGATCTGGTATAATTGTTTTTAAAAGAAACATGTATGGAAAAGATGCAGTGTCTCTGACTGAAAGTGTAACGTTTAGGCTGGGTGATGGCAGCAGAAATCTTTTGTGACAGAAATATCTGTTCTTAAAGAAAAATCAGGTTAATCCTGAGAGTCTACAGGTGATGAAGAGTGAGCATGCCAAGTTTGGGGTAGATCCGTCTAAACGTGATGGAGCCTATGCGACGATGCCCCACACACAACAGTCAGTCATTTAAAAAGTTTCCCTCCCTTTTCACCTCATCATGTAAAAAGTTTCCTTCCCTTTTCACCCCCTCAGAGAACATTCTAAATGGCCTAGGAGAGATTTGCATACCCAGCCCTTGCAGGAATTCATACGAACATTCTAAGTGTCTTATGGGCTATTTGCATAACTGCTCCTATTGGCTCCTGCAGCAATTATGAGGTGAGGCCTATTTGCAGAACTGCAGATATGAGAGTGGGGTGATTTTGCCCCCTTTTTTCACCCCCTTAGGGATGGAATTTCCCAAAATCCTTCCTTAGTGGGGGTCTACATCATAAAAGCAATGTCCTTTCAAAATTTCACATTCCTAGATTAAACGGTTTGAGCTGGGCGTTGATGAGTGAGTCAGTCAGTCAGTCAGTCAGTCAGGACACCTTCTTTTATATATATAGATTACTCTTTGCTTGAGACAGATATATTTTTTAGAACGTGTTAATGGTGGCATGAAAGAGATATCCTTGCCCATGATGTGAATATTCATCCTGTCACTGTTTGGTAAAAAGGGTTTGTAGTGCTTCCTAAGCCTGCAAACACTATTTTATCAAAGGCACCAATGGGATGAATGAGCACACCATGGGGAACAATAAATAATTATTTAAGAAGAACTCAATAAGCAATTATTTAATAAGCACTCAATTATCTAGGTGCTGTACAAAATTACAGCAGGAGCCCACAGCAGGTGCCCAACTATGCCTACCCTTAACATTGGCCCTGATTTCCACCTTACTAGAAGCCATGGAAAACAAGTTCATTCTGGTTTAGGCTGATGCAGAGTTGTAGATATTTTGGCAACGACAGAAGTAGAAAAGGGCAAGGAAGGAAGAAAAGCAAGAGGGATTTAACTAGTGTTGTAAATGGTGGCCTTGGACCCACCTGCAGGTCGCAGAAACTCCACATGATGTTGATATTTGGGATCGATGCCATGCAGCACGAGGGACAAAGGAGGGCTTGGGTTACAGTCCAAAGCAAAGACATACAGTCATGCCTTGGATTGAGAGCATAATTCGTTCCGGAAAGGTGCTCGTAATCCAAAACACTCTTATATCAAAACGAAATCCCCCCAAAAAAATTTGTACAGAGATTTTTAATTTAAGCCGTACTACAGTACTTGTATTGCAAGACGACGCTTGTATATCAAGTCAAAAAAAATTAAATAAATATTACAAATTTTGCTTGTCTTGCAAAACGCTCTCAAACCAAGTTACTTGTAATCCAAGGTATTACTGTAGTTCCTCTGCAACTGTGCCAATCCCTGCTACGTTAGCACGGCAGAGAGAAAGCGATGGGATCGGCATGGTGGGAGAACGTTGCATCATGGCGCTTCCTTTGAATGTATTGCATTTTCAGTTCAGTGCTGAAGCACCAGATAGGCAGTGAGCAAAGGGCTCTGTTGTGTTTGTGGACATGCCCTAGCCAAATGTTTGGAAACCAATACATACCAGAGATGTTAGTTGTTTCTTCTTGAGAAAAGTTTCAATGGCGACATTGTCCGGGGCAAAAATGGTGTACGTGCGGGCTGTTTCTATTTCCCGTGCCAGTTTATATTGCTGTCGTAAAAAGACAAACGCGTAATTGAAACAAGTGCAGTTACTGCAGGTCTAATAATGCACAGCAGCAGTTCAAATAAAAGCATGAATACTCACAATAATATAACCCCTTAAAATGGAGTAATCTGGCATCTGTTCTAAGCGTGGAAGCAGTTTGGGTAATGCACCACTCACTCCTTTGAGGGGCGTCAGAACCTGCAAACAGAAACACATGGACAACTTCACACAAGCTGCGCTGCTACTATTTATTGCAGTTGTAAGGCGCAACATTGGAAATAAAACACAAAATGAAATAATTTGGGGAAATTGGTAATGATTTTACCTAATAGTCATTCAATAGAGTAGACAGAGAAAATAATCTATGCCTAACCCAGAGATTAAAACTGTCCCAGGATTTTCTGAGAAAGGCTGAGCTGTAGAGATTTTCTTGACCGCAACGTGAAAATTCTCTTTAAATCTTCTTGGGTTCCTTGCTATTATTAGATATGTAGATAGTGTGGTATGATGGATATTGTTTCCAGGGGAAGAATCCCATGTGGTTTTAACAGGGTATGTGCCTTGATTCACAAAAAGGCTAAGGAAATTGTGCTGGTTCATAAGAAAAATTCCCAAATCCACAACCAAGCAAAACAAAATATCACCACTAAACAGTAAGTTTTCAAGTTCTCCAGAACTGTTCATCAGAAAATGAGGAGGGCAGGAGGAGAGGAAAACAAGCTACCTCGATATTTTAAAAATAATAAGATTTATTTTTCATCCTAGTTTCCTAACCGTTTATAACAGAGTTATAGAAGCTCTGTCAGCCTGAGGGGCAAATTCAATTTAAAAGAAGCTCTTGGGAGCAGCAATATAGTGGTGGGCGGGCCTGGGAAACCACCAAACAATCAGTGGTTGGGGAAAGGGTTCTGGCCATCTGAGGAACCCAGGGGGCCTGGATTGGAACCCCAGGCTGGCCAGATTTGGTCTGCGGGACTGAGGTTCAACAGCCCTGATTTATAATAAGAATGCAAATACCTTATCAATTACATGTATAATCCCATTGGTTGCTGCAATATCACCATCTACAATGTTGGCTCCACCAACAGAAAGGTTCTGGAAAGAAGGGGACAAAGAGACAGCTTAGTTTGATGTAAGAATTTTTGCCAGCCTTCTAATCACAACTGGCTTGATATGAAGCTGCCTTACACCAAGCCAGCCCACTGGTCCATCTAGCTCAGTATTGTCTTCAGCAGTCTTCCCCTATCTAGTGCTCTCCAGATATTTATATCTTTATATTTATTATATTTTAAATCGCCCATCTGTCAGGTCACCCGATGTTTTGGATGACAACGTTCACCATCTCTAACCAGCCTGGCCAAAGAAAGTTGTAGCTCAAAACATCTGGAGCACATCTGTAGTCCAATACATCCCAAAACTGGTTGGGAAAGACTGGTCTACACTGACTGCAACAGCTCTCCAGGGTTTCAGACAGGAGTCTTTTGCAGTGCTATGTCACCTACGTGGAGATGCCAGGGATTGAACCTGTGACCTTCTGCATGCAAAGCAGGTGTTCAAATCTTCATGTACTGCAGCAGGTGAGCTCCGCTGAATTAGTACCAATATCTGTGCAGTATACCTACAACTAAATATTTCTAAATAGGTGGGCTATGTGGGACTGTGCTTTGAAATTCAGTGTTGGACACAACACTGGCCAAGGCAGGAGAGCTTGGGGAAGATGCAGAACCTACAGAAAATGGACCTGTTACTATATCAACAGTAATAATTCAGGTCTCTGTCCCTGTTAAACATACAAGGTATATTTAAATTATTTAATTTCCACCTCTGTTTTTAACAACAACAACAACAACAACAACAACAACAACAACGCCTTTTTTTCTCTTGCAAGGAACCCAAGGTGGCTTACATAGTCCCTCTCCGATGTGCTGTGTGAAGAAGTACATCCTTTTCTCTGTCCTGAATCTCCCACCAATCAGCTTCACGGAATACAATATTTATCTGTGTTACTGTTCTCCCCTGCTTGATTGTTTTTTGGTCAATGTTGTATGATTTCATTGTGTTTTTATTGGTAGTACCCCACTTTGGAATTCTTTTATAATGAAAAGTGTGTAATACATTTCATAAATAAGTAAAATAAATAAACGACAGAAGGATATCAACAGAATACAAGAGGATACCAGACTAGTGCATTTCTCTTAGTACATCGGATAGGACTAGCCCAAGGGTTTAGGAATATAGAGTACTGGTAAACTTACTCCACTTCCTTTGGACAATGACACGAAATTGCCAAACAAAGATGTTGCCAGCCCATCAGAAGATGACAGGTTTTGGAGGTCAGCCACTGTGTACGCTCCCTTTAAAACGTGACTCCTAATGGAAACACAGCTATGTTTAGATGATGTGAAAGACACAGCTCTTCATATTTACTCACAGACAGAGAGACGCATGCATCTGGTTCAAACATTATCTGAGCTGGAAGCAATTCGTACATCACCACAAGCACCATAGGAGCTACTTCCATTTCCTACACAGCTGCCGGTCAGTTGTATCTTGGAACCATTTGGGTGGGGCCAATGATGTGGTTCCGCAGCTGTGAATCAACTTCCATGTCTGCTGGGTGATGATCACAAGCAAGCAGCAGGTAGCAATCATGAGGAAGAAGAAAAAGAGGAGGAGGAGCAGAAGAAGGAGCAGCAGCAGCAGCTGGTGACAATGCTGCCAAGAAGGTAGACTCACTAAAGGAAAGGGGGGGGGGATGGAGGATGTCTTCTTGACATAGAGCTCTTCAAAACCTGTAGCTAGCACAGTCTATACATCAGGGGTGCAGAACTTCAGCCCCGGGGGCCAAATCCAGCCCTCCAGGGGGCCCTAGAATGCAGTGGAGGCTGGTTACTCCTATTTCGGTGGGGCTCCTCATCCACTGCAGCTTTTATTCTGAGCTTTATAGGAACTATCCATGGTGCTCCATGGTGGTGAACCTATCTTGGGGATGGAGTTCAGCACCATGGATGGCTCCTATAAAGCTCCAGATAAAAGCTGCAATGGATGAGGAGCCCCACCGACATAGGAGTCAGTCACCAGCCTCCACTGCTAGAATGTCATGCCCCCTTGCCCTGCCCCCTTTCCTACTACAACCACCCATCATTTCCTGGCTTCTGTGCAGTTCCCCCCCCCCCCATCCTAAAAGGCTGCAATGCCTCTCCCATGGCCGAGTTACTGGCAGCAAGAGCTTTAAGTTAAGATACGTTGGTATTTTTGGCCCTGCCCCTTTTGTCCTTAGCCACACCCACCACTGGAATGCAGCCCCTGAGAGTTTGTCCAAAATAGGATTTGCCCCTCAGGCTGAAAGAGGATCTCCACCGCTGGATACTGGCAGCGGCACGGGAGAGGCCGCAGTGAAGAGGCGTCCATGCTCTTGGTGCCAATGTGAGTTGCTTCTCAGATTCCACCAGGTTACAGTAGAGTATTGCTGTTGGGATTTTGGCCTGGCTAGTGGGCCTTGTTGTCGTCACCTCTGAACCAAAGTCAGCTTCAGCTTTTAGGAAGCATAATGTAGAATTCAGTGCAGCCGTGGGAAGGTGGCTGCCATGAGAGTGTATTTCTGTACAACTTCTCAGCTAATTATGGGTGAAAGGCGGGGTAAAACCCAAAAGAGTCAGTATGCCTTATCAACCAGCTGCATTTCCGGCCTTGAGCCGATTTCTGAGTTACTACCTAAGAAAACTTTCATGGGAACTGAGCACGAGGGGTGGAGGGTTGTTAGGGGTGTATTTTTCTGCTTGCAGTGTCAGCCTAAGAGGGCAGAGCAGAGACGCCCTGGTTTGATCTATTGAGTGTCTATGGGTCAGATGCAGTTGTCAGAAGAGAGTAATTATGAATGTGCTTAGGAGCCACACCCCTGTTAATAAGTTGATGCACACATGAGAATGCTTTGTTGGTACCCAGTCTTTTATTGCCTAGAACGTTTCTTTCTCATCTACAATGGTTTTCCTTTGCCGAACACTTTCTGCCTGGTCTGTTCATGCTTCCAAAGAATCTTGCAACCAGAAATCTCTAAACTGGCAACTAATGCTACATAAGGACTTTGGGACTCTGTCTGGCTTAATCCAAGGGAACCGTTGCTTGATCTTTTACTGCCTGTTATACCTTCTGCCTGGACTTTCATCAGTTAGACTAATGAAATGCTCTCTCCCCTGAACTTATGCACTCTAGAACTTTGTCTGTTGAACCTTTATTTGTTAAAACCTCCTGTGGAATATAATACTGGTCTTCTCATAGACCACGTGGATTAATGTTTGCTATGAACCGAGTATCTTTGTCTTTGATTGCCCAGAATGCCTTCTGGTTTGGACTATAAGTGACTTCTAAGACAGTTGCTTTGCCGTGATGCCCATGCATCAGAGATTTCCAGTACAGATTCTGTTGTTGGACCTGATATCTGCTTGTGTGCATGTATTTCTAGCCTTATTTAATTCCAGGCCCGTTTCCTGAACTAAGATTTGCCAAGGGCCCTTTTCAGTAGAAGCTCTGAAGGGAAAACCTCTCTTCTGCTTGGGACTCCTTCTTGTCTACAGTAGTTAATTCCTGAATTCTTGGACCCAGTTTGACTTGGACCCCAGAAATGCGAGAACCTGAAATATGGAACATTTCCCAATAAGCCAGGAGTCAGCCCTGTCATAATGTATTCTTGTAACCTAGAACCTGAGTCAGCGTGGGTCTACTGTGCACAGAAATCCTGCATTTGGGACTGTTTCCATCACCTAGGGCTCTTGGCCTAGATAATAGTAGTTAATGACATTGTGCTAGCATTGGTTTATGCTAGTGCTGTAGCAGCATTGGATATTGCCAAATTTGTAATGTACAAAAACATGTACATTATAATAGAATAATAACGATGACGACAACAACAACAACAAAATACTCAACCTACTTTGTTAGGGTTAGGATGTTGTTTTTCGACATCCAAAAAGCTCTTTCATCTTGGTCCATGTTTTGAATTGCTTGGCGAGAAGGTACAAGGATGGTTAGATTTGTCATATCTGTCAGGAGTGTCTTTATTGCAGCTGTCTGAATGAATCACAAGGTAAAATGTATAGTCATTAATATGTTTATTCTGTAAATTCTCCTACAGACCAGCACCAGTCTGGAGGTTTCCAATAGTGGAAGGTCCGAAAAGAAGACTAATGATAAAAAAAAAAGATTTTTGAAAGAAGACTAAAATAGTATTAGTCTCCTCTTCTGAAGTAACAACTCCATAATAGAATCTTCTCATCTTCTAAGAGTGGAGAATGAAATACCAGAGCAGGGGTGGGTGACTAGTACCTTCCAGATGTTTTGGCATATAACTCCCATCAGCACCAGCCAGCATGGCCAATGGTGAGAGATCATGGGAGTTTTAGGCCAAAATGTCTGCAGGGCCACAAGTTGCCCACCCCTGTACTAGAGCTTGTTTTGGAGAGGTCTCTAGCAATTTTTAAATGATGTATTCTGAGAAGGGACAACAGATAAGTGGTAGAGCAGATGTTTTGGATGCAGAAGTTTCCAGCTTCAAGGTCTAACTACATGTCAAGGCCAAACTAACATGCAGGGTTTGTTTTTTTTAAAATACAGATTTATTTATTTATTTATTATATTTATCCCCCGCCTTTTTTCCTGCAAGGAACTCAAGGCAGCTTACATAATCCTCCTCCTCCTCTCCATTTTATCCTCACAACAACCCTGTGAGGTAGGTTAGGCTGAGAGTCAGTAACTGGCACAAAGTCACCCAGTAAGTTTCATGGCCGAGCAGGGACTAGAACCCGGATCTCCCGAGTCCCAGTCCCAATCATCAACACTCTCACCACTACACCACAATGGCATCAATTGCAGAGTGTTGATGATTAATAGGACCAGAACAGGCATGGAGGGGGAATTTAACTCATTCCTCCCCTGCTGGGAAAATCCCTCCTCTGTAGTTAGTATTTGCTTTGGGGGGAAATCCCCCATTGGTGCCACATCAGATGCAAAGGCACATTTAATATTATGTGTAGTTTGGCTTTCAGTTCCCAGCATCTCCAGTTAAAAGATTTTAGGTAACAGGAAAGGCTCTTCCTTTATTGTCTTCTCTAGGTAAACATATCCAGTTCTTTCAGCCATTCCTCATAGTACTTGGTTTCCAGATAAGTACTTGGTTTCCAGATAACTTACTATCCTGATTGCCTTCCTTTGGACACACTTCATTTTGTTCACATCCTTTGTAAAATGCGGCACCTAGAACTGGAAACAGTATTCTAGTTGTGGCCTAACCAATGCAGAATAGAGTTGAACGATTGCTTCCAATAATCCAGACACTACGGTTCTGTTAATGCAGCCTAAGATTGCATTAGCTCTTTTAGTGGCAGCATCATGCTCCTGGCTGTTATTTTCTAAAGCACCTAGATCCTTTTCACCGAGCAAAGGTTTGGCTGGGCAGAAGGCAGCTTTAAATGAGAAACTCAAATGAATTGCAACAAGTTGCCAAGGGATAAAGAGTTAGGTCTGCTCTGTGTGCGGTGTAGTGACTTGATCTCTCTATTTCTGTTTCCAACAGCAGGTTAGAGATATTCTAGTCAAAAAGATTTTATTACATTCCTCCCCTTTGAGGTCCTTTTAAAAAACAGTGTTTTTGGATTCCAAGATGCCTGCAATGTTTCACAGGGGCTTTTGGGCAGTAGCCAATGGGGCAGTAGCCAATTCCGTTCCGCAAGCAAGACCCACCGCTCGCACAATGGAGATTTAGCACATCCGGGAGCAACCAGAAACGAGCAGAAATGCTCGTCTCTGGAACAGGTCAGGTCAGCAGAGCTCGCATAAGGGAACTCCACTGACCTGTCCCGATCCAGAAACTACAATTTCTGCTCATTTTAGGGCTTCCGTTAGGAAGTGTTAAATTTTCGTTGCGCAAGTGGTGGGTCTCGCCTGCGCTATGGAAGTGGCAGGAGGGGCCGCTTACACAATGGCTCCCTTGGATACTACCCTTTGTGAGTCAGATTTGTAAAATAGCCACATTCCTCATGATTTAAAGGGACGAGGAAGCTCATTAGACTGCAGTTTCTACCCGGTCCTCCTTGTAAACTAAAGGGAGTTTCCTGTCTTTTCTCCACATACTGTTCAACTTAATTTGGGGAGAAGGAGAGCAATTCAATAGGAGGGAGGCAGCTAAAGCGATGTTTCTCAAGATTCACCTGCTACTGTCCCTTGCTTCAAGAGACCAGGAAGGGGGTATGTGTGTGATGGATCCTCTGTATTTCTCATATACAAGCTGTTCTGCAAAAACAGTTCTGCCTAGCCCTAAAAAAGTGTAGGTTCATATTCCTGTCTTCCATTTACACAAAATCAATACACCGTTTCTTCTAGTTGTGATGAAGTTGGCTTCCACACCCAGGTTATATGCTTGATGTGAAAAGGACAATCTCTGCCATGTTTCAAACACAAGGCACTTAACTCATGTCAGAAGAACAGAACCCCCCCCATGTAATTTTTTTTTTTTGGGTGGGGTGGATAATTAATTAGAGCAGTGGAGGGGAACTTCTTTCAGATCGAAGGCTGAGTTCAATTTCAGAGAAGCTAGTGGGGGTCACATTCCAGTGGTGGGTAGGAACATAAGAAGAGCCATGCTGGATCAGACCAAGGGTCCACCTACGGTAATCCAGCATTCTGTCCACATGGCGGCCAACCAGCTGCCCACGGGATCCCATAAGCAGGACATGAGTGCAACAGCACCCTCCCGCCCATGTTCCCAAGGAGCTGGTGTACATAGGCTTACTTCATAGGCATATTGGTGTACATAGGCATACATAGGACCAAAGGCAAATGGGACAGGGCCAAAGGCAAAGGGTCAGGGCCAAAATACAAAAAAATTAAAACAAAAATCCAGCATATTTTAGTTACTGCCAGTAACTATGCCTTAGGAGAGGCATCTCAACCTTTTTGAATGGGGGAAAACCACACAAAGCTGTGAAACTGCCAAACAATCAGTAGTTGGGGAAAGGGGTGTTGCCATCGGCAGAACCCTAGAGGGCTGGATTGGGACCCTCGGATGGCCAGGTTTGGCCCCTGGGCTTGCGGTTCCCCACCCCTGAATGACAGAAACCACGTCTGATGTATTAAGGTGGAGGCCTTGGTCTCTGTGGGGTCAAGGTGGCTCAGCGAGGCATTCTCCGTTATGGTGCCCACATTGTTGAATTCCCTACCAAGGGAAACATGCTTAGCCAACTCACTAATGACATTCTTCCAGGCCCAACGGGAGGCTTTGTTCTGCTGCTCATATTTCCTATTGCTGTGTCTTTATTGAGGCTGTTTTTTTTATCATTTTGCCTGCCACCACTTTTAATGCTGCATCAAAAATTTTTGTATAGCCTTCCAATTCAATGTGTTTCAGGGATTATGTCGATGGTATTTGTAGTACTCCTGTTAACTGGTTATATTTAGGTTTTTATGTGTTTTATGTGTTTTATTTGTATTAACCCTGTTCACTGGTTATATTTAGGTTTTTATGTGTTTTTGGGCACAATCCTATGCATGTTTAGACAGAAAACAGTACTGTCTGGCTGGGGAATGCTGGGACTTGTAGTACTTTTTTCTGTCTAAATGTGCATAGGATTGCACCCTTAGTAGTGTAATTTAAAAGTCTTTTGGGCGGAGAGTCGACTCATAAACAAACAAACATTTAGTGTCTTACTGGGTATTTTTTATAATAGATACTCACATCAACCCACTCATTAAATCCAGCTGCTTCTGGCAGAGAAGTCAATTCCTGAGCAGAGAGGGAAAAAAATATTATTAGGGAGAGTCCATAATGGTCGAACTTTTCCATGTAGATGGTTCCAGTTTCGGTCCCCAGTGTCTCTAGTGTTAAAAGAAAGCTAGCAACATTTGCATCTCATTTGCACGAACATGTTAGAGATGACAATTGATGTGTAAGTGATGCTCCATCTGAGAGATTCTTTTTGAGGTTTTTTTTAGGGTTCTTGGGCAAGACACCCTCAATGGACACCCTCCCTCAGTGAGTCTCCCTTCTCACTGCCATTGTCACCAGCTGCTCTTGCTCTTCCTCCTCATTGCTGCCAATTGCTTGCTTGACAGGCAGAGAGTCAGCAGTGGCATCTACTGCTCCAGTGCCCCTCCTTCCTTCACACTACCACCGTTGTCTGGGCCAGAGTGAGAGGCAGGTGAACAAACAGGTTGCAGTGGTGAAGTGGAAGAATAACACCATGGGCCCCCTGCTGGGGTGTGGGCCCTTGACAGTTGCCCGACCATGTCTACCCTTGACACTGGGCCCTGGCATCAAGCCTCATAATGATGTACCACTGATGCGTTGGCACAGAGGCATTCCTGCGCATGTGCAGCCTACCACAGCCCGTAAACCTCTGGACCAGTAAGTCCCCATTCCCAGAAATAATTTGTCCCCAGCCAGAACTCCAAAATCTGGACTGAATTCCAGTTAGGGTGGAATTCAGTGCCACCTCTACCAAATACTCAGTAGATAGGGCTTTACCATTACCACTTGTATTATATGATCTCTGGTACTAAATTTCTGTAAGGATGTGTTAGGGTGGCTGCGACGACACGGTCCCTTCACACTGGACCCGCGCACCTTTAAAACACACTTAAAACCCCCCCTTCCCCTACCATGAGGAAAAGTAAAGCATCAGACATAAAATGTACTCGAGGGCCGGAGGGCAAATAGGGCTTGCCTACGCAATGAGCGGAAAAGATCCTTGGGCCCTGGTCATTCAGGCTCCTCCCATCTCTTATTTGCCCGCTCGCGCGCTGCGCCGCCCCCGCCAGGCCTCCGTCTCCCCACCCTCCTGCCTGCCGCCGCCGCGCCTCCCCCGCTGCCGCTCGCTCGCGCGCTGCGCCTCCCCGCCCGCTCACCACCCACCCACCCACTCGCTCGCGTGCGCCTCCCCCCGCCACCCGCTCGCTGCCGCTGCGCCTCCCCTGCCATCGCCACCCCCCCGTCACCCCCCCAACCCCCCCGTCACCTACTTCGTCGCGTCGCTTCCGGAGCCCCGCCCGCGTTGTTTTGGTGGGAGGAACCAGGCAGAAGGGCTTAAACAGCCTGTGCCATGGTTTCCCCCGGCAAAAAACAGCGCGGGGGGTCGTAGCGTCGCTTAAGGAGGAGGAGGAGGAGGCAGCCGCAGCAGCCGCCGCGCCGCGTGCCGCCGCCGCAGCCAGGGCGGGGGGGAAGGTAGGTTGGTGGTGGCGGCGCAGGTTTTTTTTTTTCCTGCTTTGGAGAGTGGGGGGGGGGGCGCTTAAAATTGATACTGTGGGTACAAAGGTGTGTGTAGATTTAGAAGTAATGCAGGTTAATAATGCCAAGCTGACACATAGGATTTGGGTAGCAAACAAAATAAAAATAAGTTTATTTTAATTCTCAAAATCTTAGTTCCAGAAAATAACTTTAAACCTGCCTACACCAAACACTTTGTCATTAACCTAAGTCCCTATAACTCTAAATACCTTCACTCCTCATACAAGCACTGATTTCTCTCAAAACTCCTGACAGACAACGACCCGACTAACCTAACTTCCCAACTCCCAACACACCCAACAAACTCTCCACACCAACTCACACTAACTCTGACATCACTCAAACACTCCTTATATACTCCTCCCCCCACCCTTTCCAAGACGGCACAAACCACACCCACTCAGTTCAGCATTCTATACTCACTAAATATACTAATGCAGACATACACCAGGGAACTGAATTGTGGGGTTACGCCACAGTGGCCCCTTATGCATCGCTGAAAAAGGAAATATATCAACAAAAAAGAGAACAAAATGGGGCACAAATTTGCATATAATTTTATAGTGCTAATTCATATGTATAGATGCAAATTCAGAAGTCATTACTATAATTTAAATAGAAATATAATGGAGAAATATTATAGGGAGAGGAGGAGGACCATGCAAGCCGCCTTGAGTTCCTTGCAAGAAGAAAAAAAGTGGGATATAAATGTAAGGAGGAGAAGGAGGAGGAGAAGGAGAAGAAGAGCAACCATAGTGGGGAAGAGTGTGACCAGGTGGCGTGTGTACCTGAGCCCGAGCCCAGGTGCTACCTGTTAATGATGGGCAGCTTCCAGGCCCCTGCTGGCTCTCCCGTCTTAGGGTTCTTGATCTTTAAACTGGAACTTGACTGGGCATCCCTTCAAATAGAGCAGGGGTGGCAACTTGAGTCCCTCCAGATGTGTTGGCCTACAACTCCCATCATCCCTCACCACTAGCAATACTGGCTAGGGCTGATGGGAGTTGTAGGCCAAAACAGCCACATGTTGCCCACCCCTGAAACAGAGGATGACTTCAAACAGAGGACTGTCCTCAGACAACCTTTCAAACAGAGGACTGTCCTTTGTAAAGTAGGGCTCATGACCTCCCTAGAATGTGCATTTGTGCCTGGTGCCCGATTCCTGCTGCCATTGTGTCAAGTAAATGCTGAAGACATTGCCCCTCTGTATTGTATAAATTGAAATACCGGCCAGAATCATTTAGGCAAGTGATCACTGAGGCAAGATCATATGCAACGTTCTTACTGACCTCCACTGCGTTCCCATAGCATATGCTGCCATCTCCCTCATAGCCCTTTGAACACACACATTCCCAGACATCAGAAGATGTGAGCTGACAAACCGCCTGTGAAAAGAGAAAGATGTTCAGACATCTAGGCAACTCTGCATTCCTCCTGGTGCAATATAATACACAGCATAAAAAAGCTGCAGTGCTCCCATACAGCAAAGCCTTTCTGGTAGGGCCCTGATTGATGGACATGTTTGGACTCAAAGAAGACTTCAAGTGCACTCTGCTGAAGTGCCAATGAAATCCGCTAACCTAACCTGCTAGGGTACTGCTAACCGCATGTTTTTTGTGAATCAAAGCAAATGCAAGGCAAATCCATTTAATTCAAATACGTGAATTAATGTATTAATTACAGGGATTAATCAGCTCATATTTAAAGCCCTATTATAAGATTTCCTGGGAATAATAAACTTCTCCTGTGAAAGCCACTATTCTGTTCTATAGCAACAGGGCTTGCACAAAGGAAGTACTCGGAGAATTAGGGTTATTTTGGTTTGCTTTTTTGGAGAACGATTGTTAATTTAGGGCTGCTGCAAATCTGATCTTCACCCTATGTTGCAAAAATCTCTGTACAAGGTGCCAGAGGGGAGGGAGGCCTACCCAAGGGGTCTCCAGTGAGACTTTTCCATTGAGAAGGGGGCGGTGGGGCAGAGTTCAGGATGGCAGAAGGCTGGGGAGCATTTTGACCCCAGCATGCTCCTAAATATCACAAGCTGTAGTGATGGCCACCAATTTGGATGGCTTTAAAAGGGGATTAGACAAATTTGTGGAAGATAAGGCTATCAATGGCTATATATTTCCCATGGGCAGATGATTGGCCACTGTGTGATCAGAATGCTGGACTAGATAGACCCTTGGGCTGATCCAACATGGCTCTCCTTATGTCCTTAACTTCCTTAAACAATGTTATTTTCCGATTTTTGAGAAAATTGCTTAGTTTGCCCAAGCCCAATTCCAAATCAGACCAAGGAGAGTTTGCCAATCCCTAATCTGAATCCAAGTCTCCTCAGCTCCGGTCCGGCAGCACTCTTATGTATTGCACCAGGCTCGTTCTCAAGGAGCACCTTTGACAGTCACCTGATAAGTGGACACCGTTGAGAAGTGAATCTACCCAGGGGAGGCTGCTGACTCCTATGTCAGTGGGGCTCCTTATCCATTGTCAAGGAGCTGTCCAGCATGCAAGTGGCAGCAGATGTCATGTCAGCCCCTTGTGATGGGAAGCTCATTGCTGCTGCAACCTTACAGTGCAGGGCAAGTGAGATCTTGAGAAAATGTCACACAGCATCAACCACAGGGGTGTTGCTTGCTAGGCACTTAAAAGATTTGGGGCCAAGGCCCATAAGACACAAATCTGCATAAAATTGGCATGTTCTAATTTATATCTATATCTACAAATTTAAAAACAATTCTGAGGATTGATTTAAATCTCACAGGAGGGAAAGCCAGCCAACTGATTTCTTTTCCAAATAATCTCAAATGACTGAAGAGCCATTTCAATTTATACCCTGCCCCAGGTCATTTCAAGCCAATGGAAAAGGTCCCCCCCCAAAGCTTAATTGCCATGCATGTGGGGAGAGTTAACCCCTCCCTCCCCAGCTGCAATCTCCCTTGAAAACCGCCCTCTGCATGGTAATTAAGCTAAGCAAAAAACCTTTGACTGGCACCAATGACACTCCTGGCTATGAAGAACAGATCTAGGGCCCTGGAAAAAAGATTTGAGGCTGTGGCCCCATAGGCCCAGGCCTATCAATGCCCCTGATCAACCGGCTGGAGCGGAAAACTGTTTGGCTGCCATGATCAGCATTCCAAAATGTATTAAACGGATGCCAAAACATACAGAGAGCTTGGACATTCAAAACATTGATAGTAAAAGGTTATTCATTTCCCTAGCCATGTGAGAAAATTTATTTTAATATATCTCCATTTTTAAAAAGCCACAGAGTTTGGGATGTTTTGTAAACCAATCCAGATTAATAACTCACCAGTGGATGGCACTTCTCATTTTGTCCCAAGCAAGAGTTTATTGGTTCACATGCATATCCGTTGCCCCGAAATCCTTCCTTACATTCACAGTCATTCTGCATTGCAGGGGAAATATGGAATAAATCAATTAGCTTGAAACACATCTGCTCACTCCTATGAGCTGCTGAGTCCTATCAGTAAAAGTTTAGGATGAAGTACAGTGAACTCCTGTGTCTTCTCAATGGATCAGGGGTGGGCGGAAGGTAGATTTTCAGATGTATTGGACTTCAACACTCCCAGAAGCCACTGCCAGCATGTCTAGTGGTCAGAAATGCTGGGAGTTGAAATCGAAAACATCTGGAAATCTACTGTCTGCCCCCACTTGCAAGGAATGATGCTGGCAGCTGACTCAGAATGTTGCACGTGTGCAAATACACACTAGGAATAGGTGAGAAATTTGTTCCAGCCAAATGTTTATGTGAACATTTACCAAAGTTGCACCTGCCAAACCACAAAGCAAATCGGAACAAATGTACACACTGAAGTGTACACTTCCCTAAATGTAGTGCTACAGTTTGCTACTACTCCGCCCCAAATGCAGAAAAAAAAATATGCACACCAGGGAAAAGTGTGCGCACAACAGTGAAAATAATGCAGAGAAACCCATTATTATAAGGGAAATACCTTGCAAAAATGCATGTGAACAAAAAGTACACGCGACACAAAAATGTGTACGTCTGGAAAATGGGTGCACACAAATGTATACATTTGGAGAAGTGCACCCAAAACTGCATATGAATGTTCATGTGGGCCTTTAAAAAGAAAATTTGTACATCGATGTGGAATTAGGGCTGAACCGAACTTAAGGATGGAAAAACGAGGAACAGCGTGGAGTTGAAACTGACAGATTCAACTATTTCCAATACACACACAGGTTCAATTGCTACAAACCTTATTCAAAACATTTTATTGAGCCATAATCTAGGCTTGTAATTTTTTTTCTATTTTAGCGCATACTGTATCCTGCTGTTAAAGTGATAGGTAGTAAGGTGGTACTGCTCTAGTGCCTTTGAAGGGTGTCCCAAAACATCAGCTGGTACAAAATGCATTGGCTAGCGTTTTGACTGGGACTAATTTCTTGAACTGTATTTTATTTATTGACAGCATAAATTGCATACCACTCCATATCTGGACAGATTCTGGAGTGGTGGAAAATAAAAATGTTGTTCATGTTGAACAATAAAAAGATAAAACAGATAAAAGAATAAAAACAATGCATTTAAAACAGGATAACATTAAAACCATGGCTGGTCAGCAAGGAAGGCTTCCCAAAACAAAGGCATCTTCAGCAGGTGCCGAAAACAACACAGTGTCAAGGTCCACCTGACCTCCAGAGGTAGGGAATTCCATAGAAGTGGAGCCACCACACTGAAGGCTCTTCACCTGGTGGACTCCAATCAGGCCATAGGTCCTCCAATGACCTCAGTGACTGGGCAGATTGGTAAGGGAGAAGGCGTTCTCTCAGGTATCCTGGTCCCAAGTTGTTTAGGGCTTTGTACACTAGTACCAGGACTCTGTTACATCAACTTCACTGTCTTTTGGCCTGTTTCTGAGCTTACTTCAAAGTTTAGGGCCAGGGTACCTGAAGGACCCGCTCATCCTACATGAGCCTGTCTGCTCTCCCAATATCGTAACTCAATAACAATATCATGTTAAAGACAGTAAAACAGACCCAGAAAACAATCTGGCAATTGTAGCAGGAAGATCAGAGACATAAGAATGAAGAATAATCATTGTGTGTCCCCTGTAAACATACCTATATCTATCTCTACCCATGAGACTGCATGCCAGTAGATTGTATTATTATTGCATAAACCAAGTTTATAGATAATTGGGTTCCATTGGCTGACACCTTCTCTGTGACTACTAATAGTTAGAGAGACTATAGAAAATTCATATGATACAGAAGTTAAGGAAGAAGCAGAATGAACTTACCTGATCTGGACCTATATATAGGCAGGTAGCATTACTATGACAACCTCCCAAATTTGGCAGCAAGCAGTTGTTGATTTCTGAACAGTCTCTTCCATTTCCTGTCCATCCTGGCTGGCACACACACTCATGGGTTCCAGGTCCAGTTTTCACACATTCTGCCTGGAGGTATATCAACAGTACATAGAGTGTCACAGACAAATGATAAGACAGGAAGGAGACAGGGGAAAGTAGCATAGAACAACATGGCCTTTAAATGTTAGGCAGGTGGCTAGATTTTACCAGTGATTTATCTGGGGTAAATGTAAAAGCTTCATCACCATTTCACGTCATGAGTTTGCACACTATGAGCCTAGCACAGTTGCACTTAGGTCCCGCTGAAACCTGTGAGACTTAAGTTAGTCATGATTAACTTTTCACATTGTTTCCAAGGGACCTAAGTGTGACTAAGGGCACAATCCTATGCATGTTTAGAAAGAAAAAATGGCCTACAACTCCCAGCATGCCCCAGCCAGCAATGCTGGCTGGGGCACGTTGAGAGTTGTAAGCCTTTTTTTCCTGTCTAAACATGCATAGGATTGATTGTGCCTTAAATTAGCCTAAAGCCTTTCCCAGAGAATTAGCCTCAGGAACTCCCACATTTGCTCATTCTGGCTCTTTTTTCATAATATCCGGAAGTATTTAAATACTTGATAGTAAATAACTTTAAGTTATTAGTGGTGTGTATTGAATTCAAAATAAGCACCTGCAGTGGAGTATTCTTTATTTCTTAATCACTTGAGATCTCCAGCCCACCAGTAACTAAATTGTTTCTTTCTCCTAAAAATGATTTAGGATGCAAACAGGAAAAAAAAAAAAGGCCTACAACTCCCAGCATTCCCCCAGCCAGCCTGTTATCGCCAATCTGTGATCAGAGGTAACAGGGGGAATTCCCCTGTGTGCCACTCCCCTTCCCAATGTGGAGGGTGAGCAGTGTCCAGGGAAATCCCTCCCCCTTTATCTACAATCACAGATTGGTGATAACAACTGGGATGAGGACATGCATGAAGCTGGGGACTTGGCCGGAGCTGAGAGGAGCAGCTCTTCCCAGTGCTGGTTGAGTCATCCTTTGCGTGCCTCTCACCCCCCCCCCCACCCCAATGGCATTATCCGCCCTGTGGAGGGCCCAGGGAAGGCAATTTGCCCCCCTTAAAATTATTATGATTATGATTATGAATATTATTAATTTACAGTATTTGTATACCAGTTCATATCTAAGTAGATTCCAGAGTGCTGAACAATATAAAGATAAAAACAGATAAAAGAAACAAAAACAATACTTTGAAAACAAGGTAACATTAAAATGGTGGTTGGACAGCAGAGAAGGCTTCCTGAACAAGGAGGTCTTCAGCTGGTGCCAAAAGCAACACAATGTGGAGCCTGCCTGACCTCCAGAGGCAGGGAGTTTCACAGAAGTGGAGCCACCACACTGAAGGCTCTTCTCCTGGTGGACTCCAATCGGGCCAAAGGTCCATGAGGAACCACCAGGAGCAGGCCATCTGATGACCTGAGCGACTGGGCAGGTTGGTATGGGAGGATAGCTTCCCACCCTTGATTTACAGTAAAACCTGGAAGCTCACCCCAACTTCTTGGAGGCATCATTATGCATCATTCCTTTAGTGTGCAATCCAATGTAAGTTTAGACAGAAAAAAGGCCTAAAACTCCCAGGATGCCCCAGCCAGCAAAGCTGGCTTAAGAATTTGAAGTTCTTAAAGGTGCAATCCTATGCAAGTTTAGACAGAAAAAAGGTCTACAGCTCCCAGCATTGCTGGCTGGGGTATGCTGGGAGCGGCAGGCCTTTTTTTCTGTCTAAACTTGCAAAGGATTGCACCATTAATAACTTAAAGTTAATCTTATTTTGGACCTATAAGTGTATATTTCTGGTAGTGACCATTTAAACTGGAAAATATTTTTCATTATGAAAATGATCTTGATTTGGAGGATTAAATTCAGAATTTAAATATTTATTTATTTAAATATTTATTTATTTATTTATTTATTATTATATTTATATTCCTCCTTTTTCCTGCAAGGAAACAGAGCAGCTTACATAATCCTCCTCCTCCTCTCATTTTATCCTCACAACAACCCTGTGAAGTAGGTTACGGTTGAGAGTCAGGGACTGGCCCAAAGTCACCCAGTGAGCTTCATGGCCAAGTAGGGACTAGAACCCGGATCTCCCGAGTCCCAGTCCAACACTCTCACCACTACGCCACACTGGCTCTCATATAAACAAATATGTTTATATATCTGTTTGTCTGTAATAAAAACGTAAAGGAAATGCATACTTACGTTAGCATCACAGCCATGTGGAATTAGATTAGCACAAGGATCTACCTCACTGCAAATTACCCCATCTCCATCGTATCCAGGTCTGCAAACACAGCTGAAAATTTGCATCAAAGTATGTGAAATCAATAGGCACAACAAGCATAAAATGAAGCTAAATATATATTTCAGCCCTGACTGGCAGCAGTTATACAGCGCTTCAGACAGAAATCTTTCCTAACCCTGCTGCCAAGATCCTTTAGCTGCAGGTTCTGAGAAATGAATCCTGGCTTTTTCATATGCACTGTTGTGATCTGGTGATTTTAGATTCTGGATTTAATGGTCTTGTGGATTGTGTGTGTGTGTGTGTGTGTGTGTGGCGGGGGGAGCTCTTTAGAAGGTAATTTATATCACTTCACTTACTTCAAAATGTGGTATGCCAGCCCTGCTGCTGTGCTGCCTTTGGGGGCTCTTTGGCTCATTCTGCTGAGTGGGGCCCTGGACCTCTGCCCCAAAGCCCTACCCTGGTGGCACCTCCGTTTGGATGTGTAAACCACATGCTCTGTCACTGTGTTAGGGCCCTTCCCCTGACACCACCAGTGACAGAATCTCAGGTAGCAGGACTGGGAATGATGCAGAGACCTTTGAGATCCACTACTGCAGTGTCCTCCAACCTTGGGTCTCCAGATGTTTATGGCCTACAACTCCCCACATGCCCCAGCCAGCATAGCCCTCTTCTATGTGACACAACCCTTTAGTAGCCCTCTTCTATGTGACACAACCCTTTAGGTCAGTGTTCTCCAATGTTCTCCAACCTTGGGTCCCCAGATGTTTTTGGTCTACAACTCCCAGCATGCCCCAGCCAGCTATGCTGGCTGGGGCATGCTGGGAGTTGTAGGCCAAAAACATCTGGGGACCCAAGGTTGGAGAACACTGCACTACTGGATAAAATAGACAACACTGGACAAGCTAGATCAGTGGTCTGATTCATGAGGAGCTCTTTATAGATTATCCTCCCGTGACTGTTTCCATATTTGTAGTTTGGCACTAGTGAACGCTACATATGTGGGCAGCTGCCATCTGGAAATGCCTTTTTTTTCATGGCAATTTGTCACTTGCACCCTAACTAGCTGTGGCGGTTAGGGGATACTACAACCACACTGAGACCCCAGCATGCAGGAATAGGGTCCATGCCAGGGAAAGGAAGTTGGGGCTGTAACGGCCATGGAGGTGGTGAGCGACCATGACTACCTGAGTGCCAACCAAAGAGGATGATGGGAGCTCAAGGCTACTGCTGATGCAGCCCCAAACATCCCCCCACCCAGAACAGGAGTGTATAGGGATTGCGCCAATACCTCTGCAGATGCACCCCAAGAGACATGGGAACTGATTCTGAGTCAGATGGGGAGGCGGAAGGGGAAGGTGTTGTGGAAGGGGAAGGTGCCAAGGGTGTGGGAGCAGATCAGCGAAAATAGGAGAGACAGAGGAGAGGAACTCCAGCTGTCACCTGATCTTTCGGAGGACAGCCAAGCTGGGCCCTCTGAACCCATGGGAACACAGGCTCCTAACAAAGAGAAGGAGTGAGCGGGAATACAAGAGCCAAGAGGTAGGCGTCAAATGAAAAGGGAGGGGCGATGCAGAGTCACGAGGTGCTCAAGGAGACTTGCAGCCAGGGATGTGACCCTGTAAAAATTGACTACAAAGAGAGTCAGGGGCCAGGCACACGACAGAGCTGACATAGGAAGCCGCCTTCTACTGAGTCAGGCCATGGGTCCATCCAGCCCAGTGTTGTCAACACTGACCGGCAGCGGCTCTCCAGGGTTTCAGGCAGGATTCTTTCCTACCTGGAGAGGCCAGGGATTGAACCTGGGACCTTCTGCATGCAAAGCATGTCATCTGTCACACTGAGCTGTAGCCCCTCCCATGCTATAGCCTGCACAGGATTAAAGACTTGTGTGAGTGTGAAGGTATGCGTGTGTGGGGTGTGCGGAGGCGGAAATGGTGTGGCTTGGAGAGCTGCTTACAAGAGCCAGCTATAAGGAGGAAGGATCGCCTGAACTTCTCCCACCAAGCCACAGAATGCAAGGAGATGAAGAGCAGCAGCAGCAGCAGCAGCACAGTGATAACCAGCCCCAGCTGGGGCAGTCAAGATGGAGGGAGGTTCCTGTGAAAGGGAACAATGCACGTCCACTGCCAGCCTGAGCATAACACATGAATGCATCTTCTTCTTAGCTTGAGAAGAGAAGACTGAGGGCGGATATGATAGCACTTTTCAAGTACCTAAAGCAGTGTTCTCCAACCTTGGGTGCCCAGATGTTTTTGGCCTACAACTCCCAGCATGCCCCAGCCAGCATAGCTGGCTGGGGCATGCTGGGAGTTGTAGACCAAAAACATCTGGGGACCCAAGGTTGGAGAACACTGGAGAACACTGACCTAAAGGGTTGTGTCACATAGAAGAGGGCTACTACAAGCCATTCTCTCTCATCAACAAAATACAGTATTTTTCCATGTATAAGACTATACTTTTTCCTAAAATTGTTAGACTAAAAATGGAGGGTCGTCTTATACACAGAAGTAAGCCAAGGAGAGAACTGCGCAGTTGCGAAACTGCCCAGTGGGGGGCGTCTTATACATGGGGGCGTCTTATAGACGGAAAAATACGGGTAACGGGCTTAAGTTACAGGAAGGCAGATTTCAGTTAAACATCAGGAAAAACTTCCTAATAGTCAGAGCAGTTTGACAATGGAACCAACTGCCCAGGGAGGTGGTGGGCTCTCCGTCACTGGAGGTATTTAAGCAGAGACTGGACACCCATCTGTCAGGGATGCTTGAAACTGGATTCCTGCACTGAGGAAGGGGTTGGACTCAATGGCCTAAATGGCACCTTCCACCAATTCTATGACTCTATGCTCACACATAGGGTAACAACTGGGAAGGTGAGCGTGTTACCCCTTACAACGAAACTTATAATTCACTGGTGATTCACCTTAGCAGCACAAAAGATTATCAGATGTACATGATAGGCCTACCTCATGGCACCATTGCGAAACAGGCAATCGGCATGCACATGACAGAACTGAAGAAGACCCCCACATGGAAACACCTGTGTGTCACAGGATTTCCCAGCATATCCAGTTTTGCATGAACCAGCAAGGCAGATCCCGTCACTGTCTATTTGGTTGTCACATGTTCCGTAAACACACATACATTCTGCAGCAGGATGGAGAAAATAAATGCCAATGAGATAACAAAACAAGGCATTACATTAATCATGCTGTTCCATTTTACTGCTGCTACAGTGCTTATTATTATTATTATTATTATTATTATTATTATTACTATTACTACTACTACTACTACTACTACTATTACTATTATTACTATTATTGTAATTGAATTGTTTTAAAATTGTATTTTAAATATATTTTAATTGTGATTGTAATAGCTATATAGAAACCACTTAGTGTTTTTTTTTTTAATACTTAGCATTATAGAAATAGTACAAATAAATAAATATACTTTCAGACTGTACTCCTTTAAAAAGAAGAAAAACATAAGAAGCCATGGTATATTTATGAAATGTATACTTTTATTTCAAATAAAATATTTGGTAGGTGTTTTGGATACCATCTAAAGTTTTACCAATAAACAATGAAGTACACATGAGCAGTGGCTGTTAGAATATCTGTTAGGGAGTACTCTGTTCTCAGCCGCTTTTTATGCATAATTCATGGTGTGCATTGTTTTTTACTTGGTACAAATCCACCCTGGCTCCCCGCACCGACCCCAGACATACATTTTGATATTACTTAGAAGGTTAAGGCTCTGCAATGATAGCCTGTGGAGTCAGTGGGAAACATAACTTGTCTCAGGAAAGGGATGCTTGAAGATTTAATTTGGTCTGCGTTTTTAAGCAAACCCACCTGATTTTTCCACTTCCTGGATTAATATGTGGATTGGAATGCAGTTATCCTTTAGTTTTTGCATATCCCTGAATGTTGTGTTTTCAGCTCAAAAAAGGGTACCAAAATGTGAATAAAATATGTAGAAAAATGCATATTTTGTAATATATATATATATATATATATATTGTATTTAAGTGTGAATTTTCATGCTTTAAACAAAAATATTGCAGGTCAATGCAGAAATGAGACACAATGGACATGAATGAACACATGTGAAACTGACATGGACCAGGAATATACTGATCCATCCATCTCCACCTCAGGATAACCTCCTCCAGCAAAGGAGAATAAACCTTACATACTGGCATAGTAGTTAGAAACAAAAACGCAGGATCATTAGAATAGCCTTTGGACAACGGCATGCAGCAGATCCATGCACATTTTAATAGAAATAGTTTGCCAACAGACATCTGGTGACTGTACAGATGGGTATGACCAAGCACTTGGTAAGAATGTGCGGGAGAAATGTACTAATTGGGATCCAAAGAGCTTTTATTCTCCCTAAGCTGCAGACTGTCAAGCTACATCCCATGGCATTTTGGAGGATCCCTAACCTTCCAGGAGGAACCTTTGGGGGACACAAGGGGTTGTAGAACAAGAAAGCTGTGGGAAAGTCCCGCTGCACAATTAGAACCCGGACTACACTCCTTTGGATCCAAGCCAATGTCTCCACATCTCCAAACTTGGTTTCATAACTTTCTATGATCACTGGGAAGCAGCTGCTTTTGCGTAGAGAGCTGATCACATGACAATGTGCAAAAGTATAAATGTGACTAAGGCTTGATAAGTTCGGTGAAAGTGGAAGCTTCTGTGCTTACTTTTGTCACATTGTGGTCCATATTTATTGTGATCTGAACAGAACTGGCAGTGTGATCCTTCAAATCCACTACTGCAAACACAAGTTCCGTTTCCTTTCATCCCATCCATACACTGAAATGTGAAAGAAACAGATTTGAAATGGGCATTGAGATTCACATGTAGCAATAATAGGTACTTCTCCTTCTCCTTGAGGAAATTACTACTGGGACAATTCTGCGAGATGAAAGTCCCTCTCTGAACATAAGAAAGAAACTCTGAAGGAAATGCAGACAGCTGTGTTGATCCAGGTCAACAAACTAGCTCTAGTAGTTTTCATCTCCACCAAGAGCAGGTCTTTTATAAAGCTAGAGGGTCTTAATTGCCCGTTCAAGACCAAGCCACCCCAAAATACTTTGTATTACAGCAGGGAACCATATATTGTTGCTGGGAAAATTCATTTCCTCCCAGGAGTCCCAGCTACTGTGAGGTTTACAGCTAAGCTCAGGAGGAGGAGGGAAGTTGAGGGTGGTGGTGGTGGCAGATGACATTGGCATCCCTGCTAATAAAATGGTGCTGGTCCTGTGTCCCATTGGCTCTATTATACCACAGCTACCCCCTCAAATTTTAATCTGACATTTCAAACTTAGAGACATGTGGTCCAGGCCAGTGAAAGCTGGTGGCTCCAATGGCAGTGGTGCTATCCATAGTGCTGAAACTACTTTGGGGATAGGGTTCTTCACCATGGATACCTCCGTTAAAGTTCAGACTAAAACCCAGAGTGGATAAACTGCCCCACTCACAGTTGAGCCACCAGCCTCCACCAGTCCAGACCCATAACTTTTTCTCTCTCTCCCACGATGCTAAGATTGAGAGCTGATTCACACACACAGCCCTCGGCTTTTAGTGAAATGTTAATTGACTTTGGTGCACGGCCCGCAGGGCGAAGCTTTCTTCAGTTTCGCTCTACTGTGCATTCAGGATGGTTTCCTTTCTGTATATAAGGAGCTGTAGAAATGTTTTTATTCCGCATTCATTCCACCCATCATGCACCAAAGGGAAGCTGGGCCCGTGAGCAATCAAGCAGGTATGCTGGGCATGTCAGAGTCAACTGACATATCAGAAAAACCAAAAGGTTCATGTCAATTGGGTCTATTTTCTAGAGTTCCACAAACTAAATGGACCCCAGCTAAAACTAAACAGATTGACTTCATTTACCTGACCATTTCCTGAGCAGGGGTTGGAAAAGCCACCAGGGCACTGATTGCAGTCTGGGCCAAAGAAACCTTTGCAACACTTTGCCTCCTGTGAAATAAGCAAACACTTCCTTATGACTATTTATTTATTTATTTATTATATTTTTGAATCGCCCATCTGGCCAGTCATCCAGCCACTCTGAGCGATGTACAGTCCAATAAAATACAAGAACAAAACAGAGTGTAATACACAACTAAGAACAGTACAAAATTTAAAAATCCTAACCCACCCCATATTCCTGCCTGAAAAACCATGTTTTTAATGCATGGCGGAAGCTAAACAAGGAAAGGGCATGGCGGAGGTCACTAGGGAGAGAGTTCCATAAATTGGGGGCTGCCACAGAAAAGGCCCTCTTCTTAGTCCCCACCAGCCTGGTTTCTCTGGCTGATGGGACAGGGAGAAGGCCGTTCGTGGCAGATCTCGTTGTGTGGCCTACTTGCAAAATGAGCAACAATCAGATTTGTTAGGAGTGTGTGTTGTGTTTTGTTTGTGTGTGTACACATTAAGCAAAACCTTAATGAGATGGTTGTGAGTGACTAGTTTGGATTTTTTAAAGTTCAAGGTGAGGATACTGAATGTCTGTAGTATCTGCTTTCCTGTTCTGTCTTTGCTGTCTCTTGCTGCCACCTGCTGCTTTTTTCCCCTACTGGCCCCATGCCTCCTTAATGGATACTTGGCCATCACTGCTGCTGCTCTGATCACGGCTCCTTGAAGTCGCTGGATTTGTAAAGATGGCGACCATATATACTCAAAGCTTTCGAGTCAAAGGGTTTTGTGTATGCACAGTGCCTGTTTTATTTTATGTGCTTCGTTGCATATGTCCTCAAGATGATTAATACCAAAGATGATGATGTTATTTTTGCCGTGGCACAGATAATGTAGGTCACAGATGTGGCTGTTCCAGGTACCTGCTAGTAGCACTACAGAGGATAATGAAGGATGTTAGAAGTACAAAAGTTAGGGTGCAATCCTATGCGTGCTTAGAGAGAAAAAAGTCCTACAACTCGCCTCATTCCCCAGCCAGCATGGGGCTGGCAGGATTTTTCTTTCTCTCTAAGCCAGTGTTCTCCAACCTTGGGTCCCCAGATGTTTTTGGCCTACAACTCCCAGCATGCCCCAGCCAGCTACGCTGGGAGGTGTATTCTGGGAGTTGTAGGCCAAAAACATCTGGGGACCCAAGGTTGGAGAACACTGCTCTAAAAATATGATTGCGCCCTTAAGTTATTAGCAGTTTTACAGGAGACTACCAACTGAAAGATCCTTTGCATTTCTCACCTTTTTTGTTACATTGCAGTGCTTAGCACACCCAACTCTTAGATTGATCCGATCCTGGTAAATGCAGATGCTCCTTGAGAAAGCCTAGAGTATTTAAAAAAAAAATCCCATTCAAATAAGCCCCATATAGCCATCAGAGTTAATCAGTGCTATACTGAAAGCAAAGAACAGAATGGTGCTAATTTCTGATGGAGGACAGATCACGATACATAACACACTGCTTGTATTTATTCTTGGTATTATGATACAAGTGCTATTTTGAATTTTACTGAAATGTATGTAGAAGAAAAGATCCTGTTTCTTGATTTATTTGGTAAATGTAAGGACGATCTGTTTACTTACAATAGGTTTTGAATCTTCTGGGCAACTGTTCCTGTGGGATATTTCGCACTTTCCACAGTCACCCTAAAACAAACAATTATACACATGATAGATTAGGGAAGCGTAGTTTTGCCTCTTGAACATATTCTCAGGCAGACTGACAGGTGTGATTTATAAAGTACTAGCTGTTGCCCGCGGCTGCGCACGCGTGGATTTTAGGATTTGGTACAATGGAAAAGATACAGTGTCTTTGACTGAAAGTGTAACGTTTAGGCTGGGTGCTGGCAGCAGAAAGGTTTTCTGACAGAAACATCTGATCTTAAAGAACAATCAGGTTAATCCTGAGAGTCTACAGGTGATGAAGAGTGACCGTGCCAAGTTTCGGGTCGATCTGTCAAAACCTGATGGAGCCTATGCGACGACGCCCCACATACAACAGTCATTCAGTCATTTAAAAAGTTTCCCTCCCTTTTCACCCCCTCAGAGAACATTCTAAATGGCCTAGGGGAGATTTGCATACCCACCCCTATTGGCCCCTGCAGGAATTCATACGAACATTCTAAGTGTCGTATGGGCTATTTGCATAACTGCTCCTATTGGCTCCTGCAGCAATTCTGAGGTGAGGCCGATTTGCATAACTGCTCTCCTGTTGTTTTGCCCATAGGAGATATGAGAGTGGGACGATTTTGGGCCCTTTTTTCACCCCCTTAGGGATGGAATTTCCAAAAACCCTTCCTTAGTGGGTGTCTACGTCATAAAAGCAATGTTCCTTCAAAATTTCACGTTCCTAGATTAAACGGTTTGAGCTGGGCGTTGATCAGTCAGTCAGTCAGTCAGTCAGGACTTCTTCTTTTATATATCTAGATTCCTTTGCCCCGATATAGGTTTTCATGTGCGTTCCGAATCACAGGGGACTCCTGTGTTTGCAGAGAGAGCTGAACTGTAGGCATTTGGAATGTGGATGAGCACCCTCCGTTTGCATGGACTGGGGAACCCTTGTCTGCAGAGGAATGCTGTACATGCACTGGAGCTTCCCACTAAACATTTATTGGATACTGCCTTTTACCTTATGGTTCTCAAGAGCCTTACCATCGTAATCTCAATTTTCTGTTCATCACATCTCTGTGGTAGAATTGGGATAATGGAGGGAGGGATGAGAACACCAGAAAGTGTGTAAATTCGGCCATTTTTTGCAGGGATGTCTGTTTCTTCTAACACTTGACCGTTGACCAGGATTTGTCCCTGCATTGATTATGATGATAATAATACACTGAAATTATCCTCCAGTCTTTATTACTGTGTATATAGTGAGACATTTTTCATTGGGAGAGCAGAGACAAACCTTGGGGAGGCAGGAGGGGGATAGGTCACCATAAAGGAGGTTTCTGGGGGGGAAGTTTTGATAGGTAATGATGACAAAATTGAACCCCAATTGATAAATTTTAATTAGGAACCATGGCTTGTGAAGTTTACAAGAAAGCCATTATGACACATCTTTACATTACCCAACAAATGGTCACAATCACTACAGCATACTCATTTAGGGCACAATCCTATGGCTGCTAGACGTTGTCTAGCCGGCCATAGGAAAAGTCAGAGTCCCAGCTCCGACTTCAGAAAAGCGCTCTGAGGTGGGAGCTGGGACTCCCAACTTCGGAGCACCGTCCCTCCGCCCTCGCAGCCAGCGCAGTTCTTTCCGTACCGGCTGCAGCTCCGAGATTGGAAGACGGTCTTCAGAGCCGGTGCTGGGCTGGGCTGGGAGTGGGGCAGGGAGGGGAGGTGCAAGGCACTGCCATGCCATGAAGAATCCTGGCACTGCCTCAGCCGCCTCTCCTTGCAAGCAGGGACAAAACATTTAGATGGCCGAAATCGGCTGTCTAAGTGTTTTGGAGGGCGAGGAAAGCACGGAGGCAACCCTAGCCTCCATGCTCCTCCCATCTTCCATCGGTTGCCCATAATCCTCTGACTGAGAAGGGTTATGGGAAGACACATTGGATCGCACTGTTAGCCACAAATTATACAGCAACATACACATACATACGTTATTTTTTTTGCACAACACTTCCAATGTGAAAGGTGCTTTATATCTCCACCACCCATTTTATTGGTAACATGGACCTGAACTGCAAAACTGACATGCTCTGATAAGGAGGGAGATCCACACACTGAGCGACCACTTATTATATATGCAGAAGCAATACAGTAATACCTTGGATTGCAAGTAACTTGGTCTGAGAGTGTTTTGCAAGACAAGCAAATTTTTAAATTTTTTTTGACTTGATAAACGAGCAAGGTCCTGCAAGACAAGTAGTGTAGGGATGTAACCGCTTGCCTCGAGCGGGCGTAGCAGGCCAAAATCAGCCCCGCTCACGCCCACCAGAGACTCGCTTTGATATAAGAGTGTTTTGGATTACAAGCACGGTTCCGGAATGAATTATGCTCTCAATCCAAGGTACAGGTATATTCTGTTTTACTACCTTTCAGAAAATAGGAACAGCCTGCTAGGTCAGCAGATCATGTCCTGTTTTCTGTTCTTCCCTGTCTTGTATTGCTGTCACAGGTGCACTGAAGGGGGTTCCATTTGTGTCTAACAAGACCCCCTCCACCCCACACACACCAAGGCATCAGAAACAATAACTGATGTGGAGGCTGTAGTATTTTGACTCTGCAATATACATTTTTGGCTATTCTTCCTTGTTTGCCCAGAGCACTGGGAATGCGTTTTATTTTCTCTGACTTGAAAAGTGAGAAATTTAAGATTGTTCACATCTTTATCTCTCGTATTCGTTATCTGTGTTCACGTTTCTTTGGTATGACCAATTAACTTTACTCTACCCTTTGGATGCCTATCCTGTATTTCTATAAGCTGAGGTTATAAATTACTGAACTGCTAGGAATGGGAGGTCTGAAATAAAATTTCATCTGCGGAGGCAGAATTACAGTTTAGGGAGGCACTGTTCCCCAGAGGCTAAAGCCCTGAAATGAGTCCTCTGCTCTTCACTATGCCCTTACGCAAAGGAAGGACAGCGGGAATATGTGACTGACTTCTGCCATCCAAAGTAATTTGACTGGATAAAATGTAAGAGCAAAATTAATAATTAAGAACTGAGTTTTCTTGAACTTACTCTATCAGTGATGTTAAAATATATGAATTGTTGAGCCATAGTGTTGATGCGCCCTATTGAGATAAGGCTGGCAATCTCCAGCTGTAAGGAAGAAGAGAGAAATTAAATATGTTCACAAAGCTAAATATTACAGTCACTTCTATTGTATAGAACAGTGTTCTCCAACCTTGGGTCCCCAGATGTTTTTTGGCCTACAACTCCCAGCATGCCCCAGCCAGCTATGCTGGCTGGGGCATGCTGGGAGTTGCAGGCCAAAAACATCTGGGGCCCAAGGTTGGAGAACACTGGTATAGACGATCATTAGTGAATAAAATTTAAAAAGGAATCCGCGGAACTACACTGGCAGCTAAAGGGTGCACCTGGTCCTGCCCCTGCTCCGGATCATTATTGGAGACCCACCCCTGCCCCCTTTTGTGGCACCGGAGCATAAAGATTCCACAGAGGTTTTGGTAACAACAGAGGCATTTCAGATTACAGTAGTGGGAAGGGAGAGAGTCACCACACAAGTTCCAAAAGCATGCTCTGGGCTATATTCAAGATGGAAAGAGCAATCCGATGGTCCCTGAGAAAGTGCCTCAGGGGCCATAGGATATGGTGGATCCCCCCCTCCCAATGCCAGAGACACTGCTAGGACCTTGGGCCAGGAATCTGAGATCGGGCCATTCCACACACACCCCTTGCAGCCACAGCGGAAAGCAGCATGGCGGCTGCTCTTCCGAGGTTGCAACAGCGACCTTGGAAGAGCCCGGAGAGAAGGAAAATGGGGCTGGACAGTGAGCAGAGAAGGGAGGGAGGTGGAGAGGCCAGGATCTGCAGGATGCTGAAGCCTCTCCATCACTGTCCTCACCCACTGAGGCAAGGACAGGCTGAGAGGCCCGTCTCGCTGAAAATGTTTGAAATGGAGGAACGGGAGGCCATAAAAGTCTCCATCCTCCACCCACGTTGTCTGCCTCTTGCCAGCAGGTCTTTGGATAGACAGAAGGCTTGGACTCTCTGTCTATGAAGCAGCCATCCCATAGGACGTCTCTCCAAATTGCAAAAGGCCAACGGAAGTGTATTTGTTGCGGTGACTTTTTATACTTCACAATAATTATGGCAATGTTATCAACCATGATGAAATAGTCACACACAGAGGCCCCCTTTAAAGCAAAGGGACAGTGCACAGGCTTATTTCATCATTTCTCAGAACAGTGGCTCAGAGCATATCTACATCACAAGCTCAAATGGAACAGTTGTCTCACCTGGGAACTGTAAAGGGACCATCTATTGCCATATGAACCTGGCGCCTCCTTTGAGATCATCTTCAAAGGGCCAAACTACATGTTCTGTTACACACATAAGGGTTATATCCAATGGTGACCTTCTGCTGATGGAACGATCTTTGACCCAACAACAAGGCTTCATCCGTGAATTGGGGAGGGAGGTGATTTCCACCGATTCCCCTCTTCTTTGCAGCCTCCCCCATGCTATCTCCTGTGCTGTCCCAAAGGGCCTCCCAATCTCCTGAAGCAGATTTGGGGGGCACAAGGGGAAGGGGGAATTCAATTAAAAATTGCCTCCCTCTCTTTTCTGCTGATGGAAGCCTCTGTGGGATCAAAGAGTCTACTGTCAGTGGAGGGCCATCATTGGGATGTGACTCCCTGGGCTTCTCTACATGCGGTGTTTATCCCAGTGGCTTTACTGAGGCATCTTCTTCCTTTTTCATTGCAAGAGGAAAAGTGCGTCCTTTACACAGGGCATTTCCCCCCCCGGGTTTGTATTTCTCTGCCTTTCTATATATTCTATTTACTACCCACAAGGTGGCGCTGTGGTATAGCTGCAGCACAGCGGAATGGCAACAACACTGGAGGCTTTTGTTCCAGTTTGAAATTTAACACTGCACTCTTTCCTTGCTCTAAAAAAACCCTCCCCTGTTTGGCATTGCGTAAATCTTTCAAAAACTGTAAATAGCAGCTGCTGGGTGGATGGGGATGAAGGTGGGGACCATGGTGCCTGGGGAGAGGGGGGACTTAACCCTTTCCCCCCACATTGTAAGTAACTCCTCTGAAGCTGCTGCTGGCATGGGAGTGAATCTGCCAATAGGTCCCAATGGCTAGGATAAAAACCAGTTAATGTAGGTTTGTCTAAGGGCTTATTCATGGTTGGTGACATTTTTTACTTTCCCCCCCTTTTCAACATCGGATACATGCGTCACGTGCCGTGTCCCAAACTGCTGTTGAAACTCTACGAGTTCTAAAACCTGTTTGCTGTGCAGCCGAGTATGCTGGTCTTTAAGAAAACGCAAGGTAAACATTCCACTGGGTGTGTGGGAATTAATCTCCTGGCTCTTTGTGGCTTTCAGTCCCTCGGGAACAGCATGACAGTAATACATTTTGCAATAACAAGAATACATTGAACGTAGCACAGAAGACATTTGCACTAACCTGGGCGTGAGGAACAATGTGATACTCAACTAGCTCGCGGAGCTTTCGTGAACCCTGTACAAATAAAGAATGAGCCTCTTTGATCTGAACAGGCATAATAACATTTCCATTTTCTGGACACCAAGTCATAAGGGCTAAACTGCACGCGATGTTAAATGCGTAATGCACAGACACTCCTAACTTCTTTTTTAAACTTTAGTATGAGCACGTGGCCCTCCAATCTGGACTGGGAAAACTGTGTGTGGTTGGGGATGTGGACAAAACCTTCCCACCCAGCCTCTTTCTTCCTTAAATTCACCCCCTTCTATTGCTGCTTAATCTGAGTTGTGGAAAGACGTCTATCACAATGACGTTATTTCGCATGGACTGGGCTGTCATCATCAGTCATTAGCATTTGACGGGACATGGCTCAGTGGTAGAGCATCCTGCTTTGCAAGCAGAAGGTCCCAGGTTCAATTCCCAGCCTCTCCAGGTAGGACTGGGAAATCTCCTGCCTGCAACCCTGGCGAGCTGCTGGCAGTTGGTGTTGACAATACAGGGCCAGATGGACCAAGGGTGTGACTCAGTAGAAGGCAGTTTCCCATGTTCTCATGTTCCATCATCTGCCTCTTCCCAGAGGCCACCACTGATCAGAGCCTCCGGCTGCTCCCTCCTTCTCCTAGCTGCCCACTTGCTTGCTCAGTTGCTCTCCCTCTCTGGCCCAGAGGCTGCTGTGGCCAGTGGTGAAGAAGAGCAGCACCTGCTGCTGCCCACTCGCTCAGTTTGGCGCTGAGGTGTGTGCACTGTGGGAACCCCCACCTCTCCCGGGGGCCTCTTCTCTGGTGGCCCCACAAAACCTGGCATTGGATCCGTCCCAGATCCAGCAGTAGATCAACCCAAGGGGGGAAAAATGTTAAAGGGTCCTTGTGAAGAACAAATGCTTTGTTTGCAGAATCTGTCTGTTTTATAAAAAAAATAACACAGATGATTGCTTTCTAGAAAACCCACAGTAATTAAATAGGAACGTGGCACCATATTTCCTTGCGTTTCTTGGCCTCTTTAGTCCTGCTTTCATCCTTACAGCCACACCCTATTGCACCTACATAGGAACTGACTTACATATGTGCTAAATCAGCCTTCCTCAACCTGGTACCTTGCGGATGTGTTGGACTGCAAGTCCCATAATTCCCAGGCTGGGAATTGTGGGAACTGCAGTCCAACACATCCAGCAGGTTGGGGAAGGCTTGTCTAAATTATCCCTAGGAAGCTGCTATCAACCAGTTGATAAAACCTCTGTGTGTGTGTGTGTGTGTGTGTGTGTATCACATGCATGCATGCATGCAGCAAGTTTATACAATCACTTGGCCATATGGCAACCCAGTTCTTTACTGAGTGTGCCAGCTTCTGGCAGATAGGTTACACCAGTAGTAAGGGAAGGCCCAGGTGCGGACTGACTGAATGATTCCATGCAAATGGCCAATTGTAGTATGAGTCCACTGGGATGCCAACTCATCCATTTCCTATATCCAACATGGCCACTGACTATGTCTGTGGATTCCATTACAAGGATGAATGCCCATATGCATTATTTTAAAGACTTATACCTTACTTGACAACAGAAAGTCCAGAGTGCCATCTTTCAAGTTTTCCAAGGCATCATTGGTTGGAACGAAAATTGTGTTAGGTCCAGGATGCATATCTAACACTGGTCCTGCAACAGTGTTCTATTTTAAAAAGAATTGGGGAGGGGGGATGCACCATAGTTTAAATGCACCTTTTAAAAACATCTGCAAATTTGTTTTTTGGTTTAAGCCTTACCCCTACTATGGATCTGAATCGTCTGAATCTTCCTTTGTCTTGAAGCACTGCCATGATAGATCTCTAAGAAAACACAAATAGATTTGTCTTACTTTGAGTATTAAAAGCCACAGAGACAATGACATATCTGAGTATATTAGTATGAAAGTGCATGCAGAGGCCTTCGCATGGCTTCACATGAACCACATTTCAGCTGGGCTCAACGGTTTGAGCTCGCGGGAGATAATAATATTGGCCTAACTTTATAGATTTGTTTTAAGTAGCACTGAGATTATACACGAAAGACCCCCTGAGCACTTAAGGAAGTGCTATATAAATACAATTATTATTCTCTTACATTCTTGTACAGTAGTAGGCATCTGTCACAAGAAGTATTGAAACTCATTCAAAACTGTAGTTTTAAACCCTGAAGGCACTTGCCTATATTTGGCCTCACCTCTTTATCACCTGCAAAGGCGGGTTCCATGTTGTCCAGGGCTCTGTCAACAATGTGCACAATTCCATTGGAGGCCATGACATCCCCTTGTAAGATTTTTCCAGTCTTCTTACCTCCCCGTATTCTAATTCTTAACAGATTGTCCTAAAAGGCCCCAGAGAAGGAATACGGAATATTTCATCGAATAATGCATGTATGTTTTACATCATAATCATAAAATATAAACTATTATATAAAAAAAATATTTGGCACTCAATCTCATCTGACAGCATATAGAAGTACAATCTTAGTCAACATAACTGTTTGCAACACCCATCAAAGCCATTGAGGGAGCCTGTTAATATCTTATGGCTCCAGACGTGACATTATTCACATGGCTTGCCCTGGCCTTGAGTGCAACATTTTTCTTTCCAAAATGGCCAGCATGGTGGGTGGAGGTGGCAACGGGATCAGGACTGTGGTATGGGGGTGCATGGGGTGGGGGGAAAGCTTCCATTGGAATGAATGGGAGCTCCCTCCTCCATGCAAATAGCAGGCATGGGGGACATTGATCCAGATTGGGACTGCAGTGGGGGGGGGGGCAAAAGGTGACCCCCCCATGCTCAATCCAGCTTGACTCTCTTCCCTGGGTATTTATGAAAAATAATAATAATCTTGCACTCCCAAGTCAAACCATGTAAATAATGTCACATGTAGTTTGGCCCTTACCTAACTGCATACAAATGGCTACAAATGACTTTGGACCCAGCATAGCCTTAGTCAGTGGAGGCTGGTGTGGTGACTCCAATGTTGGTGGGGCAGTGTATTTATTTATTTATTTATTTATTTTATTTATACCCCGCCTTTCTTCCTGCAAGGAACCCAAGGCGGCTTACATAATCCTCCTCCTCCTGTATCTACACTCTGCAGCTTAGTCTGAACTTCAAAGGAGCTGTGCTGAACCCTATCTGCCAAATAGCTCCAGAGCCATGAACCTTAAAAGTTCAGAATACAACCTAGAGTGGATACACACTGCCCCACTGACATTGGAGCCAGAAGCCTCCACTGGCCTCAGTTCTCATCTGCTGTACATGACCATTGGAGTCCGGTAGTCCAGTCCAAAAGGTACCATGAAAGGTTTGATGCTGTAGCTGGATTGGCATCCTTCTCCCAATCAGTGCCCACTCCGGGGGTGGTGGTGGTCTGCTTAACTCTAGAGCAGTATTCTCCAACCTCGGGTCCCCAGATGTTTTTGGCCTACAACTCCCAGCAACGCTGGCTGGGGCATGCTGGGACTTGTAGGCCAAAAACATCTGGGGACCCGAGGTTGGAGAACACTGCTCTAGACCTTGCAACTTGGTGTTTGTGGTTTTTGAATTAAAACCCAGGTTTGTGGTCAAAACATTGCCCTGTAGCATCGTACTGATGGAAACAGGACTGTATTTAGTGTTGCAGCTACCCTGTCCTGTGTGACTTGCTTCCTCTCTGCCCATGTCCAAGTTTGCTAAAAGTGGCTCAACATCCCTGTAGTGTTCTATGGCCTCTGTTTCTTATCCTATCCACTTCTTGCCTTGCATAGAATACTGCAATATCAGAGCTTTAGAGAGCAATCCTATAGCCCCTGGACAGCGTCTGGAGGGCCATAGGATTTTTCGGATTCCCAAATCCAAGGTTGGAAAAGAGCTCCAACCTCGGATCTAGGGATCCATGCTTGGAGCACCTTCCCCTCCCTCCCCTCCCCTGCAGCCAGTGCAGAAGGAGCCATGCTGGCTGCTTCTCCTGAGAGCGTAAGAGTGACCTCGGAGAAGGGGCATAGGGGGCATTCCACGGGGCAGGGAGGGGAGGAGACCAGTGCTGTCAAGATACCTGGTACCATGGCGGTGCCCTCAGCCTCCTCCTCTCCTGCTCCAAAGCTCCGCAGTTAGATGGCTGAGTTGCAGGGTGGGAGGAGCACGGATCTTCGCCTCTGTGTTGCCTCCAGCCCTCCATAGGATGCCCACGAATCCTCCAAGTTCAGAGGTTTACGGGCATCCCCATTGGATTGCGCCCTTAATAATCTAAACATACTTATAAAATGGGCAAAGGGGAAACACATATCGATGCAGAAAAGTCAGTACAGTCATGCCTTGGATTGAGAGCATAATTCGTTCCGGAAACGTGCTGGTAATCCAAATCACTCTTATATCAAAACGAAATCCCCCCCCAAAAAAAATTTGTACAGAGATTTTTAATTTAAGCCATACTAGTATTGCAAGACGTTGCTTGTATATCAAGTAAAAAATATATATTAATATTTAAAAATTTGCTTGTCTTGCAAAACGCTCTCAAACCAAGTTACTTGCAATCCAAGGTATTACTGTACCTCTGGGAGCTCAGGGACTAGTTTAGCTGGCTTATAAAATGTTGCTAGCTTCTCATTTTGCTGTTTTATTGTTTTAAATGTATCTGTACCTTATCAGGGTTTTATCGTTTCCATAGTAATGGAAACAATAAATGATGATGATGATGACGATTAATGATGATGATGATGATGATGATGATGATGATGATGATGATGATGATGATGACGATTAATGCTTGTTGCAAGCTGCTTTGGGACCCTTAGTGGCAGAAAAGTGAGGTACAATCATTTACAATTGATTAGATGTGTACCCCTGCTTTCCACTACCATGGCCGCAAAATAGCGAATATAGCCAAACTACAATAAAAAGTTAAAGTGCAACTTTTTTAAAAAAGCAATCAGCCAATAAAACAACACACATTTAAAACTCTGCCAAACCGAATATTCTTACATTCGCCCTTGGTAGTGATGCTGCAGTAATAAAGTTAAAAATCATATCTTACATTTTCATCATTTAGCACATCCGCTGGCTTGCCAGTCAGAGTATAAACTGTACTTGCATGATTCAATCCATTCAGGTCTAGCTGCCCAGCAAATATGTGGAGTTTCACAAAATACTGGGCACTCTCTTTATTGGAAAGAAGGCCTTTAATCTGGAAGGTTAACAAAATGAAGCAAATAGGATATCGTGTTGCATTGCAGCAGGCTTTTAATGCAGAAAATTCTCAGTAATGTGGAAAGACACCATCAAAAAGCTGAGAGGGAGGGAGAAGAGACTGCATTTGGAGAAAGTGCTATTCTTAAGGGATGGGGACAGAATTCTACTCGAATGCCTCTTTCCTTAGGAATTGCAGTGGGGAAAAGCATAGTAAAATAAGCAGAGCATGCCAGACAATTAAAAAAAGTTAACATGTTCTACCAAATAGAAGGGGGTCATTGGCAGAAGAGGAAACCCAAGGAAGCATCTTTGGAAGCATCCTTCCGTTCATATCATCTGCCAAGGCTCTGATCCAAAATGGAAAAAGATGATATGGGAGGGAGTATTCAGCTCTAAAATGGTAAAAAAATAGAAATGTTTTTTTTTAATCTTTAGGGGAAAACATCAAAATATTGGAGGGATGGGGTGGGAAGGAATGCATTACAGATGAGCTGTGATATCATTAGCACTTACCAATAGGTGCTTGTGCCACAATGCATACCATAAATGGAGGAGTTATAGAAGCTTAATCTAGATAGAAGATTGCATTCCCCCAGCAACAAAATACTGTGGTTCGCTACCAGGGTAAATGAGATTCCCTCACAATGGATTCATTTATTTAGGTGAAAAATTATAGCCTTCCCAAATGGTGCATACAGTACACTCAGGGTGGTTAACAACAATTAAACCAACTATCAAATACAATAAAATCCACCCCGTCCCAAACAGAGGCATCAGATAAAAACGTATGTACAGTATCTGATAAAACAAACACCTGTCCAAACAGGAAAGTATTTGCCATACAGCAGGGGTTCACAAACTTTTTGGGTTGCTGGGCCTATTTGGAGTTTTGAGGGAGTGCCATGGGCACTCTCACAAAATAGCTGCCATGAGGGGGTTGCCCATTCATTAAATGGCTGCCATGGTGGCTGTGGCTGGTCACAAAACACTCATTTTCCGGAAGCCAATTTGGTGAAACTAAAAGAAAAGTAACTTGTCTAAGAACCTAAGTACAAGGCAGAGGTGGGGTCTGAGCTCCAAAACACAAAACCACTCTTCTGAACCTAAATAAAGATGGTGCTGGAAGGTAGCAGATTGTTTTGCAGCTTGCCAGTTAAAAATAATTCATAAATAAGTCTTAAGAAATAAAACAAAAACAGGAGCGGCAGGGCAGGGAGCCTTGTGGGCACCAAGAGAGGTGTCTGCGGGCACATTGGAGCCCATAGGCACCACGTCAGAGATCCTGGTCACACAGCAAATGACCATAAGAGAAGGGGCCAACTGTGCCTCCTGGGACAAAGAATTCCACAATTTAGGTGTGGCCACAGAGAAGGCCCTTTCTCTCACCCCCATCAGCCAAGCCTCCGCCAGAGTCAGGACATAGAGAAGAACCTCTCTGTCAGCTCTTAGGATGCAGACACACAGTGGGCCAGTGTGGTGTAGTGGTGAGAGTGTTGGACTGGGACTCAGAAGATCTGGGTTCTAGTCCCCGCTAAGCAATGAAGCTCACTGGGTGACTTTGGGCCAGTCACTGACTCTCAGCCTAACCTACCTCACAGGGTTGTTGTGAGGATAAAATGGAGAGGAGGAGGAGGAGGATTGTGTAAGCCGCCTTGGGTTCCTTGCAGGAAAAAAACGGGGTATAAATATAATAAAATAAATAAATAAATAAGAGAGAGGAGGCAATCCACAAGACAGAGACAGAGACCTCCTTGTTCCAGGAAGCCTTCTCTGTTGTCCGACCACCATTTTAATGATACTTTGTTTCCATTGTATTGTTTATGTTTGTTTTATCTGTTTGTATCTTTTTATTGTTCACCACTCTGGAATCTATTTAGATTTCTTTAACAACCTGCTGCCCTTCAGATGTTTTGAATTACAACTCTCAATCATCCCCAGCCAACATGACAAGTGGTCAGGGATTATGGGAGTTGTAGTCCAAAACATCTGGAGGAGGGCACCAGGTCGCCTACCCCTGCCATACGATATCCTGGACCTAAACCATTAAGGGCTTTAAAGGCAATCACCATCACGTTGAATTGTGCCTGAAAACAACTGGCAACCAGTGCTGCCGTTGCACAACAGGCATAATATGACCCTGTAAGTCAGGGATGAGCAACCTGTGGCCTACAACCCCCATCAGCCCTAGCTAGTATAGCCATTGGCAAGGGATCATGCGAGTTGGAGGCTAAAACATCTGGAGGGCCACGAGTTGCCCATCCCTGAGTAAGTGGCTGCCCACCAGCATTCTTGCTGTTGCATTCTCAGGTAACTGCAATTTCCGAAGATTCTTCAGAAGTAGCCCCATGCAGAGTGCATTGCTAGGTTGGCAAAATATTTTGGTTTGGCTACAGCTATTAAAGCCCACGCTGAATCAGTTTAAGGTCCCAAGGAACTGTTACCCCGCTGAGCCAAAAGAGAATTGTCTTTCATTTTGACTACATGCATAAAACTTAAAATACTATGCCATATATTTTGTGTGTGTAGAACTAAACAAACATCTACTTTATTGTTATTTAAGAATATCACACCATTTCTGAACACTGCACTTACATTGATACCTTTGAACCCTTGATTTGTTGGAACAAGAACTGTAAATGGTCCCAAACTGTTCAGTGGCCATTCGTAGGCACTTTCTTAATAGGAAAGAAAGGAAAAGGGAACAAAAGAGAAATATTTATTATTGATTTATTTGAAATATTTTTATGCCGCTCCTCAGCCAAAAAGGCTCCCAGAGCAGTTTACATCTAATCAATTAAACAAGACAGTCCCTACCCGCAGGCTTACAATCTAAAAAGACACACGACACACAAGGAAAAAGGAATGGGGAGGGAAGAAGAATACTATGAAAGAGTTTTATATAGTTTTATATAAGAGTTTATATATTTTTAAAAAGCACAAAAATACACTGAGACAACTTTAACTAATGTATTGGGTTAGAATGAATCATTAGTAATAAATGACAAGAGTTCTATGGGTTCACCATCCATTCATGAGCCCCCTGCCTTTGTTTCCACCATCTGTGTAAAGATTGGCATATTTGGGCATTTTCTCCGCTGTTCAAAATGTGCTTTAAAGACGTGAGTAGGAAAAAGAAACTGACAAGTATTGGGAACAGAAAAGAAAGATATGGGGGCATGCGCAGAAAGCTTGTAATAGACTTGTTCCATTTGAAAACACATTGTCATCAGATGGCACTCTCCTGGTGGTTCCTCATGGACCTTTGGCCGAAGGAGAAGAGCCTTCAGCGTGGTGGCTCCATTTCTGTGGAACTCCCTGCCACTGGAGGTCAGGCAGGCTCCGACATTGTGCTGCCTTCGGCACCTGCTGAAGAAGACCTCCTTGTTCCAGGAAGCCTTCTCTGTTGTCCGACCACCATTTTAATGATACCTTGTTTCCATTGTATTGTTTATGTTTGTTTTATCTGTTTGCATCTTTTTATTGTTCACCACTCTGGAATCTATTTAGATGTGGAGCAGTATACAGATGATGATGATGATGATGATGATGATGATGATGATGATGATAAGAAAGAAAATAAAAACTTCATTAAAGTTCTCAGTCTGGGGATACACCTTGAACCAGCTCTTATCCTGGATGCTCAGCTAGCAAATACGGGACTGTTAGGAATGCATTTTATCAATTACAGCTGATAAGTCAGCTTTGTCCCTTCTTAGAAGCCAAGAACCTTTGTCACTGTCATTTATACACTGGTTATCTTGCACTTTGCCCTTGACTAGTATAATGCACAGTACATGAAGCCTCCTTTGAAGGCAGTTTGGAAGCTCCACTGGTACAAAATAATGTTGACCTGTTGAGGGAGACTGGGCATAGAACCCATTTTATGTTGTGATATGTATCACTTCACCAGCTGTAGCACACTGTTTACACATGGAAAGAACAGAATGGCTGTAAACAAGTTTGTTATGTCTTTCTGGGTTCTCGTGTTTTTCGCATGGGAAGCCTAGACCGTGGGAGCATTATGAGCTAGTCACATGGTTTGTATGTTCTGATGACGTGCTAACTTGTTTTCTGTCTGAAGCCATCTTAGAGAGAGGCAGGACTGCTTTCTCTCTTCTCCTTTGTTTTTCTTGCTGGACTTTGTCACTGCAACAATGTGACTTCTTTGCTGAGGTGGAGTGAAGCTCAACTTACTCCACTGGATGTAATGCTTGCTATGCATTTATACTCTGCACATGGACTGTAACTAGGAAATGTATACTCTGTAGAACTTTACTTGCTAAGTGAATAAACAGGTAGAATTAGACCTGTGGTGTTACAGAGTGTTTCCTGACTCCATGGATTAATCTGCAAACGGGGAAGCTGGAAGCAAGTTGGATTACAGGCAGGCTGGGCTGGGCTGGCATCTTCACAACACGCTGCACGCTGCGAAAAGGGGGGAGCTGAGATCTGGAAGATCTGTGTGTGGAATAACAGGCCTCTGCTAGCACACAGACAGGATTTTAAATCTCCCATGCGCACACGCACTCTGCTGCTCACACACACGCACCAACATTTTATACCTCTTTTGGCTGACCTACAGTGGCAGCCAGATCGCTTCTGGACAGTGTAAGGTCCTGGCAAGTTATTTGTAAATAGTTTCAGGAACCTAGCTTTTAAAATGTACTATCCAGCACAAGCTGTGATAACAGATTTTCCTGATCTGTTATTTCGAGTTTTGTACAGGAAATCAGGAGGACTACTGTTATAAATGAATGTGGGTCTTGAGGTGTTGGAAGTTTATGATCAGAAACATAAGAGGTAGAAAACACAATTTCATTAGGAAATTGAAAGGATTCAAACCAAGGCATTTAAAAAAAATGTATTTAGGGCACAATCCTATGCATGTCCAGACATGCATAGGATTGCACCATTAACCTAGTGATGGAGAAGGGCTGTAGCTCAGTGGTAGAGAACCCATGCTTTGCATGCAAAGGGACACAGATTCATTTCCCTGCATCTGCATCTGCATCTTCCGACTTGAGATCTGCTGCTAGTCAGTGTAGAATTGAGCTAGAAGGACCAAATGCTCTGACTTGATATGAGGCAGCTACCTGTGTTCCGATATGTCTACTGGTAAAACAGGATTTCTCCAACACTGTTGGCCATTTAGGGCCACCAATCCACACATGACATGGCAGCAAAACCAGGTTTGCCATTATGTCATCCCATGAAGTTGATTGGTGGGAGATTCAGGACAGATAAAAGGAAGTTACTTCTTCACACAGTGCAGAGTTAAACTATGGAATTCACTTCCACAAGATGTAGTGATGGCCACCAGTTTGGAGTGCTTTAAAGGGCGATTGGACAAATTGAAGAAGGAGAAGGCTATCAATGGCTACTATTGCCGGCCAGATGGGCGATTAATAAATGTTGTTGTTGTTGTTGTTGTTGTTGTTGTTGTTTTATATATTATTATTATTATTATTATTATTATTATTATTATTAATAATAGTCCTGATGACTATATGCTACCTCCAGTATTAGAAGCAGTAAGTATGCCTATGTACACCAGTTGCTGGGAAAAATGAGAAGGAATATGCTGTTCTACTCATGTCCTACTTGTAGGTTTCCTGTGGTCTGCTGCTCGGCCACTGTGTGAACAGAATGCTGGCCTAGATGGACCCTTGGTCTGATCCAGAATGGCTCTTCTTATGTTCTTTTGTGCGTACTCTTGACAAGAAGCTGCTCTCTAATGAGTGTATGTGTAGGAATGCTAACAAAAGCCACCACATTACATTCTTAGATAACTCCCTGGAAGTCTCATTGTTTTCTAGAAACCAACTTTCATAACTTTATCAGTAGTCATTATAGCAAATGGAAACATACATAATAATTTGTGCAAGGGACAAGAAATGTCTTTTTGTGCCATTCTGATTTTGAAGCTGGTGTGTGTGTGTGTGTGTGTGTGTGTAATGATGACTGACAGGTTTATCAAAATTGTTAGGGTACTTCCTGATGAGTGAGTGCCCTAAAATTTGGTACATGCACGGACTGGGGCATCTTGATTACTAGAAGAACATGGAGCATTTGTACACCTGTCCCAAAAACTAGGGGACTCAGCATGGGACTCCAAATAGGGTTCCAGAACACCCAGAAGGCTGGCACTGATTTGGTACTCAGCTAGCTGAAGGCACACACTGATGGCTGGAAAAAATATATCTGAAAATGAAGTGGTTTTTTTTTTTGCATCTAACACTCACAATGTGGTGCATGAAGCTTATGTCATAACAGAGGCCAGCATATGTCAGCAAAGAGCAAGCCATGCTACCTGTGGGAGTAGGAGGAGTGAGAGTTCTGTTGACTCTTCAGTCTTGGAATTAGGCGAGGAGCCACTTAGAGTTCCAGCAAGGGATATATATCCATACTTGTAGGATCCAAGCTTTATTTACTAGTATTACACACACACACACACACACACACACATTGCTTCTGGACCTCAAGAGGTCTTGATTGTTTGTTTTACTCTGAAAGAGCTAAAACATTTACTTTGACCACCTGAATTTTGAAGGGGGTTGATATTACAGCTCTGGAAACTGTGTAAACACAAAAGCTAATTATAGCGGGCAGATTCCTTGCTATCTCCCATCAACAGTTTCCTCCATCGCCCTCATCCATCCTGTTTCCTCCACAAGCAAACAAGCCTCTTCCCCTCCTCCCATATTCCTCATGTAGCAAAAATGTCAGAATCAATAAAAGAAGAATGATAACATTCTTTTACCACAGGAACATGCAACACTGCCCAGTAGAATGGACCAAGAACCCTAGCTTAGTCTGGTATTTGCAAGGAGATAAAAATGGTACCCTAGAATCGAAAAGGATTGTATTTATTGCTTAATTGGATGCCTTTAATTGGGAAGGCTAATAATAATAACAACCAATGAGGGTTCCCAGGTTTTTACCCATAGATAAAGCCTGAACCTTTATAAGTTCTCTAGCGTTTGGAGGATGCAGACTCTGAGCTTCCTGCTCTGCTGTTTCTTTTCCTCTTTACTTATGGTCATTCCTCCTTCTCTCAAATATAGTACACAGACTACAGTACTTAGGGATGGATGGACCCATTTTGTGTCAGTTTTCATACCTTTAATCATAAGACTGTTCCATCCCATTTTTTGAGAAAATATTTTGAAAACCACATGAAAACTAACATTTGAGTTGTACAATCCCCCACCCCCCTGCACCATTCACTTTTTGGGGGGTATGCATATGCATTCCCCCCCCAAAGACACATCTTTGTATGTATTTTTAGAGCCAAAAACTGAATTGCAAAATTTGGAAGCGTGTGCAGTCTGAAGGTAAATGTGTCCCAATCCAAGTATTAGCCTGGGAAGTGCAAATTAAGTTGGTTTGGTTAAAAATGCCACCTGAATGAAATTCTCCAGGATGCCTAAGTACGATGCTTCAGTTGTAATCCCCTCTCTGCTGGGTACCTGGCTGTTCTTATTTTGAGACACACTGTGCTCTGGATTGGACAGGTTGCTTTGTAGAGGGGCTAGTGCAGGGCTCTCCAACCTTGGGTCCCCAGCTGTTGCTGGACTACAGTTGCCAGAATCCCTTGCCATTAGCCATGCTGGCTGGGTATGCTGGGAGCTGTAGGCCAGCAACATCTGGGGACCCAAGGTTGGAGAGCCCTGGGCTAGTGGATCCATAGAGCTACCTTGGGCAATGGACATGATGGGCCCAACTCTATGGAGCTGGAGATGGAGACAGACTCGTAAGGATAAGAGCATATCCTTACATTACAGTCACAAATGGCTTAATTGCATATCTGGAGTTAATAGGTGTTCTGCCAGAAAGAAGCAACATAGTAGAACTCTTCAAGATCACCCTTGTATTGGACAGTATTCAGTGATGTCATTGTGCTAACACAAATTACATTGCACTAGAGTAAGGGACCACTAAGTATAATGCCAATAGCATTAGCTTGTGCAACAGGATTCCCTGGAAAACCCATCATGCCAGCCAACACCATTGGCATTGTGCTAGAGGCCCCTTACACTAGTGACTAGTGCAACATAATGTGTATTAGTGCAATGACATCATTGAATAGTGTCCAATGGAACGGCGATCTTGAAGAGTTCTACTAAGTTGCTTCTTTCTTTTTTCTTTTTAAAAAAAATATTTTTATTTATATTTTTAAATGAACACACATACAAAAGAACATAAACCTACAAATCATAAACTCCAAAAGTTGCTTCTTTCTGGATACTGCCCATTATAAGTAATGAAACTATTTTGCTCATCTGGGTCTAAACGGCTAGGCTTCAGACAGTTGCAGTATATTTCAACACTAGCTAATCTTCTGATTCTACCTTGGTGTTGAGCATATCTACATACCAAAGAGCTCTATAGCAGAAATTAGTTTTCCTTGCCACTGTCCTCCAGGTTTGGTGTTCATGTCTCTAATTTGGTCCATGATGTTTCCATAGCATATAAATCCATCGCCTACATAGCCCTTTTGGCAGGTGCATCTGTGTAAAATAAACCAAACCCCCCACATGTATTGCAGTTTAGCTGAAGAATACAAGACATAATAACGACAACAAAGAAATAATGCCAGATGGAATAGTTGCATACAGATTGGACATTACCCAAAGACCAAACCCACTAGGCTATCCCAAGCGCTTGCACACTCACAGTGAACAGATGGAAAAAAGAGAAAGGACTGGCAGAATCCGACCAATGTTAAAAGTGCCTAGGTTGGAAATGCATATAGTGAAATGCAAATACTAAGTGTTTCTCTACGCTAAGAGTATAATAAGTATTTTGGCCTGCTGTCTATTCCACTCTATATTTATCTTTGCACAAGACCTCACTTTTGCCGAGTTTCTATATTTATAAATAGCCTAATGAGCGAAGAGCATACACTTCCCAGAAAAATATTAGAAGATAAATGACTTACAGAGTTTGTCCTGGTGCAGCCATTGTGCATTCAGCATATTTATGGCAGGGGTTGTTAGTTGCACAGATATCTGTCATACTGCATCCTAGTCCAGGCACAAACTTTCTGAAATGTTCTTTGCATTCACAGTGAGACTTAAATTGGGAGGAAAAAAAGAATGATGTTTCCTTCATATTTTTTTTTTTTTAATGGCATTTGCTTATATTAAGCTCTTGTAACCATTGCTTCTCTTTTGCTTTCCTGTTCCTCCTAGTTTGCTGTTTGTTGCTCTATCATCCTCTCCTCCCATTGTCTTGCCAATTCTGAAACTACAAGCTCTTGGGGGAAGGGACATGTCTTTTTGTTGCTGCTAATATTTTACTCTATAAACTGCCATAATATTGACAATGCTATATCAAATGGCAATAATTGCCTTGCAAATGTCAGTATTTTCTTATTAAATTATATCCTGGGCGGACTGATCCTATGACCCCTCTAGAGAGCATGTAGAGGGCCATAATAGGTCTTTTCAGATTCTCAGATCCGAGGTTCTGGAGATCCACACTCAGAGCACCCTCCCCGCAACGTTGCAGCCGGCATGGAAAGAACCGCACCGGCTGCTTCTCCAAGGTCGGAAGAGCAACCGCGGAGAAGGGGTTCTGCAGGGCAGGGAGGGAAGGAGACTGGTACTGCCAAGATATGTTGTAACCTGGTGGCGCCTCAGCCTCCTTCCCTCCCTGTCTGAAGCACCGCGCAGCTAGATGGCCGAAATCGGCCGTCTAGCTGATTTGCAAGGTGGGAGGCGACCTTTGCCTCCGTGCTCCTTCTGCTCTGCATAGGATGGTCATAATCCTCTGAGCCCCATTGGATTGTGTCCTTAATTTTTTAAGGGTCCCAGGCAGGCCAGATTTGGCTCATAAGACCAAGCCAACTCCCCTGCTCTAGCTCCTTCTCAGCTTCTGTAATGGTCACCAGCCAATTTTCTCTCCTTGCTCGTTCCCAATGTTCTTCTAAGTCCCTCCCTTCACCAGACCTGTATTCTATTTATTATTTATTCTATAAGCTCATGGCAGTAAGTATTATGTACAAGTAGACTCTAACAGTGCAATCCTATATATATTACTCAGAAGTAAGTCCCATCGAGTGCAATGGAGCTTACTCTCGGGCAAGTGGGCATAGAACAGTACTGTTTCAATAAATTGTGATGGTGAAGGCCTAATCACCAAAATATATGACCTGGTCATATGCACATTATGTGGACATAGGGCTGTGTCTTTTCCCCCAGGCTGTATTTGGAAAAGTTCCCTTTTCTAGGCAACAGAAGCTCTGGCCTCCTTTGCATCTGCTTGCTTCACAAATGGCTTTTCCATGAGTCCCAGGGCCAGCGCCAAGAGTAGGTATGGGTGGCCAAGGGCCCACACCTCAGCAGCGGGTGTATTGACAAGAGACCCATGGACCTGCTCCTCCTCTTCACCATTGCAATCAGCTTGTTCACCTTCCACTTGCTCTGGGCAGTGGTACTGTGAAGGAGGAGCAGTAGATGCCACTGTCTACTTGCTCATTGGCTCTCTACCTGGCAAGCAAGTGGGTGGTAGCAATGATGAGGAGGAGCAGGAGAAAAAGGAGCAGCAGCTGGTGGTGACAATGTGTTAAGAAGGTAGACACATGGAGGAAGGGCACTGAGCGTGTCTTGCCGAAGGGCCCCCCCAAAACCCGTAGCCTGCACTGTCTATACATTCTGCAGAATGAAGTGGGCAATGAGGTGGTAGAATACTAAGCTGATACCACTTCACATTTTATGAGGGGAAGATCACCTTTTCCCCCCCCCAACCCCCCTCCTAATTTAAAAATTCCCCGAAAATAGAAATCTAGCACATCATGAAGAAATCAGCATGTAACCATCTTCCAATCAAAATAATAATAATGAAAAGCAGTCATAAGAGACTGCTTGGCAGTTTGATTGGAGGAACAATGCACTGGGATGTGTCTGTACTTAGCCCTTTCCCCTCCAATTCAGTCAGCGTTTGCTTCAGGTATGACTTACCTTTCCAGGGCCGTCATATTTACAGACTGTGGACTCCGTAGGGCAATTTCCAAATTTTGTTTGGCAAGGGTCTATCGGCATGCAGACTTGGCCATCTCCTTGGTAGCCATATTGGCATGTACATTTATGACGCTTGGGACCGAGGTAGAGGCAATCAGCGTGAGGATCACAAACCTTTTTGGAGCATGGGTTGATGGCTTGGGGGGGGGGGGAGAGTAAATAAGCACCAGAAGGAAAGAAAAAGCAAATACTTATTGTACTCATTTTCCCACATCAACCAAGGATATCTGTCATCTGTATCCTTTTGCCAAGTGATGACAAGAATCTTACCACATTTTTGCACCTGATCAGAAATCTGGAGAAGCAAGAATTTCTTTGCCACTTGGCAGCACGAGTCTGACATTGACCTTTCCAAGTACAGTCATGCCTTGGATTGAGCGTATAATTCGTTCCGGAAATGTGCTTGTAATCCAAAACACTCTTATATCAAAACGAAATCCCCCCCCCAAAATTTGTACAGAGATTTTTAATTTAAACCGTACTACAGTACTTGTCTTGCAAGACGTCGCTTGTATATCAAGTAAAAAAAATATTAAATAAATATTTAAAAATTTGCTTGTCTTGCAAAACGCTCTCAAACCAAGTTACTTGCAATCCAAGGTATTACTGTAGTTACATGTGGTGGCCAGTAAAGCAGTTCACTGGTGGCCACTGCTGAAGGGGAATTTGACCCTTGCAACCAGGGCTAGCCCATGATATTTTTCTGCTTGAGATGAAAGAAAAGATGGCTTCTGCCCCACTCCCTAATGATAGGGATGGCACTGCTTGCCACTAACCATCAGGCATTGAGGATGGAGCAGACTCATTCAGCAAGATGTGAGCAAGCTATCGTTGACTGGTTAATAGCAGCTCCCGCTAATGTAACCAGCCCATGTTGGAGGCTGCTATTCAGTCAATACTTGACTTACACAGTTTTGACTGAAATACCCCCGGCCTCCACTCCTGGTTCCCAATGATTACCAGTAAGGCAATGGTGGGGAGCTTTCTCCTTTCCCCTTCTGGTGGAGGCGGGTGACTCCAATGTCAGTGGGACTCTGTATCCACTCCAGATTTCACCAAACTTTTACGGAGCTATCCATGGTGCTGAACCCTATCCCCAAAATAGATCCGGCACCATGGATCTTCCTTAAACATTTAGAGTAAAATCCGGACCGGATACAGAGCCCTGCTGACATTGGATCCACCAGCCTCCACTCCTAGCCTGGTGGATGTTTGCCATCAGGGAACCACATCATCAGTCAGTGCACAAGGTAATGAGAGTTGCCACTTGGTAAATGGCCATCTATATTCAGTCTCTTCAAATTATGTCAGAGGCAGCTGATTCGCCAACCCTGAGAAGCAATGCACATTACTAGAGTGCACGAAAACAATGTTTTATATGCACTGAAATTAAAATGCCCAACCCACAGTCTTTGCTGTCTGAAAATGTAAAGAGCCAATGGGCTGCCGAGCTACTTACGTCTGCATTGTTTGCCATCTTCCCTCATAGTTGGGAAGGCATTTGCATTCCAGCTGTGTTCCATCCGCACTGGATAAAGAGCATCTGGAGTTTTCTGGGCACTGCAAAGCCTGACATTCCGGTATTGCTAGGACCAAAAGAAGGCCCATAGTTATAATATGGAGGCATGCATTGCTCTACTGTGAGGGATTGAGGCCTGCACAGGATTGGGTTTGTTGAGGCCTACACAGGCTTGAGTTTGTTGAAGCCTGAAGGCCCAAACACTTGGATGGGAGGGGGAGTTTGAGAGTTTTAGTTTACCCAATAGAAGTTAAGAATTAGATCTCCTATTCAAGGTCACATGATTATAACCTTCCATTCCTGGGAAGGATATATGTGTGTGGGGTGTGGTCAGCTAGCAGTTAGTGCTGAGAGAGAGCTAGAAGCAGCAGCAGAGAAACAGCAGAGAGAAGCAGAGAGAGAGAAAGAGAAACTGGCTGCATAGGAAATAGGTAGTCTGAAGTTTAACTAGAGAACATTGGATTGTTTGTTTGTTTGTTTTATTTTATCATACTTGCTTTTGGATTATAACCACTCTATTAAGTAAATACCCTAATATTATAAGTAAAGTGCTGTTGTTTACCCTGAGAGTTTGGAGTGACTTATTCACCACGTCTACAGCCTACACCCATGCTATTGGAAGCTGTAAAAGGACTTGATCTCCTGGAACGGGAGGGGCTTTGAGGAGAGGCAGAGATCTCCCAAAGGCAGATCAAGGGGTCCCTGCAGTAGCGGAACCTTGACATCTACTAACCCACCTGAGTAAGCCAACCAACAAAAATCCCCCCAAGTGTTAACTATGCAATAACAAAGGCAGACTGCTGGATTTGAAGTGCTCATTGTTGTGCAGGGTTCAGAACAAATACATTAGAGGGCCTTCCTTTCCATGCCCTTAATGTTTGGGTGGTGGTTTACAGATCACGAAATAGAGGAATTGCATCATTTAAAAAAAAAAGAAAAAGAGGGGATGCTAATTTGCATAATATTTGCATATGCAAATGTTTACGTATAGCTGCAAATTTGGAAATAATAGGTTAAATAGAAATACAATACACCACACCATAGTGGAGAAGACTGACCAGGTGTCCTGCGTACCCGCTCAGTCTGCTGTCCAGGTACCAACTGTGGACAGCTTTAAGAGCGCTGCTGGTGCTCCCTCCTTCTGATTTGTTTGTTTATTCTTTAAACCAGACTTGGACTGGACAGACCATCAAATAAAGGACAACTTCAAACAGAGGACTGTGCTCTGCCAGCTCTCCAAAATAGAGGACTGTCCTCTGTGAAGAAGACACCAGGCCACCCACTTAATGTACCTATCAGCAGCAAGAAGACCTCAAAAGTAGGAGTAATAACCCTTTAAAATGTCTGTGGAACCAAGAAATAGGTGCAATTATATTCACAGTCATGACAGACAGAGCTGTGTGTTTAAAGACCCTGAAGGAGGGACATCAAGGGAGCAAAAACAGAGGGATCCAGCACAGGGTGGGGAGCAGGAATTGGCAAGTGCCATGGGATGGGTCGGTCCATGCGCACCTAGTCCAAAAAGGCACACAAAACATAGTAGCTAAGAATGTCATTCGTTTATTTAGGTGAGCTCGCATCAGCATTTTCAATTCCACTACTTACTCTTCATTGTCTTGGCATTTATTGTTGACTGTTACCTGTCCTGTACATACGTATTTTTCAAAAGTTTGGATGATGCCCAGTAGTTTTAAAAAATGCGGAATGGGCACTGATGCACCCATGCACCCAAGTATACATCGAGAACCATGTAGACTACTAACCACACAGCAAGGCCAGGCTGAGGCTGCCACAGGGCTATTCCCCCCCCCCGCCCTGCAAGTGAATGGAGCGATTTCTCCATTCACTTGCATAAAGGGGGAAATGCTGCCCTGGCAAAAAAAAAAATGATTGGAGAGGGGAGAAGCCCACCCACCACCAAGGACCCTTGGGGTAACAAGGTCTTCGTTGGAGTGGGTGGGATCCTCCCCCCCTGCCATTTCTCAGCAGTGCACGCTTTCCCCCACCCTATTCAAGTGGGTGCAGGAATCGCTTCGTTCACTTGAATAGGGGGGGGGGGGAACCTGCATTGCCCCAAAATGGTTGGGAGGGAGGCAGAAGTCCACCCACCCAGGACCTTTGGTAGACATTTAATGTGATATTAAAAAAAGTAGAGTGAAACCTTAAAATTAGCTTAAGGAATAAGTGAATGGATGTCCTTGCAACTTTCCCCTGCCAAAAAGATTTAAAAGAAGAAGAAGGAAGAATGGCTCTGATATTAGCGAAGGGCAAGAGAATCACCAGGAAGCGAGACACCATGACTTCTGTCCAGTTTAATCACTGGAAAGCTCATGTCCCTGAATTGTCAGGTGAAAAAACAGGAAGTAGGGCACTGATCACTGATACAAAATGGGATGAAGTGCATTGTGCAGCACTTCCCCTTACCCCATGATGGCTCACCCGTTGTACCACAAGCTGCTGTTGCTACCAGCACCGTACCAGTGGCAGATCATGTGAAAAACTGCTGGTCTGCGTGGACCTTTGAGAAATACAATCCACCCTATTGCAAAGGCTACAACACGCCCATCGTAACCTGGCCCTTTCGAATAACTCACCATTCAGTACCAATGAATGATGAGCAGTTCATTAACCCAGGTCCCTCCAGCGGCCTTGAAGGAACAGAACCATTCCCAGGAACAGAACCATCTTACTTACGTTGGTCACAGCTAGGACCTTTGTATCCAGACAAACATGTGCATTTCCCATCGCCGGCGATCCCACTGTTGCATGTTCCATGAATGCAGCTGCATTCTACAAGCAAGAATGAACGATTTATAGTAGAGTCGGCAATATTTTAGCAAAATATTTAGTTCTACAGATATTTCAGCACACAAGATATTTAAACCTGTGTAATATGATCATGGGTCTCCATGTAGAAGAAGAGCCAATTCATCTGACCACAGTATATGACTAGCCGCTCACTCCAACCAGCCTGACCACAATTTGCTCATGGCACACAGGTTGTGTGAGGGCCCATCATAGCCCAGACACTGGTTAAATACAAAAAAATTATTTGGATATTACACCTAGGAACTTCTTCATCCCATGACCGCCAATAGCAGTCAGGGCTTCCAGTAAAAATAAAAAAATCAAGTCATATCTCAAATGTTTTACCCTTAACTATATACTATGCAACTGGTACCTTCAACAGCACTCATTGTTATTAATCATTTTGGCCTTATCACCTTTGCACAATGTGATGCATCAGTTATCCTAGACTTCTTTTTTAAATATATAATTAATTTTTTATTGTAAAAATTGAGCAAAACACAACAAAAAAAGAGAAAAGAAAAAAAAACTTATATAGCTTCACAGTTTTGAATATATCAGTTTCAATGCATGCATATGAAGTGTGTGTGTGTGTGTGTATGTATGTGCAGATATATATATATATATATATATGAAAATAAAGCTTTTTAAGAATTATATATAAACTTCAATGAAAGCAGACCAAGTATCTATATAAGTATTCATTCACAAGTGGCATCTATATACCACCTGTTCAAATGTTGAAAGTGTTGTTAGGTCCTCAGTCCATTGCATTATAGGGGGGTGAGCATTTATTCTTCCAGTGTTGTAATATCAGTCTTTTAGCTGTCAAAAGGGTGTGAAGAATCTATTTGTGCTGACCATGTGTTAACTTCCAGGAAGCACGTAGGTAATTTAAGAGGACATGTGCATCGGTAAATACTAAAGAGTGTTCCAGCACAAGGTTATCTGTACAGTAACCTCCTCCCCAAAAGAGGTAACTATAGGGCAGTGATGGCGAACCTTTTTGAGACCGAGTGCCCAAACTGCAACACAAAACCAACTTATTTATTTCAAAGTGCCAACACTGCAATTAAACCTGAATACCGAGGTTTTAGTTTTAGAAAAACAACTCATACAGTTGTCCGAACTAATTAACATCTTTTGTCTTAAAAGAAAAACACAACAGAACTTTCAATGATACAAACAGTTTTTTGTTGGGAAAAAAATCAACTCAAAAAATTGTTTTAGTACTACATTGTACACATAGCCTGAAGGGAATTTATACAAACTTTTTAAATAATTAGGCACATGTATTTTTGGATAAGGGATTCTCAACTTGTAATATGATTATATGCCAGACTGAAATTGTATGGGGCAAGCTTTACCCCGGGTCCTTTCCCTGCTTCTACAGGTGTCGGATTAGTAAAAGTAAAAGTCAACCTGTACTAGGATGAGCAAGATAAACAAGAAAACTAAACGTGCTTAACACATTTTAAACACTTTATGTCTTGGACTGCAAACACTGCATTAGGTAAAAGTTTGCATTGGGCATGCTTTTGCACAATTAATGTGATTTTTGCTATTGCATGCATGCTGATAATTTGTCAAACCTTGGCTCATACTCCCGTTAGTTTGAGAGCAACACATGCAGCACTCAGGTCAACTGTTAGGGCTTTACATCCAAGCCATGCTCTGTGCATCATTCTTCAAAATCTTTTAAATGTGAAAACAATGTAGAAAAGAATTCTGTAACAGGAATTCTAGAATGAAATCATTCTGTTCTACACTGTGAGAAAGAACAAGATCATTAGTGTTTTGCAGAAGGGGACAGTCTTTTCGCGATCTGGTGACCAATGGCTCGAGTGCCCACAGAGAGGGCCCTGCGTGCCAGCTGTGGCACCCGTGCCATAGGTTCACCATCACTGCTATAGGGCATTGCCAAAACATATGTTTTAAAGAAGCATTAGCTGTACACCTCCAGCAGTTCGCCAACTTAGACAAACCCGTATTAAAGAGACATTGGCTGAGTTCACACAACACAATAACCCACACTCAAGCGTTGAGTGTGGGCTGTTGTTGAACCGTGGGTTGTTGTTGAAATGTGGATTATCGTGTTGTCTGAACCCAGCCGCACTAAGAAACCATGGTTTGTTAACCATGAACAACCCACAGTTCACAACCCAACAACAAACCATGGGTTCTCTTCATGGGTTCTTTGTAGTTAACAAACCATGGGTGGTTAGCATGGCTGGCTGGGTTCAGACAACCTGATAACCCATGGATCAACAACAACCCATGGTTCAACAACAATCCACACTCAACCCTTGAGTGTGGGTTATTGTGTTGTCTGAACCCAGTCACTGTGGCATCCAATAGACACAGAACAAGAATTTTTGCTGAATAAGGCGTAACCTGAGATCTATAGACACTTCAGATACAGGCAGCAAGGCTGCGATCCTTTGATCAGGCAAAATGGGACAATCCAGTTCCCTGTTCCATTTCTGCTTAAGACCCTATGTATCATATTTATTCACCCATAATAAATATTTATAAACATGGATTGTGGGTCGATATGACAGATGGGCTTCAATAAGTGCTTCCAATAGTGAGGGAGACTGTGAAGCTGTTAAAGAGACAGGACCAAACCTAGAATCTAACAAAAGTTTCCACTGCAAGTATTGCCATTCAGTCTAGGCTTGGAGCAACCACAAGACTAGGTTGCATTTTACAGATGGAACAAAAAGATGGTTGTTTGCCCAGGTCTGCTTGGCTGAAGTGGGATTTTGGTTTTGGTTAAAATTGAACATTTTGTCCTCTGGCCTACAATAGTTTCCATATACAGTCATGCCTTGGATTGAGAGCATAATTCGTTCCGGAAACGTGCTTGTAATCCAAAACACTCTTATATCAAAATGAAATCCCCCCAAAAAAATTTGTACAGGGATTTTTAATTTAAGCCGTACTACAGTACTTGTATTGCAAGACGTCGCTTGTATATCAAGTAATAAATAAATAAATAAATATTTAAAAATTTGCTTGTCTTGCAAAACGCTCTCAAATCAAGTTACTTGCAATCCATGGTATTACTGTAGCTGTTTTCTAGGTAGATGTAGTTCACTGAACAATTCAGCTGCACTGCATAGGAAATAACTGTAGGAAATGCCCTCAATACATTCTCTGTATGTCAGCATCCACTGTCCTATATCCTGATTACCGCAGTTCCCCTCTATACTTAGAACTGAGACTATCTACAGGAAACATTCCTATATCCAAGAATCTGAGAAAACGCTGGTGCACACAGGGCTGCTGCGGTGCCTAAATTCCTACAAAACCTTCCTGTGTGGTTAGATAGGGCCATAGCTTAGTGATACAAGAAGGGAAGGGTTAATATCGCTCAGTGGCAGACCATGAGAGCCAGTGTGGTGTAGTGGTTAGAGTGCTGGACTGGGACTCGGGAGATCCGGGTTCTACTAGTCCTCGCTTGGCCATGAAGCTCACTGGGTGACTTTGGGCCAGTCATGGACTCTCAACCTAACCCACCTCACAGGGTTGTTGTGAGGATAAAATTGGAGAGGAGGATGAGGATTATGTAAGCCAACTTGGGTTCCTTGCAGGAAAAAAGGTGGGATATAAATATAATAAATAAATATACTTTGTACGCAGAAGGTCCTAGGTTCAATACCCAGCAACTCCAGTTAAAAGTTCAGGTAGTTGGTGATGGGAAAGACCTCTGCCCAAGACCCTGGAGAGCCACTGCTAGTCAGTTTAGATCAGGGGTGCAGAACCTCAGGCCCCGGGGGTCCAATCTGGCCTTTGTGAGATCCCAATCTAGCCCTCTGGGGTTCCACGAGGTGAGGCGGCAGCGGCACCGCCCCCTGCAGGCAGGGTCCCGAGGCGGCGGCGGCTGCCCCCCCCTCCTCTAGCCGGGCTCGGGCCCGGCCTCGCCGCCTGCCCCGCACCCGCCGAGGACCCCGCTTGGGCATCCCCGCGGGAGGCGCCGGGGAGGAAGGGACGGAGCCTCCGCCTTCCTCCCCGCCCCGCTGTCGGCTGCGCGGCCTGCGCCTGCCCGGGGATGGAGGCGTAGATGGCGAGCGCCGGGAGAGCAGGTGGGAGAGCAGGCGGGGCGGCGAGCCGGAGGAGAAGCGGGCGGAGGCGCCCTGGCTCATGATGGCGGGCGGAGGCGCACCCCCCCCACCGAGGAAAGCGACACCGAGTCTGCCCGCAATCCCCCCGCGCTGACCTGGTGTGACTCCGGCTCCGCAGCTGTCCCGCCCGGCCGCCTCGCCAACAGATCCAGGCTCCGCGAGCGGCAGGCGGGCAGCGTGTTGCCCAGCAGTCCCGGTGGCCGGCAGGAGCGACCACACCCCCTTCCCCTGGCCCCACCCCTTCCCCCTAATCACAGATTGTTTGGTGCTTTCCTGGCTTTTGTGCAGTCCCCCCCCCCCCTAAAAGGTTGAAATGCCTCTTCTAAGGCTTAGTTACTGGCAGGAAGAGATTTAAGCCAAAAGATGCTAGAATTTTTTTGGGGGGTGTTTTGGCCCTGTGCAGCACTGGAATGCAGCCCCCGAGAGCTTCTCTGAAATGTAATTTGGCCCTCAGGCTGAAAGAGGTTCAACACCCTTGCTTTAGATTATACTAGACCAGATGGCAATAGTCTGACTCGGTAGAAGGCAGCTTCGTGTGTTCAAAGTTTGAGAAAGGGACATGGCTTGGTGGCAGAAGACAAGGTCTCTGGGTTACTCTCTCTCTCTCTCTCTCTCTCTCTCTCGTAATCTAATAATCAAAGCGGATGTGTGCCCATCTATCAGCGCCATAGCACCAAGACCATGAGGCCTAGGCACATGAAACTTAGCATGCGTACTAAGGGGACCCTAGGGGTGTGAATCTCAGGGTTATTTGGTTTTTAATCATGGATCCTCCTCATTATTTATTTATTCATTTATATTTATTTATTTAATCTCTATAACACCCAATAGCCGAAGCTCTCTGGATGGTTTAAAACAGTTCCTAAAACAGGACCATAATACAGTAATACCTTGGATTGCAAGTAACTTGGTTTGAGAGTGTTTTGCAAGACAAGCAATTTTTTAAATATTTATTTAATTTTTTTGGACTTGATATACAAGCGACGTCTTGCAATACAAGTACTGTAGTATGGCTTAAGTTAAAAATCTCTGTACACATTTTTTTGGGGGGGATTTTGTTTTGATATAAGAGTGTTTTGGATTACAAGCACATTTCCGGAACAAATTATGCTCTCAATCCAAGGCATGACTGTATAATAAAGCACCATATTTCCCCCCTAAAAAACCCAATGTTTAAAAACAAATTTAACAACTAAAACAATATTTGATATAGAGTAGACATCCATTAAATAACCTTGGCTGTCTTGCCTCGACATAGAGGGCTGTCCTAACCTGGCACCAAAAAAATGACAGAGTTGGCGCCAGGTGGGCCTCAGTGGGGAGGTCATTCCACAGTCGGGGGCCCGCCACTGAGAGACATGTGAGAGGCATGCTTTGAGAAGAAGAACAGAATTGTCTCGGGTAGCTCTAGGATTACATTTTCATAATGCCACTCATGCCATTATCCATTGGCCGTAGGAGTAGTACAACTTTCGTTTTGGGACCTATTACGTCCTATCCTGCCCCCCCCCCAAAGGCACTTAAATCAATACAGACCTGAAGTACAGTTAGGTCCAAAAAGATTGTCTTCTGCACATTTTTCACAGGCGGTTCCACCAAATCCTTTCTGCAAAAGTACCATTTAAAAATAAGCCTGGTTCAGGCAAAAAATAGCAACAGATAGAAGGATTGCATCCAATGTTCGTCTAATTTAAGTCCCATTCATTTCAATGGGTCTACTCCAAGTAAGGCTAACTTTGGAAACATCCCAAGCAACCCAACAGCAACCAGCACAGTGACAGTAGAAAAACAACTCAGTCATTTAAGAGCCTGGGTGACTAAGATGGCCATAACTTGGCCCCACCTGTAAGTCAATAATGCTGGCACCACATGAATATATTTGAGGAGAGCATTTCATGAACAGTGGTAGGTGGATCTCTCCTCATTTGGCACTTTCCTAACTTCTGAGTCAGGGACACCCAGAGCTGGGACTTGAAAGCAGATCCTAAAGGTCAAGCAGATTCGTATGGGGGAAGGCTGTCTTTAAAGGCACTAGGTCCCAAACTGCTTATGGCTTTATAAATTAAGACCAGCACTTTGAATTGTGCTTGGAAACAGATTGGAAGCCACTGAAGATCTTTTAACACTAGCAGAGGCAGTGTTAGTGGGTGGCCTGCTAGGGCTGGAGCCCCGAATCTTTCATTTGGAGCCCTGAATCTCTGAGAGGCCATCTGCCCCACCACCCTGCTGTCCATGAGCACTTGCTGAAATAAAGCTACAGGGGCCCTGATGATCTCTGTTGCATCTGATCCCCCTGGATTAGCTGGCTTTTTGCCCACATGTGCTTCACCTCATGCTGCCCCCCCCTTGAATCTTTCTGCCTGAGGTTCCTTTCTGAAATCAAATGCCCTCCTCTCCCTTGTCCATATGTCCCTTTTTACAAATAGGGGTGTCCTTTAAAGGAGACAGGCTCCTTTAAAGACACACACATCCTCACACACAGACTTTAAAGCATATGTAAATTAGCATATGCACATTTGTGCTTTTTTTTTTTTGTCCTGTGGGCCTGAGCCCTGGATCTTTTCAGTACCTAGCACCGCTCCTGAAAACTAGCAATATATATGCTCAAAACATCTAGCCTCTGTGTGGAGTATTACACAATTAACTATTGCAAAAACAAAGCATTACCTGCTCCTTGTGAATGAACTTTTTACAAACAACAAGGAGAAGAAGAATGAAACTGCATTACAACACACCTAATTCATCACGTTGACTAATGCTAAGGCACTTTGGGACCTGCTTTGACATATGGGTTTCAGTGGCGCAGCTCTGAAGATTAAGTGTGAGGGATCAAAATAAGATTCATGTTCAAGTATCATTATTAAAAAAAATACTTAGCACTTTGCAAGTATTTGGCTCGTTGCAAATATTCCAAGCACTCTTACAGCAACATTGTAAAGCAGGCCAATATTATATTATCCTCACATTGCAGATGAAGCTGAGAAAGAGAACAGTTTACCTAAGGTCTAAGCTGCATGTGAGATGCCAGTGTGTGTAACTTTCCACCCGTGTTTTATTTAATGAAAAGCAGTTGTTGGGGGCCACCATCATGAGCAGCAGCAGCATGGATGGCTTAAAGTAGTGCTCTCCAACCTTGGGTCCCCAGATGTTTTTGGCCTACAACTCCCAGCATACCCCAGCCAGCGTAGCTGGCTGGCGCATGCTGGGAGTTGTAGGCCAAAAACATCTGGGGACCCAAGGTTGGAGAACACTGGCTTAGAGGACACACGAGACGGGAAGCTCGACA